>CM042151.1:30561202-30631202 GCA_023376005.1 Doryteuthis pealeii | reverse complement strand
CCGACTGAGCTAATACATACATATACATGTATATGTATGTGTCTGTGTGTGTAGAAATACAAATAAGAAAAAACAAAGTATTCCAAATAACAAATTTATTTGTAGATGAAGTGGAGCGCAATACCTACCACACCAAACATTTTGGTTTGTAAAAGCGTTCTTCAGGAAATTACGATCAGTATAAGTAAAGTAAAGTCGACGGGGCGGCCTAAAGTTGGTATCAGCCAGTCAGCGAGGGAGTATATCCCCTTTTCAATAGCGCTAGACCAAGGAGATTGTTTTGCATCTGAGTGGAGTGCCACACCTACCATCAGCTCTTTACTTTACTGCACAGATCCCTGTGCTACTCATACGCTGAGTTGGCGGGACTGGTATCAAACTAGGAACCTTGTGGTTTCTAACCGAACGCTCTACCGACTGAGCTTATTGTCTAAACGGAGTTAGAATTCTTGTATGTGTGGTTACATCTTTTTAAACATGACAATACTTACTCATATACAGATAATTAATATTCATGCACATATTCTAATATTCGGATATCTACTTTGTTCAACCACCTCTGGCACAAGGTCATCAATTTTGAGAGTCTAGATTCTCAGTTCAGTGCAACTGTCGTAAAGTACAAAATTCAATTATCAGATCATTTATTACATTACCAGGTGTAAAAAATTATGTAACTGTAAACAATCACCACCATATGTTCATTTTATATATACGAGCCTTGCTATATATATATATATATATATATATATATATATATATCAAGGCTCATCTGTTGTTTATGGATTTGAGCTCTCTGGTGATTGTAAAATATATACACCAATGTATGTGTTTATTAGTTAAAACCTCACTCTTTATTGGCACCTGCTGACGGCCGAAAGGTTAAGGACTGATGAAAACTTAGCTGGGTTTCACTCCTGCCTAGAAGTAATTGCTGGGTCTAGCTACACTGAAGTGAAGGAAAACATTGAAACATGGTTTCTGTGGATGACTCTCTCTCTCTCTCTCTCTCTCTCTCTCTCTCTCTCTCTCTCTCTCTCTCTTTCTCTCTTTCTATCTATCTATCTATCTATCTATATATATATATATATATATATATATATATATATATAGAGAGAGAGAGAGAGAAGAGAGAGAGAGAGAGAGAGAGAGAGAGAGAGAGAGAGAGAGAGAGAGAGATACACACAATATCCAATAATATCCAAACATGCTTCCACACATGTACATATACAAAATCAATTATCTTTTAAATAAAAAAATCTAAGATTTTCTATTTGAAATATTATACAATCAAAAGAGATATAATTATGTATTATTTATTAGTAAACTCTACTGCATTAAAACAATGTAACCAAAAATACAAATATGTAATAGTCAAAAAAACAACTACTCCCTTACAAGTATACACTCATATTTATTTAAACTATTTTATTTTTGTTTACAAAGGTGTTGCAATTTTATTTTTCGTGAAAGACTACGCAGTAGATTTTCATGATAAATACAACCTCATAATATTTGTTTAGATTGTACAGGGTGATTGTAAAATAACTCTCTATTTCAAAAATCCTATAATTCATTTCTTAATCATTATTTTTACAAAAAATGAATATAAGAACACACATAATATAGAGTGTTATTCAAAATTCTATATGGGCAACATCATTTGGCTCCAGCCTCTCAAGCCGCTCGGGAATCACATACACTGATCTTCCCAGGAACTCTTGTGGAATGGCAAAAAATAAATTCTTGTATTTGTACTTCAAGTTCTTCTGAAGTTGTTGATTTTATAGAGTAACTTGCTCCTTTAACCAGCCCCAAAAGAATAAAGTAATGGTGTGTTAAATCAGGGCTTCTGACTGGCCACTCCTGTGGACCATGTTTACTCATCCATCCCCCAGGTAAATGGTGATTCAGTTATTCATAAACAACAATAGAAAAATGTGGAGGAGCACCATCTTACATAAAAATCAATGGTCAGATTAATCTTGTAACATATAAAAAAAATTATGAATAGTTTAAAATAAGAGTTACTTTTATTCACCCTGTATAAAGTTCCACTAGAAATAATAAAATCCTAGTAACTTTGGTATATGATTTATATATATATATATATATATATATATATATATATATGTGTGTGTGTGTGTGTGTGTGTGTGTGTTGAAAAGAGAAAATAAAGGAAAGAAAGTATAGAATGGATAAGATAGGATTATTTTAATTAATTTAACTTACACGTATTTCAGTCCGGAGTTTATCCATTTGTACATTATTCTATCTATTATTATTTTTAAATAACAAAATGAAATGAAATAATAATAATAGAAAAAATGTAGAAATGTTCTGCACACAAAGAAATATTGACCTTCCTCAGAGTAAATCCTTATTTTTTTAAAATAAAATTCGTTGGAACGCAGAGAGATTTTTGAAATGTTCGGAAAAAATACCTTTTTTTAAAAATCACATGAAGAAAATGTTCAAACGCAGCCAAGATGATGTCATGTCGCATGCGACGGATTTTGAAATGGAGAGAAGATGGCTGGAACAAAGTCATGTGGAATTTTAATTTTCAAAGCATGAGGGATTTTTTAAGAAAAAAAAAAATAGAAATTATACATATGTGTGAATTGTTGGTGGTTCATTTATCAATATATTATATATATATATATATATATATATATATATATATATATATGTGTGTGAAGAGAGGAAGTAAATCCGACGGTATGTAATATATCAAGAAAAATGAAAAAACACAGGTTTAAAATTCACCACTTAACCCATTTAAACCTGTGTTTTTTCATTTTTCTTGATATATTATATATACTAGCAAATATATGCACCCTCCGGGTGCAAGTATTTAAGTTTTAATGTAATAAAATATTGTATTAAATTAGAAAGGCTAATGAAACTAAATAAGAATACAGATAACAAGATTTGAAACAGAGGGAGTATAATAAAAAATGGAACAATTGAAACTTACTCTTCCATCACTCTCGTCTTTCATTATTATTTTTTTCTAATTTAAGTATTTAGTTATAAGAGGAATTAAAGAATAAAATGACAGTTATTTTATCTTGTTAATGGATTTCATTTAAGATTCATTGAAGAGATTTTTGCTTATATTCATTAAAATAAAACCAAACAGTTAGAAATCAATAATATTAAGCGCATATTTATTAAATTCGATTTTTTAATATTAATATGCAAATTAGCCTTCCCGTTCACATTGTAAAGCGCTGTTTTGTTGTATATATAAATATAATTGCATGTTGTTAGTATGTATACATAGTTAACAGTATTAATAATATAAGACAATTTTATTAATAATTGACGTTTAGATAAAAATAAAATCATGGAGAATGTGATGTCAATAACTAAGGGAATTGTGACTTGAGTAGGAATATAGTTTCGGTTACAGACGGAAAAGCACACAATCTCCATTATAATAAGATATATATATATATATATATATATATATATATATTCAATAAGTAATTTCAGAAGAACCTTTCTCTAAACTGAATCATCTGTTATGATCCAGAGAGTTTGCCATACATTCCTCACTTAGCATTGCAAGCAGGCATGGCCAGTTGGTTTAAATTTAAAGACCAGTTGCCTTGACAGGTCTAAAGAATTCAGTCTTCCCTATTTTTACCCATATCAGTCCTCTGTGCAGCATCCAGTACCTGCGCAGATCTGATTGATGTAGAACCTTGCTGGACAGCCCACACTGCCCATGTGCAGGTTTTCACAAGAGGACATCACTTATGAGTTCATCTTTGCTTCTTCAGCAGTGTCCAGCATATCTTATTTGTCTTACTCACATGGTTTGTGTGATGGGGGCAAGTGGCCATATAGTAGCTTTCTTAATGGATGTTGTTTCTATGATTTGCTTAAAACCGACCATATGCAACATTCTTGTTCAATTCTCATTTACTTTGATCTCTAAGTGCTTCATTAGAATCCAAGTGGTGCAGCTGTACCGTAGTACTGATACAACTATGACTTGGAATGTCTCTTTAACTTATCAGTCAGATCATATGACTGATGATCTGTCTATAGCAGTCCAAACAAATCTATTTTACCCATAGATGGGACCCTACCAGATACTACCACTCCAGGTCAGAGTACAGCTGGAAGGCGTGGGTCACTTAATAATCCCCAAAACTTCAGAACTGGAATCTTAGGAGATGCAGTTTAGTGTCATACCCAGGACACTCCATATTTTGGTCAATTTCTTAAGTAGATTTTAAGAGGTTTGATTCAGATTTTTCCTTCTCCTAGACTAGTTGCCTAGCCATGTTTAAAGAGCCCAGTCTGACCTACTATTTACCTATAGCTGGAGAGAGAGTAGTTGGATGCATACCTTTCCCAAGGGTATTAGAGCTATGTAAGATGCAAGCAGTGTCAGCCATGATTTGAACTGGTGTCACCGAGTCCATTTCCTACAACTCTAACCATTACACCATGCACCTCCATTATATATATATATATATATATATATACATACATATATATATATATATATATATGGTGATTGCCGCTTCTTTACAAAATAAGGCCATTTCTACAAGTATTTCAGTTGTGAGTAGTTGTGAGCACGCAGATGGCCCGCGGATCCAGCTTGTTTTTATGTACCCTGTCACACATGACATACAGGTACCGCATGCTCTCCCTCTCTCTCTCTCTCTCTCTCTCTCTATATATATATATATATATATATATATATATATAAAATTCCTTCTGTTGGTATTTTGTACTTGTTTGTGGTGGTAGCAGTAACTGTGTGTTTGTATGTTTGTTTAATAATGTCTTATTAATAATGATTATTAGTATTAGATAAGAATACTTGAAACTATTCAACAGTATGCAAATTATCTTATTAGATAGGAATACTTGAAATCATATAACTGTATGCAAACATATGATTATTATTAAATAGAAATAATTACTTGAAAGCATATCAATATTAGTATTAGATAGGAATAATTGGTATCATACAGCCACATTCAAAAACTTTTAAGAAACAACTACAAATATAAAACATACAATGAATTACAAAAACTTTTAACCGCCCTGTCGGCTGGGGTGTTAGAATGCACCGACTGCACCTCTGCAGAGGGGTAAGACTCCCCCAATGGGGCCACCTGTTGGCCGTGGGTGGTGACCTGTGATGCTTAAGGATAGAGCCCAGGTGGATGATCAGTTCATGACATGCAATACTCCACTTTGGCCCTATCTTGGGCTAGACGGGCGGTCGGAGAGGCCCCCTCCGATCAATTGGCCGGTCACGTCAAGCCCTAGCACCTATATGATTTTCCCAACCCTATTGCCCTTATGGCAAGCCCCAACCCCTTTTTATCATATGGGTGCTAGAAGGCGGTGGCTGCGGGTCTACATGTCCTGGGAATGACGTTAAACTCTATCTGATGGTGAGGTTCCAGTTTTGGAGGTTTGGGGAATGTGGAGCACCCCTTCATCACTGTTGCACCCTGGTCCACTCTGACCTGTTAGGGTCCAATCCATGGGTTAAATAGAAAAATGTATTTATAAAAAAATTGTATTATCCATTAAGAATTGATTTATTTAAAAACTTTATCGGCATTAAATGACCCACTGAGGTTGATATGCCGTAAAACAAAACAAACAAACAAAAACTTTTAAGAAACAACTACAAATATAAAACATACAATGAAAACAAAGAATAACTCAAGATATGTTAATATGCCATTAAAATTGATCAATTTGTTTAAAATATTTGAAAGTATACAACTGACTCACCAGTTTCATTAAGCCTATAGAACTGTCTTATTTTATGCTACAAGTCTACTACAACAGAAAATGCATTTCATTAACCAATCAGAATAATTTAGATCATACTTTTTTTTTTTGAATGACCAATCAGAAACAATGCAGCTGAGAGTACTTCTGATAATCAACCAATCAGAATAATTTAAAGTGTAACTCTAATAGAAAACAGATGGAAGATTTTTTTATTATTGATTTGTTAGAATATTTAAAACATACAAATGCAACTGGATGTATTACCGATTTATCAACCTATCGGAATATTTTAAAATACATTAAAGCAGGACAAGTGAGAGAAATATTGCACGTATCAGCCAATGTAATAATTTAAACATCCAATTCTGTAAAACTGTAGCCAGAAAATTTATCTTTTATCAATGAATCAGAATATTCAAATGCATCCGGTTGCGAGTAGAAAGAAAGAAAAAAAGAAAGAAAGAAAAAAGGGGCACATTGGAACTTTCAAATGGATCTAGGAAGGTTTTGGTTTGGGAAGGAAAGAATAGAATTAAAAGCATTTTATCAGTCGAAAGGAATCGGAAATATGAATTAGAAAATTGAGTTTAAAATTCAGATGTGCTGATGAAAACAGATATGTACTGTTTCTCATATGGTGTGTATGTATATGCATTATATCTGTTATATATATATATATGGTGGACTCTCCTATCGTGAATGATAGATGAGGGTCAGCAGTGAGTAATTTGTTTCCTCCCATGTTGTGCATGCTATCAAGAAGACATTTTGTGTTTCCTTGAGTATGATAGCAGCCCAGCCTTGCTGCGAGCTATGAAGCCACACTGACAGACGGAATTTCCTAAAGTGGGAGTCAGATGTTTTTGTTTAAAGTTAGACGGAGCTGATCTCTGTGTTTCAGTCTATTTTCTTCAAAGCTCTTTAATTTAGCGAAACATGTCTTACGACATTTTCTCAAGCACTCAGGTTAATATTGAGGCGTTTCAAATTGTCCTTCAATTTGTCATTATAGCGTCCAATAGAACGTTTAGCATTTGATAATTGTCCGCATAATATCTTCTTTGGAAGCCTGTTCTCATTCATTATATATATATATATATATAATATATATATATATATATATATATATAGGGGAATATTTGGGAATGTACTTATGGTTGGTTGGTTGGGTTCTGGCTGTCAAAGAATTCATTGACCTAAAATAGGATAAAAGGCAACAGAGTGGACCTGGGAGTAATTTCAATGAAGAAGTGACAAAAATAGAGGCTCACCATTCAATGCAGTTTAGAAGATACTAGAATCAGCTACCCAGGATTGACTGGGTAGAGAGAGGTGGGGAGACAAAAAACTCCTTGTGTATTTATTTGTTTACTTCTGAAATTTACAAGTTCTGGACATTTTTACATAGAATTTCAATGCTATTCTATGTATATTCTTATTTCTAAATATCTGTGAATATAAACCAAATCTTCATAATTTTTGCACAAAAAGCAGGAACCGGTGATATTTAATGTGTATATATATTTACTTTGTCATTAATTGTTGTATTTTTGTAGTTTTATCCGAACATATATACACACCATCTGCTCTTTATATATGTATAGATTTACCCAACTTATTCACCATGGGTAGGATATGACACATTGACCTATAATCGTATAAAAGGCAACAGAGTGGACCTGGGAGTAATGGCAATGAAGTGGTGACAAAACTGGAGCCTCACCATTGGATGCAGTTTAAAACATATTTTGCCAACCCATTCACCATGGGTAGGATATGACACAAGTTTGCAAGTATGGCGAATTCAGCAAGGATCGAATTCACTATTCAGAAGTAATGGATCTTCGATACTAGCCTGCTAACTATTAAACAACAATTGGATGCCTTTTTCTACTCAACCCATCCTATGCATAGATTTAAGCCTGTCTCACTTTGCATAGGCTAACGGACTGGTAATCTGGGCCGCAGCTTCCCTCTAACACCGGGTTAGTCCCAATCCAGTGGCTCGTGCCCTCTGATGACACCTGACATTGATTCATAACCCCTGAACCATCTTATGCGTAGATATGAGCCTGTCTCAATTTGCCCTACCCCTAGGCTCCCAGACTGGTAATCTGTGCCACCACTTCCCTCTAAGTCTGGGTTAGGCCCCAATCTGAGGGTCAGTGTCCTCTGTTAACTTCTGACATTGATTCATAACCCTTGAGCCCTCCTATGCATAGATATGAGCCATGAATAGGATGTGATACAAAGTTACATGCGGCATCCAGCAAGGATTGAACTCACTATTCATAAATAATGGACCTGACAGACTAGCTTGCTAACCATTACACCATGATGGGATGCCTTTTTCTACCCAACCTGTTCACCAAGGGTAGGATGTGACATGTTAAAAGTATGGGGAATCCAGCAAGGATCAAACTGGCTATTCAGTAGTAATGAATTTTCGAGACTAGCTTGCTAATCACGTCAAGACAATCAAGACATGCTGAAGGCATTGACTCCTTTGACTCTTTCTCACCATTCATTCTTATCAGTTACTTGACAAGTCCTCTAGACGGCATTCAGTGTCTGCACAAGGCTGATAAATGTAAGTTTTTCCTGGTTTGACTAATAGAAAAACATTCATTTAAGATATTTGTTTGCTATAAAAAAAAAAAAAACTATAATCATGATAAAATACAGAAATGTTTCCTTCTAAACTCAAATTAAGTATCCAAACATGAATATATACTGACTCATAGAAGCATGTGTTGTAATGGTTAGAGTCACGGGAAATGGACTCATCGACCCGAGTTCAAATTCAGGACAGGACTGTTTGCATTTCACATAGTGCTTATACCCTAAGGAAAGGCATGCATCCAATTACTCTCCCTCCAACTATGGGTGAATAGTAGGGCAGACTAGGATCTTTAACCTTGGCTAAGTAACCAGTGTAGGAGAAGGAAAACTCTGATTTTAAATCACTTAAACTCTGCTTAAGAAATTAACTTGTGTTGCATCCTGCTCATACAGAAGGGTTGGTGTGTGTATATATATATATATATATATATATATATATATAGTCATCCACAGACATGTGTTTCGACTTATCAAGTCTCTTCAGTGTGGCTAGACATTTGTAAGCTATCTACAGCCGGGATTGAAATCCGATCAGTTCAGCACCAGTCAGACACCTTAACTGCTAGGCTATACTCACCCACAGAATGCGAAATGGATTTTAACTGTTTTTTAATACACGCATCCCTATATATGTAAAGGTCACCATAGAGTACTCCATCCCTTATATAGGAGAGGGTTGCATTTACGCTTTAGTTGGCGGTCATCAGCAAAATCCCCCCCAAAGAGGGATGGGGAGAATATATAGTCATCCACAGACACCTTTTTTTGACTTATCAAGTCTCTTCAGTGTGACTAGACATTTGTAAGCTACCAATAGCCAGGATTAAAGTCTGATTGGTTCAGCATCAGTCAGACACCTCAACTGCTAGGCTATAGTCACCCACCACATACACACACACACATATATATATATATATATATACTGACTCAAAAAACACCCTTCCATTGCGCAAACTGAGGAATTTTTTGAGAATTTTCTTAGCTTCAATGCTTCCATAAGAACAACTGAATTAAGTGGTAACATTTCAATGGGTAGTTTATTGATTATTTATCAGGAGAGATTTGTGAAACCTGTTGCTTCCAATAAGAGAGAGAGAGAGAGAGAGAGAGAGAGAGAGAGAGAGAGATCTTCAGGGCAACCTGCCCTTTCTGTTTGACCAAGTTTTCTGGCAGGAGATGATATGCCTTATTATTTATGTGCCTCTTCAAAACAAATATCACATGCAGCTTCTTTTAATGTTCTTTAGAAAATAAGACTTTACCTTCTGAGAATTTTCTTTTGGGAGACTGTAAAAAGTAAAAGTGGCCTAAAGTCGGTATCAGCCAATCAGCGAGGGAGTCTATCCCCTTTTCATTAGCACTAGACCAAGGAGATTGTTTTTGTGTCTGAGGTGGAGTGCCACACCTACCATTAGCTCCTTACTTTACCACACAAATCCCTGTGCTACTCATATGCTGAGTTGGCGAGGGCCTGCATCGAACTAGAACCTTGTGGTTTCTAACCGATTGCTCTACCGACTGAGCTAACCAGGCTCACAGTATGCTAGTATTATTTGCTCCATTTTATACCAAAAATTATAAACGAAAATCTTAATCAGTACCATGCAAAGAAATTATTTAAAAAAACTATCTTAGATAATTTTAACATATTGCTAAAGTGGAAAATTTAAAAAAATACATCAATAAATTCTAAAACAGCTACACAAAAACGTAAATATAAATTAAGGCATGAAATAACCCCCAGACAATTTGGCATGCTTTTAAAATCAATAAATAAATCAATCAACGTAATATACTAAGGTGAGTCAAAAGTTTTGCAATATTTTATATGTGCTAGTTTGCAGTGCGTATATCATGTGACTGAATTTCAAGGTGTGGAAATTGCATGCTGTGGTAGTTAGTGCACTGACATTGCTTCACTCTGTGTGTGATTTGAAAGATGAACGTGCAATGTCGTCTAATTTGGGAACATATGCTTTATGAATTCATATTGGAATTATAATTTTTAAAAGTAAAATTTATTTTATCTTTAACATAAAATATGCATTTTTAAAAATTTTTTTGAAATTCCGGTACTGATCAAGAGCGTTCTGTGCCTCGTGATTAATGATATATTTATTTCGTCTTTCCATTTACAATGTTGCTTTGATAAAGACCTCTTATCATATGGTCGAAACAGATTTCTGTCAGCAAAACTTTTAACATCTTGTTGTTTTTTCTACAAACTTTCTACACATATTGTCGGATTCATATCCATTTTACCTTTCATATATATATATATATATATATATATATATATATAATATTAAAATCTGGACTGTTTAATATCTCACCAGAGGCTAAATTTTGAATATGATAAGGACCCCAACACTATGGATTTGTCAACATTACAAATTCCTGAAACTTTCCATCTTCATCACTTGTGCTGTGGACTTACTTTTTTAAAACTTGCTTTTTGTAGCTGGAATACATCTTCCTGCCATGGAAGCAACCAAAACAAATGTTGTGCAATAGGTGAAGGGGTAGTTGATCACAGTAACCAGATGGTTCAAGAAATATTTGCTCAATGATCAGGCTAAGTCAGGTAGGCCTAGAACCATGAAGGCTGATGCCATGCTCCAAACCATACAAGCAAATCCACTGAGTGGCACTCAGGTTTTTACGTACCCATATACCCTCATTGGGTATATACACAAGAGTTCTTATGTTAGAGAGAGAGAATAGAGGCATCAGAGGGATATAGCAAGGCCCTCTAGATATCAGTGTATATCTTAGAAGGCGCTATATAGACAGATAGATATAACTTACTTAGTTGTCCTTTGTCTGGTTGCCATGTTTTCGTTTCCTTCTTTCTTTTTCTATTCTGGCCATCTTCATCTAAGTTCTTGCTTTTAGTCTTCTCTTGTTGGTTCTTTCAAGTTATATAAATGCTGAACAAGCCACTTTTTCAATATTTCAATATTTAACTGTTTGAAGATTGCAAAATACTCAGGAGACTATTGTTACAGAAAATTAACACCATAATATTTCATTAATTATATATATATATATATATATATATATATATATATATATATATATATTAAGAAATTTGAAAAAACAAGTGTTCCAAAAATAAGATGAATTTATTTATCGACGCTTAAACGTTTCGGTTTCTTTAAACCTTCATCAGGATGTATTATGGGGTGAAGAAATTGATGGATGACTGGAGATAAAAAAATCTTTATAAATTTTTTTTTTTTTTTTTGTTGTGTAACTGTATTTGTTCAGCGTTATATATTTGAAAGACGAGTGAAATATATATATATTGTTGTAGAGTAGCTAGCACCCCTTTAGCACTCTACCAGATTGACTGGCTCATAGCCTTATATAGCCTATGATTAAAGTGGATATATAAGTTGAATAATATTTAGACTGATCTTAATGCAATAACCAATCAACAAATCTTATGGCTTTTTAAAGTTTTATTTGCCCGTTTCTAACCCATCATGCGGAGAGACAGCCAAGGTGGGACACATCTGTTCCACCCGGGGTCTGGCTGCCAACTGACTAACTGAATCTCACGTGACTTGCGAGATTCTAACAGTCCAGTGATTTTCCATTCCGTGATATAAAAAACTGGCCCCGCAGAATTCTCCTATGGGGTGTTGCCAATAATCTATGTTACTCCATAGATTATGCAACAAGGTGATCTCGGCCCCCATGGCAGACTTGTCACCTTCACGACCTCAGCAGCATCCAGAGATGCCAAATTGTATCACACAATATGAAAATATTGCAAAAATTTTGTCTCCCACTCATCATCATAATAATCTTCAAGTCATGCTGTTAACATGGACTCCCTTGACTCTCTCTAGATATCAGTTCCTATCAACCATCACTCTTGGTAAGTCCTCTATATCAGTCATGTCAAAGATGCGGCCCTCAGCAAGCACAGGTGCGGCCCTCAGCAAGCACAGGTACAGCTCACATTCAGACTGCACTCTCATATGGCACTTTTACAGTACCAGAGATTTTTTAAAGTTTTTTCTAAAAATTCCTGCCTCAAATGGTAATTCATTTTCATTTGGGCAATGGGTTCTTAAGAAACAAGTCTGTTATCAACGCATTGTCTCTCACCCCTTCTTTTGCATTGCACAAGGAGCAGGCTAATTCATAGGGAGGTAGTCTTTCCTTTTGCCTTCTCCTGCTTTTAAGCAACATAAGGCTATAATTGAAAGTGACAGAGAGGTTTTATTATTTGAATTCAGTCAGTAATATTCTTTTTTTTTCTTTTCTTTCTTCTAACGTATTCAATGGCTTTTAGTTGATAATAAAAAAAATCAATGATGGCAATCATCACTTTGTTCTGTTAATGAAGAAAAAGGATTTAAAGACTTAGTTGTCATGTGCAGCCCTCATGACAGACATATGTAATCCATTCGGCCCTCATGGCAGACATATGTTGTTTGCACTGATGGATGTAAGTTTTTGATGGTTGGCCAACACTGGTTTGTCATTATATAAAACCATAGGAGAATATGGCTTATGAGTTTAATCTTACTTCTCCAGCAGTCACCAGAATTATCCTGAAGAACCATTTGGGTGAAACCTAGGCAGATAGTATCTGACTCATGTAAATAAAGTAAGTAAGTCGTCGGGGGCCTAAAGTCGGTATCAGCCAATCAGCGAGGGAGTCTATCCCCTTTTCACTAGCGCTAGACCAAGGAGATTGTTTTTGGCATCTGGGGTGGAGCGCCACACCTACCATCAGCTCCTTACTTTACCGCACAGATCCCTGTGCTACTCATACGCTGAGTTGGTGAGGGCCGAAATCGAACTAGGAACCATGTGGTTTCTAGCCGAATTCTCTACCGACTGAGCTAACCCAAGGTCCTTATAATTATGCTCTACTTGGTGTATTGAGCACTTTTTACATATATAACTTAGAAAACTCCTTCAGTGTTTTTTTCTTTTGGCTGCTACATACGATATGGATGATTATTTTCAGAATGTTCTGGTCTTTTCTTTTTTTTAAATTTTTTCCCAGACATCAGTTTGAAATATTTTTTTTCACACCAGTAAGTTTAGAAATAAAAAGATTATATATATATATATATATATATATATATATATATATATATATATATATGTGTGTGTGTGTGTGTGTGTGTGTGTGAAATGATAATAGAAAAAAATTTTGTCTTAGATTCAGTGCCACATTGTGATATTGATCTTGCTATGAAAAAATAAAAATCATCAATAACTTAAAAATTTTTCGGATTTCTCGGGTAAAAATGCTTTTATAAACCAATTCTTAGGAGTAGAGAAGCTATAGAACTCATTTTACAAACAAAAATAGATTACAAAAAGTTGCCATTTTTCGTGTCCCCCCACTCAATTTGCAGAGCTAAAAATTGAGATAACTTCACCAATTTTTGGAATTGGAAGCTCAAATTTTGGGGGATTTCTAACTTTAACACAGTCCATACATGTACAAAATTTCAGAAAAATTGAACGGGGTGGGGGACAATTTTACTTTTTTCTGGATGATTTGACATGGAATTGCCCATATATATCCTTTCTTTTTCTATCCTTTTCCCTTCTACATTGAAACAGATGATAACTTTTGGTCTGAAAAATTTTGAAAAAAATAGTGTTTCTTATATACAAATAATTATGGATTATACTAACTTTGACATTACTTTTGCCATCATGAAAAAGATATGTCTCTGATGATGATGGAAATAAACATTGAAACATTTACAAAATCAACTAAAATGACTGTTACTCAATGAAATATCAATTTACCTACAATTCATTTTTTAAAAAATTTCACTGTCTTTTTTTTATGACATAAAATTGCTTTATCAGCAAAGCCTAGCTTTAAAAAAAAACAACACTTTCCTAACCTGGCAAAGAATGACATGGAATTCTTGCTACGATACGAGATGTTAAGGATCATTTTGTAGAAAGTACGAGCGTTGACTCTGACCCTCCATTTGTCACCATGCCAAAGATGTGTCTCCTGCTAGCCTCTGACACCCACACACTGTCAATATTCCTTGTCTTCTCTGCGTCTCCTCCTCCTCTTTCGTCCCCCTCACCCTGACTATTACTTGCTCTGGTTATTGGTGAAACCTATCCGCAAGCCCCTGCCCCCCCTCCACCCGCCCTTCCACCAATGCAATTATGTGTTTCTCAGCAAATCAGATTCACGCGATGTTAGGTTATCTGCAGCCGCATTTCTCAAGAATAACAATGTGTCGACTTCCCAGCGGTCATTTCTTATTCTCGTCAATGCCCACACAAGCACGTACACTGATGCAAGCATGTTGATAATATATATATATATATATATATATATATATATATATATATATATATACTAACATAGCCACAACACATGCAGATATATATATATATATATATATATATATATATATTATATATAGAATAGAATAGAATAGAATGAAGGATAGCAAATATGAAAAGTGTTTGCATACAAAAGTGCTCAATTGTATATTAGCAGAGCAGTTTTTATATATATCATGACATATGCATTGTAATTGCCTTCAAAAAATATAAATAATAACAATATATATATATATATGTATATATATATATATGGAATTTGATAATTTTCTTTTAAAGCATTGTTATGTAAAGTATATTATTATTTATAATTTTTGAAGGCTATTACAATGCGTATATCGTACAAATTTGATAATTATTGAAAATAATCATGACAAGCAAACCTGACGAATAAAGTGCGCCACGTGGAACACCATACAGCTGTTTCAACTTTATTAAGTCTCATCAGTGGTGTATACCTACGATTTCCATCCGACAGAAATCAAAACTGGGAACCCAGCACGCAGAGTCAGAAACTCTACCTCTGGGCCACCAGTGTGTAGCACACGATACATGCCGAATTTAACCATGTCAATGATAAACACGCCATACTATACATAGTACAGTGAGCATTTGAGGAATCGGAAATTAGGCCTATGCCAAGGCGTAAGAAGTAAATGGAATTTGATAATTTGCTTTTGAAGAATTGTTATTCACCGGGTTTGCTTGTCATGATTATTTTCAATAATTATCAAATTTTATATGATATATGCATTATAATTGTTTTCAAAAAATATAAATAATAATATATATATATATATATATATATTTATATATATATATATATATATATACTAGCAAATTATGCACCCCTGGGCACAACTATTTAAACTTTAATATAATTAAATATTATATCAAACTAGGAGAATGTAAGAATAACTAATGAAATTAAATAAGAACACAAAAAATATTACTCTTATTTTTACAAAATTAGATTTCAAAACTAGTTTACAAACTATAAACACTCTTTTCTAATATTAAACTAAAAATGTAACAACTATATTTGGGATCTAAATAAAATATAACACCTATTATTAAATGGATTAAAGAGATCAAATATCTGCCGAAGTTTAACTAATCCATGTTTCTTGTGTTTACAAGAAAAATTTGCAATAATTAGATTCCCGGATAAAAAAAAATCTATTGAATAGGAAGGATGAATTCCTGGGAAATGCAGACACAGATTGCATAACTTATTAATGTATTATTAAGATTAATATAGATATAATATAATACTTGCACTAATTATTACAAAAAAAACTATCTTAAGAGATTTATCAGAAGACTTGAATTTCAGAAGTATAAACAAGTTAGATATAAACAAAATGAATAATAAAAAAAAGAGGATAAGATTAAAAACAGCTGATGGATAGAATTACAAATTACTTTTGCTGGGTGAATATATAGTAAACTAATCATTAATTTCAAAGGGAAAAAGTTTATTTTTAGGGACAAGAAGTTTATTTTTAGGAGACAGAGAAATAAAAATAATTCTAAACAGGCAAGAATATATATTACTAGCTACCTATAAATTTTTTTAGTCCTCCTGAGGAAGGTGTACCTTGAACACTGAAACTGTGGTAGAAAGAAAAACTTTCCTACAACTATATATATATATATAGCTTAAATATGGCACAAGGCCAGAAATATGGGGCCTGCTAATTTAGCTTGCTAACCATTACACCACATGAGGTGCCCACGCCTGAGCATAGGCCTAATTTGCGATCCTCTCAATGCTCACTGTACTATGTATAGTAGTGGCGTGTTTATCATTGACAGGTTAATTTGGCATGTATAGTGTGCTATAGGTCGGTAACCCGGAGGTAGAGTTTCTAATTCTGTGTGCTGGGTTCTCAGTTTCAATCTCTGTCGAGGGAGATCGTAAGTATACACCGCTGATGAGACTTAATAAATTTGAAACAACTGTACGGTGTTCCACGTCGCGCGTGTTATTCACCAAGTTTGCTTGTCATGATTATTTTCAATAATTATCAAATTTTATATGATATATGCATTGTAATTGCCTTAAAATATATATAAATAATAATAATAATAATAATAATAATATATATATATATATATATATATATATATTATATATATAGAGATAGATAGATAGATATCTATCTATATAGATAGATAGATAGATATAACAGAATAGGATAGAAAGAAGAGATGTTAGCACTTTGAGATAGATAGACTGGAAAAAGCTTAGAATGGTGCAAACATAAGTATATATGAAGAAAATAAGACAGATAGATATATAATATCTACAACCCTGTACACCAACAGCACATGCACATATACATAGTTTAAAAAGAAAACCCTTCTATATCCATTTACACATTCACATGTTTGGCATTTGGGTCAATTTCTCTTGTAAATTTTGCAAGAGCTTGTATGCTGCTTTTTATTATAATCAAATCATTAGCAATTTCTATTGAAGAAATGTTCATATTGCATATGTATACGTGTTTGTTATTGCACATATCCCAATGAGGTACTAATGAATATAAGACGTATTGCTGTTTTATTAAATTATGGAATGTTTTTGTAGCACTTTCATCTGGCATACCTTTTTATGACGAAAAATTATATCTAAATATTCATGAAGGATGAAAGTAATTCTAAAAAAAATATATTCAGTGGCAGCTTGACTTACAAGTTTATTTACCTTGTATATGTAGTGGGAATGGATTTTTCCTGTGCAATTAAACGAAGGAACGATGGAAAAAAGAATGAGAGTTAAATAGAAAACAAAATTGTATTATGCATAAAGAATGAATTTATTTCACAACTTCGTCAGCATTAAATGGCCCAACGAGGTTGATATGCCGTAAAACAAAAGAAACCAAACCAAACCAGACACTATCAAATGGAGGTAAAAATTAAATTACCACGACCAGAAAATATTGTGTTGCTGTGAGTATGGTATATTTCTAGAGACATTCATTTTTCTTCACTGATGTGGGTCCCTGGCTATTTTCTATCTCTGCTGCTACTGAGACGACACTATCAAATGTAGGTCAAATTTTTGGGATGAGTGTTTTCTATGGTCATTTTGGCTGCTGGTTACAAATTCGATTTTTTTTTTTGTGGATATGACGTCATTTTAGGCTGGTTCCGTAACTATTTAAAAAATTGTGTAGAAACACTTAAAACTAACATGTATCCCAATTTTCTCATATATCAAAATAATTTTCCCCATTGAAATAAAGTGAGCTGCCATTAATCATTCCAGCCAACCCCAAAAACAGCCTAATGTATGTTTATGTTTTTTTTTAATAAGAAAAATAGCACTGTATTGTATAAGAACATAATAAAAAAGAATGTAATGAATTATGTGCTGTAATATGTTTTAATGTTTATTTCTTTATATATTTCTTTATAAATAATATTTTATTTGTCAGAACAAAATATGGAAACTTAAATGTTTTAAGTGAACCTATTAATATAAGTGTATCTGAAGTTTGCTCTTACCTCATATTGTACCTTGAAAAAAAATCAACCGAGTGACAGCTCGAAAACTGGGAAAACTCATAATTCAGGGTACTCATTAATCAAGGTGCAACCATACAGGTATTTGCCTCATACCCCACTTGTATGGGCTGGGCACTAGGCCTCGTTTTAATGTGGGCCCATCCACAAGCTGAAGCTCTTTGGTGGGAAAGAACAAAAATTGCATTGATCCATTCAGCATTCCCCCACAAGGGGGCGCCTCAGGCGCTGGGCAATAAACCCAGCCCTGCCCCTTTAAATCAAGGGGACAGCCCCCTGGGATCGACGCTATTAACTTGTAAAGATCCAGGGCCGAAGCTGGATCCCCACCCCCACCCCCACCATACATGTAAATAATAAGTCATGCTTTTTTTTAAAATTTAAATTGGTTGGTTGGTTGGAATTTTATGGCATATCAACACTTGTTGGGTTATTCTATACCAAAGATGTTTTGTTTTATTCATTCTTGATGGGTTTTCAAATTTGTTCTTTTTTTCAAACTCAGTTTAAGAAAAATTTTTTTAAACTCATTTTTTCTATTTAACCCATAGATGGGACCCTAACAGGTAATAACAATCCAGGTCAGAGTGAACCTGGTAGTAATAGCAATGAAGGAGTACTCCACACTCCTAAGAGCTCCAGAATAGGAACTTCACCACTAAATGCTGTTTAATGTCATACCTAGGACCATAGGATCCTCAACCACCACCTTCTATGATAAAAGAGTTGGAGGTTGGTCATAAGGGTAATAGGGTTGGGACAATCATATAGGTTCTGGGCTTGATGTGACCAGCCAATTGATTAGAGGGGGCCTCTCTGACCAGCCGTCTAGCCTAAGTAAGGGCCAAAGTGGAGTGTTGCATATCATGGACTGCTTAACCACCAGGATTCCATTAAGCATCACAGGTTGCTACTCACAGCAAACATAGCCCCATTAGGGGAATTTTATCTCTATGCAATTGATATATCCGGGTAAGGGATATATTAGTACAGGTATTAATGTGTACACTCGAGCAGGTAAATAGTAACACTGGTGTGTCATAGTAGTAGGCGTAATAGTAGTAGGCAATTGTACCTCTACATTGTTCAGTATTTATATCTGACACTAGCCAATCGTATTACTATGAGGGGTACCTAGGTGTATGCATATTCATTACATCAGCAATATTTGGAATTCAAATTGGTATAAATCCTTCATAGAAATTAGTTGCAATTTGATTGAAAGTCTGAAAATGTTTAGAATCTTGGAAAAAACTGCTCTGGCTTAGAATACACTAACTGTATCTCCTACAGAGTGCGAAAACCCCACCAAAAAGGATGTCCAGTGTATGACACTAAGCTGTATCTAGTGGTGAGGTTCCAGTTCTGGAAATCTGGGGAGTGTGAAGTACTCCTTCATTGCCATTACTCCCAGGTCCATCCAGAGACACAGAGTCACATCTCTGCAACAAATATTTCTGTTTGTAAATTATTTATATCAGATAGACATACTTAATATCATATAATCATGTGCAAAAAAAAACTCTCGAAAATTGTAAATGTAAATGTACAATGTACGCAATTCCCTAACCAGTAGGCATAAAATAACCCGAAAATTTGGCATACCATTAAAATCAATCAATCAATCAGGGCAAGTTTTAAACTTCATCACAAGAGCTATGGGAAACTGGAGAGTAGAACAAGCAGCTGGAACAGAGTTATCTTCCAGGGAGACTCATTATGGCCACTACTACTTGGTTGGTTGGTTGGTTGGCTGGATTTTTATGGCATGTCAACTCTTGTGTCATTTTATGTTAAAGACATTTTGTTTTATTCATTCTTGTTGGGCATTCAATTTTAAAAAAAATAGTTTTTTTGATATATTTAACCCATAGATGGGACACTAATAGGTACTACAATTCTGGGTCAGGGTGGACCTGGGAGTAATGGCGATAAAGGGTTACTCTACATTCCTGAGAGTTCCAAAATTGGAACTTCACAATAGATGCAGTTTAATATCATACACAGGACTATAAGACTCAGCTTTTCACTCACTCCCTCTGCTTCTCACTCCCTCCCTCCCTCTGCTTCTCACTCGCCCCCTCTGCTTCTCACTCACTCACTCTGTTTCCCCCTCTCACTCTCTGTTTCGCCCCTCTCACTCTTTGCCTCTTCCCCCTCTCACTCTCTGCCTCTTCCCCTTCTCTCTCTCTCTCTTCCCCTTCTCTCTCTTCTCTCTCTTCCCTCTTTCTCTTCTCTCTCTGCCTCTTCCCCTTCTCTCTCTGCCTCTTCCCTTTCTCTCTCTCTCTGCCTCTTCCCCTTCTCTCTTGATAAAAAGGGGGTTTGCCATAAGGGCAATTGGACAAATAAATATGATAACCTTTTTACAAATTTTTATTTTTTAATTTTTTATGTCAATTTTTACCCACTCAGATACCCAGTCCCATAACAAAAGACAGTAACAGTCAGAATTATCCTGAAGAACCATTTGGCTGAAACCTAGGCAGATAGTATCTGACTCATCTAGGTCCTTATAATTATGCTCTACCTAGCGTATTGAGCACTTTTTACATAGATAACTTAGCAACACCATTAGATGCAGTTTAATATCATACCCAGGACAATAAGAGTCAATCACATTCTTCTAACACATATGATAAAAAGGGTTGGGGGTTTGCCATAAGGGCAATAGAGATGGACAATCACATAGATATGGAGGGGTTGGATAAATACATATACATTCCACACATGATTTCCAATGTAGCTTTTTCTCTAGGTGTTTCATTAGAAGTTGGTCGTGTTGTATACTCTTTTCTTTCTTCTATTATTCTTCTGCTCATCTTTGGTATCTTCTTCTAGTGTCTGGACTTCATCTTGGGGACTTCATGTCTAGTCTTCCATTGGGGATTTCTCTTTATCAGAAGCCCTGTGTCATTGGTAGTTTTTAGAGAAATAACCTAAGACTTCAATTTGCTTGAGATCATATTTTATTCCGAAATCCCCACCAGACTACCTGCGCAGATTGAGTCGGCCATGCGCTTAACACAACTTACCACTTTCGTGATTTGGCCGATACTGAACTAAAAACTCTATTTCTAATCTAAACTTGAAGAGGGTCTTCTTCACCAATTCTCATGGTATCCACCATGAGGAGGATCAGGACCGAGGTCAAGCCTTGTCACTCAATCCTTCAAAGCCGCCGGCTGAAACTTATAACAGCCATTTTGGTTTCTACACTACTGTAAATAAGTGTTAGGTTACTAACAATTATGTAACAGTCGGTTGGTTGGATTTTATGGCGTGTCAACCCTTATTGGGTTATTTTATGCTGAACATATTTTGGTTTATTCATTCTTGATGAGTATTCAATTTTTTAAACACAATTTTTTCAAACACATTTTTTCTATTTAAACCATAGATGGGATCCTAAAATTTACTAGTATTCCAAGTCAGGGTGGACCTGGGAGTAATGGTGATGAAGGTTTGTTGGGTGGATTTTATGGCATGTCAACCCATTGGGTTATTTTATGCCGAAGACATTTTGGTTGATTCATTATTGATGGGTACTCAGTTATTTTGTAAACTCAATTTTGCTTTTTAAACACATATTTTCATTCCAGTCTCTCTCTTCTGATTTTATTATAGATATTTACCAAGTTCAGCTTAAAAGGAACATGTTCCGGGTTCCTAATGAGGATGAAATATACTTAGGTCTGGTGAATATAGCAGGTGCTGCACTTGCATAATCCTGTGTCTCACCAAAGACTTTTCATTCAAAAAGTATCAAGACTGGATTATTATTTGTTTCTTTTATTTGACACTGACATCACATCATAAGATGTGCTTACATATTATTTTGCTGAATTTTTGAGGTGAGGTTTGATCATTTGGATTATTTGGATTATTTGGACTATTGTCCTCATCTATATTGTTATCTGTACAACGTTTTGGCTGATATGCCTTCCAGCTTCTTCACATATTTCTTTCAGACTTGGGAGCCTTCTTGAACTCAGGAACCTTCTTGTCATAATTGGGAGCCATCACGGAACTTTGAACCCAACCCTTTATTCAATCCACAGGGGTATACTGTTCTCATTCTGCTAACTATGACTTGGGTACAAGTGTTGAGCTGTGTTAATTATTATTCTATGTTACTGTCACCTTTGACGGGATTAAACCTGCGGCCTAGAGATAACTGTCACTTAGAACTGTATTAACCCAACACCTGGATATCCACTACACCATGTGTCCAACTGGACAAAAGAAGGTTCCCAAGATCAAAGAGAAGGTTCCTGAGTTCGAGAACGCTTCCAAGTCCAACAAGGGTCCCATGTCCAACAAGATATATAGATGAGGACAATAGTCTGAATAATCAAAATAATGCTCACATATTCATTTAAATTTAAAAAAAGATTTAATGCTTCATTCACAATACTTGGACAAAAAACAAATACGTTGTAATAACTGTAAAACACCCATTGTCAACCTTGGCAGTGGCCTATATAAACATGTACTCAATACATTCAAGCAAATGATTTCACTATATACAAAGCTACTGTTGTTAATATCATCAGTGATAGTCATCTCTTCATGCAAGAGCTTCTATTATATCACATCACAAATCACAGAATTTGAAATAAAAGAAATTATTATTATTGTTCATTGATTCTTCCAGGCCAGTTTCCTCGCTCTTCTTTGTTACTCGTTTTGATCTGAAAACTTTTGGCCACTGTGTAATTATTTTATTTTTTAGATTGTCTGCCTGGGGAGTAGAATAAAACAGTTTATTTGATTTGTTGGGGGAATATGTTACTCTCACTCCTATACCTGTCACATCTGGTCTCCTCTGGAAGGTTTGGTTTGGTTTGGTTTGTTTTACAGCATATCAATCTCAGTGGGTCATTTTATGCTGACAAAGTTTTGAAATAAATTAAGTCTTAATGGATACTCAATGTTCTTCATAAAAACATTTTTCTATTTAACCTATAGATGGGACCCTAACAGGTACTACCTCTCTGGGTCAGAGTGGATCAAGGAGAAATGGTAATAAAGGGGTGCTCCACATTCCCAAGACCTCCAGAACTGCAACCTCACCATCAGATAGAGTGTAACATCATTCCCAGGACATGAAGACCATCAGCCACCACCTTCTAGCACCCATATGTCAAAAAGGGTTGGGGCTTGCCATAAGGGCAATAGGGTTGGGTCAATTATATAGGTGCTAGGGCTTGACGTGACCAACCAAATGATCAGAGGGAGTCTCTCCAACTGACCATCTAGAAGTGGAGTGTCGAATGTCATGGACTGCTCAGCCACGTGGGTTCCATCTTTAAGTATCACAGGTTGCCACTTATGACCAACAGGTGGCCCCATCTCTAGCAGTGTCCAGCGTATCTTGTTCATCTTACCAGGATGGTTTGTGTGATAGAAGTCAAGTAGCCAATATTGACTTTGTGTCACATCCTGCCTGTGGTAGTGGTGTGTGTGTGTGTGGGGGAATAAACCCTCTGATTTATACTTCTTTACAACTTAGTCTTTTATTGGTGTTCATGGTGCAGCTAACTTAGAAGTGTGTCTCACTTAGTGATAATACAAATGCTGGGACCCTTAAGAATAGGTGAATATGTATCGTTGCTATTTACTATGGTTTGTTTAGATATGGCACAAAAGCCTCAAATTGTTAACAGTACAAGCTGTTGCTTAAGTGGTCACCTATCTAAGAAATGAACAGGCTCATCTCTGTTTAATTTTGATGCTCTCACATGACTTAGCCATAAGTATATATATATATTTATATATATATATATATATAGTATTATGATGTGTACAGAAATAACCTACTCGAGTTTCATCATGAGGATCTTCAGGGTTAAATCCACTGAATTAATCAAGATATTGAATTTGGTATTTTTAGCAAGCCTCCAACAGGTCTAATCATGCCTGATAGTTTGCAACTTTGAAAATTTTGGTTAACTTTAAAAATTTTGCTTAAATTCATATACTCAAAATCCAGCCTTAAAAACACTTAAAAAAGACGTCAAAACAGGGCATTTTTTCAGTTTGTTTTGACGCATGTAAAAAAAACAACTTAAAAACGCCTGTAGAACACCTTAAATCAAGATATTGATTAATCACAGTTAATTTGCTATAACACTGACTTATCCGAGTAACACTTATACCAACCAAATATTGAGACCAACCCAATATTTTCACCGGTAAGTCATTCCCTATATAGAGAGCATTCGGCTAGAAACCACAAGGTTCCTAGTTCGATACTGGTCCTCGCCAACTCAGTGTTATGAGTAGCACAGGGATCTGTGTGGTAAAGTAAGGAGCTGATGGTAGGTGTGGCACTCCACTTCAGACGCTAAAATAATCTCCTTGGTCTAGCACTATTGAAAAGGGGATAGACTCCCTCACTGATTGGCTGATACCGACTTTAGGCCGCCCCGACAACTTTTATATATATATATATTCATATGTATATTATTTACTATGCTTTGCTTAAATATGGCACACAGGTTGTTAACAGTATTTTCTGTTGCTTAAGTGGTTACTCATTTAAGTATTGAACTCATTACTGTTTAACTTTGATGATTTATTATGGTCAAATCACAATGCACAGGCTCCAACTAGATCACCAAAGTTAAGCAGCAATGAACCTGTTTGATACTCAATTGAGTGACCACTTAGACAACAGCAGGTACTGTAAACAACATGAATCCTTTGTTCATCAAAAATTACTTGATTCAGTATTAAATGACCTGGAAAGGGTTGATATACCATAAAACAAAACAACCAATGAACCTTTGATGATTTTGCATAATTTGACCATAAGTATAGGATGGTAGGTGTGGCGCTCCACCTCAGATGAATTTGACCATAAGTGTAGGATTGGTATAAAATGGAGCAAATAATACTAGCATACTGTGGGACGGGTTAGCTCAGTCGGTAGAGCATTCGGCTAGAAACCACAAGGTTCCTAGTTCGATGCCGGCCCTCGCCATCTCAGCATTAGAGTAGCACAGGGATTTGTGTGGTAAAGTAAGGAGCTGATGGTAGGTGTGGCACTCCACCTCAGACACAAAAACAATCTCCTTGGTCTAGCGCTAGTGAAAAGGAGATAGACTCCCTCACTGATTAGCTGATACCGACGCCACCCCATCAACTTACCCTTACTTTTACAGGAGTATATAAATGTTTTTTTAAAGGTTTTCCTTAAATATGGCATACACGCCTCAGGTGTACATATATTGAGATCATACAGTAGTTTATCTGACAATTATATCTCAGATTGCCCACAGGTAGGCTTTATGCAAATGATCATGTGATTTCTGAAGCTAATTGGTTGTACATTCTATTTTGAGCATTCTATTAAAAGGAGGGAATATATATATATACATCAACCATTTCTCAGAAACTTAGATTACCTAAGAGCCGTTCTGCCAGCTGGGGCTGTAGAATATGCTGGGTGGGGCTGTAGAATATGCTGACTGCACCTATGCAGAGGGGTAAAACTCCCCAACCCCAATGTGGTCACCTGTTGACTGTGGGTGGCAATCTGTAATGTTTGAGGACAGGATTTTGGTGGCTAAACAGTCTGATAAACAGTGTAAACAGACAATAGGCCACTCTGCCAACTTTACTTACTCATAATTTTATATATATATATATATATATATTATATATATATATATATATGCTTCCCACTCCCATGGTTGAGCACCGTGGGAGGACATTAATTGTAACTTCACCGTTTGGCATTAGCTGTGACCTGTCTGTTTACAGATTCGAGTTCTCTGGTGATTGTAAAAACATACCACCGTAAAGTATGTAGCAATGTAGTATGACATATGTTATCTTTGAAAATAAACTCATTCAAAAGAAAAAAATAATCTATAACAAATAAAGACAAATTGTTCACCCTAGACTAACAGCCGGCTGATAGCCATAAGGGTAAGGAACTTGGTAGACGAAAATTCTGTCGGGTTTCGATCCCGGCTAGAGGTAGCTGTTAAAATGTCAAGCCGCACTGAAGATAAGTAAACTTCAAAACACGTGTCTGTGGATGACTGATATATATATATATATATTATATATATATATATATATATATATATATACCACACTGTTACTGGGGTATGATAAAAAAAAACTACAATGCTTTCTTTCTTTCATCACATTTTCTTTCTTTCTTTGTTTTGTTTACTCAAGTGATCTGAAGGGATTTCAGTCAACTGATGCTCCTGCAGTCTTAACTTACCAATATGGGTTATAATGTTGTAGACTGGGATGTTCAAGAATAAGTATATACATATATATAACAAGTACAATTATTCTGGGTCAGAGTGGACCTGGGAGTAATGCCAATAAAGGGGTACACCACACTCTCCATCTGATTATTTTGGAGTGTATTATGTACAGAAAATGTTTGGTACAAACAGAAAAGAGACATGAAATTACCCTGCGACAATTTCAGTTCTTTTCTTATCCGAATGATCAGTGAGACTTTTGAGACGCCATACTTTCATAATCACCATTGGATTGATCCAATTGTTTTCAAATCCTAAAAAACAAAAAAACCTGTGTAGCACTATTGAAAATTAATAAAATAACATTGAATTTGGTATTTTTAGCAAGCCTCCAACGGGTCTAATCAGGTAGTTTACAACTTTGAAAATTTTGGTTAACTTAAAAAATTTTGCTTAAATTCATATATTCAAAATCCAGCCTTGAAAAAGATGTCAAAACAGGGCATTTTTCAATTTGTTTTGACGCATGTAAAAAAAAACTTAAAAACGCCTGTAGAACACCTTAAATCTATGAAATTAACATTCCAACTGTTGTTACTAGTTAGGGGTCATGCCCGTACACATTACCTGATAGTTGGTATGTTGGAAAAGTTTGGGTAAATTTTCCAAATCAGGGTTTGAAGGGATTTTTTTTAACTTCCAAACGCGCTGTTAAAAACAAAAAAAACTGTGTAGCACTATTGAAAATTAATAAAATAACATTGAATTTGGTATTTTTAGCAAGCCTCCAACGGGTTTAATCATGCCTGATATTTTGCAACTTTGAAAATTTTGACACCCAAATACTCTGAAATCTTCATAGTGAAACTTCCAGTGTGAATGCCTAGCAGTACAGCATGCAGTTTCTTGAGGAATGAATTGCGACATGGTGCTGCTTTCCTCACAGACAGTACTCAACTGACTCTAGTTTGCTACACTGTAGACAAAACCCAAAACAAACAAAGTGCATGCGTGAAATCAATAATTTACCAATCACACCTTGTATATTCATATATATATACCAAGAAAACAACAGATTAGGAAGATCTGGCAAAATGTGAAGAATACAGACAATTGATTCAATTAATATTTCATCATTATTTGTTAAAAGACTTCTTTAGAATGAATTTATTAATGTACTAAAACAATATACAAGTGAGGATAAGATAAACGGGTGTAGGATAAAAAACAAAGAAAGAAACAGTGAAAGAAGGCGCCAAGGACATATGTTATCTTTGAAAATAAACTCATTCAGAAGAAAAAAAAAATCTATAACAAATAAAGACAAAACAATTAATTGAATCAATTTTCTGTGTTGGTTTATCTATCTTTCTTTTTATATTTTTCACACACACACACACATATATATATATATATATATATATATATATATATATATATACTGGAGAATATAAAGTATGGAGTTAGATGCAAATTTGACGGTCGATAAAATTAATAACCAAATAAGATAATAATAAAATAATCACTTGAATAACCAAATAAGATAACCCTAATGATTCAAATGAGCTGAAACTCAAGTAGGCTATCTATTTTACTATATATATATATATATATATATATATATATATATATTAATTTATGACCAACAGTTAAATTTCCTTCAGAAATGGTCTGCACAGAGGAACACAGGACATTTTTAAAAAGTCTGTTTTCAACTGACTTAAGAATAATAAAGGAATCCTCATTTTGCATCTGAAGATGGGAATGACTAGACAATTTCTCTAGGTTCCTGAAATAGTCTATTATGCTAAAAGTAAATCTTCTGTTATTTTTTCCTGATACATTATTGATGTAAATTAATATAGTTAGGTGTATTCATAAGTAAAGAGTGCTCAATATCATTAATAAAGCATGTATCTCAACTGACTTAAGAATAATAAAGGAATCCTCATTTTGCATCTGAAGATGGGAATGACTAGACAATTTCTCTAGGTTCCTGAAATAGTCTATTATGCTAAAAGTCTAAATCTTCTGTTATTTTTTCCTGATACATTATTGATGTAAATTAATATAGTTAGGTGTGTTCATAAGTAAAGAGTGCTCAATATCATTAATAAAGCATGTATCTTTACGTTAGGGTAAGAAAGACATGAAGTCAATGGCGCTTGGTAACTGACAGTTTTTTCACCTATATAATTTGAAGTATGATAAATGCAGATGAAAATCAATCAAAAGTTTTTTTTTTTGAAGACATCTGATTATTTTGGACTGTATTATATCCAGAAAATGTTTGGTACAAAAGGAAAGGAAGCAACTGTGCAAGAATCTCCTTCTGAAGAATCTGATTAATTGGTTTTCTCTTGAAGAGAATTTGACTGGACCCAACCGATTCCGTCCGGATTGCCAATAAGCCAACAATTGATCTTGCAACAAGATTAATGCATATAATTCTGTGTTCCTATTGCATTTCAGGCTCGTCTCAGAAAGTGTCATGTTTAGCCTCAATAGCTCTTCTGGGTGGGTGGGTGTCTGGTGTGGTGGGGGCATCTTGATTTAGCAGGCTTAATATATTTAAACAATATTTTGAAACTTAGACATAGGTAACGTCTAGCCCTGTGCTTGCACAAAGAGTTTCAAAGAGACACTAGAATATGGCACTCATGGTTTTATAAATAACAAATTTACATACATAGATAATTGTAGTATAGTGAGGAATTTGAGAAAATACAGGTTTAAATAAAAATGAGTGGTAAGTTTATTAGCCAACGCTGCAGTGTTTCGATCTGTTAAGTAGATCTTCTTCAGGGCTTTTGTTGATATAAGGAAGAGTAAAAATCATGCCTGATAGTTTGTAACTTTGAAAATTTTGGTTAACTTTAAAAAATTTACTTAAATTCATATACTGAAAATCCAGCCTTAAAAACACTTGAAAAAGACGTCAAAACGGCATTTTTCAGTTTGTTTTGACACATGTAAAAAAAACTTAAAAACGCCTGTAGAACACCTTAAATCTATGGAAGACTGTGATAGTTCTTGTTTATCAATCTGTTCAACATTTGAAATTTGGAAAGTTAGACGGTTTGAAATATGACGTTAAATATTCTTATTTTATGGTGTGTGTGTGAGTGTGTGTGTGTGTGTGTGTGCGTATGTATTGAAAAATTCTGTGTTCCTATTGCATTTCTGGCTCGTCTCAGAAAGTGTCATGTTTAGCCTCAATATCTCTTCTGGGTGGCTGGCTGGTGTGGTGGTGGTGGGGGGGCATCTTGATTTAGCAGACTTAATATATTTAAACAATATTTTGAAACTTAGACATATGTAACTTCTATCCCTGTGCTTGCACAAAGAGTTTCAAAGAGACACTGTTGCACTAAATATCTATATGTTATATAGCGGCTTCAAATTCATGGCCCTACTTTGTGTATCTGCATACGTAGCGGGTATTGTCACTAACCCTAGACGATATATGTAGTGGTCGCTTAATGAAATCACAACACATGCTATAGTAGGAGTTGACTTTATTTCTCTTCTCGGCTGTACGTGGTGGGTGGCGGTGACAATGACTACTACTGCTGCTGGGATAAATGGCACTGGGGACGTGGAAGGGGTGGACGGACCTCGCTGCCCGCTGGCAGCGATTGACCGTGTTGACGGTCGCTCCTTGTACTCTGTTCGCTGTCTCCTGTCTGACTGTCTAACTGACGACTCGACCCTCTGGCTTTTGTATTGACGATGTGCCTATGCATCTTTATCTTTTCATCTGATAACGGACCTTTGTTATATATTTCTTTATCCTTTCCCTGCTTCCTTGACCGGAAACCCTCTCTTCCGTTTTTTTAACTTCTTTTCGCTTTTACATCCTTTGTCATTTTTTATGTCTTTTCTTTGTTTAATTTAATCAGAAATTCCTATTTTCATTTGTTCAATATACAACAATACTAGAATATGGTACTCATGGTTTTATAAATAACAAAGTTACATACATAGATAATTGTAGTATAGTGAGAAATTTGAAAAAATACAGGTTTAAATAAAAATGAGTGGTAAGTTTATTAGCCGACGCTGCTGTGATAGTCCTTGTTTATCAATCTGTTCAACATTTGAAATTTGGAAAGGTAGACGGTTTGAAATATGACGTCAAATATTCTTATTTTATGGTGTGTGTGTGAGTGTGTGTGTGTGTGTGTGTGTGTGTGCGTATGTATCGAAAAATGACATTGAGCATTTTTCTAGGTGTTTTGTGTGTGCGTGTGTGCACGCGTGTGTATATATTTTACATATTTTACAGATAATTATAATGGTGACAAAAATAATTTCAACTACTAAAGACATTCTTATTATTTAATTGGTGGTTAATAAAATTTTAAAAGTGAAGGAAATATAAAAGAAAATAAATATTTGTTACTATTTGTAAACATACAATTCATGTATGCATACATACACCTGAGACGGAAGCACTGCATATATATATATATATATATATATATATATATATATATGTGTGTGTGTGTGTATGTGTGTGTAATATAATGAAAGTTCATAAAACGAGTGATGTTTATTTCGCTTATGCTGCAGTGTTTGGATCTGTTTCAATAGATCTTCATAAGGGCTTTAGTTAATTTGAGGGAAAATAAATTTATCACAGACAATAAGAAAGCTGTGAGAGTCTTTTGCTTTGTCTATTTAAAAATTGTTGAATGAAATTAAAATTAACAAAAATTAACAAAAATTAACAAAAGCTCTGATGAAGATCTATTGAAACAGATTGAAACACTGCAACATTGGCGAAATAAACATGACTCATTTTATGAACTTATGTTTTTTCAATTTTTCATTATATTACATACTGTCGGATTCACTTCCACTTTCGCTTCACACACACACACACACACACACATATATATATATATATATATATATATATATATATATATAATGTGTGTGACCCAATGTTTTTAAAGGTCAGTATCAAACCTGGAAGCTTGTGGTTCCTAGGCAGATGGTCTACCGAATGAGCTAAACATTAAATTGTGTAGAAACATCTGAAGCCATAACTTTTTGTTTGTTGGCTGGTTGGTTGGTTGGTTGGTTGGTTGGTTGGTTGGATTTTACTGCATGTCAACCCTTGTTGGGTTATTTTATGCTGAAGATGATTTGTTTTATTCATTCTTTAAACACATATTTTCAAAATTCATTTTTTCTATTTAAAAAATTTAAAGGGGCCCTAACGGGTACTACCACCCTTGGTAAGTGGACCTGAAAGTAATGGCAATGAAGGGGTACTCCATACTCAGCAGAGTTCCAAAATTGGATCTTCAATATTAAATGCAGCTTAACATCATACCCAGAACACTAAGATCCTCAGCCACAAACTTCTAGCACATATATGATAAAAAGGGTTGGGGAGTTTACCATAAGGGCAATATGGTTGAGACAATGTTAGGGCTAGACATGACATGATTGATCGGGGGGGGGGGGAGGCACGCCGACTGCCCGTCTAGCTTGAGTAAGGGCCCAAATGGAGTGTTGCATAATATGAACTGCTCAGCCACCAAGAATCCGTCCTTAAGCATCACAGTTTATTACCCATCCAGTCATCTCAGATTTGTCAACCTGTGGACATACTTTTAACATTCCATTTAACTTTTATAAAATTCTAATATCTAAGCCATAATTTCCAAACTAATAAATAAATACTATTTTCTTCTATTTAACCCATAGATGGCACCCTAACAGTTACTACCAGTCAGGGTTAGAGTGGACCTGGGAGTAATGGTGATGAATGGATACTCCACATTCCCCACAGCTTCAGAATTAGAATTTCACCATCAGATAAAGTTTGTCATACCCAGGACACTAAGACCCTCAACCACCGCCTTTTAGTGCATATAAGAAAAATATAGTTGGGGCTTGCCATAAAGGCAATGGGGGTTAGGACAATCATATAGGCACAACAGCTTGATGTGACTTGATTGAATGGTGTCTGTATAGCCCAAGTAAGGGTCAAATTGGAATTTTGCATTTCATAGACTGCTCAGCTACCAGGCTTCCATCCTTAAGCATCACAGGTTACCACCGACAGCCAACAGGTGGCCTCATTGGTGGTGGTGGTGGTGGGGGTTTACCCCTCTGTAGAGGTGCAGTTGGTGTATTGTGAAGCTCCATCCGACAGGGCTGCACTAGAAGAGTAATTAACTGCTTGTTAAACTTCTAAACAGCAAGTTTGAAAGTGTGGAATGCTTAGTGAGAATCAAACTCACTACAATATTTGAGGCTTGCTAAGTAAACAGTTTGGGTTATTTCAATAACTCCAACCTATAAAAAAGGGGAACCACTCTGAATAAATTTTATCTCCTAATTAATCTACCCATTATTTTCCCATTAAACTAAGCCTAAATCCTAACCCTAAACCCTAACCCTAACCCTAACCCCGTCTTCTTTTTTCCTAGTAGATCAATAAATAAATAAATAATTTATCAGTCAATCAGAGTGGTTCCCCTTTTTTTAGGTTGGAGTTATAGGAAATAATCACAGTTTGTTTGGTTTATTAAGTAAAATTTATTTATTTTTTAAAGTTTTCTGGGCCACGATAATACCTTTACTAGTCAGGTAAGTTTAGTTCCCGTATAAGTCCTTCGAGCAGAGCATTTAGTTTTTTTTCCCCCATTAACAATCAAATACATCACAGAAGGATAGAGTTTATATGGTATGTTAGTAAGTGTCAACAGTGAGGGTTGGCTACTGTTGCTAATGAATTTGATGACGGTTTAGAGCTACAGGCATGTTTAAACCAATTTCACCTCTGCAGAAGGGTAGAATCCATCCAATGGGGTCACCTGCGCGGTGTCAGTAGCAACCTGTGATGATTAAAGATGGAATCCTCATGGCTGAGCTGTCCATAACATGCAACACTCTACTTTGGCCCTTACTTAGGTTAGACAGTCAGTTGGAGAGACCCCCTCCAATCAAATAGCTGGTCATGCCAAACCCTAGCACTAATATGATTGTCCTGACCCTATTACCCTTATGGTAAACCCTCAACACTTTTTATCATATAGGTACTAGAAGGCAGTGGCTGAGGGTCTTAGTGCCCTAGGTATGACATTAAACAGCATCTAAGGGCAAAGTTCCAATTTTGGAGCTCTAGATATTCTATCATTTCATCTCCATTACTCCCAGGTCCACTCCGATCCGGAGTGGTAGTACCTTTTAGGGTCCCATCTATGGGTTAAATAGAAAAAAATTAGCTAACAAAAAATGTGTTTAAAAAAAACTGAGTTTTGAAAAATTTTCTGTAACCATCAAAAATGAATAAAACAAAACATCTTTGGCATAAAATAACCCAAAAAGAGTTGACATGCCTTAAAATTTAACTAACCTAATCAAGGGGAAAGGGTTAAAATTACAAATTGTCAAAATTAGAACGGAAAATTTAGCTTGGGCATAGATTTTAATGAATTTAATCATTACTAAGGATACGATTTATGTTATTTTTAACTTAAATTTTAACCGTTAGTTGTGTTTAAGGAAAAAAAAAGATAAAATAAAACAGATGAATGATAAGACTAGTCAGAATTAATAAACATGTACACACAAAAAATGTACTTTCTATTTCAATATTCCAGGCGACGCGTGCTTTTCTTAAGTATGGGTGACCAAAAGTGTAATATCCATGTTTTTTATGTTAATAAATTCTCGGAAAATATTTATCTCCCTTAAAAATTAGTTCTCTTTTGGCCCTCTGTAGGAAAATAACGTCCAATGAAAAACGGTTAAAAACACAACTAACGATTAAAATTTAAGTAAAAAGTAACATAGATCATGTCCTTAGTAATAATTAAAATCTATGCCCAAGGCAAATTTTTCCGTTTTAATTTTGACGACGATTTGCAATTTTAACCGGTTAAAGAACCTAGTCTGCCCTATTATTTATCCATACCTGATGAGAACATATGGATTCTAGCCTTTTTCTGCATGAAGTAAAACATCCAAAATTTGAACTCAGGTTGCTGATTCCATTTACTAGGACAAAAACAATAACCATTACGCAAATCTGCCTCCACCATTTATCTCTGTTTGTATGTCTACAACCCTCCCTTACACACACACAGACACATACACACTTTATATAAAGTAATAAGTAAATCAGAGTGACCTATTGTCGCTATCAGCCAGACAGGGAGGTACTCTATCCCCTTTTCACTAGCGCTAGACCAGGAAGATTGTTTAGCATCTGAGGTGGAGCATCGCACCTACCATCAGTTCCCCCCTTTAGCGCACAGATCCAAGCTGTGCTACTGATGGTGAGGGCCGGTATCGAACCTTGAGGTTCCTAGGTGGGGAAGACGGAGCAAGACCAATAAATATTTTTATACATATATACAACTATACAGAATAACATACACATACAGTGATACACAAAGCAGCATTCTCACTATAGATTCACTCTGGTGGGGGTTTTCAGTAGGAGTTAGAGTGTGTGTGGGGGGTGATAAGAGAAAAAAGAAAGATAATGCTATTTTTTTTATGATTGCATTTTTCACCCCTCTCCCCACACCATTTTATTTTTTTGTTTTTTAGGCTCTTTCTTTTATTTCATTTTCTAACCCATCCCAGCAACCAATACCACTCTCTGACAGATTTTTTATTATTTTTTATTATCATTTTTTTTTTTTCATTCCGTTTTTTTATAGTGTTCACTCGCCAGGATAAAGATATAGTTTTTGGTGTGAGTGGGTTAGTAAAGGGGTTTCCAAAGAGAAGAAAGAGGACTTCCTCTCTCAACCCCTGCCGAACACTTCCTCTTCAACCCCTCACCCCTCACCCCCACCTACCAGCATCATAGAACGGTGTGAGGGGGCAAAACACAATAATCGCAATATAGGAAAAGATATTTGACTGACAAGCAACGAAAGCGTGGCATCCATCATTTAAAATGACTTAACCGAGATAATTTGTCAACAATATAGCCGATGGACGTAAAATATGTCAGAAGAGGAGCGTGTAGGCTTACGAAGTGGGAGAAAGCAGGCGTGAGGGGTATGAGGGTTGAAAACTGGACAGTTGGCCTAGTGAGAGGAAGAGTCAATGGAGAGATGAGGGCGTTGGCGGGGGATGGGGGACCTGGACATGATGACTAGTAGTCTGTAAATGCGATATCATACCAGGAGTTTTAACATGTGACAAGTGCTGTGACTGGTCGTTTATCAATATCCAAAGTAAATGATCATATTACATATATGAAATGATATATGTATATATGTATAATTTTTATGCCAATGATTATGAGCTTATAGAGAAAATGGAAATACTTAAGTAAAAAAAAAAAAAAAAACAAAACAAAAAACAGGTATAAAATATCTGTTCGATAAAAAAAAAAATGAGAACTAGGTTTGACCGGAAACACGTTTACCTGCAACCTTTCCTGAATTGATGCATATCTATCTATCTATCTATCTATCTATCTATCTATCTAAATCTGTTCATATCTATTATCTATCTATCTATCTATCTATCTATCTATCTATCAGTTCATATCTATCTATCTATCTATCTATCTATCTATCTATATATATATATATATATATATATATATATATATATATATATATATATATATATATATATATTATATATATCGGTTCATATCTATCTATCTATCTATCAATTCATATCTTTCTATCTATCTATCTATATCTCTATCTATCTATTTATCAGTTCATATCTATCTCTCTATCCATCTCTCTATCTGTTCATATCTATCTATCTATCTATCTATCTATCTATCTCTATCTATCTATCTATCTATGTCTGTCTGTATGTATGCATGCATTGATCTATATATGCAGCTTTCAAGCTATCTATCAGTGTCTTTAGATTATATATGCATCTATCAATCTATCTATCAATGTATGTATGTATGTATGTATGTATGTATGTATCTATTTATCTCCTCTTTATATATATCTATGTATCTATCTATCTATGTTCTATCAATGTATCCCCTCTATAGATCTATTTATCTATGTCTGTCTGTATGTATTTATATGTTCGTATGTATTTATGTATGTATGTATGTCTGTATGTATGTATATATCTATCAATCTATGTTCGTATGTATGTATGTATGTATCTATCTATCTATCATATCTATCTATCTATTCATGTCCATATGAATGTATTTATGTATTTATCTATCTATGTCTGTACATACATATACATGTATGTATATATCTATCCATCTACACATCTATCTATCTATCTCCTCTTAAGGTTTATCCATCTATCTATCGATCACATTCTCTATCAATCTATTGTTTAGATCTATCTATCTACGCATCTATCAAGTAATCTTTCTCTCTCCTCTTAAGATATATCCATCTATCTATCTATTTATCTTCTCTTAGAATCTATCTATCTTTTCTATGCATCTATCAATCTATCTATCTACCTATAAAGCTATCTATCAATCTCCTTAGGTCTATCTATCTATCTAGGTATCTTATGAGAGAGAGAGGGAGAGGGAGAGAGAGAGAGAGAGAGAGAGAGAGAGAGAGAGAGAGAGAGTAAACATATATGGACCAATAAGTTCATAGATTGACAGTTATTAACTGAATTTTGATATGAAATTTTTGATGTATAATATCCAATCTATACGATTAATATTCATCCCTGTAGGAAGGAGATCATGCTAAAAAATATTTCTTGTATAAAGTAAAATCTTTTTTCCTCAATTATCCTGACATACCTATGTATGTATATGTACGGAGGGCGGGGTCCATACATCTAAAAAAAATAAAGGAAGAAAAATATATGATTGATATGCATGAGCAAATATAAATACAGAATTTCATATATATATATATATATATATATATATATATATATATATATATCCAAAAAATGTATATACACACATATAAGTATGTATATGTGCATGCATATATGTATAAAATTACTGATTTGCATATAGGTATCAATCATATATACGTGTGTAAAAATATAAATGGCATTAATATGAATATATTTCTGAGCACACATACAATGGGAATTATATCTATATACCTACCTGACAGGTTCTTTTGCAATGTTAATATACACAGTGAAGTATATATAACTAAATATACATATTCTCTATCTATCTATCTCCTCTTTAGATCTACCTATCTACCTATATCTGTTTGTATGTATGTATGTATGTCTATATGTATATATATATCAATCTATGTATGTATATATGTATATATCTATGTATGTATGTCTCTCTCTCTCTCTCTCTCTCTCTCTCTCTCTCTCTCTCTCTCTCTCTCTGTGTGTATCATGTACCTAATTAGTAATATCTCATCCACAGAAAGTGATGTTAATACATGTATAAGGAAGGCACAGTCTGCAATAGACAGATTATAAATCGTATGGAAATCTGATCTCACTGATTTAAAACAAGTTAAAACAACAATTCTTCCAGGCTGTATTTGTATCAGTGCTACTGTATGGCTGCACCACTTGGACCCTAACAAAACACTTCGAGAATAAGCTAGATTGGAGTTGCACAAAAATGCTATGTGTGATCTTAAACAAATTGTGGAAACAACACCCCACAAGAAAGCAGCTATACAGTCACTTGTCCCCTATCCCACAAACCATCTGTGTGAGATGGACAAGACATGCTGGACACTGCTGGAGGAACAAGAACTAACTCATAAGTGACATTCTCTTGTGGAAACCAACACATGGACATGCTAATGTTGGCCACGCAGCAAGGACCTACATTGACCGATGCTGTGTGGGTGACCTCTTGTCCACTATCACACAAATCATCTGAGTGAGACGAACTAGACATGCTGGATACTGCTGCAAAAGCAAGGATGAAATCATGGCATACTCCTATGGAAACCTGCACATGGACATGCCAGTGAGGGCCATCCAACAAAGACCTACATCGACCAGGACCTCCCGAAGGTGATGAATGATAGGGATGGTTGGTGAGAGATTGTCATGGTTATCAATGCTACAAGTGTGAGTGGGTTATCTCAGTCGGTAGAGCGTTCGGCTAGAAACCACAAGGTTCCTAGTTCGATTCCGGTCCTCGCCAACTCAGCGTTATAAGTAGCACATGGATCTGTGCGGTAAAGTAAGGAGCTCATGGTAGGTGTGGCGCTCCACCTCAGAGTCCAAAACAATCTCCTTGGTCTAGCTCTAGTAAAAAGGGGATAGACTCCCTCGCTGATAGGCTGATACCGACATTAGGCCGCCCCGACGACTTTACTTTTACTTTTATATATATATATATATATATATATATATATATATATATATATATATATATAGGATTGGAACAAAAGTCTTGTCCAATACAAAATAAATAAAATATATAGATAAAACATTTTTTTTAAATATTTGATAAAACACTGAAACATTTTGGAGACACTGACAAATGATGTTTTGTTTATATATTTCTCAATTTACATGTTGTATTTATTGGTTAAATAAATGTTACTTTATATATATATATATATATATATTGAGAGAGAGAGGGGGGGGGAGAGAGAAGGTTGTCATAGATCTGAGAGAAAAGTAGATATTTTATAATAAAGAAGGTCCATAAAGATGGTTTGAACTTTGTTTTTTAAAAGAATCTTTTTATCTAATTCAATACTACATGTGTTTCAGATTCTTAAAGATCTCCAAGCTGATATGTATCTTTCTGAATCCACATATATAGGCTTTTTTCCCCCTTCCTCTTCTCTTTTTTCCTCTCCCCCACTGAGGAGTATGGTAGGAGTGGTAAAGTGAGGGTTATGTTTTTGTTAACCCTTTGATCTACCAGTCTAGGTTAGAGTGAACCTGGGGGGTAATGCCAATAAAGAGGTAGCCCACACTCCCCAGAGCTCCAGAACTTGAACCTTACTACTAGATAATATGCAGAACATTGACCCTCAAGTGAACATCTTATAGCACATATATATTAAAAAAACGGATGGGGGTATGCCAAAGCACATGTCATGAATAACATTGGAGGGTTCCGCATAGGTGCAGTTGGCCTATTCTACAGCCCCAGCTAACAGGACTGATTATCGTAATAATCTTATAACTAATAATCCTATAACTAATAATCTTATAACTAATAATCTTATAACTAATAATGATATTATAATAATAACTCTATGATAGTGAATTTTGCTTTTCATTTGAATTCATGGTTGGGGCTGTAGAATATATCAACTTTGAAAACTTTTTAAAAACTTTCTAAAAACAATTTTTTTCTGCTGATGATGACCTAAGATTTGAAACTAGTTAAAAAAATAATTAGAAAATAAATAACAAAGAAGTTTTGATTTTTGATCATTATATGTTTTGATCATTATATGTTTTGATCATTATATATACTAGCAAATATATGCACCCTCCGGGTGCAAGTAGTTAAGTTTTAATATAATAAAATATCATATTAAATTAGAAAGGCTAATGAAACTGAATAAGAATGTAGATAAAAAGATTTGGAACAGGGGGGTATGATTGAAAAATAGAACAACTTTGAAACTATTCCATTATTTTCCCTTACTCCCGTCTTTCATTGTTAAATTTTCCTAATTTAACTGTTTAGTTAAAATAGAAAGTAAAGAATAATATTAGTTATTTCTTCTTGTTAAGGGATTTCTTTTAAGATTTATTGAAGAGATTTTTGCTCATATTCATTAAGATAAAACCAAAAAATTAGAAATCAATAATACTAAGCACATATTTATTAAAATCAAATTAAAATCAAATTTATAATATCAATATGCAAATTAACTTTCCCATTCACACTACAAACCGCTATTTTGTTGTATATATAAATACAATTGCATATTGTTAGTATGTAGATATGGTCAACAGTATTAATAATCTAAAAACAATTTTATTAATAATTGAGGTTTAGATAAAAATAAAATCATGGAGAATGTGATGTAAATAACAAAGGGAATTGTTACTTGAGTAGTAATATAGTTTCGGTTACAGACAGAAAAACACACAATCTCCATTATAATAAGACATATATATATAAGTTATGGTAGCATGAACATGAAGTCAATGGCACTTAGTTACAAACAGTTTCTCACCTATGTGATTCTCAAACCAAGAGCGATTGACTTCATGTTCACACTACCCTAATTTTAAAACTTTCTAAAAACAATTTTTTTCTCCTGATGATGACTTAAGATTGAAACTAGTTGAAAATGATTAGAAAATAAATAACAAAGAAGTTTTGATTTTTGATCATTATATTTTTTGATCATTATAAGTTTTGATCATTATATATACATACATATGTACATGCATATATAAGTTATGGTAGCATGAACATGAAGTCAATGGCACTTAGTTACAAACAGTTTCTCACCTATGTGATTCTCAAACCAAGAGCGATTGACTTCATGCTCACTACCCAAATTTAGATATAAATGTTCTATACACAATACTGAGCACTGTTTATTCATAAATATAGTACTCTATATTATCAATATATATATATATATATATATATATATATATATATATATATATGAATTGTGTGTATCTTTTTATTCAACTCTTCCAGCTTAGGCAGGATGTGACATGAGGTCAATTTTTAAGTAGAGTCAAGCTGGTTTAAATTGAAATGTTGCAATTCCTGGAAAGTAACACCGGATAAAACTTATGTTTTCTCTTCTCATGTCAGTCTCATGAGTTTTATAAAAAACACATGAAACTTATAATCATAAGATTGACATGTGGAGGTGAGAAAACATGTATCTATCTATCTATGTATCTAACTATATCTATCTATCTATCTATCTATCTATATATATATATATGTATATATATATATATATATATATGGTATTTGTGTAAAAAGTGATTTACCGGTGAAAATGGTCACAGTGGTTAGTTGATTCAAGTTTCACAATGATAAGACAGCGATATAAAAAATATAAAGTGCTCAAGACGTTAGTAGAGCAAATTTATTATCATTGATAATCGACTGCAATTAATCAATATCTTGATTAATCCCGTGGATTTAATCTTGAAGATCCTTATGGTGAAAATCGAGTAGGTTATTACCGTGTACATCTATGATATATATATATATATAGGAAAAATCTAGTTTAAAATAGTGTGGTTTTTTTTAAGCATGAATGTAGGTGTTCAAATGGACTAATATTTTAAAAATATTGTTGTCTTACCAATTGTGTCTGAAGTAATAGTGTAGATGATACTGAACTATGGAGATATTTATACTAATTGTTGTTGCAGATTAGGGCAGTAAAATTGCTTGATGTAAATTTTTAAAAAATGCTTTTAAAAATTTTTTTGAAGTAAATGGATTTTTATTGGAAGATGGTCTATATGTTGAAAATTATTTGCTAAGGAGAACTACTAAGTGAATTTATAATATTTACGTATATACATAAGTGTGTGTGTGTGTGTGTGTATGTATGCGTATGTATATATGTATGTGTATGTGTATATGTTCTGACACATTTAATAAGATTTGTTTGAATATATATATATATATATATATACACCATGAAAACAAACCACACCAACCCCTACCAGCTGAATAAACCCCACAAAGATGATCATGGACATGTTTGAAAGCGCTTGGAGAAAAAATATGGGTCACCTTCTGTATCACTTAAACATCGATATAAGAAAATTTACATGAGGCCGTGAATGTAAACAATTGAAAATCATTAAGAAGAAATATTCTGTGGTATTCAACCAAACATGCTTAAATAATATATATATCTATATATATAAAAAATAGATGGAAATTAATCCGACAGTATGTTAAATTTCATATATATATATATATATATATATATATATATATATATATATATATATATATAACCACCTCTACATATGTATTAAGCACTTTTTATATTCATTCATTATTCTGACTTATTTAGTTACTTCTTTTTATCGTCAAAATTGATTGATTTTTTGTCATCTCTGTTAAGCCATGCTCTTTTCAAACCCCTCCACACACACACACACATATATATTTATTTGAAAGAAACTATTACCACTATAATGATGCTCTACAAAGACATGAAGATCATTGTTCCCTCACCTGATGGTGACACTGATTTCTTTGACATTAAGACTTTGACATGCAAGTTTTATTATGTTAGATATGGTGGGAGGGGGGTAAATTTCACGGGGAAAATTGGTGGTACCCACGGAAAACTTCAATGTATGCAACATTTACGCTTGGGAAAAAAAAGTATGATATTCAGTAGTCTATAGGCATTCATTTTTCCCACCCTTTTTTTTGAAACTAAAAGTCATCTTTTTCGCCTTGGGAAACCTACCTATAGCTATCACCATACCAAAGTACTTGTAATGTTTCAAAACAAAATTTACACAGTATTTGTGGCAAAAAGAAAACATGGAAATCTAACAAACAAATTATATAAATTCCAACATAAACAAAGGGGGAACCACTTTTGACTGATGAATTATTTATTTATTTTCCCATTAAACTAACCTATTACCACCCCTTATGACACAGTTCAACTTTTGATCCACCCTAGTATCAAGAATGCATAAAAATGAATAACAATTTATACATGATCATAGAATTAAATCTTTTGAAATATCCATAACTATTTGTGACTAGTAGAATAGATCAGTCAAAATCTTGTTTTAAACAATATCAAAAATATGAATAAAGGGTTTGTTTTTTATAGTGTATTCGAAGCATTATGCGTAATTGTAATAAGTTGTTTTTTGAAGGCAGCAAAATAATGCGATGTATGTTGGAAAAACATATTTATTTACTTCTTTTGTTTTTTTGTTTTTTTCGTTTTTTAAACATACTTAATATTTTCGGATAAAATCCATCATCAGAGTAGTAAGAAGTCTTCATCCCATTCATGTTTGGTAAAAATCAACAGTTGTAAGGGCTAAGGTTGACTGTTACATGTAATGAAACACAGGATTTCACTAGCTATCACCATACATTGCTCTATAAGTGTTGAGGACCAGTCTATCTTAACTTTTCTTAGAGAGTAAATGAACTGGTACAAGAATATATGAGTACTGATGTTTAGAGCAGTCGGCAGATCATTAAAGAAATCATTCCCAGAACCGTCTACTTAAGACCTCAATTGTTAGCACTCTCTATCGAAGTCTTGGAAGGAGATACATTAGTGCCATTTCTATTCAAGATTGGCTTGGATTATGTACTACGAACATTGATAGATCTAATAAAAGAAAATGGTTTCACACTAAAAAGGCAAGAAGTAGATAATATCTCATAGAAACTGAAACTGGTACAGACTACACAGATGATCTTGTACTTCTTGCAAACACACCTGCTCAAGCCGCATCTCTGTTGCATAGCCTGGAGCAGGCAGTAAGAGGCATTGATCTATGTGATCATCAAATGTCTAGCCATGTTAAATGAACATATGTCAACATATACACAGGTAAAGCATGGACTGCGATCGACAGGCTATTGACCATGCAGAAATCTGATCTCTTTGATAAAATAAAACAGGAATTCTTCCAGCTTATAACCATGTCAATAATACTGTATGGTTTCATCACCTGGATTCTAACAAAACGCTTAGAGAAAAAGCCATGCTGTTTTGAACACATTCTGGAAGCAGACAAAACAAAAAATGTCTGGAGTTGGAGACTGTGGTGTAATGGTTAGAGCCATAGGAAATGGAGATGTTGACCCGAGTTCTAATCCTGGACGAAGCTACAGTTCACATAGTGCTAATATTCTTGGGAAAGGTATGAATCCAACTTCTGTCCCTCCAGCTATGGGTAAATAAAGAATAATTAAAGTTCCAATTACCATCGAACTGGGAAGACAAGGCAACAAACGATTGTAACTTAAATACAAACCCGAATGTCACAAAGTCTACTACAGAATGACAGGATATATATGACTCCACAATGTCATTCAAATCAAGCAGTCAAGCAGCCAATCAGAACTCAAGGAATGGAATGACCCAAATCACCCAAATCACCCAAATTCATGAATGAGTCATTCTTGATTTCTATATATACCAACTGTCTTGGACACTGCTTAAGTTGTACTTAGTTAGCTGCTGTTATTCAAACCAACAGTAGACTTACTGACTTCAATAGTAGGGTAGACTGGGCTCTTTAAACTTGGTTAAGCAAACAGTCTAGGAGAAGGAAAACTCTGAATCAAACCTGTTAAACTCTGCTTGGGCGGTCACTACTAGAATAGGCTCAGTCCTCATTAGTGATCTGTTTCACAAATTTGATTTATGGCCAATTACCTCCCATCTCACAAACAATCAAAGTAAGAGAGTAAGGCACTGCTGCAGAAGTAAGGATAAACTCATAAGTGACATTCTCCAATAGACCCCTACACATAGACACACCAATTTTGGCTGACCAGAAAAAAACTTACATATATCGTCAAGAGGACTTACCAAGGGTGATGGCTGATAGAGATATATTCACCTCACAACTCGTTCTATTCAAATAAAGTCCTATTATTATTGTAATCTAAGGGCCGGGTAAGCTCAGTCAGTAGAGCGTTCGGCTAAAAGCCACAAGGTTCCTAGTTTGATACCGGCCCTCGCCAACTCAGCATATGAGTAGCACAGGGATCTGTGCGGTAAAGTAAGGAGCTGATGTTAGGTGTGGCGCTCCACCTCAGACGCAAAAACAATCTCCTTTGTCTAGCGCTAGTGAAAAGGGGATAGACTCCGTCGCCGATACCGACTTTAGGCCACCCCGATGACTTTACTTTTTTTTACTAGCATCACTTTTGTATTTATACTTTTTTACTCAACCCATTTGCCACGTGTAGGATATGACACAAGGTCCTTCGTCTAGCGCTAGAGAAAAGGGGATAGACTCCATCGCTGATTGGCTGATACCGACTTTAGCCCACCCCGACGACTTTACTTACTTATTATTGTAATCTGAGTATTTCTATTCCATTATTATGAACTAACCATCAGTTTTTTGTACTTTACTTGGGTGTGCAAACACATTAGTGGGAGAGCTGCTGTGAGCGGATTTAAAGTAGGCAAAGTTATATTGTGGGTATATCTCTATGCATGTGCATGCATATCTGTGTGTCTGTGTGCCAGCAGAGCAGATTGATTATATTGTGTTGAGGGTTAGTGGAGCAGCCGTCTCTTGAAACCGACCATGAAAAGTCTAACCGATCCATTTACAGCTGATAGCAAGTACAAGATAACGGCAATTGCATCTATGACAAATTTCATTTTGCCTCTGGTTACTTATATGTGCATTTTCCCCCTCTCATCTAATTTCTCCCGCGGTTGATTGTCATTTTCAAGCAAGATTTGCCAAATATCTTTCTTCAAATGTCAAAGGTCATGTCACCTTTCTAAGTGATGCTGATTAGCCTGGAAAGAGCTTGTACGAGAAACATAACACGCCTAAATCTATATAAATGCAAATCATAATAATTTTTATAGTGATATTTTCTTCTTAATCGTGAAGCATTAAAGTTGTCATATATATATATGGGCCTGGTTAGCTCAGTCGGTAGAGCGTTCGACTAGAAACCACAAGGTTCCTAGTTCGATACCGGTCCTCGCCAACTCAGCGTATGAGTAGCACAGGGATCTGTGCGGTAAAGTAAGGAGCTGATGGTAGGTGTGGCGCTCCACCTCAGATGCTAAAAACAATCTCCTTGGTCTAGCGCTATTGAAAAGGAGATAGACTCCCTCGCTGACTGGCTGATACCGACTTTAGGCCGCCCCATCGACTTTACTTTTTACTTTTATATATATATATATTTACCAACTCCTCCGCACGAGCAGGATACGACACAAGGTCAATTTCTTAAGCGGACTTCAACAGGTTTGAATTCAGAGTTTTCCTTCTCCTAGACTGGTTACCAAGCCATGTTTAAAGAACCCAGTCTACCCTGCAATTTACCCATAGCTGGAGGGAGAGTAGAATTCATACCTTTCCCAAGGGTATTAGCACTAAGTGAAATGCAATTACCACGTCCAGGATTTGAACTCGGGGCGACAAGTCCAGTTCCCATGACTTTAACCATTACACCATGCGCTTTCTACTTAAAAATGTCATATATGTTCCAAATATGGGGGCGTGTGGTCTAATGGTTAGAGTTGTAGGAAATGGACTCGTCAACACGAGTTCAATTCCTGGCCGAAGCTGATGGCATTTCACATGGAGCTAATAGCCTTGGGAAAGGTATGAATCCAATTCTCTCTCCAGCTATGGGTAAATAGCAGGGCAGACTGGACTCTTTAGCCATATAGTCTAGGAGAAGGAAAACACTGAATTCAAACCTGTTAAACTCCGCTTAAGAAATTAACCTTGTGTTGCATCCTGTTTGTGCTGAGGGGTTGGTAAATATATATATGTTCCAAATAAATTGTCGAGCTAACTAAATTTATTCATGCACAATTTTTTATGCGGGGATCAAATATCATCAGGAAATTTTGAGACACAAAGTGTAAAAGTAAACCTGAAAAAGAAAAAATTACTGTTAACAAGTAAAAGTCTTTATTTAAATATATATACATGTACAAGGGATATTCAATGTTTGCATTTTACATAGCACTAATATCCTTGGTGAAGGTATGCATCCAACTATTCTCCCACCAGCTATGGGTAAATAGTAGGGCAGACATATATATATATATATATATATATATATATATATATATTGATATCGATATTGATATTGCTAATATGTTGTGCTATATTTAGGTTATTTAGTGTTTAATATCTTGGATAGACCGAAGTTAGGGTAGTGTGCACATGAAGTTTAAGAATTGCATAGCCAAGAAACTGTCAGTAACCAAGCGCTTTTGAGTTCATATCCATTTGCCTATAAATATAGCAAACAATATATATATATATATATATATATATATATATATATATATATATATATATACATATATATATATTGTATCCAATTATTGCTTTAACTTTTCTGTCGCAGTGGCATCAGTAAAGAATCCAAAAGTGCTCAATATATTAAAAATATAGAGCAGTAATAATACTAATAATATTATTATTAGAGGAAAAATAAAGGGTCTATGGTAGACTCTTTATTTTCCTCTAATAATAATATTAGTAGTATTATATATATACATATATATATATATATATATATATATATATATATCGGTAGAGCGTTCGGCTAGAAACCACAAGGTTCCTAGTTCGATACCAGTCCTCGCCAACTCAGCGTATGAGTAGCACAGGGATCTGTGCGGAAAAGTAAGGAGCTGATGTATATATATATATGTTTGCTTTATTTGTAAATAATAAATGCTCAGCAATAGAGATTATGTATCTAAATTATGAAAGCATGTTTTTACAGTAGAAAATGGACATGGCAATCCAATTTTAAATCCTGGACGAGACTGTTTGCATTTCACATTGCACTAATATCCTTGGGAAAGGTATGCATCCAACTATTCTCCCACCAACTATGGTAATGGGTAAATAGTAGGGTCAATAGAAACCCTGCTTATTTTCAATAGTTTCCTATAAATAAAATGTTAACTTTCTGAATTTAAACATTCTACACTATATTATAAAATGAATAGGCGACCTCATTCATCTATATTTATATATTTACCAACCTCTCTGCATGAGCAGGATGTTACACATGAAAAATTTTATTTTTAGTGAAGTTTAACAGGTTTGAATTCAGAGTTTTCCTTCTCTTAGACCTGTTGCCATACCAAGGTTAAAGAGCCCAGTCTGCCCTACTATTTACTCATAGCTGGAGGGATTATAGTTAGATTCATACCTTTCTTAAGAGTATTAGTTCTATGTGAAAAGCAATCCATTTTCTACGACATTACCCATTACACCATGAGCGCCTCCTATAATCTACAAAAAAACAGTCTACATTTTGAATACATAATCATACTTCTAAACTATTTACTAACTTTTAACATGTATTATATTTACTAACAGAATTTATTCCCCCTTGTTGATTGGCTTGAAAGATGCTGACTGCATCCTCTGCAGAGGGATTACAGAGTTTTAATGTTGTAGAGTTTAGTAATGAATAATATCTAATAATATCCTATTGGATAGTCTCTTATTACTTCTTGGGTATATCTTCTATTTCTGCTAAGTCTTCTTATCTATCCTGGCCGAGTTGAGTTCTCTGGTCTCTCGTTTTCATCACCAGGCTGGTGTTGTCTGGGTATTTCGAGCCATATATCTTCATGTCCATCTTTTGTTCTTATAATGAACACAAAATCTCAGTTTGTTTTATGTGTAGATTTTTATTACTACAATGAATGATAGGGACGGTTGGTGAGAGATTGTCATGGATATCCATGCTTCAAGCATTAGCTGCTGATCATATATATATATAGGATTGGAACAAAAGTCTTGTCTGATACAAAATAAATAGAATATATAGATTAAACATTTAAAAAAGTATTTAATAAAACACTGAAACATCTTGGAGACACTGACAAATGATGTTTTATATATTTCTCAATTTACATATTGTCTTTATTAGTTAAATAAATGTTACTTTGTATCTGACAAGACTTTAATTCCAATCCTATATATATATATATATATATAATATATATATATATATATTTCTGTGTGTTGTGGAATGCATGAGCAGCTGTATGGCTTACCCATCTTGGAAACCACAAGTAACTAGGGGTTGCTTGAGAAAAGCAAATAGCATAAGCGACATACTGTGAAGCAAAAACATGGATATAACCTAATGTCTGATTCGTCAGGGACTCCGCTGAATTAATCGAGTTTTCGATGAAATCGAGTAGGTTATACTATATATATATATATATATATATATATATATATATATATATATAGAGAGAGAGAGAGAGAGAGAAGGTTGTCATAGATTCGAGAGAAAAGTAAATATTTGATAAAAAAAAGTAAGGTCCTTAAAAATAGTTTGAATTTTTTTTCAACAAAATAATTATTTACATGGATTTGTGTTTGAGGGATCATCGTCATTCATCATCAGAAAGTGTATATATATATATAAGTCTGTTCATATCTATTCTCCACATCAATGAGTACTTCTTCCTCTTTTCCGCACATCAGATCTATAACACGATATACCACAAAACGTAAAGTTGTTGTTTAAATTCTTTATGTAAATACAAGGTTATCATACTAAAATATTTATTCATATTTAATTAAACATTACTAATTAGGTTTATAGGTATGGCTGCTGCCAGATTGCCATTTTCTAGAATCAGCAGGTTCATTTCGCTAACTCCACCCCATGTTAAGGACATCCAGTGTCCTGGTCACTCTTAAGGGCCACTTTGCCAAACAAAATAGTTTCCATAGTTTAGGGTTTTTAAATAGTTAAAACACATGGAGAAAAGTCAGAAGACACCATTTTAGTCTCCAGTTCTGAAGAGTTCCTTAACTTTCCCACAGATTTTGGTCATATGACATTTAAAACCAATGAGCTAAATCAATAGTTTCCTACGAATAAAATGTTAACTTTTAACTTACATTACAAAATGAATAGGGTACCTCATTCAATATGAAACAATCCTTTTTTGTGTCATGTTTCTTTGAGAAATAATAATACACACACATACATACACACACGCACACACACACACAAACACGCACACATACATATATATATATATATATATATATATATATATATATATATGGTGCGGCATAAGTAACACCCTTTGTTTAATTAAATGCCGCACCCTACACATATATATATATATATATATATATATATATATAAGGCCATCAGTCATTTGAAAATAAAACACATGGAGAAAAGTATTTTAGTGTCCAGCTCTGAAGAGTTCCTTAACTCAACTCAACAACTTTCCCACAGATTTTGGTATATGACATTCTAAACCAATGAGCTAAATCAGGGGTCAAAGGATGTCAATAGAAACCCTGCTTATTCTCAATGCTTTCCTATGAATAAAATGTTAACTTTTTGAATTTAAGCATTCTACACTACATTACAAAATGAATAGGTTACCTCATTCAATATGAAACAATCCTTTTTTGTGTCATGTTTCTTTGAGAAATAATAAAATACTGGCATCTTTGATTATTTCACTGATCACACACACATACACACACACACACATACATATATATTGGGTGTAGCATAAGTAACACCCTTTGTTTAATTAAATGCTGCACCCTATATATATATATAACCACAGTCAATAGGCTGTGGACCTTTCAGGAGTGATGGATGATAGGGTTGGGTGGCAAGTAAGAGTTATGGAGATCTGTGCTGTCAACACAACCTGATGATGATTTATATTTAACTCATATAAGTGAAAGGCAGACTGGTATCTTTGGCCTTGGTAAGGCAATCAATCCAGAAGAAAATGTGAATTCAAACAAGTGATTCAGCTTAAAAATTGACCCTGTGTCAATCCTGCTAGTGGCAGAGGGGTTGGATAAATACATACAGTAGCTGAAGTATTCTTCTGTATTTCTCTGAATTTTTGATATGAGGCTTGATAATTAGTATTATTTGGATTATTCAGACTATTGTCCTCATTTCATTGTTATCTGTACGTTTCGGCTGATATTCCTCTGGCCTTCTTCAGGTATTTCTTGTCAGATTCCGGAACCTTCTCGGACTCAGGAACATTCTTTTCCTAATCGGGAAACTTCTTGTCATAATTGGGAGCCATTACGGAACTTTGAACCTAACCCTTTATTCAGTCCACTGGGGTATCCTGTTCTCATTCTGCTAGCCATAGCTGGGGTAGAGGTGTTAAGCTTGTGTTAATCATTATTCTATATTACTGCTGCCCCTGACCAGGATTGAACAGATAACAATGAAGTTGAGGACAATAGTCCAAATAATACAAATAATACTTTTCTTCTGTAGTTTATCCTAAAAAAAGGGTGTCACTGTGGTGTAGTGGCTAATGTGCTGGATGGTGACATCGTAGTAAGTGAGTTCAAACCCCAGTTGTGCTATTGTATTCACATTCAGCCTAATACTCTAGGGAAAGGTATAGACCCCCTCATCCTCCTAGCTATGGGTTAAATAGTACAACTACTGTTCTTCTACAAGGATGGCTTTGGCATTAAATAACCCATGAAGGTTGATATGCCATTAAACAAAGAAACCAAACCAAACCTTATCTTAGAAATAAAAAAATAAAGTCATTGGAGTGGCCTAAAGTCAGATTCAGCCCATCAGTGAGGGAGTCAATCCCCTTTTCATTAGCGCTAGACCAAGGAGATTGTTTTTTTTAGCATCTGAGGTAGAGCGCCACATCTGCCATCAGCTCCTTACTTTACCACACAGATCCTCATGCTACTCATACACTGAGTTGGATGTAGGAAGTATTCTTCTGTATTTCGAACCCAGAACCTGGTGGTTTCTTGCCTGACGCTCAGATGCCTGTGCTACTCATACGCTGAGTTGGCGTGGGCCGGTATCAAACTAGGAACCTTGCGGTTTCTAGCCGAATGCTCTACCGACTGAACTATCTATATATATTTACCAACCCCTCCGCACAAGCAGGATGCGACACAAGGTCAATTTCTTAAGGGGAGTTCAACAGGTTTGAATTCAGAGTTTTCCTTCTCCTAGACCGGTTGCCTAACCAAGGTTAAAGAGCCCAGTCTGCCCTACTATTTACCCATAGCTGAAGGGAGAATAGGATTCATACCTTTCCCAAGGATATTAGCGCTAAATGAAATGCAATTACCACGTCCAGGATTTGAACTAACTATACTTGTTCTTAATTGCTTTTACTTGACTAAGCCATCTTTGGCATTAGGCTACATAAGGCTACATTCTACAAGCAGTCTGCGAGGTTTCAGCTTGCTCCCAATTTAAATATGCTTGAGTGCTAATGAGTTAAAAAGGTATATTAATGGTATAAACCAAATATTGACCCTGCTCCCCTACAAGAGTTGGCATCTGACACTCAGCAATAGCTATCCTGGATTGTGCCCAAAACAAAGCGATTAAGTGGATTAACAACTCATCTCTCATTGACCTCCTCTGAACTGCTGGCACAATGCCATATGGTATTGTTCCTCTCATTCAACCGTGGTTGTTCTGGGAAGCTGGGGAGGGTGACATATACCACCTAACCTCCCTTACCTCGAGATATGATCACTTTGAACTACTTCAGACCTTGTCTGATCCACTCAACCTGTCCTATGAGACTTGGCAACCATATTGTGTCAGCCCGACCACTCCCACCCCCTGAAACAAATGATATGGGAATAAATGCTAATTGGCTTATATTGCTTAGACTATTTGAATATTATAAAAGTAGGAAAACATATTCTGTCTCTGCTTTTGTCTTGTCATGTATAAGAAGTCATAAAATAGATTTTATTTTATTACAACTTGACTGTTTCTAAGTGACTTACGAGATGTAGCTTTGTGGTTAGTGTAGTGGGCTGCAGTGGCTGCAGTTTTATGGCATATATAAATATGTAGCTTTATGGTTAGTGCTTCAGCTAGGGACTTTTTTTGAGCTGGCACCGCTTAGTGTTTTTTAAGGCAGGAGGCTGAGATGCATTTCAATGAAGAGCCCAAACCTTTTTTTTTTTTAATTTCTTTTTTTACTCTTTTCCATAATTATTTAATTGGTTAATATCTTGTAAAAGAAAAAATTATACATCAATATTTGTTCTTTTAAGAGGGGGGGGCTAAATTTTCAATATATTTTCGATAAGAATTATTAAATAACAAATAATAAACTAAAGTAGTAATTAAATAAATATCTGGAGAGGTGCAGTGGCTGGTTTTATGGCATATCAATCCTGTTGGGTTATTTGATGCTGAAGTCAATCCTTTTTTCTATCTCTGCTTTTGTCTTGTCATGTATAAGAAGTCATAAAATAGATTTGATTTTATTACAACTTGACTGTTTCTAAGTGACTTATGAGATGTAGCTTTGTGGTTAGTGCAGTGGGCTACAGTAGCTGCAGTTTTATGGCATATCAATGTAGCTTTATGGTTAGTGCTTCAGCTAGGGACTTTTTTTTGAGCCACCACCGCTTAGCGTTTTTTAAGACAGGAGGCCGAGATGCATTTCTATGAAGAGCCGCACCCTTTTTTTTTTTACTCTTTTCCATAATTATTAATTGGCTAATATCTTGTAAAAGAAAAAATTATACATCGATATTTGTTCTGTTTAAGGGGGGGGCTAAATTTTCAATATAGTTTTCTACAAAAATTTCTTAGATAACAATAATAAACTAAATTAGTTATTAAATAAATATCTGGAGAGGTGCTAACTGCAGTGACTGGTTTTATGGCATACCAATCCTGTTGGGTTATTTGATGCTGAAGTCAATCCTTTTTTTTTTTCAAGTAGCTAATGATTTGTAAACAATCATATTTTCAAGTAAGTATTGTTTCATGATTTATACACAACTAGCAGAGGTACCTGGCATTGCCCGGGATTCAAAAATTTAAAAATAGAGCACTTAGTTGTTTGAGCTCAGCCGAGAAACCACCGGGTTCTGAGTTTGATACTGGTCCTTGCCAACTCAGCATATGAGTAGCACAGGGATCTGTGTGGTAAAGCGAATAGCTGATGGTAGGTGTGGCGCCCCATCTCAGATGCTAAAAAAACATCTCCTTGGTCTAGCACTAGTGAAAAGGGGATAGAATCCCTCCCTGTCTGGCTGATATTGACTTTAGGCTATCCTACAACTTTACTTTTATATATAAATCAATAATTCTTTTTCTATATATTTGGTTTATTATCTTTTATTGTTCTTTTTAAGTTGTTATCTTTATTATTATTATTATTGTTTGTATTTCTTATTATTATTCCAATTAAACTAACTGATTCTAATTAAGATAAAATACTGTTCTTCTTATTCTAGTTAAACTAACTTATGTTTTGTTTTCAAATACTAAACAATGGCATATACAGTAGCTTGTCGAGAAACCTTTTATATAAGAGTATATATTATGAACAAATTGAAAAACACAAGTTTATAAACGAGTAATGTTTATTTTGCCTATGCTGCAGTGTTTTAATCTGTTTCAATAGATCTTCATCAGGGCTTTCGTTAGTTTGAGGGAAAAAATAAAAGTATCACAGAATATAAGAAATCTTTGAGACCCTTTTGTTTTGTGGTCGGTCGCTTGGGTTTAAAATTGACCAGGCATATAGAATTTATTGAGAAAGCAAATGAGATTGGAAGTTTTTGGAGCACCCCTGTCATTTCGAAAAAATTTTTTCATGTAGAATTAATCAGAAATGTCTCCTTTATACAAAAAACAATAAAATCCACATGCTTAATTAATTCAGGAGACAAATTTTTAAAAAGCATAGAGCAGGTTGCCTGCCTCTATCTATTTCAATCTAATCATACCTGCCTCAGTTTACTCATATCTTTTATTTGCTTTTTATAAGGTTTTTTCCCTTTATTAATTTGTTTATTTCTAAAATGTTATTGATTTATACCTTTATTACATTTTTATTTAGCTTTTCTTATGGAAAACTAGAAGTGGCTACCCGGAATCACCTGGGTAGGGGGAGATGTTTGTTAGTCCTGCAGATCCATTATTACTGAATTGTGAGTTGAATCCTTGTGGGATGCCCCATTTAAATCCCTATGTAAAAAAAAAAAAGACCTTGCATTGATCCAGCTACTCTGAAAAGAAATGTTAATGTCTACTATCTAAAATATTAAATGAAAAAAAAATCCATGCTGTTATCCTTTAAATTTTGTTTTTTAATTATCTTCATGAATATAAATCAAAATATTATTTTTGCTCAAAAACCAAGCCCTGGTGATATTTAATGTGTATATATATATTTACTTTGTCGTTAATTGTTTTATTTTCGTAGTTTCCTCTGGACATACATATATACACCAACTGCCGTTTATATATGTACTAGAAGTGGCTACCCTGCGTCTCTTGGATAGAGAGGGATTTTTTAAAAGTTAGTCCTGCAGATCCATTATTACAGAATCATGAATTGGATCCAAAAAAGATTTTGCATTGATCCAGATAATCTGAAAAGAAATAATAATGTCTACTATTGGAAATATTAAATGAAAAAAAATCCATGCTGTTATCATTTGCATTTTATTTTTTAATTATCTTCATGAATATAAATCAAATCTTCATTATTTTTGCTCAAAAACCAAGCCCTGGTGATATTTAATTTGTACATATATTTACTTTGTTGTTAATTTTTTTATTTTCAAAGTTTCCTCCGGACATACATATACACACAACTGCCCTTTATATATGTATAGATTACATTTTTATTTAGCTTTTCTTATGGAAAATGAGGGGTAAACATTTTAGCCCCCTCTTGGATAATAATAATAGGGTATGGATTATTGAAATTTGGTCTATGCTGGTCTCCACCAATTTTCGTTTATAAAGGGATGTATGCCTGTTCATTGTACAAACAAACATACAGAGGACAAACATTCAGAATCTTTCTTTTATACATATAGATTATATGGTTTCAAGTAAATAGTTACTTGAAACTATAATAATCATTTATTTGCACCACAGTTAAAAAAAAAAAACTAATCTAGTAACTTAGTTTGGTCAGGTGGGGGAGCACTACTCGTGTCTTGGACATGAATAGTCTGACCGAGCCAATCTCTCCCCAGGTCTACAACTGGTTTGAATTCAGAGTTTTCCTTCTCTTAGAGTTGATATCATTATAAAGGTTAAAGAGCACAGTCTGCCCTAATACTAACCCATAGCTGCAGAGAGAATTGTTGGATTCATACCTTTCCCAAGGGTATTAGCACTCTGTGAAATGCAAACAGCCTTTGGGATTTGAACTCGAGCAGCCAAGTCCACTTCCTACAACAATAACAGCTAAGTAACAAGCACTTATTTGCATACATTTATATGGTTTCAAATATTTTACATAATTATATATCACTAACTAAAAAATCCACGCTGTTATCATTCAAATTTTGTTTTTTAATTATCTTCACGAATATAAATCTCTGTGTGATGGTTAAAGTCATAGGAAATCAACTTGTCGCCCCGAGTTCAAATCCTGAATGTGGTAATTGCATTTCACTTAGTGCTAATACCATTAGGAAAGGTATGAATTCTACTTAGTGCTAATACCCTTGGAAAAGGTATGAATTCTCCAGCTATTGATAAATAGTACGGCAGACTGGGCTCTTTAACCTTGGTTAGGCAACCGGTCTAGGAGAAGGAAAACTCTGAATTCAAACCTGTTAAACTTCACTTAAAAATGACCTTGTGTCACATCCTACTGTGTGGTTGGCAACCTTCCGTCTATTTTAGACGATGGCATAGTTTTTTTTTTTTTTTGTTTTTTTCAGCTATGTGAGTGGCTGAACAGATCGATCCTCGAATGGTAATCTCTGGTGCAATGGCTGCAAACAAAAGGTGATGCTTTCTGTAGGTGTTGGGGGTGCTGCTGTTTCTCCTTTCTTTTAGTTCTCTTTTCTGTGGTAGCTTTTTTCCTCTCTTCTTCACTTCTTTTTTCTTTCCACTTGTGCAGAGGTGTTGGTAAATATATATATCACTAACTAATAAATTCTGGTTTTGCTTATTTAATGGCATATGGGTTAATTATTATTATCATTATTATTATTTGTTTTTTATGCTTCCTTGGGTATCTCCCCTTTTTATATCTTCTCACATCAACCATAAAGAAAATAATTTTTGGCACAGAACATATTCAATATCTATATACAGATCAAATTTTGTTAAGTAATTCAGCCGATAATTCCAAAAAATTCCCTGTCAAATTCTTTTTCTTACCATTATTTCTGAAATCATCCAAATTAATCTTTAATCTTTTAACACTATTGCTGCTTTTGATCAGATTAGGCAATTTGTTCCAAAAATATATTTACTCTATTAGCAAAAAAAAAAAAGAAAAAATCCAATTAGTTAATACACTTAGTTTTTGAAACTTGACAGTAAGTTTCCAGTTTGAGAAGAAATATTAGAAATTTTTTTACCATAATTAGAAATTCTGTTTATCATTTTGAAAGTTTCAATTAGTGTTGTATACCCATGTCGCGGGAGTAATTTTCACCTTTAGTTGGCTAAATTCTTAGCAAATAAGACAATTAGAGTAACCTCCCTTGATTTTCACTTTGAACTAAGCCAGTAGCTATTTTGAAAGTCTCCGTGCGAAATACACAAATCTTAGAAACTTTTGCGAAAACAATACTACTGCATGCTTTAACACAAAAATATCATAAAATGTATTTTTAATAACAATTAAGTTCATTTCAGATAATTTTATGCTAGGAATTTAGCCAACTGACTTTCACTTTGAAACAAGCCGGTAGCCATTTTGAAAGTTTCCGTGCAAAATACACAAATCTTAGAAACTTTTTCGAAAACAATACAACTGCATGCTTTAACACAAAAAATATCATAAAATGTGTTCTTAATAACAATTAAGTTCCTTTTAGATAATGCGCGCACACAATTTTATGCTAGGAATTTAGCCAACTAATTGAAAAATTACCGTCGTGGGTATATAAACATTAGTATTCCTGTGATAGAGAGAGTCTTCAGGTGATAGAGAGAGAGAGAGAGAGAGAGAGTGTACCAACATAGAGACACTAAAGAGAGATAGACAGATAGATGTTATTGCCTAGGTTCTTCTTTCTTGTTGCTTCTTCCTACTTTGTCTGGCCTTATAACTTGTTGCTGCTTCATTTTCTAACTAAGGGCTTCTTTTCAAGTCATGCACAATCAATTAACAAGACTTGTAGTTGCTTTGATCAAAGGTTTCTTTTAGCCCATTTTCTAACACCGTGCAGATTGAGTCCAGCCTGCAGTCACACGTCTGCTCTGCATTATATTTTTACTAGAACTGACTTAACTAAGTAAGTCTCACATGACTTGCAAGATTCTAACTGTCCAGTAGTTTTCCATTCTGTGATCTGAAAACACTGGCCCCTTAGAATTATCCTACAGGCTGTTGCCAATAATCTATGCTACCATATAGATTATGCAACATTAGATCACCCCTCATGCTTCTTTCAAATGAAGTTGTTAATCCTAATTATTCTAATCTCTCCCAGTAACTGTAATCTTTTACTGTTTTTATTAGTTTTGTCACTTTTCTTTGTAATAATTTTGCAATAGGAAACCAGATGAATGGAATAATCCGGAAATATTTGCCAATTTATTCTCTGATATTGAGAGCTGTTGGGGAAATTTGGTAGGCAAAGGGTTAAAGTGGTATGCATGGTTATCGTTCTACCAAATAAACACAGCAACCCAAGTTCAATTCCTGGACAATGCAGTTTCTATTATTTGTATTATTCGGACTATTGTCCTCATCTTCATTGTTATCTGTACAACGTTTCGACCGATGTGTCCTCTTTCAGGTATTTCTTGTCGGACTTGGGAACCATCTTGGACTCGTGAACTTTCTTTTCTGAGATAGTTGCCAAGTCCAAGAAGGTTCCAGAGTCTGACAAGAAATACCTGAAGAGGGCCGAAGAGAACATCGGCCGAAATGTTGTACAGATAACAATGAAGATGAGGACAATAGTCTGAATAATACAGATGATACTAATTATCAAGCCTCATCTCGAAAAAATTCAGAGAAATAATGCAGTTTATGTTTCGCTTTCTGCTAATACCTTTGAAAAATTGATAGTATTGATTACCCGCAAACATATCTACCAGGGTTCCATCCTTAAGCATTACGAGTTGCCACCGACGACCAACAGATGGCCCCATTGGGGCAGTCTTACCCCTCTGCAGAGGTGCAATCGTTGTATTTAAAGCCCCAGCCAACAGGGCTGGATATTGCATATTATGTCCTAGGTATGATGTTAAACTATCTGATGGTGAAGTCTCAATTTTGGAGCTCTGGGGAAGTTGGAGTATCCCTTCATCATCATTACTTCCAGGTCCACTCTGACCCGGAGTGGTAGTACCTGTTAGGGTCCTATCTATGTGTTAAATAGAAAAATTGATTATAAAAATCGAGTTTAAAAGATGTTCTTACGTGAGTAGTTAAATGTCTCCATCACAATCACTCTCTCATCTCTCTCTTACTCACACAGGGAAACTAACATATATAACAAGGAGATAATCAAGATATACATAGAGGGGGAATGTGATATGCAGAATCAGAGTAAGGGACGGGTCAGTTTTTTACTTAATTGGTAATTACGACTAATTAGAACCAATCAAAATGGAATTTTCAAAAAATTCAATCCTAAAAACAAGGAATATTTTAGTATGAATTTTGTGTCATTAAACTAAACAACTAAATTTTGCACAGTTACTTCAATTAATAAGGCAGTCAATCAATCATCATGTCATGCTAGTATATCCATGACAATCTCTCACCAACCGTCCCTATCATTCATTGCCTCCAGCAGGTTCCCTGCACAGCATCAAGTAGAGCTGCTTGATATAAGTCTTTGCTGGACGGCCTGCTCAGGCGTTCTTATGTGCTGGTTTCCACAGGAGAACATTGCTTATGAGTTCGTCCTTACTTAAGTAGCATGTCTTTTTCATCTCACTTAGATGGTTTGTGTGATAGGAGGCATGTAGCCATACGCCTACTTTCTTGTGGGGTGTTGTTTCTATGATTTGTTTAAGATCGCACGCAGAATTCTTGTGCAGATGCCATCTAGCTTATTCTTTAGGTGTTTCATAAGAGTCCAAGTGGTGCAGCCACACAATAGCACTGATACAACTATGACTTGCAAGAATTGCTACTTTAACTTGTCAGTAAGATTGTTTTAAATATAAACTTCACCTTGTCAGTGGGGCTTAGAATGTTTCATACATAACACACAATTCCTTACAATCGAAATGATAACTTAACACTGAATATTTCAATAAGGAAAAGACAAAGTCAATTTATAAAGGATATTAACATTTAATTACATTAACATAAAAAGTAAAGTCATCAGAATGGCCTAAAGTCGGCATCAGCCCCTTTTCACTAGTACTAGACCAAGGAGATTGTTTGGGGATCTTAGGTGGAGTGCCACACCTACCATCAGCTTCTAACTTTACTACAATGCTGTTCCAAAAAATACAATGAAGGTGGGACGCTACTACATGTCAAATTTTAAAAGTAGTATTATAAAAAAATATTACTTGATTCTTATCCATGGCTGGTGCTAGAGTCTTATGAATCTATTGTATGGCCCCTGCCAAGTCTGAGATACACCTCCCATCTATGATATGGGGCCAATACTCTATGTCATTTTATATAGTAATAGAAAATAATGAAAATCACCTTTCAAATTCCTAAGCATGCTCCTCACTTGGTCTTATGGTTCCAGGCATAGAAAATAAATGAAAAACATTTATTCTCCCTACTCACTGATCTTCCCTGGGGACTTGGATACTCTACTACATGTCAATTTTATATAATCACTTTCAAATTCCCCTAAGCATGCTCCTCATTGGTCTTATGGTTCCCACTCCAAATCTATGGGGGAAACTCTATACAAGTATTCATAGAAAATAAATGAATCACCTTTCAGTTCCCCTAAGCATTCTGCCCCCATGGTCGAGGGGTTTGTGTAGTACATGCCTGCTCTGCTTTTATCATCATACTGCAGAGTAATACAATTTGTAAGTTGGAACAAAAACCTTTAAGAAAATAAAAAATAAATAAAATAAAAAAATTGCAATTTATTTCAAATAAAATATAAGTTAGACTTCATTAAAATTTCACGTTCTATAAAAACATTGTTAACTGTCATATAAGTACATGTATAGGTATACATGCACAAGAGAGAGAGAGAGAGAGAGAGAGAGAGAGAGAGAGAGAGAGAGAGAGGAAAGGAAAAGAAATTATGAGATTAAATATTTATGAAGAAAATAACAAGTAATACATGTAAATATAATTTGTACGTCAAAATAGCATTTGGCAACTTCAGCTGAACACATTTCTCTCTCTCCGCGTACAATATCCCATGATTCCTAGATATGAGAAGGAAATGGATGGACAGTTACACTTTGTTTGAGATGATATTGCCATTTGGTGTGAACGGAGAAAAAATTGTCTAAAATAAATAAATAAAAATATTGATTTTCTTCACCTTGGGAATTAATAGCAACTAAATTTCATAAGGTTATTACATTAGATTGTGTTTTTGCTTAAGGCTATGACATTCTGTGTTGCTTCTTCATCTTTTTTAAATATCACTAAAAATTGTGGACCAGCATGCAATTCACCACACACACACATACATACATACATACATACATATACATACACATACACATACATATACGCAAATACACAACAATATATTTAAATTAATTTACACTAGAAAAATATTGGTATATTTCGTAGATTTATAGTTTCACATTGTTGTGCATACTAGAGAGGAGGCGCCTATGTGTAATGGTTATCATCATAGGAAATGGACACAGTAACATGAGTTCAAATCCTGGATGAGGCTAGTTGCATTTCATATAGCATTAATATCCTTTTATCCAAGTGCTACACACTGGATTTGACTCAGAATTTTTTAGGCTTACTTAATCTTGCCTGATCATCAAGGTTCTTGCAGCCCTAGCAAAATTTTTTAACTATACTGTTTAATATAATGTGATCAACTGTGCATAACAAACATTTCTGTTTGTTTTCATAGTGTTATTGCCCAGTTTGAACTTGTAAAGAATAAGTTCCCAAATTCATCTATGCAGCTAATCACACACGGAATAAAGCAATGCACAGTGTGTTGGGTATTGTACACGGAACTGCTGTTAGTTGCTATAAGGTCTTTTATGAACTAATTTACAGCAATAAAAAACAATATCTTCTTTTAGGATCTATAATATGTATTAGTATATTTCAGTTTGGTTTGGTTTTGTTTTACAGAATATCAATCTCAGTGGGTCATTTAATGCCGATAAAGTTTTGAAATGAATTCATTTTTAACGGATACTAAATTTTTTTTATCAACACATTTTTCTATTTAACCCATAGATGGGACCCTAACAGGTGCTACACTCCGGGTCAGAGTAGACCAGGGAGCAATGGTGATGAAGGGGTGCTCCACATTCCCCAAACCTCCAGAACTGAAACCTCACCATCAGAAAGAGTTAAACATCATTCCCAGAGCATAAAGACCCTCAGCCACTGGTATCAGTATAGACGGATTATGGAAGTGCATGGCATAGTGGTTAGAGTCGTAGGAAATGGACTCGTTGATCCAAGTTCAAATCCTAGATGAAACTGTTTGCACATCACATAGCACTAATAACCCTTGGGAAAGGTATGAATCAAACTCTACTCCCTCCAGCTATGGCAAATAGTAGGCAGACTGGGCCCTTCAACCTTGATAAGGCTACTTGACTAGAAGGAAAACTCTGAATTTAAACCTGTTAAACTCCACTTAAGAAACTGACCTTGTGTCGCATCCGGCTCATGCAGGGGGGGGTTAACATATATATTGGTTTATACATATATATACATATATTGTTATATATATTCGAAAACAAATGCTTTTGTTTCTGTAATAAGATAAGAACTGTCTGATATTTTGAGATGACTTGTCATTAATATCCTGAAATGTGTTCCTATTAAAATGTTTACAAGCTAAGAAAACTTTTATTCTAAAAAATCTACTCAAGCCTTCCTGTCCTACAGACAATTTGAATTATTGATTCATTTGAGATGTGTAAACACAGACCCACCCAAGCCACACCCCCCAGCCTCAGAAGATCCACCCTATCCACAGACCCAGCCAAAGCATAACCTTAGGGCTTCAAGAATTGAACACTTTTTCTTCTACTTCCTTTAGTCGCTATCTCAAGTAACAGGTAATATCAAGTAAATCTCTCATTTAATTTTAATGTTAAAATTAGCATGTACAATCTAAAATTGCTTGGATTAAAAATGCAATAATTTTATTTACCAAATAGTGTATATGGAAATTTTCCTGAATATATAATGAGTATGCTCTTAAAATAAAAATACAAAAATTCAATACAATCAACAAAAGTACAAGTAATTATTTATTCATTCTATGTATGTGTGTATGTATATCTGTGTGTAAGAGTATGTTTTGTCTGTGTGTGTGTGTGTGTGTGTGTGAGAGAGAGAGTATTTTGTGTGTGTGTATGTGTGAGTATGTTTTGTGTGTGTCTGTGTGTGAGAGAGGAAGTTTTTTTGTGTGTGTATGTGTGTGATTGTATGTTTTGTGTGTGTGTGTGTGTGTGAGAATATGTTTTGTGTGTGTGTGTGTGTGTGTGTGTGTGTGTGTGTGTGTACATATACAGTATTGTACACCCTGAACAATTTTTTATACAAAGTTAATTTTCTTCTAACCATGTCAAACATAGGTACTAGGGTACCTATGATTGTTCTGACTGTATTCCTCAGGACATGTGGGACTCTACCATCGTCACCTTATACAAGAACAAAGGAGATTGGAATGACTGCAACAATTACTGGGGCATTTCCCTCCTCAGCATAGTTGGAAAAGTCCTTGCTTGTGTTACATTGGTGCGTCTGCAGACCCTTGCATCTCGCATCTATCTGGAGTTACAGTGTGGCTTCTGAGCAATCCAGTCAACCGTGGACATGATCTTCTCACTATGCCAGCTGCAGGAAAAGTGCTAGGTGCAGCAGATGCCACTCTACACCACATTGGAAGACCTAATAAAGGCATTCGACCTGCTCAGTCAAAGTGTTTGCAATCACTGCACCAGAGATTGCCATTCAAAAATTGGTCTGTTCAGTCACTCACGCAGTTGCAGATAAAATATGAAAAAGTGGACACTACGCCATCGTCTTTAGTAGACGGAAGGATTCCAACAACAAATTCCTCTTAGTGTCCTGGTTATGATGGTAAACTGCACCTAAATTCCTCAAAGGAAATGGTGGACATCATTTTCAATGTTAATGTACTACCATAATGGATAGCTATTATATATATAATATATATATATTTATATATATATATAAGTTAAGAGTAAGGAAATTAATTATTTTCTGCTTCTCTCGATGAGTCCGGATTAAAAACAAGCTCTGAAGATGATTTTTATAAATCGAAATATTTTATGAAAATGAAAATATTTTATATCATATTCATAGCTATATGAATATGATATAAAATATTTTCATTTTAACAGCATTGTGTGTTTTCATATCCTTTTATCTATCTATCTATCTATCTATCTATCTATACAGCCAACAGGTGGCCCCATTGGAGGGTTCTTACCCCTCTGCAGAGGTGCAGTCGGTGTATTCTGGACTGAATCTGTAATGTCTATTCTCTGCTATAGACTGATGATCTGTGTAAGGTGTGAAAAAAGCAATTAAATTAGATTTTAAATTAAGATGAAAGAAATACAAGTCAAAAGTTGAAAAAAATGAAGATACCCATCTGAATAATTCATAAAAGGTTATCTCCCTTTCCAAGGGAGGCCAATATCATGTATTTCCTTTTCAATTATAGTAATTTATTCATAGGATAACCGGCATATGTTCATATGTGAACCAGGAAAGTGATTCTAGTTCAATTCAGACATTTGTAAAAGGAAAATTTACTTTTTATATGATTCAATTTTTTTTTGAAAGACACCATCTAACTTAGATGGTTTGTCAGATAGGAGGTAAGTGGCTGTACAGCTGATATTTTTTAGGGTGCTGCTTCCAGGATTTTTTTCAAAAGAGCATGCAGCATCCTTGTGGAGGGAGGAATGTGGTGTACTAAAGGAGGTGTGTGGTGTACTAGTTAGAGTCGAAGGAAATGGAATCGTCGACCCGAGTTCAAATCCACAGTTCAAAGTGTTCAAAGTTCGAGTTCAAAACCACAGTTCGTACCTTGGGAAAGGTATGAATCCAACTATTCTCCCGCCAGCTATGGGTAAATAGTAGGGCACATTGGGCTCTTTAACCTTGGTTAGGCAACCAGTCTAGGAGAAGGAAAACTCTGAATTCAAACCTTTTAAATCTCCATTTTGGTAGTCCCTACCTAGTGATCTATTCAATTTACATTTTACAAGAATTAACATTTTATTTTATCAGAGAAACCAGATTAAATTCATCTAATGGTTTTTATACATAAAATGATATTCTCATGCTTTTATCTCTTGCGCGCTATTCTGCATTAGTATCAAATTACCTTAGCTATGTCCATACATATTATAAGCAGGCATATAACATACAGGGTGACAAAAAAAAAACAGAACCCAAATTCTGGGTTTAATTTTTGAGTCAACTTGTATTAACAAATGGGTTCGATGATTCATTTTTGTTTTGTTCACCCAAAAATTTAAAATTTGTTTATTATGAATATCTATTTGTGTTGTATATATATTTACCAACTCCTCTGCATGAGCAGGATGTAACACAAGGTCAATTTCTTAAGCGGAGTTTAACAGGTTTGAATTCAGAGTTTTCCTTCTCCTAGACTGGTTACCTAGCCATGGTTAAAGAACCCAGTCTGTCCAGCTATTTACTCATAGCTGGAGGGAGAATTGGATTCATACCTTTCCCAAGGTTATGAGCGCCATGTGAAATGTCAACAGCTCGTCCAGGAATTGAACTCGGGTCGACAAGACCATTTCCTATGACTCTAACCGTTAGCCCACGCGCCTCCTATTTGTGTTGTATATGATCTAGCATAGGATGTTTTGGTTATTTCCTGTAAGTCTAACATAAACAATGGGGAACCACTCGTGACTGATAAATAATTTATTCATTTTCCCATTAAACTAACCCTGAACCCTAACCCTAACCCTAAACCCTAACCTTAATCCTAACCCAGTCTTCTTTTTTCCTAGTAGATCAATAAATAAATAAATAATTTATCAGTCAAGAGTGGTTCCCCTTTGTTTATGTTAGATTTATAGGAAATAACCAATGTTTGGTATACTAATACATTGAAATAAGGGTTTGTGGAACAATAAAGTTGTTCACAACAGAGTGCTAAGAATTGTTGTAAATACATTAAAAAAATTTTTAAAATCATGTTGATTTTTTGAAGGATAACAATTTCTGCGAACAATATATTTTCTACATTTGTCAGGCAGAGGAAGATTTTAAGAATCCAATGTTGATAATTAGTGAGGGAGGAACATTGCGGAAATCAGGGTTTTGCCGTTGTATGAGCAGATTCTTGCAGTGTATGACACTTTACAGTTTTTTGCAGTCTTCTCTTGCCAAAGAAAATAAGCATCAATTCATAAAAAGAGAAAAAAAATCTCTGATCTGACAACATAAATCAAATTTGACAGCATGAATAACAATATCACCCCAAAGATTGCTTCATACAAATGGGATTCTTTAGGGGCTGCTTCCAATTATTACTTAGCCAAATTATATATATATATATATATATATATATATATATATATATATATATAATATTCATTCATTATAGTGTACAATACATTTAAGGTGCGATTGTTACCATTGGTTTCAAAGTAGCATGTAAGCCACTTATCGTCAAGACAACGTGATAAAAGAGGCTAACATGCTGCTTGGAAACCAATGGTAACAATTTCACCTCGTTTCTATCAGCCATCGCCCCAAGCAAGTCATCCACACGGCATCCAGTATCCTCACAGACCTCATCAATCTAAAGTTTTGCTGGTTGCCCCACTCTGGTGTGTCCATGTAGAGGTGTCCACAGGAAAATGTCACTTACGAGTTCCTCCTCATTTCTTCAGCAGTGTCCAGTATGTCTTGTTAATTGTACTTGGATAGTTTGTGTGATGGGAGGCAAGTGTCTGTACAGCTGCTTTTTTGTGGGGTGCTTCTTTTCGGGATTTGTTCAAGACAGTACGCAGCATCCTTATGTAGTTCCCATATATATGGTTTGAAAGTTGCGTGGGCGAGAAACTGTCAGTTATCAAGTGCCGTTGACTTCAAGTTTCCGCGACCCTAACTTATATATATATATAGGTATGTATATTTGTGAATATATGAGTGTCTATATATCTATATAAGTGTGTGTGTGTGTGTGTGTGTGTGTATATATATATATATATATATATATATATATATATAAGTTGGGGTGGTGTGGACATGAAGTCAATGGCACCTGATTACTGACAGGTTCTTGCCTATGCAATTTTCGAACTGCTTAAACTCATTTCCAACACCAGCTTACTGGTTATATATATATATATAATATATATATATATATATATATATATCACTATATGCAACATTTCGGTCATATATGAACAGCATGTTCTCCATTCTCTGCAAGAGGTGCCTTTGCTGGCTTGGGCATGTCAGGAGAATGGAAAAATCCCAAAAGATCTTTTGTACGGCGAATTAGTAAAAGGCTCCCGATCAGTAGGTAGACCATGCCTATGTTTTAAAGATGTCTTCAGGAGAGACATGAGGATATGCCACATTGACACAAACATGTGGGAGGTAGATGCATAAAATCAATTGTCCTGGTGCTTATATATATATATATATATATATATATATATATGTGGAGAAAAGTAGACAAACACAGGATGTTATGGAAACTGGATGTTTATTGTTGACGATGCAACATTTCGGTCATTTAAACCTCAGGACTCAAATATAGTTCTTGCTCCAGTGAAGGACATTTTCAAAATGGTGAAAACAGTAGGTTGTCAGTATATATATATATATATATATATATATATATATATATATGTATGTAAGGTAATCCAAATGACTGGTTGAAGGGATGATTTGGGATCTTCAAAATCTCGCTGTGTAACTATTCTGTATGTTCTTGTAGGTGCAAACATATAAACCCATCTGATGAGACTGGGGCTCTTAAGAATTTTTTTTAATTTAAAAATTTTTTTTGAGTTTCTGGTTGAAATAAATTATTATGGGATAATGGTTTGTTAGTTTTTCTTTCTTTGAAAGTTATATATATATATATATATATATATATATATATATCCTTGCGGATTTGATTGTAAAAATATAGAATATATTCTATTGGTACAGTATTATATGGCTAGGAGAAGCTAATCTGTAAAAAGTGCTCGATACCTAAGCAGATAGCCCTGAAGAGCTTTATGCGAAACTAATAGTAACTCAGTAGATTATACTACCCAAAATTTCCACAAAGATATAAATAATCAATACAAAATGAGGTTCTTGATTTCCTGGTGGAGTGATTTTGAGAGATATGTGAAATATCCAGTGAAACACACAAAACATTGGAAAACTTGATAACTAATCTGTTCAAATGTGCCAAACTTTGGCTAGCTCTTTCTATGACTTTTCCATATTCACACACACACACACACACACACACATATATATATATATCTCAAAATAATGTATACACTCTTTTTTTGTATTCTTTCTCTAATATCAATCTTATTTACAAGTCAAAATACATAAATTAAATAAGTTATAATGATTCAAAGAGGGTATACATTATTTTGGGACACCCTGTATATAATATATATATATATATATATATATATATAATAATGCATCAATACACACATATTAATTCATATGCATAATTTCATACATATATAAATGTGTGTGTGTGTCTCTGTGTGTGTGTGTGTGTGTGTAGTTATTTTGTGTTAGAGCAATAAAAATAAAATGCTCAATTAAGGGCAATATTCATTTGACATAGTGTACAATACAATTGAAATAGTTACCATTAGTTTCAAAGCAGTATATTAACCACATATCATCAGGACAATGCACCCATGCAAAACATTACAGCCATAATAACAAATATACACACACACACACACACATATATATATATTATCATAATGGTACACGGTAATAACCTACATGATAATAAATTTGCTCTACTAACGTATTGAGCACTTTATATTTGCTATATCGCTGCCTTATCATTGTGAAACTTGTATCAACTAACCATTGTGACCATTTTCACCGGTAAGTCACCTTTTCACAAATCCCATATATATATATATATATATATATATATATATATATTGAAAAGATTGTTAATAAAATTTTTAAACAGGAGATATCTGTTTGTTTAATTCTACATGTATAAATGAAAGAACGCTGCCCAAATACACACACACACATTATATATATAGTAAAGTAAAGTCGACGGGCGGCCTAAAGTCGGTATCAACCAATCAGCGAGGGAGTCTATCCCCTTTTCAATAGCGCTAGACCTAGGAGATTGTTTTAGCATCTGAGGTGGTGCACCACACCTACCATCAGCTCCTTACTTTACCGCACAGATCCCTGTGCTACTCATACGCTGAGTTGGCGAGGACCGGTATCGAACTAGGAACCTTGCGGTTTCTAGCCGAACGCTCTACCGACTGAGCTAACCCGGCCTCTTTATATATATACATATCTATATATATATATATATATATATATGTATATGTATATATATATATATAAACAAGGTATTTAGAGGATGATTTTATTTTCATGGAGAAGTATTAAAAAGTATTATTAGTATAATAAAATCATCCTCTGAATACAATGTTTTTTCATATTTTATATATTTACATACTGTCATATTTATTTCCATTTTCCCTGATGTAT
>CM042151.1:30503702-30551202 GCA_023376005.1 Doryteuthis pealeii | reverse complement strand
CTGCTTACATCACAGTCATTTCAGGAATTAAATTTATAAATGAGTATTTAATTTATAGTCAGCATCATTACTACATAAAAATATTGAAATCAATTAATGAAAATGCATTATATTGTATTAATATCAATTAAAAATAGAGATTCGGTCTCTATTTGTACCTAACCAAAACTATGTCACAGCTTACATCACAATCATTTCAGGAATCAAGTAAGTTTATTTAATTAATTTAGCTCATTCGGTTCCTGGTTCCTGGTTCGATACCGGCCCTTGCCAACTCAGCATATGAGTAGCACCAGGATCTGTGCGGCTGATGGTAGGTTTGGTGCTCCACCTCAGACACTGAAATAATCTCCTTGGTCTATTTTAGTATAAAAACGTGCTTTTGGGTTGTAAATATACACGAACAAACTTTTAAAAATCTGTTGTTTAAATAATCTGTTATTTGTAAACAAACAACCGGGAGTTTACGGTGAAAAGCAAAAGCGGCTCCTTTCAAAACAGCTCCCAGCTGGGGTGCTTATTGGTTACTTGGTCTCTTATTTCTTTAATCCTTTAATAAATTTGATAATTTTACATACAAACTCTCTGACATTGAATTTTTAACTCCCACCCCCCTCAGATAATATCTTTCAAAAGTTAATTTTTACACCGCCCAGAGGTCATTTTTTTTATTTTGCTAGTAATGATATTATGCACTTAATACCAAAAAACCCCCCAAAAAACAAAATATTTTCTTGTATTTAATGATAGCAACAAAAAAAAAAAAATGTCTTCTTTTGTTTATTTAGAGATAATAAAAAAGCAGAAAAGGCAAAACTAAATATCCTCTTAACATTTCTTTTTTTTTCTTCTTCTATTTTCAGGAAAAGCTGAGACTTTTGTTTGTGCTGTTTGAACAAGAACAGGTTATTATTATTTGCCTCAGCCCCCTTGCACACCAACCATGGTCATGTTTACCTACTTGAGTCTCTTCATATCAGCTGTGCATGTATGTCGTTGTGTGGATCTCACTTACTATGTAGAGGAAGGGAAGAACCCCGACACTTACATTGGTGACATAGCCGCCGACACCCACTTGCTGGACAGTGTCCTGCCATTCAAAGATCGAGACCTTATTAGATTCACCCAGCTCCAACAGGATCTGACTGGCGGTTCTCAGCTATTCAGAGTGGCTAAAAAAACGGGAAGGTTATACACAGCACAAACATTAGACGCAGAGTCACTGTGTATGCATAGTGTCGAGTGTTCAAAAATGGTCGACGTGGCCGTTCGTAAAGGGACATCATTCATCACTCTATTAGAAATCAAAGTGGTTATACAAGACGTCAATGATCACCAGCCCGGCTTTCCGGACAAACAGGTCAATATTGAGTTTTCTGAATTGGATGTGATGGGAACCAAACGGAAGATCCCCAACGCCAAGGACAGGGATGTAGGAACGGTCAATTCTCAAATTACTTATCAGCTGAAAAAGAAAATAAACGAACCCTTCTCGTTGTCCATATCCCAAAATGTGGCAGGAACGTCAGACTTGAGTATCACACTGGAAGAGAGGCTCGACCGTGAGGTTAAAGATTCTTACAGGATTCAAGTAATCGCCAAAGATGGCGGATCCCCGCCAAAACAAGACACCTTAAACGTTTTCATCTCCGTCATAGATGTCAACGATAATGTCCCGATCTTCTCACAGAAGGTTTATAATGTTTCCGTTGGAAACGAACACAGCAAAAATAGTCCCGTAATTATTTTGTCTGCAAAAGATTCCGACTCAGGTAAGAATGGTAAGATTTTATATCACTTTAGCTCTGAAACATCAGATGTTTCAAAATCTATGTTTGATCTGAATGAAGATACCGGGGAGGTGTTCCTCCGTAAGACATTGACACTCGGACAAACATTAACGTACAAACTCTTTATCAAAGCGACGGATCAGGGAAATCCGTCCCTTAGTTCCCTGGCAAAAGTTCTGGTCAATGTGATTAGCCAGCAAAATAATCCGCCAAGCATCGATGTAAATTTTGTCTTTGAGTCAGCTAAAAACATGGTCACCATTTCCGAAGACATTGAGGTCGGTAGTTTTATCGCCTATGTGAAGGTCACTGACCATGATGCTGGACAAAACGGTGAAGTCAGTTGCGACCTTCACCATGATAAATTTCAGCTGCAGAATCTCAGCACGAAAAAGTACAAAGTAGTGGTCAAGAATTTACTAGACAGAGAGACAGAGGATCACCATGAGCTGACCATCAACTGTCAGGACCGAGGCTCGCCACCCTTGCATAGTGAGAGCAAGTTCTCCATCCAGGTGATGGATATCAATGATGTTCAACCGCAATTTTTTAAAGAGACGTATACGTTCAGGATCTATGAAAATCAGAGGTCGAACTTTCCAGTTGGATTCATCAACGCCACGGATCCGGATCAGGGATCCGGGGGTCAGCTTATGTATTCGCTGCTGACGGATAACAAACATTTCCTTCCTTTCCAGATCCGGGACGACGGTTTCATTTCGACAATCATGTCCCTAGATCACGAGTTTAAAGACGTGTACTCATTTCAAGTCCTTGTCAAAGACAAAGGGTCTCCTTCCCTGAACAACACGGTAAATGTCGTAGTTGAAATACGAGACCAAAATGACAACGCTCCCTATTTCACCTTTCCCAGCGTTAACCCCTTCACCATGAACATCCTTTACTATCCTCATTATACAAAAAAGATAACTGTTCTTAAGGCCTCGGACAGTGATAGCCGAGAGAATGCCTTTCTCAAATACGAAATAACTTCCGGTAATGATAAACAATTGTTTACAATCAATCATTACACAGGTTCACTGTCCTTTACTCGTGTGGTCACGCAACAAGATGCTGGATCTTATGAGCTAGAGTTTGTGGTCAAGGATAGTGGAACCCCGGTCCTTTCAGCAACAACGATCATGACCCTGTCTCTCACAGTCAGCAACAAGACATCTGAGATGTCCAACGCCGTGCACATAAAGACCGAAGATAAAATCCATCTAAACCTAGCCGTTGTCATTGTCCTGGTGGCTGTATCAGTGTCTGTGGTCACCACAGCATTCATTTCCATCTGCATTATTCGCTGTAACGAACGACAGAATGCACTACAGAAAGAAGAGGTGAACCCTTTTCACCGATGTGTGAGTGAACAAAGGCATTTGATGTGCCCTTCTTATCATGGAGATTCCTGGGCTGATGCGCCAGTTGCCGTAGCAACTGACTCAGACAAGGCTAAGGACGCTCACATGAGAGGAGCAAGGACTGAATTACAACCTGCAGATGACTCGGGTGATGGACTCAAAAACCTACCAGCAGCGCTAAATCCCTGGACATCTATCGAGAAACTACGCCAGGTAAGTGTTCCCGTGTGTATTAGTGCATGCATTTATACTTTCACAATCTCACAAACATACATATTTTGGCTCTATAACAGAGATGCGTCTCTGACACATAAAAATCTAAAAGGGTGCAGCAAAATCATATCCATGCGACCCAGTGTTTCTCTTTTTTCTTCCATCATCATTTCAAGCTAACAGTAAATACATTTTAGTAGTTTCGTAGAAATGAATTAGACAGAATTTCTATTAAGAAACCTTAGTTGGGACCCATCAAATTTCCCGGAGACTCATTCAAAGCAAATATGTGAGTCCCAGTACACACTGAATCAAAAAGCTACCAGTGTCACTGCTACAAACATATTTGAAAATTTCTCTTTGTTATTATCATCATCATTTATTTTTACTTTACTTTCTTTCATCTTTTGAATTTAGTTGTTTTTTTTATTGCAACTTACTTAGGTCACCATTCCGCCCTGTCGGTGGGGTGTTAGAATGCACTGACTGCACCTCTGCAGAGGGGTAAGACTCACCCAATGGGGCCACCTGTTGGCCGTGGGTGGCGACCCGTGATGCTTAAGGATAGAACCCGGTGGATGAGCATGACATGCAATACTCCACTTTGGCCTATCTCCAGAGAGGCCCCTCCGATCAATCGGCTGGTCACGTCAAGCTAGCACCTATATGATTTTCCCAACCCTATTGCCCTTATGGCAAGCCCCAACCCCTTTTTATCATATGGGTGCTAGAAGGCGGTGGCTGCGGGTCTACATGTCCTGGGAATGACGTTAAACTCTATCTGATGGTGAGATTCCAGTTTTGGAGGTTTGGGGAATGTGGAGCACCCCATTCATCACCATTGCTCCCTGGTCCACTCTAACCCAGAGTGGTAGTACCTGTTAGGGTCCCATCTATGGGTTAAATAGAAAAATGTATTTATAAAAAAATTGTATTATCCATTAAGAATTGATTTATTTCAAAACTTTATCGGCATTAAATGACCCACTGAGGTTGATATGCTGTAAAACAAAACAAACCAAACCAATTAGGTCACCATTACTGGGGACAATAATAATAGTAAGGTAAATAGTAGGGCAGACTGAGTTATTTAGCCATGGCTATGCAATCAGTTGAGGAGAAAGAAAATTTTGGATTCAAATCAACTTTATTCTACTTAAAATTTACCTTGTATCACTACCTGCCTGTGGTGGAGTGGTTGATCAAAGTAGCATCACCAAATCTACCTTGCATGTGCTGATAAGCTAACAGGCATGGATATTCCATGATACAATTAGGAAAGCTTATTCTCTGGGTTCTGATTGGCTGTTGGGGTGTGAATTCTTTGATAAATATATACCCAACACTTTTATGGGAGTTAGTACAGTTTCTGTATTTGGTCACAGCCTTGTCTGTCAACTGGACGCTAGAGAAGTCATTCTGTGAAGGTGAGTATTATATGTTGATTCTACACCAACAAAATCTTTTTAAAACAAAAAAAGGGTCAAAACTTTTTGGTCATACTTTGTATATACAAACAGAATGAAACAGAGATGAAGAGATGCGAATAGATTGTGATAGCCAGATACATTGCTAGGAATGCTGTCTGTGGTTTTGATAAATACATACCCAACACATGAATTTTATGGGAGTTAGTACAGTTTCTGTATTTGGTCACAGCCTTGTCTGTCAACTGGATGCTAGATGAAGTCTTTCTGTGAAGGTGAGTATCATATGTTGATTCTAAACCAATCTAAAAAAATTTTAAATAAAAAAGGGTCAAAACTTTTTGGTCATACTTTGTATATATGAACAGAATGAAACAGAGATGAAGAGATGCGAATAGATTGTGATAGCTAGATACATTGCTAGGAATGCTGTCTGTGGTTTTTAATGGATCCTGCTTAAGAGATAAATCAATACAGACATGTACGCTAAGGTTGCTTGCAGAACTGACTGAATGGTATTATAATTTCTTTCTCGATATATATAATTATTGAAATAGCTGTGAGATAACTCTTGTCCAAGTTTGGTCACCAAAGATTCCAACTATTTCCCAGTTAATCGTTTCAAAATATCAGGCTGTGTTATTAATACCAATAACCCTACAGACAAATTGTTGAATCTTTCTTCTAAGTAGATTCTAAGTAAAAGGTAGATGAAAATAATACAGACAGACACATTATATATTAAAAAATTTAAGGAAAAAAAAAGCATAAATGATAAATCTCTCTCTCTCTCTCTCTATCTCTTTCTCTCTATATATACATCTCTCTCTCTCTCTCTCTCTCTCTCTCTCTCGCTCTCTCTTTCTCTCTCTCTCTCTCTCTCTCTCTCTCTCTCTCTCTCTCTCTCTAAAAAAATAGAACAAAAGAAAAATTAAATTAAGTATTCCTTTGTAATAAATAAATTGATTGTGGCAAATATTCATATGCAGCACTCAGATTACTTGATATTTGACTTAGCAGAAATGATGACTATATATATATATATATATATATATATATATATATGTATATTTGGGAGAACATGTGCTCAACTGAAGTCGAACCTAATTTTTGAAAGTTAATTAATTAATAATTAATTAATTAGGCGGGATTACCTATTAAATGCAAGGCTAAACGAATCGAGAAAAATCAATCTCGGTATGCACATTTCGGCCCATTAGGCCTCATCAGCAGAGCTATAGATACGAAGACCGCCCCGTGTGTGATTCGAAACCTGTCTGTCAAACTGACAGTCAAGCGTCTTACCTCTTACTATATATATATATATATATATATATATATATATATATATATATATAATCTTATTCTTTTGAAATAATGTAAAAAAAATTGACTTAGCAGAAATGATAACTATGATATATATATATATATATATATATATATATATATATAAAGTGTTGTTCTGGTTCCAACGGGAGAAAATTCAATATTTTATAAAAAAAGAAGGTCCGCAAAATGGATTATGTTTTTAGAATAATAAAAACATCTTTCTAAAAACATAATCCATTTTGCAGACCTTTTATATATATATATATATATATATATATATATATATATATACTGGACGAAGCTGTTGGAGTGTCACAAGAATAAGAAGTACGCAAGTGGCTACCAAAACCCCACACACATGCACTCGTTTGGTGCAGATTTTCCAGTAGACGCTGGGATGAGAGGACCAAAAGTAACCACTGGTTTCCAGTACAGATACCTCTTGGAATTTTTACCAAAACCTTGGATAGAAAATCGATCCTGCTATAGGTTTAAAATTCTATCCAGAACAGCATTATTCTGATGTAGCAGGAAATGAGCACAAAAAGCTGTGTTGCAATTACAGATTCACCAGTCTTTAAAAAAATGTTTCAACAGCAAAGACACGTCCAAGGCACGATCATCATGCAAAAAAAAATGTTTAGACATTAGCTAGCTGGAGCTACCAGTACCACTTGCCAAAGCTCACCTGTACCATACAGATGACAGTTTAAAATGTAGGAGCTATTTTTGTCACAACCTGTACAAAGAGCATCAGTTGAAATCTGAACTCAGCTCACCAATTCCAATTTCCATGCCAATAACCATCATGCCACTTGCATCTTCTAGCTAGCTTTTGCAGAGAGCAATTTAAGATGTTCAAGACTGTGGCAAGAGAGTTATTATGTGTCACTGTAGAAAAAAAATTTGATCAGTCAACCCACTTGTGCAATTGAACAGAATTTGGTTACAAAATTAATACACTGCCTGAATTTCAGAGACAATGTGTTGTTACTATTATACATTGATTCATTTTGGTCGCGATTCCTCATCTTCATAATGTACAAATTATTTGTATTAAATAAAAATCCTTGAAACCATATCATCATCAGGTCATGCCAATGTATACTGATTTACACTGCAATTGTTGATCAGACAGGAGTTAGAAACAGAAGACACATGAACACAACATGGAATTTCAAATAACACTGTATTAATACATTTATACATACAAGAAAATACAAGTGTTGTTGCAAACAATAGTATTGTCTGTGGGAAACGTTAATTGCATAAATATAATAAATACAATTCCATTTAACTGAGTCCTTGTAAAGTTTATGGTAAGTATCTTATATATTTCTTTTACATCCATCCCATATCTGCTGAATTAGGGAGCGATATGCTTTAGGTCCAACCCCCAGGAAACACTGGTACCAAAGAGAAAGAATATATTTACACAAACATTTTTTAAATACTTGTGGTTGCAAATGATGGTATTGTCGGTGCGATATGTTAATTACATAAATATAATGAATGCAATTCCACCTAACTGAGTCCTTGTATAGTTGGTAAATTATCGCACCTACAATAGCCCTTTCACTATCTCTGCCACTCTCAGCTGAATATGGAGAGCATCATAATACACGTCCTACTTCTAGAGCTGCCAGTTGTAAAGAGGAAGAATTTGTATCTTCAATTTTGCCGCTAAAGTTTGCAAGCCTGTGATTGGTTGGTTTGAAAAGAGGCACACCAACCAAGGGAGACAACCCACCTACCTTAGATATATTTTTTATAAATGGTATAGATTCCCTTCATTCTCTCATTATTTGTCCCTATTGGCCATTGCTCTTAGTACGTGTTTTAGTCAGAATCCAGTTGCTGCACAGAGCTGGTTAATGTGTTTTTGCTGGTTGACCAACACTGATGTGTGTCTGTCTAAGAATTCATAGGTGAATGCCGCTTAGGAGTTTATCATTACTTCTTCAGCAATGCCCAGCATGCCCATAGACCAGTACTTTTGCTAGTATATATATATATATATATAGAGAGAGAGAGATAGAGAGAGAGAGAGAGAGAGAGAGAGAGAGAGAGAGAGAGAGTTATCGTAATGTAGACATGGAGGCAACATCTTGTTTTTAGTTGGCTTAATAAGTATTTATTCTCCTGTCTATATTTTGATATAAGTTCTGATCATTTGTTGACTAGTTTGATTTTTTCAGGCAAGGTTATTATGGCTATTTTTTTTCTTTCTAGGCGAAGTTTACATTTTCAGACTAGACTGTTGTATGCTTGTGCTTTTTTCCTTATTTTTCAGGTTATTTCCGATGTTTTGGTTTGAATTTTTAGTTTAACAGATATGTTTTGATAAGTGTGGTGCTGTGTTCATATTTTTTATTATTGTTTAGATTAGAAATAGATTTTAGTCAGTCGGTGAGAAACCACGACGGTGGTGAGTCATGTTATACACGCGACCGACTCGATCTGCGCAGGTAGTCTGGTGGGGGATTTCGAGAATAAAATATGATCAAAATAAATCCAAGTCTTGTGTGATTATCTAAAAACTAACAATGACACAGGGCTTCTGATAAAGAGAAATCCCCAATAGAAGACCAGACCTGAAGTCCCCAAGAAAGTCCAGTCCTTAGAAGATTCCAGACCAAGACAAGATGTTATAAGATTTCAAAGACGGCCAGAAGAATAGAGTAAGAAAGAAGTAAGTAAAGAAGAAGACTATGCAACAAGTATTCCTTTGAAATAATAGTTAGGGCAGAAGTAATTTGGCAATCAATAATGACAGTATTATTGACTTCTCTATTCCTTAAGATCTTCAAATTCACTGACTTTTAAACTGAACGCAATGTTTCCAATAAGGAATTAACTTGGTATTTAACAGGCTTAGCTCAAGTATGGCACAAGGCCAAATAAAGGTTTAGCTCAGTCGGTAGAGCGTCAGCCTAGGAATCACAACATTCCTGGTTCGATACCGGCCCTCGCCTACTCAGTGTATGAGTAGCACAGGGTAAAGTAAGGAGCTGATTTTTCTTTAGGAGAAAGAAAACTCTGAATTCAAACCTGTTAAACTCTGCTTAAGAAATACACTTTGTATCACATCTTGTTCATGCAGAGAGGTTGATGCATGTGCATTATATATATATATATATATATATATATATATATAAATTAGATGGATTATATATATATATATATATATATATATATATATATATATTATATAAATTGGTGATGGATTTTGAAGGCTTATCACAATGCAAAGGAAATAAAGGTAATAAGCATGTTGTTTATTTACCTGTTTTTTTTATGTTTCCTTAATATTTCAGGACGAAATATGCCTTTTTCAGAACACTTCAAAGCAGTAACAACTGAAGCCTGGAACAGAAATATTGACAACCTGAGAATTAAAGAAGCAATATCAATATCCAGATTACATCCACAAATAAATAACAGAACAGAATATGGAGTACATCAATCAACAACAAAATGATATTCAACACTCAACACACAGCACTCAACACACAGCACACACTTACACACACAAGGGCACACCAAACACTTATATAACACATTTACACACCAACAAAACAAACAACACTTTTATTTGCACAGAACATATATACTATTAATACAATAATACAATATATATATGTGTGTGTGTGTGTGTGTGTGTGTGTGTGTGTGTGTGTGTTGTCTATCTAATAACAGATAGAGCACAAAATATCTTTATTTGATTTTGAAAATGGGGGCTTAAAAATATACCAAAAACAAACTGATTATAAAATAATCAAGTTTGTTTTTGGTATATTCTATTAAGCCACCATTTTCAAAATTGAATAAAGATATTTTGAGTCTTATCTGTTATTAGTTTATTTACTGCTAAATAAAAAGCCATGTTTTAATAATACCATCATGATGTAATGACTATGGAGCTAGTTTTAAGAATCATTTTCCAAAGAGTTGTGAGTTTGATATATAATATATACTGATCAATTTCTGTTAAGTAATTCATCCAATAGTTTAAAATAATACACTCTTGATTTCTTTTTCTTACTGTTATTTCTGAAGTCATCCAATTTAATCTTAAAATTATTTACACAATTGTTTTTTCTTTTTTATCTGATTAGGCAATTTGTTCCAAAAATATATTACTCTATTAGCAAAAAAATCCAATTTATTTGAAATCTGCCTTGACAGTAAATTTCCAGTTTGAGGGGAAAAAATGTCTACCATAATTAGAAATTCCATTAATTATTCAGAAAGTTTCAATTCTTCTTTCATTCTTCTTTCTATTGAAATAGTAAATTCTAATTTCTCCAATGTCTCCCTGTAACTGTAATCTTTTACTCTTTTTATTAGTTTTGTCACTCTTGTTTGTATGCCCTCAATTCTCAATATTACACTCCAATTTCCATGACACTGGAGCCCAGACCTAAGTACAATATTCTATATGAGGTCTTATTTCTTATACCTAAAGTAAATGGAAAACTTCTCTTCAAACATTTGTGACCAAGGAGTATATAATGAAACATTATGGGAGACTATATTTAGAGGTTGATATGTGAAAGGGATTTACATTAAAGTCTCTAATTTGGAAAATAACTACTCACTTCTCAATATCTATATATAATGTCTAGACACTGGAGCCCAGACCTGAATATAATATTCTATACTAACTATTTAATTATTACAACGTTTGAAATGTTGTAAAATAGTTCAATATGTAAAAAGTATAATAATATTGATTTAACTCTCTCTCACTTTTCCTGAAAAGGGGCATTTTAAAATATTTACATTGATTTGCCGATAAAAATCTAGTCAGAGGCATTTAAAATATCTACATTAATTTGCTGACAAAAAACGACTCAGAAAATATCTAAGTTGGGCCAGAAATTCACCTTCATCACCATTACTCCATGGTCCACTCTGACCCGGAGTGGTAGTACCTGTTAGGGTCCCATCTATGGGACAAATAGAAAATTTGTTTACAAAAAAGAATTTGAGTTCCAAAATATAGCTATGAATCTTTCAAAACTTTGGCGGCATTAAATGACCCACTGTGATTGATATGCCATAAAACGAAACAAACAAACATAAAACAAACATAAAATCTGTACAGGCTTCTTATCAAGCAGAAAATCTCTTGTTTATAAAATACAGCTGGCAGGATTTAGTATTCTTGATATTTTCTATAATTTTGTTTAGATTTTTGAACATTTTCCAGATGTCTTGTAATCAATTGTGATTAAACATAATTAAACAATCTGTCCATATATTTATTTATTTATATATAAGTCAATATTGTTCCAAAAGTTGTTCAGCAGACTGAACTCATTTTTTATGTTGATTTTTTTGTTACCACAAAATTTTGACCAACCCATTCTACAGCCTTCATGAATTGTACAAAGATACCTTCCAGCAATTTTGAGAAGGGGTTCATTAATATTACAAGAGTAGTTCCAACTACCAGACTCATTGTTTTTGTTTTACCACAATTTTTTTTTTTTACCACAACATTTTGACCAACCCATTCTACAGCCTTCATCAGGTGTACAAAAATACCATCTTGTCATTTTGAGAGGGATCATTGTTACAAGAGTAGTTCAGACTATCAAACTCATTGTTTTTGTTGCTTTTTTTTACCAAAACATTTTGACCAACCCATTTTACAGCCTTCAGGACTTTCTGTAGTTTTGAGAAGAGTCATTATCCTCCCAAGAGTCATTTTTCATGATGATTTTGTTTTTTATTACAACGTTCCTTCTTCTTCATATTTATTTATGTATTTACAAACCCCTCTGCACAAGCAGGTGGGACATAAGGTCAATTTCTTAAGCAGAGTTTAACAGGTTTGAATTCATAATTTTGAGATTGATTGCTGTTACAATGTTAAAGAGCCTAATCTGCCCTAATATTTACCCATAGTTTAATGGCCATTAAAAACAGTCATTAAATAAATGTATATATGATATTTTTCAATACAATTTCTTTCCTTGTCATTGCCTACTTGTTTGATTGATCGATTGATCTTAACACCATTCAACCCATCTTGGGTTATTTTATGCCTAGAGGTTAGAGAATTGTATTCATTGTATATTCATAGTTAAATTAAGCTAAGTCTGTGGAGGGCTATTGATCAGATTTTCAACATTTGTTGAAAAAAATCACAGGAATTAAAATTTATAAAAATTTCTGGATTCAGTCTGGATTTGATCCAGATTCGGCCCAAAATGTTTTTAATTTGCTCACAGAATTGGTCTGATTCCAAAAATGTATGATATGTGGGGCTACTGCCTCTAGGAATAAAATTGAAAAAATGTGACACACTGACACACTAATATTAAAAGATTATTAATGCAGCTAATAATAGATTTTTTATTCTTTTAAATTTTTATCATGCCTTTGTAGAGATTTGTGCAAACTGATCTGTATTCAACTGTGTTGCAAGTTGAATCTGCTTATGAGAATCCAGACTTGGTAAGTGGTTTAAATAGTAGCTTGGGCTATTCTACTATGTGGCATGGTCAAGTCTATTTCCAGGATTTTGATTGGCTGGTGGTTTTAGTGTGGACTAAATTTCTTGCAATTCAGCTTGCGTTTTTTTATCTATGGACTGTGAATGCTTTAAACTTGACACAGAATAAGCTTCTAAATGTCTGATACCCATTTGGCAGTCACACCCCCAACCCCTCCAAATTGCAAGTCTATTTCCAGGATTTTGATTGGCTGGTGGTTTTAGTGTGGATATTTGTATCCATATATACTGAACACTTGACCATGTTCTGTCAGTTACTACAGAATGTATTCAGTTACACTCATTTTTTTGTGTCTGGTAACTGGATGCTAGTCACAGCCTTCCTGTGAAGGTGAGTATAATGTTCATTCTACAGCTTTAAAATTACTTGAAAAGTAACCTGAAACCTCTTGCAATTCAGCCCGTGTCCTTTACCAATGAACTCAAACTGCAAATGCTTTAAACTTGACACAGAATAAGCTTCCAAATGTCTGATACATGTTTGGCTGTCGCAACCTCCAACCCCTCCAAATTGCATTGTGTGAAACCTGAATAAACCTAAAATGCTCCGACCGAGGAATAAGTTGCATTTAATTTTGCTTGGCAACCAATTCATGATCTTTCTCTTCTTTTTTTTTAATTTAATTTTATTTTATTTTTTATTTTTTATGGAAAGACCAATCTCGTAAATGCAAAAGAAGCCTTACAATTTGCCCGTTTTTTCCCCTCCCCCCTTTCTTTCTTCTTCCTCCTCCTCCTCATCTGTCTCTTTATTTGTAATAAGGTTAAGGAAAGTAATTGGAAAAAAATAAAATAAAAAAAAATAAATAAAAATTAGATAAAGTCTCATCTGATGTATTTTATGTCCTGCTACGAGAAAATATGGAAAACGATGGGTGGGTCGATTTAAAAACTGGAATCTTTTTTTCTTTAACTGGTCATATCAAGGTTTTTAAATTAAGCTGCATTCTTCCATGTATACTATTTAAGTCAAAGAACAGATACTACATTTGGTAAGTAAAAATAAAGTAGGCGGGGTGGCCTAATGTTGGCATCAGCAAGACAGTGAGGGAGTCTATCCCCTTTTCACAAGCGCTAGACCAAGGAGATTGTTTTTAAGCCTCTGAGTTGGAGCGCCACTCCTACCATCACTTTACCGCACACATCCCTGTGCTACTCATATGCTGAGTTGGGGAGGGCTGTTATCGAACAAGAAACCTTGCAATTTCCTTACAATTGGAAATAAAATAAAATAAAATAAAAATTACATGAAGTCTCATCTGATGTATTTTATGTCCTGCTACGAGAAAATATGGAAAGCGATGGGTGGGTCGATTTAAGAAATGGAATCTTTTTCTTTAACTGGTCATATCAAAGTTTTTAAATTAAGCTGCATTCCTTCCATGTATATTTTCAACTTTTTTTGAATATCAAAATGATTCACCCAAGGAAAGTCGGGTATTGATATGATAAGTACTGATGCCAAAAAGAAGATTTCTAACTTATTAAGGATAGTGAAAAAGATTTACTAAGCAAGGATACAAGGTGGACTGAGTAATTAGCAATTGTTAGGTTGAATATACAAGTCCCGATAGATCTCATTGTTTCTCTCTTCTGAGATTTTGTCATATATTATTCATAGAAAAACAGATGATTCCATTCTCATTATTTACAAGTTAGATAACGTACAAGGTCCGGTTTAGCTTAGTCGGTAGAGCATTTGGCTAAAAACCAGAAGGTTCCTAGTTTGATACTGGCTCGCGGCAACTCAGCGTATGAGTAGCACAGGGATCTTTGGTAAAGTAAGGAGCTGATGGTAGGTGTGGTGCTCCACCTCAGATGCAAAAACAATCTCCTTGGTCTAGCGCTAGTGAAAAGAGGATAGACTCCCTCGCTGATTGGCTGATACCGACGACAAGATAAAGTTATGTTTTGTTATTTACTCTAGTTGCTCAAAAGTTCATTAACTTTGAGTGTTGTGATGAAAAACAACAATACTTAAAATATAAATAGTCTGTGTGTGGAGTGGCCTATTGTTAGTATCAGCCAATCAGTGAGGAAATCCTTGTCTCTAATAGAAAAAATAAATGACTATCATTCCTAAGTAGGAAATGACTTGAATTAAAAATAAATAAATAGCTATCATTCCTAGGTAGGGAATAACTTGATTAATAATAATAACCTTTAGCTGGACCTGTGGATATACCACAATATGATAATCTGATTATTACAATGTTTGATAAGTTTACTTAAGTGCTATTGCAATATAGTTCAATACATAAAAATTATAATAATCTCGATTTAACTCTCTCTCTCTCTATCACTTTATTTTCTTTTTTTCCTTCTTTTCATTATTTTGGATTGAAACAGATTAGTGTTATCAACCCCTTTTTCTATCTTTCTCTTTCATTCTTTCTTTCTTTCTTATCATATATGTTCTGTATAGCATGTCCTTTTCTTCACCTTTCTTTCTTTATAATGAAAACGGAATGGTTCATTAGTTAGCTTAGGTGACGACACTCATAAGAAATAAGAATTTTTCGGATAAGCAACACCAGATACTCAGGATTTACATTTTTGTATTTCACCTTGGATGCAAGATTATAATAGTCAGAGGATTAAGGAAAAAGCGTATTAATATATAACCATTACTCTTAGGTATAAAATAACTTGACTAAGTTAAAGTCAAGTTATTTCCTACCTAGGAATGATGGTTAGAGTTTAACAAAAATAAATAACTATCATTCCAATGTAGGAAATAACTTTAAAAATAACAATGTGAAATCATTATATCTATACATCTATTATTATACTAAAGCTGAGTCAATCAACTTTTGCTTCCTAAAGGCTTCTTTACTGTTTAGTTTAATGACACAAAAATTATACTAAATTCCTTACATTTAGGATTGAATTATGTTTGAAAAAAATTATTTTTTAATTGGTGCTAATTAGTTGTAATTTGCAATTAAGTAAAAAACTGACCAATCTCTTACTTTACTGTGTCTATCTCTTTCTTCCCCTCTATGTATCTCTTGACTACCTCCTCATTATATAATGTTAGTTTCTCTGGAGTATATCAAGGGAGCCGGGAGAATTTGAAATGTATTTCTATGTTAAATTTCACAACCAGCAACTCATAGATTAAATGAGGTCAAACATTTCCTTTCTTAGAAAGCTAACAAAATGATTTTATAGTTTTGTTCGGCCGTATTTATTTATTTAAAAATTTTATTTGCTTTGCCAACTCCCTTTTTCCTAATCTTAATTATCTAGCCAGAGCTGAATGGATGACCCAATGGGTTACGTTTTGTCTAGTATGTTTATAAATATGATGATTTCACATAGATTAAAAATTGAAATCAAGGAGTGTTTCTTTGCTCACCTAGTAAATCAAGTTGCATCTTTTGGCTTCCCAACAATAATTTCATTCCACAACCCCTTTTTTCAGGTGTACTTGTCCCCCCTGAGAAGTTACCTCCTGATGACTCAGTAGTGTTTGGCACCGCCAAAAGTGACAGACATATGTGATTTGACATTTTTCAATCTTCCAAACTCCAAATATGTCAACACAACACATTCTTAATAGTAAAAACAAAAAACAAAAAAGAGAGAGAGAGAGAGAGATAGAGAAACAAAAAAAAAAAATATAGACAAATAAAAGTGTACATGAAATCAGAGAGAAGACTCCTTGAAGTTGACAGATCTTAAATTGCACGAAAATCGAAAACCACTTGACCTCATGATAAACGAATTGCAATAAATGTCAAGATGTGCAGTTGATGTTTTCATTTGAGGCCAAAGAGAAAATAATTTTTTTATGAAAATTTTTCTTTAATGTCAGCCTGAAAAAATTAGCTTTACAAAATTTCATCTTGGATAAATAAATGCCAATTTGGTAAATCTAAACATACTCGAATGGGCAAGATATAACCAGGATTAGAATTTCAATTGCTTACATTTACAATTATTTATGGCTGTTTACCTTCAAGAGAGAGAAAAAAAAAGGAATGATTTATAAAACCTGGTGGAATGTGTACTCCAATGATTTTATAACATGAAATAATATTGTTTTTTAAATGAAACATTTAGATGAACTATTTTCCCCCTTATTTTCTTTTCTGTATTTCTTTAAAAAAATTTAATTTTCGCTATTAATTTTTAATTTCTTTTAGATTTTAGATTTTTTAGAATTTACTTTTTATATTTGTGAATGGAATGATTTTGAGAAATTTAACATAAAATAATATTGTTTTTAAATGAAACATTTAGATCAATGGTTCTCAACCTTTTTTTAGCTATTGATCCCCTTTTAATCCTATTTTACTCTGGTGGACCTCCCATAGCCGTTCGATGTTTAAAAATCCCATTGTATTTTTATAGTTAAATACATTTTACTTGCCTGGGTCCCAAAAAATGTTATATGGTCCCTGGTGGTCCATATGGACCCCGGTGGTCCATATGGACCCCGGTTGAGAACTACTGATTTAGATAAACTATTTTCACTCATATTTTCTTTTGAGTGTGTGCTGCCCATCTGCCAAATATGGCAAATTCTTGATAAATATTATTAATATTATCTGCGTTATTCGGACTATTGTCCCCATCTTCATTGTTACTTGTACAACGTTTCGGCCGATATGCCCTCCGGCCTTCTTCAGGTATTTCTTGTCGGACTTGGGAACTTTCTCGGACTCAGGAACCTTCTTTTCAAACTCGGGAACTTTCTTGTCATATTCCTGAGTCCAAGAAGGTTCCGAGTCCGACAAGAAATACCTGAAGAAGGCCGGAGGGTATATCGGCCGAAACATTGTACAAGTAACAATGAAGATGGGGACAATAGTCCGAATAATGCAGATAATACTAATCTTCAAGCCTCATCTCAAACATTCAAAGAAAAAATATTATTAAGATCACTCAATTATAAAATCATAGAATATAATAGGGAAATAATTTTTCTCTACCCCATTATTAAATATTTTCTGCCCAATCGGCTTGGGTAGTAGAATGCGCCAACTGCAGAGGGGTAAAATATTTTCTTTCTTTTTTATAAATTTAATATTTTCAATTAATTCTTAATTTCTTTTAGATTTAAGATTTTTTTAAATTTACTTTTTATATTTTTCTAAATCTTAATTTTTATACTAAGAATCTTCATTATTTTATTCCATATAGAATTATCTTTTTAGATTTTTAATTTTTCTTAGATTTAATGTCTTATTTAGATTTAGGGGATTTAAGGAACCGGTTTAGCTCAGTAAAGCATCTTCCTAGGAATCACAAGTTTCTAGGTTCAATACTGGTCCCCATCAACTCAGAGATGAGTAACACAGCCTGGGTAATCTGATCTGAGTAGTAAAACATCTGGGAGCTGATGGTAGGTTGGCGCTTCACCACAGTAAACAAATCTCTGGTTTAGTGCTAGTGTAAAGGGGATAGACTCCCTTGCTCTTCAGCTGATACCGACAATAGGCCACTGTGCAGACAGACTATGTATATCTTATATTTCATCTCTTGCTGGTTATCAACACAACACTCCGAGTTAAAAAATTGTTCACCCAGTAAAGTAAAGAGCAAAACTTTACCATTCCAAGGTAGCAAATAATTTTTCTTTAATAAATACATAATAATGACTTTATTCCTCTGAGATAAGAAATAGGTTTAATAAAAAATGATAACTCTATTGTTGCTATCTTGGAAATAAATCTAATGAAAACATATACGTATATTTTTTTAGGTAGCAAATAATTCTAAAAAAAAAAAAATAAGGCTAGTATTATTAGGTTGAAAATAATTGTAATAAAAAAATTAACTCTACCATTTCCATCTAGCAAATAACTTGACTCTGATAAAAAAAATAAATAACTGTCATTGTTAAATGATAGCAGAATTTTTTATTTTGCATGTAGTGTAGTAAGCTTTAAAAAATTTTTTAATGGTTCCCATAAGCAGATACCGTTGGTGTCAAATCATTGTGATTGACAATTTAAGGTCAATTGAAAACTCAGCTTTCATTGGACGAGTTAAAGACAGGTGACTAAAATCCTAGAAGTTAGAAGATACATTGTAACTTAAATTTAGTTTAGTCATGAATTGCCAAAGCGAGCAGTTGATTATTTCCATCTCTGGCCCAACTATCTCACCAGATTTGCAGTTTGGATTATGCATGTATGAGAAAGAATCAGGAAGTTAATAAAAAATGTGCACAAAAGAAGTTATCTTTGTGTTATTCATCCCAATGTCGTCTCCAATGGCTGGGTCGTATATATATTTACAAACCCCTCCGCAGGAGCAGGATGTGACACAAGGTCAATTTTTAAGCGGAGTTTAACAGGTTTGAATTCAGAGTTTTCCTTCTCCTAGATGGGTTGCCTAACCAAGGTTAAAGAGCCCAGTCTGCCCTACTATTTACCCATAGGTGGAGGGAGAGTAGGATTCATACCTTTCCCAAGGGTATTAGCGATAAGTGAAATGCAATTACGACACCCAGGATTTGAACTCGGGGCAACGAGTCCATTTCCCATGACTTTAACCATTACACCACGTGCTTTCTACTGGCTGGGTCATATACATCGGATGGATGATAGACGAATCACGAAAGACATTCTCTATGGAGAGCTTCCGTCTGGTAAGAGACTTATTGGTCACCCCCAACTGTGATTCAAGGATGTCTGCAAGAAGGATCACAGAGGCATTTGGCTCAGGACCACCCTTGGTGGCGGCAGACTCTCTGTAGAAGATTGCTCATGTCAGAAGTCACCCTGACGCAACACCATGAAGCTAAGAAGTCCAAAAGAAAGCAATGGCAAAAAAGCACTGGCACATCAACATCTTCAGGGACAGCCTTATATGCAACATCTGTGGTCGAGAGTGTTTTTCAAACATCGGACTTCACAGTCATAGGAGGCACTGTAACTTCAGGGGCACAAGAACTATATTATAGTCTTCCGAGACTGAAATGCCAATAACAGTAATTCATCCATGGATGTAACAGTGAGAATCAACAACCAGCCAAAAAGACAAGATGACAGATGAGTAGACAAGATGGCGGCTAAAGCGACAACTGGCCAAGAGAAGATGACTATATAACATCATTCCTCGGTTGCAAATAATTTGACTCTTATAATAAATAGATAAATGAATAGATAACTATCATTCCTTGGTAGCAAATAACTTGACTCTGAATGAATAACTCTCTATTGTTATCTTTGTGGTATTCATCCCAATGAAACCCCCAACCCTTTTTATCATATGGGTGCTAGAAGGCGGTGGCTGCGGGTCTACATGTCCTGGAAATGATGTTAAACTCTATCTGATGGTGAGGTTCCAGTTTTGGAGGTTTGGTGAATGTGGAGCACCCCTTCATCACCATTGCTCCCTGGTCCACTCTGACCCGGAGTGGTAGTACCTGTTAGGGTCCCATCTATGGGTTAAATAGAAAAGTGTATTTATAAAAAATTTGTATTATCTATTAAGAATTGATTTATTTCAAAACTTAATCGGCATTAAATGACCCACTGAGGTTGATATGCCATAAAACAAAACAAACCAAACCCAATGAAACAGCATGGGGTTGCAACCAAGGGTGTAACAGTGAGAATCAACAACCAGCCAAAAAGACAAGATGACAGATGAGTAGACAAGATGGCGGCTAAAGCGACAATTGGCCAAGAGAAGATGACTATATAACATCATTCCTCGGTTGCAAATGATTTGACTCTTATAATGAATAGATAAATGAATAGATAACTATCATTCCTTGGTAGCAAATAACTTGACTCTGAATGAATAACTCTCTATTGTTATCTTTGTATTATTCATCCCAATGAAACAGCATGGGGTTGTGTTGTATACCCTTTTCTTACTTCTTACTTCTGGTTGTATTTTCTTCTGGCCGGCTTTGCTATTTCTTCATCTATCTTGGTCTGGTCTCTTCTAAGGTCTGGACTTTCTTGGGGACTTCGGGTCTGGTTTCTATTAGGGATTTCTCCTTATCAGAAGCCCTGTGTCATTGTTAGTTTTTAGGTAATAAACACAAGACTTCGATTTACTTTGATGTTACTTTATTTTCAATCCCCAACCAGACATCTGCGCAGGTGAGACTTACATCCTACGAGCTTCGACTGAAACTTACTTACTATCTAAACCGGAAAGAGAGGGTCCCTCTACCATTCTCACGGTATCCACCGGAAGGTTAGGACTGAGGTCAAGCCTTGTCATTCATCCTTCAAGGCCATAGGCTGTAGCTTATAACGTCCATTTTGATTTCTACACTATTGCCATAAATATTAGGTATCTAATAATTATGTAACAGTTGCAACCAAGGATGTAACAGTGAGAATCAACAAGACAAGATGACAGATGAGTAGACAAGATGGTGGCTAAAGCAAAAACTGGCCAACACTTTACTTGACTCTAATAAAAATAAAGAGCTATCATTATTACATAGGAAATAACTTGACTCCGATAAATGAATAAATGAATAGATAACTATTATTATTTGGTAGCAAATAACTTGACTCTGAAAAAGAGATGAATGAATAAATAACTATTATTCCTAGGTAAGAAATAACTTGACTCTAATGAAAAAAACTGTCATTCTTATGGAGGAAATAACTAGACTGATAAAAATAGATAATCATTCCTAGTTCGCTGAATTTTTGAGATGAGGCTTGATAATTTGTATTATTTGTATTATTCAGACTATTGTCCTTATCTTTATTGTTAACTGTACAACGTTTCGGCCAATTGGACACATGGCATAGTGGATATAGGCGTTGTGTTAATACAGTCCTAAATGACAGTTATTTCTACTCTGCAGTAACATATAATAATTAACATGGCTTAACACTTGCACCCAGTCATGGTTAGCAGAATGAGAACAGTCTACCCCGTGGATTAAATAAAGGGTTAAGTTTGAAGTTCAGTGAAGGCTTCTGATTATGACAAGAAGGTTCCGAGTTTGAAAGAAGGTTTCCGAGTTTGAGAAGGTTCCCGAGTCCGACAAGAAATACTGAAGAAGCCCAAAGTGCACATCAGCCAAAATGATCTGCATATAACAATAAAGATGAGGACAATAGTTCAAATAATACATATAGGAAATAGGAAATAACTTGACTAAAAATAACTAACTATCATTCCTAGGTAGGAAATAACTTGACTAATGAAAATAAATAACTATCATTCCTAGGTAGGAAATAACTTGACTAATGAAAATAACTATCATTCCTACGTAGGAAATAACTTGACTAATAACCTGAATAACTATCATTCCTAGGTAGAAAATAACTTGACTCAAAAATAAAAAATGAAATATAAATAAATAACTGTACCATACCAGTAGGAAATAACTTGACTAATAAACTGAATAACTATTATTCCTACATAGGAAATAACTTGACTCAAAAAATAAAAAAATGAAATATAAATAAATAACTGTACCATTCCAAGGTAGGAAATAAATGTAATAAAAAAGAAATAGCTATCATTTCAAGATAAGAAAACAAACATTGCAGAGAATCTTAGAGGAAAGTTTGTTTTGCTGGTTAAACTGTCTATCAATCCAAAGTATTGATCTTATTTTATTTCTTTAGATGAGACATTCTCCCACCCCTACCTCTGTTCTGTCTTTTTCTCATCTTTCTTTTTTTTCTATTTATCTCTTATTTTGATAGCTAATCTAGCAAAATGAAATTGTCTTTTATTTTTTATTTTCTCTCTCTCTCTCTTGTATATCTTGCAAGCAGTATAACAATTGCTAACTGGTAATTGTCCCCCCCCCCATGTCTTAAAATTGCCACTGCCAAACCAATGCCATTAATAGAATTTACTCAACTAAAAAAGCTGATTAAGAAGTAATTAAATTGATTAGTGATCAGGTTCACCATTTCCTACAGCAAAGCAAACAAACTGATGCACAGATGCAGTAACATTCTAGATTAAAAGTGTGAACCAACAAGTCTGATATGTACTTAGTTGATTTTTGATCTGAAATTTTCACTGTATAATGTCTAATATATCTAATATATATATATATATATATGTATGATATATCTAATTATATATATATATATATATATATATATATATATATATATATATATATATATATATTTGATAATTGAATCATATTACCATGACCAGACAACTCGGCAAACACCATTTGCGACATCCGGAGCACTGGACAGCTGTTTCGACTTCCTTTGGTCTCATCAGCAGTGCATATCACAATCTCCGCCACTAGAGATTGAACCAGTGGACCACAGAGTGAAGAGCAAAGACTCTATATAATAGAAAAACAAAGTATTCCAAAAAGATGAATTTATTCTTGATGGTGAAGTTGATGTTAAAACATTTGGGTTTATTGATAAACATTCATTAAGATGGAAATATTGTTGTTTGAATCAGGATTGATGGATCAGGTAGAATTACACTGTGGAATCGACAATTATTCAGGACACTTGAAGCACCAGCAGTCCCTACCCTGATTCCAAGTGCTTTGCCTGAGTCCCCTAAACCAATGTTTGAGGATGTCCCACAAAACAAAGGAATTGTAATGACATCACTCTCACCCAATGTCGCTCCACCCCCTAAACCAGTGCCAATGAAAATCCCTAGGCATTGTCCAGGTTGCTGCCCTGTAATCGGGCAGGCTGAATGGGACTAATTTGGTGCTCTTTCAATATGTCATCTCCCGAATGGTTTCTAATCCAATATGTGATCTACTGAGTTATTTAAATTCCAATATGTGACCTACTAAAACTAATCCTAACCCTAACCCTAACCCTGTCTTCTTTTTTCCTAGTAGATCACATGCCATGAATAGTAGATCACAAACCTTCGGTAGATCACATATTGGAAGAGCACCACTAATTTCCCCTCAAAGGCCATTACACCCATGCAACTAGCTGTGACTAGACAGAATATTGAACCTGGATTTAAAAAATCCACACTAAAACCACCAGCCAATCAAAATCCTGGAAATAGACTTGACCAAGCTGCTATTTAAACCACTCAACAAGTCTGGATTCTCAGAAGCAGATTCAACTTGCAACACAGCTGAATACTACACAAATCTGTACACAGTGATGGATGCTTTTTTTTAATAACAGGAGTTTGGGAAATTGTATAAGTAGATAGGCATATAACCAAATTTTGAACAGTGTTCATTTCTGAAAGTTAAGAATGTGATTGGTATAAGTGAAAACACATAAAAACGGTCAAAACTATTGCGTATTTATTAGAGACACCATAGATTAAAAGATGAAAAAAGTATAAATTTTAAGAATAAAAAAATCCACACTAAAACCACCAGCAATCAAAATCCTGGAAATAGACTTGACCAAGCTGCTATTTAAACCACTCAACAAGTCTGGATTCTCAGAAGCAGATTCAACTTGCAACACAGCTGAATACTACACAAATCTGTACACAGTGATGGATGCTTTTTTTTAATAACAGGAGTTTGGGAAATTGTATAAGTAGACAGGCATATAACCAAATTTTGAACAGTGTTCATTTCTGAAAGTTAAGAATGTGATTGGTATAAGTGAAAACACATAAAAACGGTCAAAACTATTGCATATTTATTAGAGACACCATAGATTAAAAGATGAAAAAAGTATAAATTTTAAGAATAAAAAAATCCACACTAAAACCACCAGCCAATCAAAATCCTGGAAATAGACTTGACCATGCCACATAGTAGAATAGTCCAAGCTACTATTTAAACCACTTACCAAGTCTGGATTCTCAGATGCAGATTTAACTTGCAACAGTTGAATACTGATCAGTTTACACAAATCTCTACACAATGATGGATGCTTCTTTTTTTTTTTTTTTTTTGAATAACAGGAGTTTGGGAAATTGTATAAGTAGACAGTCGAATAACCAAATTTTGAACAGCATTCATTTCTGAAAGTTAAGAATGTGATTAGTATAAGTGAAAACACAAAAAAAAAAATGGTCAAAAGTATGGCGTATTTATTAGAGACACCATAGATTAAAAGACGAGAAAAGTATAAATTTTAAGACGTTCTCTTGCTGATACTGATATTTCTCTCTACTTTTATTTTTCTTTCCCTTTTCTTTTCTTTCTTTTACTCTCCTTCTGATCTTGATGTAACATTCTCTCTCTTCTCATCTGTCCATTCTAATCTGTTGAAACAGATTAGCATTATCACTTCTACTCGTACACTATCTCCCCTTCGCGCTGATCCCTTCATCTGCTCCGGATAACTACCTCCTTACCACAGTCCCCTCCTCCTCTTACCCAAACCCCTCCCCAGCTATGAAGCTTCTCTGGATCAATGAGGGGAGCAATGTGTGACATATGTAAGTAGAACTAGCATATTAATATATAGATAGATAACTTAAAAACAAGAACATATAAATAAATGAATTCAACAGTATACCTGAGTAAGAAATTTATTTATTTATCAGTTTATTTATTTTTTTATACCATATAGATATACAATACTGTAGATATATTCACTCTTGTTGAGAAAGTCTGTTTTGAATACTAAATTCAAATGAAATTATGTAGACCATATATTCTTTTAGATGCTATTATATCAATTCTATCTTATTAGTAGTCATTAACAAAGTTTAGCTTAGTTTTAGCAAGAGGCCAAAAGTATGGGACACTCAGTGACAATCAAACTCCCTAGCAATTGTCGTCTTGCCTAGCTAACAACAAGTCATTTCACCATAAGAGACACCTATTTCATCTTATTAGTAGCCACAAAAAATGAAAATAAAGATGAGGACAATATTCCGAATATTCCAAATTTTAAAAATGCACAAATGTTGATAATTAATGTTCTTTTATTAGCTGCTTATATTGCAATATTTCTATCCATTTTGGCTGATCATCAGAGCAGTATGTCATTAAACTGTTTTCTTCTTTTTATAATAGACATGAACTCAGATAAAACAAAGTTTGTGTTTTAAAACAAGATGGTGCAATCACCACATTAAATGGCAAACCTCTGAAATTAGTAGACTATTTCACATACCTCAGAACCTATATCTCATCTACTGCAAGTGATGTCGGCAAAAGCTTGGAAGTTCATAGACTGCTGTTGGCAGGTTATCAACAATATGGAAATCTTATCTCTGATAAAATAAAATGGGAATGTATACTCATACATACCCACACAATACGTCAAGTATATAATGGAGAGTGAGACAGTTAGATAAAGTCGATAGGGTAGATGATGGTCTTACCTGTTACAATCTGCTTACTGTGTCTAACTTGGACACCATCTTTTTCAGTCGATCTAGTGGGCTTCTGTTAAGGGTTGGTTTCTTTGTTTATTTCTTTGGGCTGTCATCTCTTGTTTTAATTTACTTAACAAGATTTGGTTGTTTCTTAATAAACCTTTATTTCTAGAACCCAGTCCATGATTCTGCCACGGTGGGGATCCTGACTCCGAGTAGCAATCAGAAGAACTAAAACTTATTCTCACACCTGTACTGGAAGGTTAGTTGGGATCATCGTCATTCCAATCATAACTCCAACGGGCATGGAAAATCGCCAGCTCTGATTTTAAATCTAACAAACTTTATTTAAATATTCTAACTACAGGTACTAACATAATTTATAAGCTGCTTATAAAATTATGTAACATTTCTAAGCTATAGCCATGTCAGTAGTGTTGATTGGATGCAGCACCTAGAATTTTTACAAAATACTTGGAGAAAAAGCTAGATGGGAACTATACAAGGATGCTGCATTTTGAACAAATCCTGAAAGTAGTACCCCACAAAATAACAGCTGTATGGTCATTTAACTTTCATCTCAAAAACTATCTAAATAAGATAGACAAGACATGCTAGGCAATGCTGAAGAAGAACAGGCAAATATATAAGGGACTTTCTCCTATAGGCTTCTCCACATGGACACAGTAGTGTTGGCTGACGATCAAACCTTACATTTATCATCTCTGTGTGAGGGCACATTGGCCAAATGTTGTGCATATAACAATCAAGATGTGGACAATAGTCTGAATAATCCAAATAATAACCACTAGTAATTGTTTGCTAGTTTAGTTTGCTAACCATCACACTGTAGAGAACTAACTCAAGGTTAATGTTTAAAAACAGGTTTTATTTCTGGAACGTGTACAATGAGGTCCGTGTGGCTGTATGTCCACGTTAGTAGTCCTAGTAGTAGTTGTAGTAGTAGTAGTGAAGTCCCTATTTTCGGGATCTCGCCCTATTGAGATTTCCCCATATCTCACCAGGTCGAGATGTTAGTACACTACACACACCATGTGAGGCACCATAAACTGCTCACTATAAAATAATTGATACTGTATCCCCAAAAATTTGACTATTTTTTAACATAGCATAGTTTTAAGAATTTGACTATAAACACACATATTTGTGAAAGGGTTAAAATCTATTTTTTTTTTCTCTGAGAATTGTGCAATCGTTAGACAAATTGATTGAAGCATTAAAATGGAAAATTGTCCTCTCAGCCAAAAATACTTCTTTATTACAATTGGGCTAAATTCTGTAGACAGCAAAAATGTTGCTATCAGCATTTTTTGTTTGTTTTTTTTTCTACTTGTCTTCAAATGACACAACTACAAATTATATTGGTAGAGACATACCCATTCATTGGTAATACTCTATATATCTCCAATAATAATGATAATTACTTCCCCCTGAGAATCTTTATATACCTACAATATTATTAACTCCTAACATTCACAGAGAACTTCTATGAGTCAACACTTGCTAAAAGAAAGTATAGTTTAAAATTTGCAAAATTCGATGCTTAATTATTAGTTTTATTTATTTATTAATTTTCTTTCCTTTAATTTTTTTTTTTTTTTTTTTTTTTTTGTACAGCTAAAGATATTTAGTTTTTTAGTGCAGAAAGTATGTGAGTGCACAAAATGGTGGTTTTATTATAAGGCACTCTTTAAGACAAAGGTTGTATTGCAATCAATTACTTTAAGTTGTTACTTCATCAAAATTTATATCTTAGATTATCTGTAAATTTTCACAAGTTTTAAGTGACAGAAAAAAGAAAAAAAGAGAAAGAATATTTAGTGCAAAATTATTTTTTTAGATTATTTTATCTACATCTGAAACGTTGGGGAAAAAGAATCTGACACTATTTCTCAGAAAGAGTTTGGTTGTGATAGAAATACAGAAGGCCAAAGAGATAAGAGAAAGAAAGAAAGAAAGAAGGAAAGAAAGAAAGGAAAAGATGTCTAAGAAGGAAAGAAAGAAGGCAGAACGACAGAGAGAAAGGAGGGAAATAAGTCTAAGAATGAAAGAAAGAAAGAAAGAAAAAGAATCAAGTGATAGGTCTACGAACGAACAAATGAGAGAGAGAAAGAAAGATGAAAGAGAGAAAGAAAGAAAAATTTTCAAAATCATTACAGTTTCGTATTTTTTATTTTGAGGTATTGCGTACATTGTACATTTTATGAGTAATTGTTTCTTAAAAGTTTTTTTTAATCTCATACTAATAATTTATACCCAACAAATTTTTTAATTATTTAATCTACATCTAAAAAGTTGGGAAAAAAAAATCTAACACTTATTTCTCAGCTTGAATTGCCCAATAAATTTTCAGAATCATCACGGTTTTTTTTGGGTTTTTTTTTTTCAGTTTTAAGAAATTATGTACATTGTACGTTTATATTTATATTTTTTTGTGTAGTTAGTTCTTAGGAGTTTTTTTATTGAATGCTAATAAGAGAAGTCCAATAAAGAAAGAAAGAAAGAAGGTAAAGAAGACAGAAGAAAGGAAGGACAAGAAAGAAAGAAAGAAGAGAAAAGATACAAGTTTAAGACAAAAAGAAAGAAAGAAAGAGAAAGAAAGAAAGAAAAATAGCTAAAAGAGATAGGTACAAACGAATAAATACTTCCCTGTAGAGGAGTATAAAAGGAAAGGAAAAGAGATGACTTTAAGAAAGAAAAAAGAAAGCAAAACAGGCAAAAGAGATGGGTCTATGAAAGAATAAAAGAAATAGAGAAAGAAAGAGAAAAGTAAAAAGAAACATGTCTAATAAAGAAATAAAGAGACGAGTTTAAGAAAAAAAAATAGAAAAACAGCTAAAAAATATGAACGAACGAACGACATTTTCAGAATCATTAGGGTTTTTTATTTTGTTCTTTATTTTAAGGAATCATGTACATTCTTCATTCATATTTACATTTTTCGTGTAGTTATACGTTTTTTTATCAACTGCTAATAAGAAGTTCAAAAAAAGAAGGAAAGATGGTAAGGAAGAAAGAAAGAAAGGACAAGAAAGAAAGAAGAAAAAAGAAACAAGTTTATGAAAGAAGGAAAGAAAGACAGGTAAAAGAGATGTATCTACAAACGAACAAAAGAAAGAAAGAAAGAAAGAAAGAAAGAAAAAAAACAGACGAGTTTTAGAAAGATAAAAAGAAAGAAAGGGAAAGAAAGAAAAACAGCCAAAAGAAATGGGTCTACAAACGAACAAAAGAAAGAGAGTCAGAAACAAGGCAAAAGAAACAAGTTAAGAAAGACACAGAAGATCAAAAGAAATAAAAATAGAAAGAGATTAGGAACAAATCAAAGAAAAGAGAGAAGAAAGAAAGAAAAAGAAAGAAAGAAAGAGATCAAAAGAAACAAGTCTAGGAAAGAAAAAAAAGAAAAGAGGGAAAAGAAAAGAAAGAAAGATAGGAACAGAGACAAGTTTAAGTAAGAAATAAATAAAGAAAACTGATGAAAGAGATGGGTCTAGAAACGAACGAAAAAAAGAAAGAAAAATATTTTTAGAATTGTAGGTTTTTTGGTTCTTTATATGAAGGAATCATCTACATTGTAAAAAAGAAAGAAAAACAGACGAGTTTAAGAAAGAAAAAAAGAAAGAAAAGGGAAAGAAAGAAAAACAGCCAAAAGAGATGGGCCTACAAACAAATGAAAGAAAAAAGAGATAAAGAAAGAAAAAAGTGGAAGAAAGAAAGGAGGGGAAAGAAAGTAAAAGAAAGGAGGGAAAAAGAGAGAAAGGAAAAGAAAGAAAGAAGGGAAAAGAAACAAGTTTTAGTAAGAAAGAAAAAAACTGCTGAAATAGAAGGGTCTAGAAACGAAGGAAAGAAAGAAAAAGAAAGAAAGAAAGAAGGAAATCTTTAGAATCGTAGGTTTTTTGTTCTTTATTTCAAGGAATCATCTACATTCTAGATTTATGTAAAAAAATGAAAGAAAGAAGAAGGGGAAAAGAGATGACATTAAGAAAGAAAAAGAAAGAGAGAAAAACCAAAAGAGATAGGCCTATGAAAGAAAGAGAGAAAGAAAGAAAGAAAAAAGGCAAAGAAATAAATCTAAGAAAGAAAGAAGGAAGGAAAAGAAAGAAAAAAGAAAGGGGAGAAAGAAAGGAATGAAAAGAAAAGAAAGAAAGAAGAGAAATGGGACAAGTTTAAGTAAGAAAGAAAGAAAACAGCCAAAAGAGATGGGTCTACAAACGAACAAAAGAAAATTTTTAAAATCATTAGTTTTTTGTTCTTTCTTTTAAGGAATTATCTTCATTCTACATTTATATCTACATTTTTGTTTTGTTATTTCTCATATTTTAATCAAATACTAATAAATTATACACAACTATATTGTTTCTAGTAACTATTTCTACTTAATATTAGACGTTTGTACACATTTATACAGTTTTCCTATTTCTATTTCTTTTTTCGTATCTCATAAACAACTGTATATCTGAATTATTCCTAGCAACATCTCAGCCACTTGTTTACTTACTAATAGTTTATTCACCAATGGTCCAATCATTGTCCTCTTGCTCCAAGGGCTGAATTTGCTTAAAACCTTAACAAAAGATCAATTCACTTCATCAGCCAACATCAACAGGGAATCAAGTCTGATCATATATTAAGAAATAGACAAGTAGCTTTCTTTTAACTGACAAAAAGACCCAATTACTCTCCTCCTGATCCACAGCCTTGCTCTCCATCAGTATGCTCCCCGTGTTTCTTTGTATAAGGACATCTCTAAGCAACCACAAATCATGGACATTACCATACATTTCCAAAATTTAAAGCTTGATCATTAGCTTTTTTTTCCTTCTGTATCACTAAAGCTATTTAAGTTTATTAGTGCAGGAAATTTCGGTTTTATTATCAGGCTCTTTTTAAGACAAAAGCAACCATGTCGGCAGGACTTAGAATATGCTGAGGAAATTCCCTGCAGAGGAGTATGATCCCCCCCCCCACAACAAAGTGCAGAGATGTTGATACTACACGTCCTGCATCCCTGATGCACAAAAAATCTAAAAGGACACGGTAAAATCATATCCATGGGTTCCAGTGTTTTTCTTTTTTCCTTCCCTCACCATTTGAAGCTAACTGTAAATACATTTCAATAGTTTCTCAGAAATTAATTACACAGGATAGGTTACTAGGTAAGAGTTAGACGGCTTTAGTTGGGACCCATGAATTTTCCTGGGGACTCATTCAAAGAAGACAGAAGAAAGGAAAGGAAAGGAAAGCAAAGGAAAGGAAATAAATAAATAAATAAATAAATAAAGAAGAGATAAGCGGCAATTCAAAGAAGACAGAAGAAAGGAAAGGAAAGGAAAGGAAAGGAAAGGAAAGAAAGAAAGAAAGAAAGAAAAGAAAGATAAGGCAAGTTTAAGAAAGAAAGAAAGAAAGAAAGAAAGAAAAACAGCTAAAAGAGATAGTTCTAAAAGCGAACAAATGAAAAGAAAGAAAAGGAAAAGAGATGACTTTAAGAAAGAAAAAAAGAAAGAAAAACAGGCAAAAGAGATGAGTCTATGAACGAATGAAAAAAGAGTGAAAGAAAGAAAGAAGGCAAAAGAAACAAGTCTAAGAAAGAATAAAGGAGGGGAAAGAAAGAAAAAAGAAAGAAAGAAAGAAAGAAAGAAGGAAAAAGATGAGTTTAAGGGGGGGGGAGAAAAAAGCTAAAAAATATGAACGAACGAACGACATTTTCGGAATCATTATGGTTCTTATTTTGTTCTTTATTTTAATCATGCACATTCTTCATTCATATTTGTCAAGCCCTAGCACCTATATGATTTTCCCAACCCTATTGCCCTTATGGCAAGCCCCAACCCCTTTTTATCATATGGGTGCTAGAAGGCGGTGGCTGCGGGTCTACATGTCCTGGGAATGACGTTAAACTCTATCTGATGGTGAGGTTCCAGTTTTGGAGGTTTGGGGAATGTGGAGCACCCCATTCATCACCATTGCTCCCTGGTCCACTCTGACCCGGAGTCCCATCTATGGGTTAAATAGAAAAATGTATTTATAAAAAAATTGTATTATCCATTAAAATTGATTTATTTCAAAACTTTATGGCATTAAATGACCCACTGATGTTGATATGCCGTAAAACAAAACAAACAAACAAATCATTCATATTTACATTTTTCATATAGTTGTTTCTTATAAATTTTTTTATCAAATGCTAATAAGAATTAAAAAAAAAAATAATGAAAATAACTACAAAAAATGTTTAATATAAATGTATAAAGTATGCAATTCTCTAACATCTAGGCATAAAATAACCCCTTACGGATTGACATGACATTAAAATCGATGAATCAATCAATCATTTAATACAAAGTCTGACCTCTCAGCTAAAAAAGAAACCCTGCTTCTTTACCACTGAGATAAATTCTGAAGAGAGCAAAAATCTTGCTATCAGCACCTCGTTCGTCGGCTTTGTTTTCTGCTTGTCTTCAGATGACACAGCCACAAATTTGATTCTTCCACAAGAGAGACAAGAAGAAAATGCCATTAAAAGATTAACTTTTCATTTTCTCCTCTTTTCTATGCATGTATTCTCTTTATTTAACAAAGTCCTTTATCTCTTTCAAGGGAAACTTCAAGACTTACTTTATCTCGTCTACTGTAATTGAATCGCAACAAAGAAAAAAAATCTGATAAAAGATTTCGTTTGATTATTTACTTTATAATTTGACAGCTGAATCCTTTCGCAACAACCTGATCTACACACACACACACACACACACACACACACACACACACAATATATATATATATATATATATATATATATATATATATATATATATATATATATTGCATCAGCAGTAGTTGGCATTTTAAGAGGTCCATTGCCGGACAAAAGCTTTCCCCAGTTCCTTCCTTGTATCAACCATTGCCAATCTTCACCCAATCTTTACTTTTTCATGTCTCTAAATTTTATGTCTTAGGTCTTTTCCTACAACTCTTGTTATTTCTTAGGCAATATTCTGCCTAACCACATACAATTCGTTCTTTCTTTAAACAATTCTTTATTCTTTGTGATGTTTGTCTGTTCTTTCTTTCTATCCTTCTTTATTTCTTTAAATCGTTCTTTTTTTTCTTGTTTAATTCACCCATTCTTTCATTCTATTCCTCTTTCTTTCGTTCTTTTTTTTCATCCTTCATTCTTTCTTTCTTTAAAAAAATCTTTTTCTTTGTTTAATTCACCCATTCTTTCTTTCCATCCCTCTGCCTATCTTTCTTTTTTCTTTCCCTATTTCTTTCCTTTTTATACTTTCTTTTTTTTATTTCTTTAAATCATTCATTTTGTTTCTTTCTTTAAATTGTCCTTGTAGAATAAGTTCCAATTACCGTCGAATTGGTGAGACAAGGCAACAAGTAACTGTAACTCAATACAGATCTAACCTTGTTGCAATCCTACTGCAGAATGCCAAAGTATTTATGAAACCTCATAACATCATAGAAACCAAGCAGCAAATCAGGACTCCGGGAATGGAATCATCTAAATACACGAATGGACTATTCTTGAATCCCATAAGTACCATCTGTCTTGGGCACTAGTTCAGTTGTGCTTAGCCAGTTGCTGTTGTCCAAACTAACAGTATACTGACTGACCTACCTCAATAGTCCTTTAGGTAATTCCAAGTCAAATCATCCAGGTCATGTCACCCAAACTTTTTAATTTTTCTTAAGTTTTGCCCAGGTGTGGACTATGTCAAAGTAAGATAATCCCCAAAATTTGAGCTACATATAAATTTAAAAATGTTTTTATCAATTTTTAAAAAGATGCTATTTTTCAATGTTGTGTACAAGTTTTCTGTGTTCCATTGGTTGATACTTAACATAGATATGAATTATCCATTACTAAAATTCTCATTGAGTTTGTATAAATGTAAGATGTGATCAATACTGTATTTTAAACTTTTAAACCTCTGTAAATACTTTTAGAAGATAAACATGTTTTATTTGTATATTGTTGTTATTTGATAAATTCTAAAATTAGACTACATTCATCTGTGTTGCCTTCAAATCACCCATGAAGTGAAGCAATACATAACGTGTCAGCACACAATCTACCACAATAATACCAAGTACGTTTCCATATATATATATTTACCAACCCCTCTCATGAGTAGGATGCAACACAAGGTCAATTTCTTAAGCGAGTTTAACAGGTTTGAATTCAGAGTTTTCTTTCTCCTAAACTGGTTACCTATCCATAGGTTAAAGAGTCCAGCCTGCCCTGCTATTTACCCATAGTTGGAGAGAGAATTGGATTCATACCTTTCCCAAGGGTATTAGCACACAAACTACCACAATAATACCAAGTACGTTTCCATATATATATATTTACCAACCCCTCCACACGAGCAGAATGCAACACAAGGTCAATTTCTTAAGCAGAGTTTAACAGGTTTGAATTCAGGGTTTTCCTTCTCCTAGACTGGTTACCTAACCATGGTTAAAGAGTCCAGCCTGCCCTGCTATTTACCCATAGTTGGAGAGAGAATTGGATTCATACCTTTCCCAAGGGTATTAGCGCCATGTGAAATGCCAACAGCTTCATCTCTAGGAATTGAACTCAGGTTGATGAGTCCATTTCCTACGACTTTAACCATTAGTCCACACACCTCCATATAGAGCTGATTTAGCTCAGTCAGGAGGCATCCACTTAGAAATGAGTAGAACAGATTGTATCTGTGTGGAAAAGTGGGTAATTGAAGATAGATTTGGTGCTTAACCTCAGATACCAAAATAATCTCCCTGGTCTAGCACTAGTAGAAAAGGGATAGACTCCCTCAGTATCCAGCTGGTATCAACAATAGGCTACTCCACCAACTTTACTTATACTTTACCTTTCCATAGCTTGAACTGCTTTGGTCACATGATATAAGTATGTAAGTAAAAGGAAGTTGGCCTATTATCGGTATCAGCCAGACAACAATGAAGTCTATCCCCTTTTTGCTAGCGCTAGACCAGGGAGATTTTTTTTTGCTGGAGAGGAGCACCATACCTACCGTCAGTTCCCTACTTTACTGCACAGATCAGATTATTCAATCTGTACTACTCATGCACTAAGTGTACGGGGACTGGTATCGAACCCAAAACCTTGCGATTCCTAGCCAGGTGCTCTACCAACTGAGCTGAACATGATATATATATACTGCTAACTAGCACATTCCAAAATATTGCAAAACTTTTGACTCACCTTACTGTCTATTATTTTTGTCAGATTCTGTTTTAATGAAAATTTTCTTCTTTTTTTTTATTTTTTAAATTCTATAAAAGGTTGCAAAAGGCATCTAAAGCAGTTCTTTGCTGAAAAAGATTAAAAGTTTTGAGATGATTGAATTATGAAGTTGCCTAAAAGATGGCGGAAGATACAGTAGAGAGAAAAAAAGCAACAGTAAATATGTTGTCCAATAAAGTTAAAATCAAAAATTGTTTTTTTAATTTTTTTTTCATAATGAACTAGCAGAGCTACAGTCATAAATGATGAGAATATTTACATACAGACTGCCACTTCTGCTTGTCTATAGATTCATGTCGGTGAGTTGAGATTGCAGGGGCACTGATCTACTGAAATCCTTTCATATCATTTAGGAAAATAAATAAAGGAAAGACAAAATAAGTGAGAAAAAAAAGAGAAATTAAACAAAAAAAAATATGAAGTGATACAGTGAAGAAATGGCGGCGGGGGGGGGGGGTGTGATTGCGTGGAATAGAAGAAATCAAAAAAAATTTATCCAGGTCTTGAATGTGGCACGTCAAAACCATTTTCTATCATAGAAAATAGATATAGTGACTTCTTTGTAGAAGAAAGCATCACCAAAATTTCATAAAAGTACCCATGAGAGTACGTCTGATTCCTCAGGCTAAAGATATGCTTAAAAACACTATCGCATGTGTGACAAATAAATTTCTATTTTATTGCTAAAATATACAAAACTATATTTTCCAATACATATAAAAACTATAAAATAAACTATTATGTATATATATATGTGTGTGTGTGTGTGCGTGTGCGTATATGTGTGTATTGACAAAGGACAGAGGCCTGTCCAAAATATTAAAGTATAAGATAAAAAGTAAGATGATATTGACCATTTTGAATTATTATTATTATTATTTCCTTATTTTTTACTTTTCCATGCTTCTAATATAACCAACAAAACATCCCACCGTCCATTACACACACACACATATACATATATATATATATATATAAGTTGGGTTAGCAAAGATATCTTATTATAATGGAGATTGTGTGTTTTTCTGTCTGTAACAGAAACTATATCACGACTCAAGTCATAATTCCTTTAGTTATTGACATCACATTCTCCATGATTTTATTTTTATTTAAACCTCAATTATTAATAAAATTATTTCATATTATTAATACTGTTAAGCATATCAACATACTAACAACATGCAATTATATTTATATATACAACAAAATAGCGGTTTACAATGTGAATGGGAAGTGTAATTTGCATATTGATATTAAAAATGTGATTTTAATAAATATGTGCTTAGTATTATTGATTTCTAATTGTTTGGTTTTATTTTAATGAATATAAGCAAAAATCTCTTCAATGAATATTAAATGAAATCCATTAATAAGAAAAAATAACTGTCATTTTATTCTTTACTTCCTCTTTTAACTAAATACTTAAATTAGAAAAAATAACAATGAAAGACGAGAGTGATAGAAGAGTAAGTTTCAGTTGTTCTATTTTTTGATTATACCCCCTTCTGTTTCAAATCTTTTTATCTGCATTCTTATTTAGTTTTATTAGCCTTTCTAATTACATTAATAATTTTATTACATTAAAACTTAAATACTTGCACCCAGAGGGTGCATATATTTGCTAGTGAAGTTAATGGTTCTTGGTAACTGATGGTTTTTCGCCTATGAAATTTTAAGACCAACTTGGCTTGAGAATCACAAAGTCAAGAAACAGTCAGTTACCAAGTGTGATAGTATTCATGTCTTTGTTACCCTAACTTAGATATATATGCACTATCAATATTGAGCACTCTTCTTTACTTAAAAATATAGCAATCTATATTATCAATATAAAAAATTATCATATATAAAACTAAACTGCATCCGATGGTGAGACTCCATTTCTTAAGCTCTGGGAGTGCGGAATCTCCCCTCCTCCCAGAAGTATTCCAACCTTGTTCTTATAACTTGTGTAGTGATGCTAATGTATAGTACCTTTCCCTTCCTCGGACAAAATCATTGCGGTGAATAAGAGAAATTTGCTGCATAGGTAACTGTCAGTTTTCCAAACAATTTTTTTCCAGGCCTGTGCTAATATCCAGGGGCAGATCTATAGTCTTTGTGAGACTTACATAGCATAATGAAGTGGTTGCCTCCCATCACCAGTGAACCTGGTGCTCAGCTGTGTGACTGACAACAAAGAGAACTCATTTTTTGAAGCTTTGAAGGCAGTTAGTTACCGTTAAAGTGACAAGTAACAACCTGAATTTTGGAGCTACTGAAACCTCTCCCCACACCAAATTAAAAAAGTGAACAACAAAAGTTGAAGGAAGATAAGAACCTATAAGTGTTTGTATGGTTATTTTTAATTGAGAAAATAAAAGAACTTATATTTCAAAATTTATACACCCAAAATGCAGGAAAAAAACCCTAAGAAATTATTAACAGTTTCATTGGTTGGTAGAGTAACATTTATTAACATGGAGAGATCAAGAAACATCTAGGTATCCTATTTCTCTGAATGTTTGAGATGAGGCTTGAAGTTATTTGGACTATTGTCCCCATCTTCATACCCCCGTGGAATAAATAAAGGGTTAGGTTCAAAGTTCCGTGATGGCTCCCAAATACGACAAGAAAGTTCCCGAGTTTGAAAAGAAGGTTCCCGAGTCCGAGAAGGTTCCCGAGTCCGACAAGAAATACCTGAAGAAGGCCAGATGGTATATCGGCCGAAACAATGAAGATGGGGACAATAGTCCGAATAACGCAGATAATACTAATCTAGGTATCCTATCATAAAAATCAAACTTTTTTTTCTTTTTTCTTCTCTTTTTTCACAACAGAAACACCAAACTGCTATAATATCTGTTAAAAACAAAATAAATAAATCAAATTGTCAAACAATAAATCTTTCCTCCATTGACTTCATGTCTTCTTGTATGAACTGTCATACATAGTATAATGAAGTGGTTGCCTCCCATCACCAGTGAACCTGGTGTTCAGTTGTGTGACTGACAACAAAGAATTAATAATAAATTGAGTGACCACATGTCTGACTTTTTCCTCTCCTTCATCGATTCATTTCATCTTTGTCTTCAAACTTTCTTTGAGACTCCGCAAAACTACAAGAGATCATAATTGTTGAATGAACATTATACTCACCGTCACAGGAAGGCTGTGACTAGCACCCAGTCACCAGACAAAAAAAGGACAGAGCAAAATCCAATACACTCTGTAGCAACTGACAGAACATGGTCAAGTGTTCAGTATATATGGATAAATATATACACAGTAAAACCACCAGCCAAACAAAATCCTGGAAATAGACTAGACCATCCCACATAGTAGAATAGCCCAACCTACTATTTAAATCACTTACCAAGTCTGGATCCTCAGAAGGAGATTCAACTTGTAACTTGTGTCTAAACAAATCTCTACAATAATGACATAACATCTAATATATTGATTTAACCCGTATTTGATTATGCAAATGATGGACTCTCCCTTCGATTGACATATGAGTGTTCTTACAATGAACATCCACACAGTGATTTGTTTATAGTGGTGAAGGCTTGTGTTGGACCATCCACACTTTTTGGCACAGTTGATAGGAAAGAATTGGTGCATCAAGGGTTGCCACAAACCCAATCAATGACCGACCTCAGGAATTTTGAATTCAGAGATATCCCTCTCCTAGACTGGTTACCTACCCAAGGCTGAAGGGCCTAGTCTGCCCTACTATTTAACCCATAGCTGGAGGGAATTTTGAATTCAGAGTTATCCCTCTCCTAGACTGGTTACCTACCCAAGGCTGAAGGGCCCAGTCTGCCCTACTATTTAACCCATAGCTGGAGGGAGAATAAATGGATTCATACCTTTCTCAAGGGTATTAGCGCTATGTGAAATGCCAACAGCTTCGTCTAGGAATTGAACTCGAATCGACGAGTCCATTTTCCACAGCTCTAGCCACTAGCCCACGCGCCTTGATTATGTAATTAGCTATATGTAAAAATAGTTATTATGGAAATAACACATTATAAATACTGATTATGTAATGAATATGATGAATGTTTTAATGATTAACAAACAGCATCAGGGTTGAGTCATTGAAGGTGCCTTGAACATTCATGTTGTTGTGTTTATCTTTTGTTGTTGAATGTATATGCAAGAAATTATTTATAGGCAATAGATTTCAGTTAATTGCTCTGTTAGATAAGAACTCGGAACGGATCCAACAGTTTAGCTGGTGATCTGGACTCCTAGACTGGACACTGGTCATTTTGTTTGTTGCTGCAATTAAAAACAAACTATTATTATTATTATTATTATTATAAAGTTTAAAACAAATACAATATTGGAGGAATAATACTTTGGCACACGTTTGGTTTTCTTTAGTTTATTCAATGGCACATCATCACCCTTATGGGTCATTCAATGCCAAAATCTGATTTATTTATAAATGTTTGACTACAAACAGAACCATATTTTCAATGTTCAATTTTTCTCTAAATAACACTTTTTTTTATTTGTCCACTTGTTTGCATAGTTATATAGTTCCATATAACTATGCAAACTAGAGCCAGTTAGCTCAGTTGGTACAGTATTCATCTAGGAATCGCAAGCATCCAGGTTCAATACCTGTCCTTGTCAACTCAGTGCATAAATAGCTTGGGTAATCTGATCTGTGTGGTAAAGCATCTGGGAGTAGACAGTGTTCCACCTCAGCAAAAGTAATCTCCCTGGTCTAGTAAAAAGGGGATAGACTCCCTCACTGATCAGCTGATACTGATAATAGACCACTCCACAGAATTATATGGTTCTATATAAGTGTACAATGAGTTTAGTTAAATAAAAATAATAATGTTCATCCATTGATTCAAACCAGCAAATATGAAAATTATTTCTATCAATTTATTAATACACATGAAATTATACAATCATATATAAAAAGTCGTCGGGGTGGCCTAAAGTCGGTATCAGACAAACAGCAAGAGAGTCTATCCCCTTTTCACTAGTGCTAGACCAAGGAGATTGTTTTGGCATCTGTGGTTGAGCACCACACCTATCATCAGCTACTCACTTTACCGCACAGATCTCTGTGCTACTCATATGCTGAATTGGCAAGGGTTGGCATCAAACCAGGCACCTTGTGTTTCTCAGGCAAATGCTCTAACGATTAACCAATCCCTCCACATGAGCAGGATGTGACACATGGTCAATTACTTAAGCAGAGTTTAACAGGTTTGAATTCAGAGTTTTCCTTCTCCTAGACCGGTTACCTAGCCATGGTAAATGAGCCCAGTCTGCCTTCCTATTTATTTACCCATAGCTGGAAGGAGAGTAGTTGGATGCATACCTTTCCCATGTGAAAAGCACTATGTGAAATGCAAACAGCTTCATCCAAGACTTGAACTCGTGCCAACTAGTCCATTTCCTACGACTCTAACCATTACACCACACACCTCAAGCTAAATCATTTATTAATAATGGAGATTCGCTTCCGGTTTTTGTCTGTAACAAAAACTATGTCACTGCTTACGTCACATTACCCAAAATCGTCATAACATAGAATAAATACACTCAAAATTTGAACATGCAACATTAGACAGTTCTCATTGTTTTTTAAAACAAGTTTTAATAAATACATGACTGGTATTATATATCTATATATAGTTCGTTTTATTTTAATACATATTTAAAGTTTGCATTTCAAATTGTTTTACTTTATAATCCTTTAATGAATTTGATGATTTTACTTACTTAGGGTACAAACTCGCTGACATTGAATTTTTAACTCCCACCCCTCAGGCAATATGTTTCAAAAATCTATTTTTACATTGCCCGGAGGGCGTTTTTTATTTTGCTAGTATGTATAAAAAAACATGATTGACACGCCATTAAACCTCAACCAACCACTCAACTATCAATTCAATAATGACCATTAATTAAACCAATGCTTAGCAAATAAATAAGAGGTGTTTTGTTTATAACAGAAGAACGGTTCATCAGTCTTTCCTTTGAGACCAGTTACTTTTCCAAGTCTAGACAGCCCAGTCTGCCCTACTATTTACCCATAGTTGAGGATGCATGGAAGAAGAATAGATTGCTTTTCCCAATAGTATTGTGGAATAAGCACCATACTCACCTCCACAGGAAGTGCTCACTTCCTGGATCCTGATTGGCTGTTGGTTTTAAAGTGAACTCTTTCATCCATATAAACTGAACATTTGACTGTGTTCAAGCATATAGTGCAGAGCGTATTCGATTACATTCTTTTTTTCTTTTAGTCTGGTTACTGGACGCTAGTAACACCATTCCTGTGGAGGTGAGTGTGATGTTTATTCTACAAGTATAAGCTTGAAGTGAAAAGCAAAAAACTTTGTCCAGGATATAATGTACAGTTAACCATAACACCACAATGGGACACCACCTAACAACAATAATTTGCAAGCAATTATGGTTTCAAGTAACTATTAATAATAATCCCTACTTAAATATAACTTAAAGTATGTATTAACCCTACCCTTCCACCATGGGTATGATCTGATACAAGGCCAATTTTAGGCAGAGTAAAACTGGTTTGAGTTTTCCTTCTCCAAAATTGGTTGCCAAACCAGGGCTAAATAATCCAACCTGCCCCTATCATTTACCCATAGCTGGGGGTATAAAAGATGGATTCATTCTTTTCTCAAGGTTATGAAATGAAATGTAAACAGCTTTGTCCAGTATTTGAACTTCATTCATTGCTGATTCAATTTTCTATGCCTATAACTGTTATGCTAAGTGCTCCTCCATTATAGCTTGAAGTAACTACTCTTAATACAAATAATTTGTATCCAGTTATGTGGCTTCAAGTATTACTATCTAATATTGATAATTATATGGTTTAAATAATTACTTTTATCTAATAATAGGTTTTTTTTTGGTTTTTTGCAAATAGTTATATGGTTTCAAGTAAATAATGATAATCATTTGTAAACAATTATATCTTAATTAACTATACTTAATACAAATAATTTGTATACAATAATATGGTTTCAAGTATTCCTATCTAATATTAATTATTTTCAAACAGATCTATTTTCCCCATAGATGGGACCCTATGGAGTTACATGAAGAATGTCCAAATATTAAGATAAAAACAATTATTAATCCAACATGTTTATTCCTATCAGCACCCTCCCCCCAAATGCATGTTACCAGTACTACTATGCTACGTTTTATGCAGTCCTATTGAGATTGATGCACTTATTCCATTGGTGCTCACCTCAAAAGTTTTGGTTTGGTTTATTTTGTTTTACAGCATATCAGCCTCAGTGGGTCATTTAATGCCAATAAAGTTTTGAAATAAATTCATTCATAAGTGGATACTCAATTTTTCATAAACATTTTTCTATTTAACCCATAGATGGGACCCTAACAAGTATGAACACTCCTGGCCAGAGTGGACCAGGGAGCAATGATGATGAAGGGGTGCTTCACATTCTCCAAACCTCCAGTAGTGGAACCTCACCATCAGATAGAGTTTAACATCATTGCCAGGACATGAAGATCCTCAGCCACCGCCTTTTAGCACCCATATGATAAAAAGGATTGGGGATTGTCATAAAGTCAATAGAGTTGGGGCAAGCATATATATATTTACCGACCCCTCCGCATGAGCAGGATGTGACACAAGGTCAATTTCTTAAGCGGAGTTTAACAGGTTTGAATTCAAAGTTTTCCTTCTCCTAGACCAGTTGCCTAACCAAGGTTAAAGAGCCCAGTCTGCCCTACTATTTACCCATAGCTGGAGGGAGAGTAGAATTCATACCTTTCCCAAGGGTATTAGCGCTAAGTGAAATGCAATTACTACGTCCAGGATTTGAACTCGGGTTGATGAGTCCATTTCCTATGACTTTAACCATTACACCACGCGCTTTCTACTTACACACTGGGGCAAGCATATAGGTGCTAGGGCTTGGCGTGACCAGCCAATTGATCAGAGGAGGCCTCTCTGACCGCCCGTCTAGCCTAAGTAAGGGCCTAAGTGGAGTGTTGCATGTCATCTCACCTCAAAGAATATGGCATCTAGTTAATTGTTTTGGCATCTGACAAGATGACACTTTCTAATATCCCAATTTCTCATAGACAATTTCATGAACCACTGACTTCAGAAGAACAATGCTTCACAGCCTTATCATAAATTTTAAGCTATCATCTTGAATGAAGGCTTCAGTATTATTGTCTTTTGTTGTTGTTCACATTGAGATCTTATTGTAGATAATTTTTTCTCAACTCCTCCACATGTGCAGGATGTTACACAAGGTTTATTTTTAAGCAGAGTTTAACAAGTTTGAATTCAGAGTTTTCCTTCTCCTAAACTAGCTGCCATACCAAGGTTAAAGAGCCCAATCATCCCTGTAGAAGCAATATTCCAATTACCATTGATATAATATATATATTATTACAAAGTTGAGCTTGGTCTGGTTGTTTGGTTTAATGTTGTATCAACACTTATGGGTTATTTAAAGCCAACAAACTAACTAGAGTTATTTCCTATAACTCCAACATAAACAAAGGGGAACCACTCTTGACTGATAATTTATTTATTTATTGATCTACTAGGAAAACAGAAGACGGGGTTAGGGTTAGGGTTAGTTTAATGGGAAAATAAATAAATAATTGGAGTTATAGGAAATAACCCTAACTAGCCTACCAACAAACAATGAAATGAGTGATATGATTTTTATTCAACATCACATTTTAGTTATCCACATTCTCAATATAACAACAATTACTATGAAAGGCCAATTAGAATCCCTCACTCCTTCCTAAATAGAAGCATTAGTATCATCATGGACTTGTGTTACAGTGGGTCATCTAATAATTTTATAACAATGACATGAGTGATATAGCCAGACAGTCTATTGATCAATTGGCTTGTCATGTCAAGCCCTAGCAACTATATGGTTGCCCTGACCATATTCTTTAAATTACTCTAAGTGCAAACACACAGCCCTTTTTATCATATGTGTGCTAGAAGTCAGTGGCTGAGTGTCAACTACCAGTATTTATTGATACACATGAAATTAACAAAAATTGAGCATCATTATTATTTATCCACATTTTCAATATAACAACAATTACTATGAAAGGCCAATTAGAATCCCTCACTCCTTCCTAAATAGAAGCATCAGTATCATCATGGACTTGTGTTACAATCGGGATTGGATTTTCTTTAAAATTGCTCTAACAGCAAATACTACCTGGCCTTTTTATCATAGGGTGCTAGAAGTCAGTGGCTGAGTGTCAACTACCAGTATTTATTGATACACATGCAGAGATCTGATAGGTACTCGTCTCGCGTCCCTGACACACAAAAAATCTAAAAGGACGCAGTAAAATTGTATCTGCATGGATATCCCAGTGTTTTCCTTTTCTTCGCTCACCATTTCAAGCTAAGTGTAAATACATTTCAATTGTTTCTTAGAAATGAATTACACGGGATAGGTTACAAGGTAGGAGATAAACAGCTTTAGTTGAGACCCATAATTTTCCCTGGGATTCATTCAAAGCAAATATGTGCTCCCAGATGCACTAAATCAACAGCTATCAGCATCATGCACAAGAAATTAACGAAAAAATTTTGCATCACTTTTTAGTTATTCCACATTTTCAATATAACAACAATTATTATGAAAGGCCAATTAGAATCTCTCACTCCTTCCTAAATAGAAGCATCAATATCATCATGGACTTGTGTTACAATGGGTCATCTAATAATCTTATAACAATGAAATGAGTGATATAGCCAGACAGTCTATCAATCAATTGGCTTGCATTGTCAAGCCCTAGCAACTATATGATTGCCCCGACTATATTCTAGCTATAAATACATTTCAATAGTTCTTAGAAACAATTACACGGGATAGGTTACAAGATAGGAGTTAGAGGGAGACGGCTTTAGTTGGGACCCATAAATTTTCCCCAGGACTCATTCAAAGCAATAATAGAAGCATCAATATCATCATGGACTTGTGTTACAATGGGAATCCAATAGGTTCACGTGTCATCTACTAATCTTATAATGATTCGCCATGTAGTTTTGACACGCTCACGATCATCTTAAATGAGGGAGACAATATTCTTCTGATCAAAATATTGCACAAACCATTGTTCAGTAATATTGATTGTGCGACAAGAAAGATACATTTAAAAAGAGCGTTTGCATGTACAAGGTACATTATCAGTTGGGTGGCTAGTTAACTGGTTAACTAGTTGTATGCAGTTAATGTGTATTGAATTGGTGTGGGTGCCAGGGTGTGGGTGCCAGGGTGTGATGTGTTGTGCCAAGGGATCATTAATCAGCCTAATTGCATTGATTTGAATGCGGCACCAGGATTCGTAAGTAGTGCTCTAGAAAAGAACAAAAAGAGAGAAAAAAAAGAGAAGTAAATCTCCTTTCAGAGGGCAAGAGGCAGCATAAGTTTGAAATACTGATGAATCTTTGAAAAGACAGGAGGAAAAACAAAATAAAAAAAGACAGGAAGTGTAAGTGGGATGAGAGTGAGTAGGTGATATAGGAAGATAACAACAATAAAATGGTGCAAGAGGAAGAGGAGGAGGGAGAGGAGGAGGAGGGAAAAGGTGGATGAAGAGAGAAAGGAGATGAGAAAAAGGAATAAATGAAAAGGAAGGGCTTGAATAGAAAAAAGAGATAAGTAGGGGAAGTAGAGTTGGGGCTGAATAGAAGAAATGAGAATAGGAAGAAAAGGAGGGGATGAGAGAAGAGGGTGAGAAATGAAGGAAGAGGAATAAGAGATGAATAGAGAAGGGGGAGAGAGAGGAGAGAAGAGAGAGTATGATATTGGAAGAAGATAGTGAAGAGGAGTGAAAAGAGAGGCTAGGATGAGAGAGGGATTAAAAAGTGAGAGGGACAGCAGAGAGAAAGGGGGGGACAAAAACAGAGGAAAGAACAACAATAAAATGGTGCAAGAGGAGGAAAGGGTGGTTGATGAGAGAAAGGAGATGAGAAAAAAGGAATAAATGAAAAGAGGGTATGAATAGAAAAAGAGAGAAGTAGGGGAAATATAGTTGGGGTTGAGAAGGGGTAGCAGAGTAGGGCTGAATAGAAGAAGTAAGAATAGGAAGTAGATAAGGGGATGAGAGAAGAGGGTGAGAAAATAAGGAAGAGGAATAAGAGATGAAGAGAGGAGAGGGGGGACAAAAACAGAGGAAGATAGCAACAACAAAATGATACAAGAGGAAGAGGAAAAAGAGATAAAGAGAAGAGAGAGAGAGAGGTAGAGGGATATATATATATATATATATATATATATATATATATATAATATAGAGAGAGAGAGAGAGAGAGAGAGAGAGAGAGAGGGAGACAAAAACAGAGGAAGATAGCAACAACAAAATGATGCCAGAGGAAGAGAATAAGAGATGAAGAGAAGAGAGAGAGAAAAAGAGAAGAGAGAAGAGAGAGGAGAGGGAGAGAGAGAGAGAGATAGATATGAGAGAGATAGATAGATCGAGAGAGAGAGAGAGAGGAGATTGATTGAGAGAGAGGAGAGAGAGAGAGGAGACAAAAACAGAGGAAGATAACAATAAAATGGTGGGAGAGGATAATGTGGGTGAAAGAGAAATGAGACGAGAAAAAGGAATAAATGAAAAAGAGAGGATGAATAGAAAAAGAGAGAAGTTGTGGAAGTAGAGTAGGGTGAATAAAAGAAGTGAGAATAGAAGAAAAGAGGGGATGACCTGGGTGAGAAATAAAGGAAGAGGAATAAGAGATGTAGGTGGAGGAGGAGATAGAGAAGAAGGAGAGAGGAAAAGAATAAAGTATAATAAGGGGAGACAAAATAAAAGATTTCGAGAAGGAGGGTAAAAAAAAATATGAAAGGAGAAAGAGAGGAAAAAAATCCACCTTCCTCCTCCTCCTCATCTCATCTTCTTCAATTTTGGCTATTTTACTTACCAGTATTAAAGATGAAGAAGGAGGAGGAGGAGTGTGGATTTAGAAAAAGACTGTTAAAGGAAATGAAGTTCAGGAAGATGATAAAGAACTAAGTAAAAGAAAGAAAGAAAGAAAAACAAAGAGAGAAGGAAACAAAAGAACTGAGAAAAAAAGAACTAAGAAATATGAATGGAAAGAAAAGATAGGAACTGAGAAGAAAAACAGAGAGACAAATGTAAAGGAAAGAAAAGAACTGAGAAGAAAGAACTGAAAAAAGAACTGAAAGATGAAAGTAAAGAAAAGAAAGGAACTGAAAAGAAAGAACCAAGAGAGAGAGAGGGGAGAAAAGGGAAAGAAAAGAACTGAAAATAAAGAAAAGAACTGATAGATGAACTCTGGAAAGATGAAAGAAATGAAAAGAAAGAACTGAAAAGACAAAACCGACAATTAAAAAGAG
>CM042151.1:30489310-30503692 GCA_023376005.1 Doryteuthis pealeii | reverse complement strand
GCCAACAGCTTCATCTAGGAATTGAACTCAGGTTGATGAAGTCCATTTCCTACGACTTTAACCATTATTCCACACCTCCATATAGAGGCTGATTTAGCTCAGTCAGGAGGCATCCACTTAGAAATGAGTAGAACAGTTGTATCTGTGTGGAAAAGTGGGTAATTGAAGATAGATTTGGTGCTTAACCTCAGATACCAAAATAATCTCCTCTGGTCTAGCACTAGTAAAAGGATAGACTCCCTCAGTATCCAGCTGGTATCAACAATAGGCTACTCCCCAACTTTACTTATTACTTTACCTTTCCATAGCTTGAACTGCTTTGGTCACATGATATAAGTATGTAAGTAAAAGGAAGTTGGCCTATTATCGGTATCAGCCAGACAACAATGAAGTCTATCCCCTTTTTGCTAGCCCTAGACCAGGAGATTTTTTTTGCTGGAGAGAGCACCATACCTACCGTCAGTTCCCCACTTTACTGCACAGATCAGATTATTCAATCTGTACTACTCATGCACTAAGTGTCGCGGACCTGGTATCGAACCCAAACCTTGGATCCTAGCCAGTGCTCTACCAACTGAGCTGAACATGATATATATATACTGCAACTAGCACACCATATCAATATGAAATTTTGACTCACCTACTGTCTATTATTTTTGTCAGATTCTGTTTTAATGAAATTTTTTCTTCTTTTTTATTTTTTAAATTCTATAAAGGTTGCAAAAGGCATCTAAAGCAGTTCTTGCTGAAAAGATTAAAAGTTTTGAGATGATTGAATTATGAAGTTGCCTAAAAGATGGCGGAAGATACAGTAGAGAGGAAAAAAAAACAACAGTAAATATGTTGTCCAATAAAGTTAAAATCAAAAATTGTTTTTTTATTTTTTTTTCATAATGAACTAGCAGAGCTACAGTTCATAAATGATGGAATATTTACATACAGACTGCCACTTCTGCTTGTCTATAGATTATGTCGGTGAGTTGAGATTGCAGGGGCACTGATCTACTGAAATCCTTTCATATCATTTTAGGAAAATAAATAAAGGAAAAGAAAATAAGATGAGAAAAAAAAGAAATTTAAACAAAAAAATATGAAGTGATACAGTGAAGAAATGGCGCGCGGGGGGGGGGGGTGATTGCGTGGAATAGAAGAAATCAAAAAAAATATTATCCAGGTCTTGAATGTGGCACGTCAAAACCATTTTCTATCATAGAAAATAGATATAGTGACTTCTTTGTAGAAGAAAGCATCACCAAATTTCAAAAAGTACCCTGAGAGTACGTCTGATTCCTCAGGCTAAAGATATGCTAAAAACACTATCGCATGTGTGACAAATAAATTTCTATTTATTGCTAAAATATACAAAACTTATTTTCCAATACATATAAAAACTATAAAATAAACTATTATGTATATATATATGTGTGTGTGTGTGTGCGTGTGCGTATATGTGTGTATTGACAAAGGACAGAGGCCTGTCCAAAATATTAAAGTATATAGTAAAAAAGTAAGATGATATCACCATTTTGAATTATTATTATTATTATTTCTTTATTTTTTACTTTTTCCATTGCTTCTAATATAACCAACAAAAACATCCCACCATCCATTACACACACACACATATACTATATATATATATATATTAAGTTGGGTTAGCAAGATATCTTATTATAATGGGAGATTGTGTGTTTTTCTGTCTGTAACGAAAACTATATCACTACTCAAGTCATAATTCCTTTGTTATTGACATCACTTCTCCATTGATTTTATTTTATTTAAACCTCAATTATTAATAAAATTATTTCACATTATTAATACTGTTAGCATCAAACATACTAACACATGCAATTATATTTATATATACAACAAAATAGCGGTTACAATGTGAATGGGAAGGTAATTTGCATATTGATATTAAAAATGTGATTTTAATAAAATATGTGCTAGTATTTTGATTTCTAATTGTTTGGTTTATTTTAATGATATAATGCAAAAATCTTCTTCAATAATCTTAAATGGAAATCCATAGTAAGAAAAAAATAACTGTCATTTATTTCTTTACTTACTTCTTTTAACTAAATACCTTAATAGAAAAAATAACAATGAAAGCGAGAGTGATAGAAGAGTAAGTTTCAGTTGTTCTATTTTTTGATTATACCCCCTTCGTTTCAAATCCTTTTATCTGCATTCTTATTTAGTTCTTTCTAATTACATTAATAATTTATTACATTTAAAACTTAAATACTTCACCCAGAGGGTGCATATATTTGCTATTGGAAGTTAATGTTCTTGGTAACTGATGGTTTCGCCTATGAATTTAAGACTAACTTGGCTTAGAATCACAAAGCAAGAACAGTCAGTTACCAAGTGTGATAGTATTCAATGTCTTTGCTACCCTAAACTTTAGATTAATTGCACTATCAATGATATTGAGCTCTCTTCTTTACTTAAAAATATACAATCTATATTACTCCATATAAAAAATTATCATAATAAAACTAAACTGCATCGATGGTGAGATCCATTTCTTAAGCTCTGGGAAGTGCGGAACTCCCCTCCTCCCAGAAGTATTCCAACCTTGTTCTGTTAACTTGTGTAGTGATACTAATGTATAGTACCTTTCCCTTCCTCGGACAAAATTCATGCGGTGAATAAGAGAAATTTGCCTGCATAGGTAACTGTCATTTTCCAAACAATTTTTTTCCAGGCCTGTCTAATATCCAGGGCAGATCTATAGTCTTTGTGAGACTTACATAGTATAATGAAGTGGTTGCCTCCCATCACCAGTGAACCTGGTGTTCAGTTTGTGACTGACAACAAAGAATTTATAATAAATTGAGTGACCACATGTCTGACTTTTTCCTCTCCATCATCTCTTCATTTCATCTTTGTCTTCAAACTTTCTTTGAGACTCCGCAAAACTACAAAGAGACATAATTGTTGAATGAACATTATACTCACCGTCAACAGGAAGGCTGTGACTAGCACCCAGTCACCAGACAAAAAAGGACAGAGCAAAATCCAATACACTCTGTAGCAACTGACAGAACATGGTCAAGTGTTCAGTATATATGGATAAATATATACACAGTAAAACCACCAGCCAAACAAAATCCTGGAAATAGACTTACCATGCCACATAGTAGAATAGCCCAACCTAGCTATTTAAATCATGACTTGGACTCAGAAGGAGATTCAACTTGTAACTTGTGTCTAAACACAATCTCTACAATAATGACATAACATCTAATATATTGATTTAACCCTATTTGATTATGAAATGATGGACTCTCCCATCGATTGACATATGAGTGTTCATACAATGAAATCCACACAGTGATTTGTTTATAGTGGTGAGTGTACCATCCACACTTTTTGGCACAGTGATAGGAAAGAATTGGTGCATCAAGGGTTGCCACAAAACCCAATCAACGACCGACCCTCAGGGAATTTTGAATTCAGAGTTATCCCTCTCCTAGACTGGTTACCTACCCAAGGCTGAAGGCCCAGTCTTCCCTACTATTTAACCCATAGCTGGAGGGAGAATAAATGGATTCATACCTTTCCAAGGGTATTAGCCTATGTGCAATGCCAACAGCTTCGTCTAGGAATTGAACTCGAATCGACGAGTCCATTTTCCACACTCTAACCACTAGCCACACACCCTTGATTAGCTATATGTAAAAATTAGTTATTATGGAAATAACACATTATAAATACTAATTATGTAATGAATATGATGAATTTTTAATGATTAACAAACAGCATCAGGGTTGAGTCATTGAAGGTGCCTTGAACATTCATGTTGTTGTGTTTATCTTTTGTTGTTGAATGTATATGCAAGAAATTATTTATAGGCAATAGATTTCAGTTAATTGCTCTGTTAGATAAGAACTCGGAACGGATCCAACAGTTTAGCTGGTGATCTGGACTCCTAGACTGGACACTGGTCATTTTGTTTGTTGCTGCAATTAAAAACAAACTATTATTATTATTATTATTATTATAAAGTTTAAAACAAATACAATATTGGAGGAATAATACTTTGGCACACGTTTGGTTTTCTTTAGTTTATTCAATGGCACATCATCACCCTTATGGGTCATTCAATGCCAAAATCTGATTTATTTATAAATGTTTGACTACAAACAGAACCATATTTTCAATGTTCAATTTTTCTCTAAATAACACTTTTTTTTTTTGTCCACTTGTTTGCATAGTTAATATAGTTCCATATAACTATGCAAACTAGAGCCAGTTAGCTCAGTTGGTACAGTATTCATCTAGGAATCGCAAGCATCCAGGTTCAATACCGTCCTTGTCAACTCAGTGCATAAATAGCTGGGTAATCTGATCTGTGTGGTAAAGCATCTGGGAGTAGACAGTGTTCCACCTCAGCAAAAATAATCTCCCTGGTCTAGTAAAAAGGGATAGACTCCCTCACTGATCAGCTGATACTGATAATAGACCACTCCACAGAATTATATGGTTCTATATAAGTGTACAATGAGTTTAGTTAAATAAAAATAATAATGTTCATCCATTGATTCAAACTAGCAAATATGAAAATTATTTCTATCAATTTAATAATACACATGAAATTATACAATCATATATAAAAAGTCGTCGGGGTGGCCTAAAGTCGGTATCAGACAAACAGCAAGAGAGTCTATCCCCTTTTCACTAGTGCTAGACCAAGGAGATTGTTTTGGCGTCTGAGGTTGAGCCCACACCTATCGTCAGCTACTCACTTTACCGCACAGATCTCTGTGCTACTCATATGCTGAATTGGCAAGGGTTGGCATCAAACCAGGCACCTTGTGGTTCTCAGGCAAATGCTCTAACAATTAACCAATCCCTCCACATGAGCAGGATGTGACACATGGTCAATTACTTAAGCAGAGTTTAACAGGTTTGAATTCAGAGTTTTCCTTCTCCTAGACCGGTTACCTAGCCATGGTAAATGAGCCCAGTCTGCCTTCCTATTTATTTACCCATAGCTGGAAGGAGAGTAGTTGGATGCATACCTTTCCCATGTGAAAAGCACTATGTGAAATCAAACAGCTTCATCCAAGACTTGAACTCGTGCCAACTAGTCCATTTCCTACGACTCTAACCATTACACCACACACCTCAAGCTAAATCATTTATTAATAATGGAGAATCGCTTCCGGGGTTTTGTCTGTAACAAAAACTATGTCACTGCTTACGTCACATTACCCAAAATCGTCATAACATAGAATAAATACACTCAAAATTTGAACATGCAACATTAGACAGTTCTCATTGTTTTTTAAAACAAGTTTTAATAAATACATGACTGGTATTTATATATATATATAGTTTGTTTTATTTTTTAGTATGTTTTTTATTTTGCTAGTATATATAAAAAAAACATGATTGACACGCCATTAAACCTCAACCAACCACTCAACCATCAATTCAATAATGACCATTAATTAAACCAATGCTTAGCAAATAAATAAGAGGTGTTTTGTTTATAACAGAAGAACGGTTCATCAGTCTTTCTTTGAGCCCAGTTACTTTTCCAAGTCTAGACAGCCCAGTCTGCCCTACTATTTACCCATAGTTGAGGATGCATGGAAGAAGAATAGATTGCTTTCCCAATAGTATTGTGAATAAGCACCATACTCACCTCCACAGGAAGTGCTCACTTCCTGGATCCTGATTGGCTGTTGGTTTTAAAGTGAACACTTTCATCTATATAAACTGAACATTTGACTGTGTTCAAGCATATAGTGCAGAGCGTATTCGATTACGTTCTTTTTCTTTGTCTGGTTACTGGACGCTAGTACACCATTCCTGTGGAGGTGAGTGTGATGCTTATGTTTATATTGCTTGAAGTGAAAAGCAAACAACTTTGTCCATGAATAATGTACAGTTAACCATAACACCACAATGGGACACCTTGTTCCAGTACCTAACAACAATAATTTGCAAGCAATTATGGTTTCAAGTAACTATTAATAATAATCCTACTTACAATTATAACCTCAAGTATGTATTACACTACCCTTCACCATGGGTATGATCTGATACAAGGCCAATTTTTAGGTAAAGCTGGAAATAACTAGACCTGCCACATAGTAGAATAGCCAACCTGCTATTTAAATCACTACCAAGCTGATCTCAGAGAGATTCAACTTGTAATTATGTCTAAACAAATCTCTACAATAATGACATAACATCTAATAAATTGATTTAACCCGTATTTGATTATGTAAATTTCCAAAATTGATTGCCAAACCAGGGCTAAATAACCCAACCTGCCCCTATATTTAGCTGGGGTATAAAAGATGGATTCATTCTTTTCTTAAGGTTATGAAATGAAAATGTAAACAGCTTTGTCCATTATTGAACTTCATTCATTGCTGATTCAATTTTCTATGCCTACAACTGTTATGCTAAGTGCTCCTCCATTATAGCTTGAAGTAACTAGTCTTAATACAAATAATTTGTATCCAGTTATGTGGCTTCAAGTATTCTATCTAATATTGATAATTATATAGTTTAGATAATTACTTTTATCTAATAATATTTTTTGGTTTTTTTTGCAAATAGTTATATGGTTTCAAGTAATAATGATAATCATTTGTAAACAATTATATCTTCAATTAACTATACTTAATACAAATAATTTTATACAATAATATGGTTTCAAGTATTCCTATCTAATATTAATTATTTTCAACAGATCTATTTACCCATAGATGGGACCCTATGGAGTTACATGAAGAATGTCCAAAAATTAAGATAAAAACAATTACTAATCCAACATGTTTATTCCTATCAGCACCCCCCCCCCAATGCATGTACCAGTACTACTATGCTACGTTTTATGCAGTCCTATTGAGATTGATGCACTTATTCCATTGGTGCTCACTCAAAAGTTTTGGTTTGGTTTATTTTGTTTTACAGCTTAACAGCCTCAGTGGGTCATTTAATGCCAATAAAGTTTTGAAATAAATTCATTAATAAGTGGATACTCAATTTTTCATAAACATTTTTCTATTTAACCCATAGATGGGACCCTAACAAGTATGAACACTCCTGGCCAGAGTGGACCAGGGAGAAATGGTGATGAAGGGGTGTTTCACATTCCCCAAACCTCCAGTAGTGGAACCTCACCATCAGATAGAGTTTAACATCATTGCCAGGACATGAAGATCCTCAGCCACCGCCTTTTAGCACCCATATGATAAAAAGGATTGGGGATTGTCATAAAGTCAATAAAGTTGGGGCAAGCATATATATATTTACCGACCCCTCCACATGAGCAGGATGTGACACAAGGTCAATTTCTTAAGCGGAGTTTAACAGGTTTGAATTCAAAGTTTTCCTTCTCCTAGACCGGTTGCCTAACCAAGAGCCCAGTCTGCCCTACTATTTACCCATAGCTGGAGGGAGAGTAGAATTCATACCTTTCCCAAGGGTATTAGCGCTAAGTGAAATGCAATTACTACGTCCAGGATTTGAACTCGGGTCGATGAGTCCATTTCCTATGACTTTAACCATTACACCACGCACTTTCTACTTACACACTGGGGCAAGCATATAGGTGCTAGGGCTTGGCGTGACCAGCCTATTGATCAGAGGAGGCCTCTCTGACCGCTCGTCTAGCCTAAGTAAGGGTCTAATTGGAGTGTTGCATGTCATCTCACCTCAAAGAATATGGCATCTAGTTAATTGTTTTGGCATCTGACAAGATGACACTTTCTAATATCCCAATTTCTCATAGACAATTTCATGAACCACTGACTTCAGAAGAACAATGCTTCACAGCCTTATCATAAATTTTAAGCCATCATCTTGAATGAAGTCTTCAGTATTATTGTCTTTTGTTGTTGTTCACATTGAGATCTTATTGTAGATAATTTTTTCTCAACTCCTCCATATGTGCAGGATGTTACACAAGGTTTATTTTTAAGCAGAGTTTAACAAGTTTGAATTCAGAGTTTTCCTTCTCCTAAACTAGCTGCCATACCAAGGTTAAAGAGCCCAATCATCCCTGTATAAGCAATATTCCAATTACCATCGATATAATATATATATTATTACAAAGTTGAGCTTGGTCTGGTTGTTTGGTTTAATGTTGTATCAACACTTATGGATTATTTAAAGCCAACAAACTAACTAGAGTTATTTCCTATAACTCCAACATAAACAAAGGGGAACCACTCTTGACTGATAATTTATTTATTTATTGATCTACTAGGAAAACAGAAGACGGGGTTAGGGTTAGGGTTAGTTTAATGGGAAAATAAATAAATAATTTATCAGTCAAGAGTTGTTCCCCTTTGTTTATGTTGGAGTTATAGGAAATAACCCTAACTAGCCTACCAACCAACAATAAAATGAGTGATATGATTTTTATTCAACATCACTTTTTAGTTATCCACATTTTCAATATAACAACAATTACTACGAAAAGCCAATATGAATCCCTCACTCCTTCCTAAATAGAAGCATTAGTATCATCATGGACTTGTGTTACAGTGGGTCATCTAATAATTTTATAACAATGAAATGAGTGATATAGCCAGACAGTCTATCAATCAATTGGTTTGTCATGTCAAGCCCTAGCAACTATATGGTTGTCCTGACCATATTCTTTAAATTACTCTAAGTGCAAATACCCAACCCTTTTTATCATATGGGTGCTAGAAGTCAGTGGCTGAGAGTCAACAACCAGTATTTATTGATACACATGAAATTAACAAAAATTGAGCATCATTATTATTTATCCACATTTTCAATATAACAACAATTACTATGAAAGGCCAATTAGAATCCCTCACTCCTTCCTAAATAGAAGCATCGGTATCATCATGGACTTGTGTTACAATCGAAATCCAATCCCGACCGTTTTCTTTAAATTGCTCTAACAGCAAATACCCGGCCCTTTTTATCATATGGGTGCTAGAAGTCAGTGACTGAGTGTCAACTACCAGTATTTATTGATACACATGCAGATCTCTGATAGGTACTCGTCCTGCGTCCCTGACACACAAAAATCTAAAAGGACGCAGTAAAATCGTATCCGCATGGATATCCCAGTGTTTTCCTTTTTCTTCGCTCACCATTTCAAGCTAAGTGTAAATACATTTCAATAGTTTCTTAGAAATGAATTACACAGGATAGGTTACAAGGTAGGAGATAAACAGCTATAGTTGAGACCCATAATTTTCCCTGGGATTCATTCAAAGCAAATATGTGCGTCCCAAGATGCACTAAATCAAACAGCTATCAGCATCACTGCAAATGAAATTAACAAAAATTGTGTATCACTTTTTAGTTTTCCACATTCTCATTATAACAACAATTATTATGAAAGGCCAATTAGAATCTCTCACTCCTTCCTAAATAGAAGCATCAATATCATCATGGACTTGTGTTACAATGGGTCATCTAATAATCTTATAACAATGAAATGAGTGATATAGCCAGACAGTCTATCGATCAATTGGCTTGTCATGTCAAGCCCTAGCAACTATATGATTGCCCCGACTATATTCTAGCTATAAATACATTTCAATAGTTACTTAGAAACGAATTACACGGGATAGGTTACAAGATAGGAGTTAGAGGGAGACGGCTTTAGTTGGGACCCTTAAATTTTCCCCAGGACTCATTCAAAGCAATGAATAGAAGCATCAATATCATCATGGACTTGTGTTACAATGGGAATCCAATAGGTTCACGTGTCATCTACTAATCTTATAATGATTCGCCATGTAGTTCTGACACGCTCACGATCATCTTAAATGAGGGAGACAATATTCTTCTGATCAAAATATTGCACAAACCATTGTTCAGTAATATTGATTGTGCGACAAGAAAGATACATTTAAAAAGAGCGTTTGCATGTACAAGGTACATTATCAGTTGGGTGGCTAGTTAACTGGTTAACTAGTTGTATGCAGTTAATGTGTATTGAATTGGTGTGGGTGCCAGGGTGTGGGTGCCAGGGTGTGATGTGTTGTGCCAAGGGATCATTAATCAGCCTAATTGCATTGATTTGAATGCGGCACCAGGATTCGTAAGTAGTGCTCTAGAAAAGAACAAAAAGAGAGAAAAAAAAGAGAAGTAAATCTCCTTTCAGAGGGCAAGAGGCAGCATAAGTTTGAAATACTGATGAATCTTTGAAAAGACAGGAGGAAAAACAAAATAAAAAAAAGACAGGAAGTGTAAGTGGGATGAGAGGGAGATAGGTGATATAGGAAGATAACAACAATAAAATGGTGCAAGAGGAGGGAGGAGGAGGAGGAGGAGGAGGAAAAGGTGGATGAAGAGAGAAAGGAGATGAGAAAAAGGAATAAATGAAAAGGAAGGGCTTGAATAGAAAAAAGAGATAAGTAGGGGAAGTAGAGTTGGGGCTGAATAGAAGAAATGAGAATAGGAAGAAAAGGAGGGGATGAAGAGAAGAGGGTGAGAAATGAAGGAAGAGGAATAAGAGATGAATAGAGAAAGGGGGAGAGAGAGGGAGAGAGAGAGAGTATGATGATTGGAAGAAGATAGTGAAGAGGAGTAAAAAGAGAGGCTAGGATGAGAGAGGGATTAAAAAGTGAGAGGGACAGGTGGGTACAAAGAGAAAGAGGGGGGACAAAAAAGAGGAAGAGAACAAAATAATGGTGCAAGAGGAGGAAAGGGTGGTTATGAGAGAAAGGAGATGAGAAAAAAGGAATAAATGAAAGAGAGGGTATGAATAGAAAAGAGAGAAGTAGGGGAAATATAGTTGGGGTTGAGAAGGGGTAGCAGAGTAGGGCTGAATAGAAGAAGTAAGAATAGGAAGTAGATAAGGGGATGAAGAGAAGAGGGTGAGAAATAAAGGAAGAGGAATAAGAGATGAAGAGGGAGAGAGAGAGGGGGGAGACAAAACAGAGGAAGATAGCAACAACAAAATGATACAAGAGGAAGAGGAAAAAGAGATGAAGAGAAGAGAGAGAGAGAGGTAGAGGGATATATATATATATATATATATATATATATATATATATATATAGAGAGAGAGAGAGAGAGAGAGAGAGAGAGAGGGGAGACAAAAACAGAGGAAGATAGCAACAACAAAATGATGCAAGAGGAAGAGGAATAAGAGATGAAGAGAGAGAGAGAGAGAAAAAAGAGAGAGAGAGGGAGAGGGAGAGAGAGATAAATAGATTGAGAGAGATAGATCGAGAGAGAGAGAGAGAGAGATTGAGAGAGAGGGAGAGAGAGGAGACAAAAACAGAGGAAGATAACAATAAAATGGTGGAAGAGGAAGAAGAGGATAATGTGGATGAAAAGAGAAATGAGACGAGAAAAAGGAATAAATGAAAAAGAGAGGATGAATAGAAAAAGAGAGAAGTAGGGAAAGTAGAGTAGGGGAATAAAGGAAGTGAAAATAGGAAGAAAAGAGGGGATGACCTGGGTGAGAAATAAAGGAAGAGGAATAAGAGATGTAGGTGGATGAAGAGATAGAGAAGAAGGAGAGAGGAAAAAGAATAAAGTATAATAAGAGGAGACAAAATAAAAGATTTGGAGAAGGAGGGTAAAAAAAATATGAAGAGGAGAAAGAGAGGGAAAAAATCCACCTTCCTCCTCCTCCTCATCTTCTTCAATTTTGGCTATTTTACTTACCAGTATTAAAGATGAAGAAGGAGGAGGAGGAGTGTGGATTTAGAAAAAGACATGTTAAAGGAAATGAAGTTCAGGGAGAATGATAAAGAACTAAGTAAAAGAAAAAAAGAAAGAAAGGAAGAAAGAACAAAGAGAGAAGGAAACAAAAGAACTGAGAAAAAAGAACTAAGAAATATGAATGGAAAGAAAAGATAGGAACTGAGAAGAAAAAACAGAGAGACAAATGTAAAGGAAAGAAAAGAACTGAGAAGAAAGAACTGAAAAAAGAACTGAAAGATGAAAGTAAAGAAAAGAAAGGAACTGAAAAGAAAGAACCAAGAGAGAGAGAGAGGGGGGGGAGAAAAGGGAAAGAAAAGAACTGAAAATAAAAAAAAGAACTGAAAGAAAGAACGAAAAGAAAGAATCAAGAGAGAAGAAGATGAAACTTAGAAAAGAACTGAAAAAAGAACATTGAAAGGTGAAGGTAATGAACAGAAATAAACTGCAATGAAAGCACCAAGAGGGAAGATAAAGGAAAGAAATGAAAACAAAACTTTGAATGATGAAAGTAAAGGTAAGAAAGGAACTGAAAAGAAAGGAAACTGAAAGAAAGAACCATGAGTGTAGATAAAAGAAAGAACTGAAAAAAGAACTTTGAATGATGAAAGTAAAGGAAAGAAAGGGACTGAAAAGAAAGAACCAAGACAGAAGATAAAAGAAAGAAATGAAAATATTTTGAATGATGTAAGGTAAGAAAGGAACTGAAAAGAAAGAAACAAGAGAAGATAAAAGAAAGAAATGAAAAAAGAACTTTGAATGCTGAAAGTAAAGGACAGAAAGGAACCGAAAAGAAAGGAACTGAAAAGAAAGAACCAAGAGGGGAAATCAAAGAAAGAACTGAAAAAAGAACTTTCAGGGATGAAAGTAAAGGAAAGAAAAGAACTGAAAAGAAAGAATAAAGAGAGAAGATAAGAATATTGCAAGTAGAATATGGAAAGAAGAAAAAGAAGAGAGAAAGAAGAAAAAGAGGAAAAGAAACAAAAATACAGGGAAAAGCTAAGAGGATGAAGATTAGATTAAAATTAAATAAAAAAAAGAGATGACAAGTTTATGTGTAGAAAGTGGATTAAAAGTGAAGATAAGAAGTTAGTAAAAGAAGATGGCAGTAAGAAATTAGATGATTAAGACAAGGAGACGTAGAAGTTCGATTGGCATGGTAATGTCCATGATTTGTGGTTGCTTAGAGATGTCCTTATACAAAGAAACACGGGGAGCATACTGATGGAGAGCAAGGCTGTGGATCAGGAGGAGAGTAATTGGGTCTTTTTGTCAGTTAAAATAAAGCTACTTGTCTATTTCTTAATATATGATCAGACTTGATTCCCTGTTGATGTTGGCTGATGAAGTGAATTGATCTTTTGTTAAGGTTTTAAGCAAATTCAGCCCTTGGAGCAAGAGGACAATGATTGGACCATTGGTGAATAAACTATTAGTAAGTAAACAAGTGGCTGAGATGTTGCTAGGAATAATTCAGATATACAGTTGTTTATGAGATACAAAAAAGAAATAGAAATAGGAAAACTGTATAAATGTGTACAAACGTCTAATATTAAATAGAAATAGTAACTAGAAACAATATAGTTGTTTATGATTTATTAGTATTTGATTAAAATATGAGAAATAAATAAACAAAAATGTAGATATAAATTTACAATGTATATGATTCCTTAAAAGAAAGAACAAAAAACTAATGATCTTAAAAGATTCATTCTTTTGTTCGTTTGTAGACCCATCTCTTTTGGCTGTTTTCTTTCTTTCTTACTTAAAGACTACTTGTCTCTTTTCCTTCTTTTTTTCTTGTCCTTTCTTTCTTTCTCCCCCTTTATTTTTTCTTTCTTTTCTTTCCTTTTTTCTTTCTTAGACTTATTTCTTTTGCCTCCTTTCTTTCTTTCTTTCTCTCTTTCTTTCATAGACCTATCTCTTTTGGCTGTTTTTCTTTCTCTCTTTTTTATTTCTTAAAGTCATCTCTTTTCCCTTTCTTTCTTTCTTTCATTTTTTTGTAGATCCATTTCTATTAGCCGTTTTTCTTTCTTTCTTAACCTCATCTCTTTTCTCCTTTCTTTTTTCCTTACCTTATTTCATTCTTTCTTTTCTTTTCTCTCCTTTCGTTTCTTTTCCCTTCTTTCTTTCTTAGATTTATTTTCTTTTTTCTTTCTTTCTTTCTCTCTTTCTTTCATAAGCTCATCTTTTTTGTCCGTTTTTCTCTCTTTCTTTTTTCTTTTTTGAACTCATTCTTTTGCCTTCTTTCTTTCATTTTTTATCTATAGATCCATCTCTTTTAGCTGTTTTTATTCTTTCTTTCTTAACCTTTTCTCTTTTCTCTTCTTTCTTTTTTCTTTACCCTCTTTGCTTCTTACTTTCTTGGACTTGTCTTATTAGCATTCAATTAATAAAAAAAACTCTTAAGAAACAACCACACAAAAAATATAAATATAAACGTACAATATACATAATTTCTTAAAAATTTAAAAATAAAACGAAAACCGTAATGATTCTGAAAATTTATTGGGCAATGCAAGCTGAGAAATAAGTGTTAGATTCTTTTTTTCCCAACTTTTTAGATGTAGATTAAATAATTTTAAAAAATTCTAATTTTACACTAAACTTTTCTTTTTTTTTCTGTCACTTATAACTTGTGAAAATTTACAGATAATCTAAGATATAAATTTTGATGAAGTAACAACTTAAAGTAATTGATTGCAA
>CM042151.1:30479310-30484310 GCA_023376005.1 Doryteuthis pealeii | reverse complement strand
TGTAAAGTTTCTTTGTTTAATGGTATATCAACATTAATGGGCTATTCAATGCCAAAGCCATCCTTGTTGAAGAACAGTAGTGGTACTATCTAAACCATAGCTAAGGCAGAGATATAAAAAGGAGAGGTATTTACCCAACATTTATAAAATAAATGCCATTGAACAACAAAAGCAAAATTGACTTTTTGACCATGTGTTTATACTTTGAATGTAAGGTTTCTTTGTTTAATGGCATATCAACCTTCATGGGCTATTCAATGCCAAATTTAAACCATAGCTGATGCAGATATAAGAAATGGATAAGTATTTACCCAACATTTATAAAACAAATCCTATCGAACAACAAAAGCAAAACTGACTTTTTGACTAAATTTAATATATATATATATATATATATATATATTTGGAAGATATGTGCTTAATTGAAGTCATACCTAATTTTGAAAATTAATTAGTTAATAATTAATAAATTTAGGTGGGCATATATGTTCAAATGTAAGGCTAAACAAATCAAGAAAAGCCTTACATTTGAACATATATGCCCACCTAAATTCATTAATTATTAACTAATTAATTTTCAAAATTAGGTATGACTTCAATTAAGCACATATCCTCCAAAATTGTTGGCTAAAAAGCCATATCAAATAAACACATTGTTTGTTTACTTACTCTCATATATATATATATATATATATATATATATATATGTGTGTGTGTGTGTGTGTTGTGTGTGTGTGTGTACTGTGAATGTAAGTCTTCTTTGTTTAATGGTATATCATCCTTGTTGAGAACAGTAGTGGTACTATACAAACCATAGCTGAGGCAGATAGGTATTTACCCAACATTCATAAAACAAATTGAACAACAAAAGCAAAATTGACATTTTTGATCAAATTTACATTTTTATGTGTGTGTGTGTATTGCATTTGATTTGATTTAACACAAAGTATCACCCTGTTGGTGGAGCTTAGAATACACCGACTGTATCCCCTATAAAGGAATAAGACCCCCCCCCCCCCATGGGTGTCCTGGGTATTGTAGAATAAACATCATACTCACTGTAAAAAATTCCAATTACTGTCAAATTGGTAGACAAGGCAACATATCTTACCTTGTTATTGCAAAATGACAGGTTATTTATAAAACACCATAACACCACAGAAACCAAGCAGCCAATCAGAACTCAAGGAATGGAATCACCCAAATTCATGAATGGAGTATTCCTGAGTTCCATAAATAACAGCAGTTTTTGGCACTAGTTTAGTTGTGCTTAGCCAGTTGCTGTTGTCCAAACCAATAGTCCAAACTCTGACTGACTGACTTCAATAGGTATGACACTAAATTGCATCTGATGATAAGGCTCCTTCAGTGCCATTACTCTCAGGTCCACTCTGACATGTAGTGGTAGTATATGTTAGGGTCCCATCTATGGTTCTAATAGACCTGTTTAAAAATGAATTGTATTAGATAGAATCGTGTGAAACCCCTCCCCCACCAAGAACATTTTTTACTACACATGTAAATGTAGAAAAAAAATAGAAAAAATGTAAAAGTACTATTTAATCCATAGTTGGGGGTGGGGATAAGATCATTCATACCTTTCCCAATTGTATTAGTCTGAAAGTGAACTTAACAGCAAGTTCGAACTCACTTATAAAAAGATGAAGACTCACATTTGTGTGCATCAAAGTGTAATAGTGATAATTCTTCATCTCAGAAATTCAGATCAGAACAATAAAATCATTTAAATTTTTTAGATTGGAGTTCAAACTCACTTAGCTCAAGCTCAAGGCCCATTTTAACTCAGTTTGTAGATAATTCGCATCGGAACACAAGGTTCCGGGTTCAATACCAGCCCTTGTATGAGTAGCACGGCTTGGATCCGTGTGGTATAGTGGGAGCTGATGGTAGGTGTGGCACTCCACCTCAGATGCTCAAACAATCTGCCTTGTCTAGCGCAAGTGAATGGGGATAGACTCTCTTGCTGTCCGGCTGATACTGACAATAAACACTCCACCTACTTTACTTACTGGAATGCCTGAGACATGGTAACAATTAAGATGAGGATTCTCATTTATGTGCATCAATGTGTAATAGTGATAATTCCTCATCTCAGAAATTCAGATAAGAATAAAAAAAACATCATCTGAATGTTGTAGACTGGGGTTCAAACTCACTTATTACCTAATTACTGAAATATGATAACAATCAAGATGAGGATTCTCGTTTGTATGCATTAACGTATAATAGTGATAATTCCTCATCTCAGAAATTCAGATAAGAATAATAAAAATCATCTGAATGTTGTAGACTGGGGTTCAAACTCACTTATTACCCAATTACTGAAATATGATAACAATCAAGATGAAGATTCTCGTTTGTATGCATTAAAGTATAATAGTGATAATTCCTCATCTCAGAAATTCAGATAAGAATAAAAAAAAAACATCTGAATGTTGTCGACTGGGTTTCAAAGTCACTTAATACCCAATTACTGAAATACCTGAGACATGGTAACAATCAAGATGAGGATTCTCGTTTGTGTACATCAATGTGTAATAATGATAATTCTTCATCTCAGAAATTCAGATAAGAACAATAAAGATTATCTGAATTTTTGCAAGGCAAAGAAAAATCATTTTTTCAGTATTAAAAAGTCCTTACTGATAATTTTACAATTTGTTTTTTAGCAGCTATCATGTAATCAACAAATAACCTAAATAAATTCTTATGAACATTAAAAAAACATAAAAATAACTTAATCATAATAACATAGTTCTTGTTGCCAAAAAGTCTATAGAGATGAGGGGGGGAAAAAATGAAAACAAAACCACTGGCAAGTTTTGAATTGTAAAATTTAGAAATAATTATGTATTCATTCCAAGAGATGTTCAGACAATTCAACCCATATTTTGTGTTGCTTATATGGTTATCATGTTTCAACCTATTTATTCAACAATTTTCTTCAGGAGCTAAATTTATAAATAAAGATACAGGTTTCTCTTTTTTTATAGAATTATTGAACAGAAAATGGTGGCCAATACACAAATTGGTTTGATTTATTATAAGCAATAAAAGCCATTAGCAGGGCCTAGATTGATTGATTTTAACGACGTGTCAACCTATCCAGGGTTATTTTATGCCAAGTGGTAGGTTGTGACGAATGGTCAAATTTATTGTTATGTCTTTTTTTCAAGGATGTTTATTATTTTGACAGTAGGTTGTTTGTAGTTGTTTGTTGTTAAGTGGATTGGAAATCAGAAATCAGGGATAATTTTATAGGGTAAAGTTCAAGTTTGTTATAAGCAATAGTTTGGTAGAAAGTTTTTTTTAAAACAATTTTTATAAACAATTTTTTTCTATTCAACCCAAAGATGGGGCGCTAACAGAGTGGACCTGGGAGCAATTGTGATGAAGGAGTGCTCCACATTCCCCAAACCTCCAGTACTGGAACCTCACCATCAGATAGAGTTTAACGTCATTCCCAGGATATGAAGACTCTCAGCTACTGCCTTCAGCACATATATGACAAAAAGGGTTTGGGTTTGCCATAGGGTCAATAGGTTGGGGCATCATATAGGTGCTAGGGCTTGACATGACCAGCCAATTGATCGGAGGGGACCACTCAGACTGGCCGTCTAGCCTAAGTAAGGGCCTAAGTGGACTGTTTCATGTCATGGACTGCCCAACCACCTTAAGCATCACGGGTCACCACCCATGGCCAACAGGAGTCTTATCCCTCTGCAGAGGTGAAGTCGGTGTATTCTAAAGCTGCAGCCAACAGGTCTACACAATCAAGAGAATCTGAAAAAATAAATCATCCACCAGGATTCTGTCCTTAAATGTCATGGGTCGCCACCTACAGCCAACAGGTGGCCCCATTAGGGGAGTCTTGCCCCTCTGCAGAGGTGCAGTCAGTGTATTCTAAATTCCCAGCTGACAGGGTTGCAGGGCCTAGAAGACAATAGCTGTATCCCCTGTAAGATGTATCTACCCCAAATGGGGTTTCCTGTGTATGACTAAAATGCATCTGGGGGTGAGGCTCCAATTCTGGAGGTCTTGAGAGTGCTGAGTACCCCTTTCATTGCTACTACAAGTCCACTCTGACTGAATGGTAGTATCTGTTAGGATCAGTTTGAAAATTATTAGTATTGGATACTTGAAATGTTAACTGTGTGCAAATTATTTGTATTAAGAATAGTTACTTGAAGCTAAAATTGTTTACCAAAGATTATTATTATTATTATTATTATTATTATTATTATTATTAGTCTACCCTTGACTTCTGACAGCTTTGATAAACATATCACCTTAGTGGCTTGCAGACACCTTTGCCTGTATCTGTAAACACAATAAGTAAAATCAAAATTTATACAATATTTTGATTTTTCCCATTTTAACAAAACCATTTCCTTTATTATTATTAGTTTTCTTTTATTATTAGTAAAATTAATTAGGCCTGAGCCTATTCTAGTAGTGACCAACCCAAGTAAAGTTTTAACAGGTTTGAATTCAGAATTTTTACTTAGACTGATTGCCTAACCAAGGTTAAAGAGCCCAGTCTGCCCTACTATTTATCAATAGCTGGAGGGAGACTAGTTGGATTCATACCTTTCCCAAGGGTATTAGCGCTATGTGAATTGTAGCTTCCACCTTAGTTCAATCCCTGGTCGAAGCTACAGTTCACATAGCGCTAATACCCTTGGGAAAGGTATTACTCCAAGGGTATTAGTGCTATGTAAACTGTAGCTTCCACCCAAGTTCAATCCCTGGTCGAAGCTACAGTTCACATAGCACTAATACCCTTTGAGGAAGACTAGTTGGATTCATACCTTTCCCAAGGGTATTAGCGCTGTGTGAACTGTAGCTTCGACCAGGGATTGAACTCAGGTGGAAGCTACAGTTCACATAGTGCTAATACCCTTGGGAAAGGTATGAATCCAACTAGTCTTCCTCCAAGGGTATTAGTGCTATGTGAACTGTAGCTTTGACCAGGGATT
>CM042151.1:30454310-30474310 GCA_023376005.1 Doryteuthis pealeii | reverse complement strand
GCAACAAGGAGACATAACTCAATACGAATCTAACCTTGTTGCAATCCTGTTCACAGCTCTATGTTGAAGTCAGTCAGTCAGTATACTGTTGGTTTGGACAATTGCAACTGGCTAAGCACAACTGAATTAGGGCCGAAAACAGCTACAAAAGGTACTTATGTATAGTTCATTCATGTATTCTTGCATCTTGACATGTCTGTACAATTGATTCCATTCCTTTGCATCTTGACATGTCTGTACAGTTGTCCATGAAAAAAATAAATGCTTCATAAACACAGTCAGAAACATACACTTTGTAGAATAATGATTGGCTGCTTGGTTTCTATGATGTTATGAGGCTTCATAAATACTCTGGCATTCTGCAGTAGGATTGCAACAAGGTAAGATCCGTATTGAGTTATGGCTCCTTGTTGCCTTATCTCACCAATTTGATGGTAATTGGAACTTAGTATGATTATTCTACACACTTCAGCATGTGTTTTTTCGTTTTTTGTTTGTTTTTGTTTTTTTTATTATTAAATTAGCCCAGTCTTGGAGGGCTGTCTCTCCTTTCAAGTTTTATAAAAATTTACATCCTGACATGACTGTACAGATGTCCATTAAAAAAATAAATGTTTCATCAACACAGTGAAAAACATATGCTTCACCATGTTTGAAAAAAAAAAAATTAGTCCAGTTCCTGAGAGTTGTCTCTCAAGGCAGCACCTGCCCCATTGTCTCAAAGAGGGTAAGGGTTGGGTTCATTACCTGATACCTTAGGCAACCTCATAAAGAGAGTGGCTTAAGGGATAAGGAAATTTTTTATAGTGCCTGCTTGGGAGGCATACTTTCAGGAAAGGTAAGGGGGTTCCTCATTAAGCTGATGGTGTATCATTTCCGGTAACTGTGGCGGTTACAAATACATTCATCAACACAGTAATGTTTACACTCTTGTACTTATTATACTGAGTTTTCTATCTCTCAGTGAAAAGTTGAGATATATATATATATATATATATATACATATATGTATATATATCCGGTTTAGTTCAGTCGGCAGAGCGTTCGGATAGAAACTACAAGGTTCCTAGTTCGATACTCAGCGTATGAGTAGCACAGGGATCTGTGCGGTAAAGTAAGGAGCTGATGGTAGGTGTGGCACTCCACCTCAGTCGTAAAAACAATCTCCTTGGTCTAGCGGTAGTGAAAAGGGGATAGACTCCCTCACTGATTGGCTGATACCAACTTTAGGTCACCCTGACTTTACTTACTTACATATATATATATATATATATATATATATATATATACTTAAAAAGACAGTGTCAGTTGATGACTAAATATAGCTCCCAACTGGTAGAGCTCTCTGAAAGGGAATTTAGCTGACAGTTACCACATACACTAAAAAAATAGCAAGGCTCTCCTATTAAATGGATATGAGATCTCAGGCAACCTTGACATATATACCTATGTATGTATATATAATATATATATATACATATATATATATATATATATATATATATATATATATATACACGTAAAAACGTGGTGTCAGTTGATGACTAAATATAAGCTCCCAACTGGCAGAGCTCTCTGAAAGGGAATTTAGCTGGCAGTCGCCACATACACTTAAAAAATAGCAAGGCTCTCCTTTTAAACAGATATGAGGTCTCTGGCGACATTGACATATATACCTATGGATGTATAAGTTAAATTCTCATTCGCTTGTAGGTGCTGATGATGGCATTGAGGTTAAGATCTCTAACTGATGATAAATCGGTCAGGTTTTGATCTGGGTGGAGGTAGCCTGCAAATATAGCCACACTGAGACATGATACAGAAAGAGAGAGCTCAACCTGACCAGCAAGAAAATGTAGCAGAGATAGAAGTAGAAGCAGATAGTACCCAAGAAGTAATAAGGATAAAGCTGTTCAACACTCAGGTAGCTGATTTCATTTTTATGATGATAACCATTACACTAAGTGCACCTAGTAGTAGATATATATATCTCCATTAATAATGGAGATTCGCTTCCGGTTTTTGTCTGTAACAAAAATTACGTCACTGCTTATGTCACATTACCCAAAATCGTCATAACATAGAATAAAATTTGAACATGCAACATTAGACAGTCCTCATTGTTTTTTAAAACAAGTTTTGATAAATACATGACTGGTATTATATATCTATATATAGTTTGCTTTATTTTAATACATATTTAAAGTTTACATTTCAAATTGTTTTATTTTTTTAATCCTTTAATGAATTTGATGATTTTACTTACTTATGGTACAAACTCGCTGACATTGAATTTTTAACTCCCACCCCTCAGGTAATATGTTTCAAAAATCTATTTTTACATCGCCCGGAGTGCGTTTTTTTATTTTGTACCAGTGATGTTAATACCTGTTTATTCACACATGTGCCTCTGACTCGACTAACGATAGACCCCTATGTAAGCATAGTGATAAATGAGTCATACAAAGACATAAAAATGTGACTATACAATTATAATTTGTCTTGAATACTAAAGACTATTTTTTCTTTGTCCACGTTTACATGGTTAAACTATGAAAAGTATTCTTTATCATAATCAATTGTCAGTTGTAACACTTGAATAGGTTCTGCCCCGGAAAGGTTTTTTTTTTTTTTTCATTCTATGGCATTAGTCAGCCCAGCATTGTCTTTGCCTTCCGGAAAATTCAATAAATTTAGCAATCGGGCTTATTAGTAAGAGGAAAAGAAAAGACTGCATACAGTTATGGGTCAAGTTAAAGACTCACCATCTCTCTTTGTGAATAACCTCATTGAAAAAAAAGAAAAGAAACAAAACAAAAAAGAGAGAAAATGCTGTAGCCGATAAGAGATAAGCAAGTAAAAAAAAAAAAAAGTATAGTAAATCTATAACCAAAAGAATCAATATCTTTTTGTATGCTTAGTAACTATATTTTCTACCTTAAGATCATTGGACTTTGTGTACAGTGTACAATTCTCATGCTGTCATGAATAATGAACCAAGGGTCCAGTGGACAAAAGTCTTGGTTAAGGTTATAGTTACCTGGCAATCATGAGTTCAATCCCTCGTTTGGGTAGTGCAAAATGATACAAACTGGTGATGGGTAAATAGTGGGGCATACTGGGCTCTTTTGCCTCGATTTGGCAACCAATCTAGGGGAAGGAAAACATTGAATTCTACCTATCTGTGCTTTACTCAAAAGCCGATAGAGCGGCTTTTAAGATAATATGTCATATGTCACAGGAGAACCTTAAGTAACTTTAATGAAGTCTGAGTAGGAGCAAGTTTCCACAGATCACCAGGACTCTTCTAAGTATTCTAGCTGATCTCAACAGTGCTGTATTCTGGATGGTCTCAATCCTTTCTCTGCTCTCAAGTTCACCTGTCATTTTTTTTCTGGACTTTGTGTACAGTGTACAATTCTCATGCTGTCATGAATAATGAACCAAGAGTCCAGTGGACAAAAGTCTTGGTTAAGGCTATAGTTACCTGGCAATGAGTTCAGTCCCTGGTTTGGGTAGTGCAAAATGATACAAACCACAAGGTTCCTAGTTCGATACGGTCCCCGCCAACTCAGCGTATGAGTAGCACAGGGATCTGTGCGGTAAAGTAAGGAGCTGATGGTAGGTGTGGCGCTCCACCTCAGATGCTAAAAACAATCTCCTTGGTCTAGCGCTATTGAAAAGGGGATAGACTCCCTCGCTGACTGGATGATACCAACTTTAGGCCGTCCCGTTGACTTTACTTACTTACTTTATATCTAAATAAGGATAAACATAAAAATCACACAAACACAATTCTTTTTCCAAACTTATGGAAAATAGATTATACATTTGTCAGAGTTCGATTGGACAAATCAAGTGCTTAAAGCTACGTCCACGTTTTAGCGCCAAAATAGAATATCGAGATCAGAGCCACCTAAGAATTATAAAAGACAGAGAAAAAAATCAACACTCAGATTTCACTCTGCTTCAAGACAGAGCAAACAACATCTGTGGCTGATGACAACAACTTTAAGGGGCCACCAGTTCTTTTCAATTGAAGAAACAGATGTCCGAGCAAAGGATTCGACTTGCTGATGACAAACACAACACTTCAACTTTCTGAGTCAGTGTTTACTACTGTGTACTACTACCTTCATTGACAAGACAGCCACTACACTGGTATTGGGTAAATAGTAGGACAGACTGGGCTCTTTCGCCTTGATTTGACAATCAATCTAGAGGAAAGAAAACTTTGAATTCAACACATCTGTGCTTTACTCAAAGCCGATAGGGCGGCTTTTAAGCTAGTATGTCATATGTTACAGGAGAACCATAAGTAACTTTAATGAAGACTGAGTGAGTGCAAGTCTCCACAGATCACCAGGACTCTTCTAAGTATTCTAGCTGATCTGAACAGTGCTGTATTCTGAATGGTCTCAATCCTTTCTCCAGTCTTTTCCAGTTCACCAGTCTTTTTTCCATATTCTTTAAGATTATGTAGCCCTGTTGGCTGGGGCTTTGGAATACACCGACTGCACCTTTGCAGAGGGGTAAGAATCCCTTAATAGGGCCACCAGTTAGCTGTGAATGGTGACCTGTGATGCTTATGTATTATCTTATGACCTGTGATGCTTATGTAATATAATATTTAATCATATTAAAAGTTAAATACTTGTTCCTGGAAGGCACATTTTTTTGCTAGATTAAAAGAGTTTTTCTGAGGATGTGAACAGTTCACATTAGTACAATCGGACCAAGTAACCAATAAGCACCCCAAATCATCAACTTAATGAAAGGTTCATATTTTAACTCATCACCGATAAGTTTTGCTTTCAAATATTTGAAAATAAACGAACAGGCGATTTTTGCAATTATATTATATCTGACAAAAACAAATTTTACAAATTGTGTGATACTATTTCTGAATGACATCTTTTTATTCATATAAACATAAAAATATTTTGTAAATAAAAACTGTATTTTTATTTAAAATATCGTAATTGCATTTCTTTTCTGATTAAGTAAAAACGATTTTAGTATAAAAACATCTTTTGTCTTTTTTTAAATCATAGTAAGTGTTGAAAAATATTCATAATTTCTGATTAAAAAGTATTTATTTAAAAAAAAAAATTTGCTATTAAATTTTAATTTGATTACATGTACCAACCATCTATTTATTTTTATTTATTATGATTAAAATCATTTGTTTAGAAAAATTTGGAAGCGGAAGATACCAGTGACGACTTAAAATATGAACCTTTCGTTAAGTTGATGATTGGGGGTGCTTATTGGTTACTTGGTCCGTAAAATCTATTGTATTTCAGATAAACATGAGTTTTCTAAGATTTTCTTTATTTCTTTATCAGAAGACAATTAGAAGACAATATTTTGAATATAATCATATATTATTGAGAAACCATTTAACACTTGACATGCACTGACAAAGAAGACATTTTGAAAATTTTCTCAAATATCAGTCCATTCATTTTCTTGGAACTTTGCCATCTCTCTATATCTCTCCCTCTCTCATTATATATTTTTACTAGCCCCACCCCTCTTCCTGTCTTTTCCCCCCACAGCTAGTCTACTTAATCTGGTAGAATTTCTTAACATTAACCTGACCCTTAAATTAATTAGTTTAGCTTACACTGCGGATAGCCTCCTCTCTACATCATCGTATTCATTTCTTCTTTATCAATACAAAAGAATAACATCACTTTTAGAAAAAGAAAGGATTCTATCTCTGTTTTTGCCACTTAATATATGAAGTGCCAGGAAAAAAAAAAAAGATAAAGTAATCTTAACGTTTTTATTTCTTTTTTTTATGAATACTTATCTGATAAGACTAGTGCCTACGATAGTTTGGGGTGGGGCAGGGACACAGGAGAGATAGCGTAGCAGGATCTGGGAACCAAAGGAAATTCCAGGGGTCTCAGATAATTTTTGCATAGATTGAAGAAATATATGAAGAGAAAAAAAAAATACTAGACAGAATGGAAGAGAAATAAGACATGAAAACCAATTTGATAAAGCATTATATATATATATATATATATATATATATATATATAAACATTCTATTCTGTACAAGCTTTATCAGATAATGCTTTGGAAACATTTCTAATTGGCATTGACTAATGAGGACAGGTGTAACAGTTATCAATATAGGAAGTGAACTCAGTAACCCAAGATCAAATCCTGAACTAGGCTATTTGTGTTTCATATATTGCTAACAGCATTGGGAAAAGTATGATTATTATTGAATCACAGTAAAATCATATCCATGCATCCCCGTGTTTTTCTTTTTTCTTCCCTGCCATTGTTTTTCATATATTGCTAATAGCACTGGGAAAAGTGTGATTATTATTGAATCACAGTAAAATCATATCCATGCATCCCAGTGTTTTTCTTTTTTCTTCCCTGCCATTGTTTTTCATATATTGCTAATAGCACTGGGAAAAGTGTGATTATTATTGAATCACAGTAAAATCATATCCATGCATCCCAGTGTTTTTCTTTTTTCTTCCCTGCCATTGTTTTTCATATATTGCTAATAGCATTGGGAAAAGTATGATTATTATTGAATAATAGGCAGAGATGCTGATAGGTACACACAACAAATCTAAAGGGACACAGTAAAATCATATCCATGCATCCCAGTGTTTTTCTTTTTTCTTCCCTGCCATTTCAAGCTAGCTGTCAATACATTTCAATAGTTTTTCTCAGAAACGAATTACACAGGATAGGTTACAAGGTAGGAGTTAGACGGCTTTAGTTGTTTCCCCAGATCATAAATAAAAAACCTACAATCTATTAAGAATCTTTAGTTTGGACCCATAAATTTTCCAGGGGACTCATTCAAAGCAAAAATGTGCATCCCAGGATGCACTAAATCAAAAAGCTATCAGCATCACTGAATAGGAAAAGAAGGGGGAGCTCTCTAAATAGTTTGACTAACAAGAAAAGAGCCACTTTGGTTTAAATTCAGAGTTTTCCTTCTCCTAGACTAGTTGCCATACCAAGATTAATGAAGCCAGTCTGCCCTATTATTTACCCATAGCTAGAGGGAGAATAAATACTTATCAATTAAATAAGGAGTAAATATGAATAAAAATTACAGTCAGTCTACATTCAGCTGCTGCTGATTTGGCTAAAGAGAAAGTGAACCAATACTCAATGTTTTTCAATATTTTTTTCTCCAAAGTAAATAAATATATTTACCCAACCCCTCCACATGAGCAGGATGTGACAAAAGGTCAAATTTTAAGCAGTTTAACAGGTTTGAATTCAAAGTTTTCTTTTTCCTAGACAAGTTGACACGCCAAGGTTATAGAACCCATTAGTTGGAGGGAGAGCAGTTGGATTTCCCAAGACTATATGTGAAATGCAAACTTTTTTAAAACTATTCACACTACATGCCAAATAATAGGCACCACTAATTTATAACTTAATACAATGAATATGAAGAACAACTAATGAATTTTGTTATCAAGAACTTTGTGATTTTTGGTTGTTAAATGAAAATTAATCTTTTTTAATGGATTTATTTTGTGGTAGACAGTATCTGAAAGAATTCAATCTTTGTAATGCAATTAATATGATAGACAAAAGATACAATGGAAATAAGTAACTAATGATCTTATGTGGAATTAAGAAAGAATGAAGGAAGGAAGAACTTGTTTTATGTTGATTGTATAAAATTTTGATAAGACACAAGAACGAACAAAAATTGTGCTGGTGAGGAGGCATATCCAAAGACATATGTAAATATAAAAAATCAATTGAAGATAATACAACCAGAAGATGGTTTTTACTCAATAATATATATATATATATATATATATATATACATATATATATATATATATATTTACTAGACAAAACATAGATACGGCCAGACTAAACCTTAAAATCATTTTGTTAGCTTTCTAAGAAAGGAATTGTTTGACCTCATTTAAGGTCAGCTGGATGTGAAATTTAACATAGAAATACTTTTCAAATTCTCCTGGCTCTCTCTCTTTCTACTCTCCAGAGAAACTAACATTATATAACGAGGAGGTAGTCAAAAGATACATAGAGGGGAAGAAAGAGATAGACACAGAGTAAAGTAAGAGATTGGTCGTTTTTGACTTAATTGCAAATTATGACAAATTAGAACCAATTAAAACAGAATTTTTTCAAACATAATTTGATCCTAAAAGTAAGGAATAATTCAGTATAATTTTCATGTCATTAAACTAAACAGTAAAAAAGCCTTTAGAAAGCAAAAGTTGATTAACTTTAGTATGATGATAATAATAATAATAATAATAATAATATTAATAATAATAATAATAATATGTATATATATATATATATGTGTGTGTGTGTGTGTGTGTGTGTGTGTGTTAATCTTCTTATTATAATGGAGATTGTGTGTTTGTTTGTCTGTAACCTAAACTATATCACTACTCAAGTCACAATTCCCTTTGTTATTTACATCATATTCTCCATGATATTTTTTTTATTTAGACCTCAATTATTAATAAAATTCTTTTACATAATCTAAACTGTTGACCTTATCTACAATTTAATAAAATGCAATTGTATTTATATATACAACAAAATAGTGGTTTAATGCTTTTTAGTATTGATTTCTAATTGTTTGGTTTTATCTTAATGAATATAAGCAAAAATCTCAGGGATAAATCTTTTTAAAAATCCATTAACAAGAAGATATAACTGTAATTTTATTCTTTACTTCCTATTTTAATTAAATAGTTAAATTAGGAAAATTTAGCAATGAAAGACAAGAGTGATGGAAGAGTAAGTTTCAGATGTTTTCTCTTTATTGATTATACCCGCTTCTGTTTCAAATCTTTTTATTTGTATTCTTATTTAGTTACATTAGCCATTTTAATTTAATATAATACTTTATTACATTAAAACTTAAATACTTACACCCAGAATGTGCATATATTTGCTAGTATTGATAATATAGAATGCTATATTTATAAGTAAACTAGAAAAAATATGGCCTATTGGGTCACCCATTGAGCTCTGGGTAGGTAATTGGGATTAGGGAAAAGTGAGTTTGTAAAGCAAATTGATTTTTTAAAAATAAATACGGCCAAAGAATTAAAAAAAAACAAAAAAAATATTAAAATCATTTTGAAAGAAAGGGAATGTTCGACCTAAAAGCTACAGGCTAGCTGCTTCAGAAACTTAATATACAAATATATTTCTTACTTTCTTTATGCCCACAGAGAAACTAACATATATAACTAGGAGGTAATCAAAATATACATAGAGAAAGGGAAAATGACAGGTAGAATTAAAAGTAAGAGACGGGTCAGTTTTTGCCTTAATTGTAAATTACAACTAATAAGAATCAATTAAAATGGAATTTTTTTTCAAATGTAACTCAAGTAAGGAATATTTTGATATGAATTTTATGTCATTGAACTAAATAGGAAAAAAGCTTTTAACAAACAATCATTGATTCACTCAGCTTTATTATAATAATAGATAAGGCTCGATATTGTTGATAGAGCATGTATATCTAAGTTAGGGTAGTATAGACATGATGTCACCAACTTTGGTTACAGACAGTTTTTCGCCTATGTGATTCTCAAACCAACACTTGGTTTGAGAATCGCATAAGCAAGAAATTGTCAGTTCCATGGTGTAGTGGCTAATATATTGGACTACGACATCACAGTATGCAAGTTTGAACTTCAGTTACACTATTATATTTACTTTCAGACTAATATCCCTGGGAAAGGTACAAAACCCCCTCATCCACCCAGGTATGGGTTAAATATTACCACTACTGTTCTTCTTCAAGGACGATTTTGGCATTAAATAGCCCACTAAGGTTGATATGCCATTAAAAAAACAAAGAAAATAACTCTTTCCCAAAGATGCTAATAGGTACACAAAAATCTAAAAGGACGCAGTAAAATCATATCCATGCATCCTAGTGTTTTTCTTTTTTCTTCCCTTACCATTTCAAGCTAACTAGAAATGAATTACACAGGATAGGTTACAAGGTAGGAATTAGATGGCTTTAGTGGGGACCCATAGATTTTTCTGGGGACTCATTTAAAGCAAATATGCATGTCCCAGGATGCACTAATTCAAATAGCTATCAGCATCACTGCTTTTCAATGTGGCTGATTGAAATTTATAGAAGCCAGTAACAAATGGAAACAACCACAACATTAACACTTTTCTGCATTAACAACCCGTCCTTCAGGGCGGGGGTCCGGTGTGCTTCGGCCACTGGACCTGTGTGTTAAATTAATAGCGTCGATTCCAGGGGGCTATCCGCCCAGGCAACACCTGCCTCCTTGATTTAAAGGGGCAGGGCTGGGTTTATTGCCCAGCGCCTGAGGCGCCCCCCTCGAGCGGGAATGCCGACGGGATCGACCCATGAGCTTCGGCTTGTAGGTGGGCCCACATAAAAATGTCCTTGTGTCACGCCGTCATGAGTGGGATGAAAGGCAAATACCTTAACACTTTCTTCAATGTCACACAATAACAGGGTAGAAATAAATTTTTACATGTCTTAAGTCAAGACTTCAATACTCTTGAACTAAGTAAGGGTCAAAGTGGAGTGTTGCATGTCATGGAATGCTTAGCTATCCAAATTCCATCCTTAAGCATAATGGGTGCCCCCCCCCCATGGTCAACAGGCAGTCCCAAAGATGTACTAGACAAGTTGTGTCTCTGTCCATTAAGGCTTGGAGAGATGGGGCTTGTCCCCCAACTATAGGCATATACCTGTGTATGTACATAGCTCTCTTTGCACCCTATGACTCCAATGAAGTTATACGCACCAGTTGCATCTTTACAACAGCTATTCTATACAGTAAGTATCTACTTCTATTCTCCAATTAGTAGCCCCAAGATTATCTACAAAGACTCTTTTCCTTAGCATCTTCGTCCTAGCTGTTCTGCATTATATGTTAAATGTTGCTCAGACAATAAAGTCTGTATTTTGTTATGTGCCTCTTTGTTGGAACTTGTTGTGTATTCTGGGGCTTTTCTGAGGCCTCCTAACGTATTATAAGAAGTGGATTTAGCCTCAGAAATTAAAACCACATTTAATTCTTCTAAGACAAATGTTTAACCTGCCACACAGTTCAATTGGCTCAGGTTTTCAGAAAATTGATTGTTCACTGATGAGATAGATACTTACTAAATGGTATTATTTCTATGCCAAAATGTTCAGCTCAATGCATAATTAATGTATAAATAGTATTTTGCTACCTTTTGTGTAGGTGTACTGATGTGCACATATATCTAGAAGAATTTTGCATACATACTTTATTATAATAATAGATAGGGCTCAATATTAAATGGTTTTAGTTTATTAAGTCTCATCAGTGGTGTATACACCAGTGTAGACACTGCTGTTGAGACTTAATAAAGTTGAAACAGCTGTACGGTGTTCCACATCGCACGTGTTATTTGCCGAGGTTACTTGTCAGGATTATTTTCAATAATTATCGAATTTTATACGATATATGCATTGTAATTGCCTTCAAAAAAATATGAACAATAATATATATATATATATATATATATATATATATATATATATATACCCACCACACACACACATATATATGTATAAAAGTATTCATCCCATATATATATATATATATATATATATATATATATATTTGTGTATCCATCCAATGTATATATATGTGTGTATGTGTGTGTGTGTGTGAACCCACCCCAAATATATATATATATATATATATATATATTATATATATATATGAGTGCATGTGGTGGGTATGTGCATATATGTTAAAAAAGCTAGATAGATTCATTTCACTGATATTTTCTTATCTCTATATATGTTCAAAAGAAAAAATTGATTAAAATAAAAAAAATATTTTTAATTTTATAATGTATATCAATCCACAAAACAGTTTTAACTATTATTGTTATTGATTTATAATGTCCTCTTGCATCTTCCTTTCAAATAAATTTGTGTGTGTGTGTGTGTGTGTATGTATATATATATATATATATATATATATATATATATATATATATATGTATATATGTATATATATATATTTGTGTGTGTAAGTATGTGTGGAGATAGATAAATTGAGAGGCAGCTAGAAACAGATTATTTCAAATATATGAATATATATGTACACAGAGACATAGAGAGAGAGAGAGACAAACAGAGAAAGAGAAAGAAAAAAAAAACAGAAGTTGAAAGATAGCTACAAACAGACAATTTCAAATATAATAACATATATACACACAGAAAGACACTCATATATATATATATATATATATATATATATTTTTTTTTTTTTTCAGCTGTTAAAAAATATATATATATATATATATATATATATATATATATATATATATATATAAGTTAAATGAAAGGAAATGAATTCGACGGTATGAATATAGATAAAAGGATATGAAAAGCAACACAATACGCTGTTAAAGTGAAAACATTTTATAACATATTCATAGCTAATATTGAACAATATTTCGATTTTATAAAAATCATCTTCAGAGCTTGTTTATACTCCGTACTATCAAGAGCAGAGACGAAAGTCATATGAATTTTTAAAAAATAGTGTCGAACTTGGAATATGTTTTCTTTTTTCAAAAACTGTTACAATAAGAGATACATGATTTGGTGACCGAGATAAGTGTGGCGGAAGTGCTCATATTTGAAACTACCACATAACTTTTTTGCAACATCAAGCTTTTCGTTTTGAATTCATATGACTTTCATCTCTGCTCTTGATAGTACGGAGTATAAACAAGCTCTGAAGATGATTTTTATAAAATCGAAATATTGTTCAATATTAGCTATGAATATGTTATAAAATGTTTTCACTTTAACAGCATATTGTGTTGTTTTCATATCCTTTTATCTATACTCATATATATATATATATATATATATATATATATATGTGTGTGTGAAGAGAATTGCTATACAAAGAAAGAGGCACATGGTGTAATGGTTAGAGTCATAGGAAATGGACAAGTTGACCTGAGCTCAAATCCTGGATGTGGTAATTGCATTTCTCTTAGCATTAATGCCCTTAGAAAAATATGAATCCAACTATTCTCCCTCCAGCTATGGGCAAATAGTAGGGCAGACTGGGCTCTTTAACCTTAGTTAGATAACCAGTCTAGGAGAAAGAAAACTATTCAAACCTATTAAACTCCACTTAACAAATTGTGTCACATCCTGCTCATGGGGAAGGGTTGGTAAATATAGCTGATATTTATAAAAAGAAATAGAAAAAATTAAAGACACAAAAATAGAAAGAAAAACAAAAATACTAGTTTACATAGAATAGTGTATAATAATAATGATAGTTCATCTAAAGAATTGAGTATCTGCGATTATCATTGAAGAACTGACATGGGGGGGGATATCACTTTAAGGAAACCACCAAGTGGTTGTGATATTTTATTGAAAAAACATACATGGGTTTTAGTAAAGAGGAATATAAAATAAACAAAAGATTATGGTGAAGTGAAGACCTTTGCTGCTTCAATTGCCAAAGCAATGTATGTGAAATCAATGGAGAGCTAAGAACAATATTTATCTTGAAGACTTTCCCATTGAATTCACACATAAATCTAAAACGGGTGAAGAATGGAGGAAGCAGTGAGGAGGATGAAGAGACGGCAAGAAATGCTAAAAGGTTTGTTCAGGCATAAAATAATGTTCGAACATTTAACAACTTATATTCTAGCAATGGTGTCATGCCTCTCGACTTCTATCAAATTCTATTCGATGTTTTTGTAATTTGCTTAGCGGCATCTCTGGCGGAAAGAAAGTCTTTTGATCTGGTTACTAATAAAAGTAATAAAAGTATATTTATCCTGCAACTTAGATGGCTTACACGTAATATGTGCATAAGAGAGAGAGAGAGAGAGAGAGAGAGAGAGAGAGAGAGAGAGAGAAATGGGAGAAGAGGGAGGAGAAGAAAGAGAATAGAGAGTAATAGAGAGATAGAGAGTAAAAGAGAGAAAGATTAGAAGGAAAAAGAGAGGGGGATTTATAGTTGAGAGATAATCTGGAGTTGTTTGATGGAGCAACTAATGAAAGTAACAATATACAGGTTGGGGCAGAAGTAAGGGTGCAATCAGTAATTGATCACCTTCTTACTTCCTCCCTCCACCACCCCTCACCTGTGTTTGAACTTCATTAGAAATGATTTAAGAAATGGATGAGAATGACTTGGTCTATCGAGAAGAAAGAGAAAAAAATTGAAAATGCAGAAATAAAATTGAAATAAAATAGTGAATAATTTTATATTGCTCAGTATCTTGACTTAACTATTAATAACATTAGCGTGTTTTCTGACCAATAGGATGCATTTGTGTGTCCTTAAAGAAAGAATCCAAATACTTAATTGTATCCAATGACTGGTATTATAGATAGGAGAACCTGCGGGATGAAATTTGGTTTTCAATATTTTTATAACTATCAAATTTAAAAAAAACAAAACCTAATAGTTACTAGACAAAACGTGACCCATTCGGTAACCCAATCAGCTCTGGGAGATTAGGGAAAAGGGAGCTAACAAAGCGAATAAAATTTAAAAAATAAATAAATACGGCCAGACGAAACCTTAAAATCATTTTGTTAGCTTTCTAAGAAAGGAAATGTTTGACCTCATTTAAGCTATGGGTTGCTGGTTGTGAAATTTAACATAGAAATACATTTCCAATTCTCCCGTCTCTCTCTCTCTCTCTCTCTCTCTCTCTCTCTCTCTCTCTCTCTCTCTCTCTCTCTACTCTCCAGAGAAATTAACTATATAACGAGAAGGTAGTCAAGAGATACATAGAGAGGAAAAAAGAGATAGACACAGAGTAAAGTAAGAGATTGGTTAGTTTTTGACTTAATTACAAATTACAACTAATTAGAACCAATTAAAACAGAATTTTTTTCGAACATAATTCAATCCTAAAAGTAAGGAATAATTTAGTATAATTTTTGTGTCATTAAACTAAATAGTAAAAAAACCATTAGGAAGCAAAAGTTGATTAACTCAGCTTTAGTATAATAATAGATTTAAAAAAACAAAACCTAATAGTTATTATCAGCAGGCATATCTATATATATATATATATATATATATATATATATATATATATATATAAGAGAGAGAGAGAGAGAGAGACAGAGAGAGAGAGAGACAGAGACAGAGACAGACAGACAGACAGACAGGTTCATTCAATAAATGAAGTGAGTTTTGCCTAAGGACTTGGCAATAGGAATCACTATTTACAGTTGCACCTTCTTCAAGGAAATCAAGAGTGATAGATTCTCTCATGTCCCAGAAGGCTGTCAGCATGACCTTCTTTACTGACTACTGCAAACTCATGTTTTCTGAAAATTGTAACATGGTTTGCACTTATTAGCATGTTTTCTGACCAATCATTGTATACAATGACTGGTATTATAGATAGGAGAACAAACGTAATAAAATTTGGTCTGTAATATTTTTATAACTATCCTTCATTACAATATTTATTTTATATTAAAACTATTGAATTGAATTTTTTTAAAAAGATGACAGTTATTATCAGTAAAATTGTATTGCCAATGAAGGAGATTATGTGGAAAAATAGAATTTTGTAGTTGAGAACTTGGTTTATTCAGGATCCCTTTGATGTAGTAGTTAATCTGCTGAATGGTTTAGAAGATGTCCCCTATTTTTTCCAAGCACTCTCAACCATGTCCATGATCATCTTGAATGTAAGCAATTGAAAATCATCTAGAAGAAATATTCCAATGATATTCAACAAAATCTGTTTAAATAATAAGCTGCTGAAATATACACTATTCAAACTCTCTCTCTCTCTCTCTCTCTCTCTCTCTCTCTCTCTCTCTCTCTCTCTCTCACTTTCCCTCCATATATATATATATATATATATATAATATACAGTGATGCTGATAGCTTTTTGATATTGTGCATCCTGGGATGCACATATCTGCTTTGAATGAGTCCCTGGGAAAATTTATGGGTCCCAACTAAAGCCGTCTATCTCCTACCTTGTAACCTATCATGTGTAATTCGTTTCTAAGAAACTATTGCAATGTATTTACAGTTAACTTGAAATGGTGAGGGAAGAAAAAAGAAAAACACAGGGACACATAGATATGATTTTACTGCATCCTTTTAAATTTTTCTGCATCAGGGATGCAGGTCGCATACCTATCAGCATCTCTCTCTCTCTCTCTCTATATATATATATATATATATATATATATATATATATATACATTTGTGAGGATTGCTGCTCTGGCCAAAAGATGACCATCTCTATATTTAATAATTCCATTTCACTTAGTCATGTGCATAAAAATGACTAAACAGGCAATGTTATAATTAGCCTTTGGCTGTTCTCTGTGAAAACTTCTGACAACTCTGAGCCCATCATCCCTACTCAATAATTATAGGACCTATATGCACAGAAAGATGACAGACTGGGCTCTGTATCTTTTGGTATGGCAACCAGTCTAGGAGAAAGAATTTACTACTGAATAGAAAATGTATTCATTTAATTCATTTCTCTTTTTCTAATTCTAAACTATTTTGTTAGAGCTGATGATCCATGTTGTTTTCAGGTGTAGTCTGGCAGGTAGTTTGGGGTACTCTGGTTGATAAAGGGTTAAACAAAGTGGATTAAATTGTTTAGATTAATGGATTTTTTCCCAAGCCATGCAGAGGAAAATATCATGGACTTCCTTGATAAAAAATCAGAATTACTACTTAGTTGCCCTTCCTTGAGCGTTTATGACAAGCTTAATTCTTTCAGGCATGGATTTCACTAAATTAAAGCAATATTCTTTATCAAAATCATTCCAGATTGGAATACTTGAAATCCTATGACTGTGTACAAACAAATTAATAGGAATAATTACTTGAAACCATATAATTGCATATAAATTAATTGTATTAGATAAGAATACAACTCAATGTGTATGGTTCCATGTTGGCATTAGCTGGATTTGATGCATGAGAGATAGAGAGGAGAGAGTGAGAGAGTGAGAGAGAATAAGACAGGCAGATAGAGGGTGGAGGAGGAGTTAAAGGGAGAGAGAGAGAGAGGATAGTAAGAGAGTGAGAGAGAGAGAGAGAGAGAGAGAATAAGACAACCAGGCAGATAAAGGGTGGTGGAAGAGGAGGAGGAGTTAAAGAGAGAGAGAGAGGAGAGAGAGAGAGAGAATAAGACAAACAGGCAGATAGAGGGTGATGGAGGAGGAGAGAGAGAGAGAGAATCAGACAAACAGGCAGATAGAGGGTGGTGGAGGAGGTGGAGTTAAAAGAGAGAGAGGGGAGAGAGAGAGAGAGAGAATAAGACAAACAGGCAGATAGAGGGTGGTGGAGGAGGAGTTAAAGAGAGCGTGAGAGAGAGGGAGAGGAAAGAGAGAGAGAGAGAGAGAGAGAGAAAGAGAATAAGACAAACAGGCAAATAGAGGGTGGTGGAAGAGGAGTTAAAGAGGCATAAAGTATTTCAACTGAAAAAAAAAAGCCATTGTTAAATTGCAAGGAAAGAGAGAATCAAAATTGTACAAATTTATTACCACTAGGTAAATACACAAATATTCCTGCTATTCAGAAATGTAATCATAGTACTGAGATGTTTGCTAAATGAAGACTCATCAGGCACATACACAAAATGGGGGGGGGGCGCACTTAGTGAGGATTACGCTCATTAGGAAAGGTTTGGAAGACTACTAGACTGTTAGCCAATCAATCTTAAGTTGGTGCCTATGGAAATGATAATAGTAAGTATTTTCCATGATAGTGGAAATGATAATAGTATATTCAAAATGCAAGTGAGATATAAAAATCTTATGTTAATAGATTTACTAAGAAAGGATATATATATATATATATATATATATATATATATAGAGAGAGAGAGAGAGAGAGAGAGAGAGAGAGAGAGAGAGAGAGAGAGAGAGGAGGAAGAAGTAATGAATGGAAATTGAGGCTCAACAAATGATTTCAGGTTAGAATTTTTATCCAGTGTTTTATAAAAAATTTGTATCAACATCATTATTGTGCATCTTGGATAAGGTAGATAGACTGATAGATATGAACATAGATAGATAGATATAGACTGTGATAGATTAATAGATAGAACATAAATAGATAGATAGATAGATAGAGACTGTGACAGATTGATGGATAGATACAAAGATAGAGAGATGGATAGATATAGACTGTGATAGATAGATAGATAGATAGATAGATAGATAGATAGATATAGACTGCCCAATAAAACTAGAGTGATCCTATATAGATAGATTGATGGATAGATAGATAGATAGATAGAGACTGTGGTAAATTGATGGATAGATACATAGATAGAGAGATGGATAGAGATAGATAGATAGATAGATAGATAGATATAGACTGTGATAGATAGATTGATGGATAGATAGATTAGACTAGCTTGGTAAACATTACAATTTACTGGGACGATACCAATATATATGCATTTGTTTAAAATTTGTTTAAAAACCCTGCAATGATTTTATCCCTGTGGTCAGCAAATACAATTAGATGCTCAAATATCAACATTGGGTTCTTTTTTTTTTCTGTGCAGGATGACCCAGAAAAAACAGAACCCCAACCCCAACCCTAACCCTAACCCTAACCCTACCCCCCCCCCAGTTAAAATTAACAGTTTTATTACAAAATTTGTGCTTTGTTTTTTCTGGAACACCCTAATTTACTAAACAAAAGTTCATAATTACCATTAAAAGTTTAAACTAGAGGATTCAAATTATTATGCAAAGACTTTTTCAGAAAGGTTAGTTTTTAATTAGTTTTTTTTTTTAGTTTTTAAATTTTCCTGAAGAAAAACAAAACATTGATTTTGGTTTCAAATTTTCTTTTTTATACATTATAAAACTAGAGTGATCCTATATGAAAATGAAAACCCTTGCCATATATTTTTGTTATTTTCATTATTGTCACAAAACAATTTGTTCTTAATTACTTAATGTTAATGGAAGTATATATAGTTTAAGTAAATATTAATATGCATTCAAAATTTCATCTCTTTAAAATTCAATAAAAATTATAACTTATCGCGTTTTTTTTTTTAAAGATCTGAATCTCCACTTTAAATAATAAAAAGAAATAATTTAAAAAATTTAGGAGGGTTACTACTTACACCTTTAAATAAACTTTAGACCCATGTTAGCTGTCTCATCCACAGTGGGTATCAACCCAACCTATTTGCCATAAGTAGGATGGAGCACAAGGTTACAAGTATGGAGCATCCAGCGAGGATCAGGGGAATCCCTGTGGCATAGTAGTTAATGTGCTGGACTGTGACATTGTAGTAAGTGAGTTTGAAACCAGTTGTGCTATTACTTTCACTTTTGGACTAATACCCTTAGGAAAGGTATGAATTCCTTATCCCCCAGCTAGGGGTTAAACAGTATCCCTACTATTCTTCTACAAAGATGGCTTTGGCATTAAATAACCCATGAAAGTTTGAGATGCCAATAAACAAAGAAACCAAACCAATCCAATAAGGATCAATCTTCATGGATGCTCAAATATTTAAAGACCTAGCTGTCCCATTCACACCAGATATATACCCAACCCATTCGCCATATAGGGTTAAAGATTATAATATAAAATATAACTAGTTGAAACAAACAACTCTGACAAGAGCGATGAACATAACAAAAATGAACTTTAATAAAAGCACATGGAGAGACATTTACGATATGGAGTACATATACATGAAACAAGATGCATAGTGGATAATATACATCTTATTATAATGGAGATTGTGTGTTTTTCTGTCTGTAACCGAAACTAAATCACTACTCAAGTCACAATTCCCTTAGTTATTTACGTCACATTCTCCATGAATTTATCCTTATTTTAACCTCAATTATTAATAAAATTGTTTTACATTATTAATACTGTTAACCATATCTACATACTAATAACATGCAATTGTATTTATATATACAATAAAAT
>CM042151.1:30439310-30449310 GCA_023376005.1 Doryteuthis pealeii | reverse complement strand
CTCTTTTGTTTTATGGTCAGTCAGTCTATTTAAAATTGTTGATGAAAACGCGTGCATTCTTGGATATAGATATATAGATATATGTGTGTGTATGTATATCGATAGATAGATATCATATGCGGAAATATTTGTAATGTAAGCCAATAGAAGCCACTGAGGTAATCTGAAATTTGGTGTGGCTTAGTTGAGCGTTCTCCTAAAGACTATCTTACGTCCTTCCTGTCTACTTTTATAAATCAGTCTTTCAATGGCAACGTTATCAATTGCCTGCTGGCACCAGCAGGTAATTCTCACTTCTTCAATACAGTCTTGTTGCCATGACAACAAAAATCACAACCTTGTCCCCCACTAAAAGAGAGAAAAAATGATTAAAAAAAAAATAAAGATACAACTGACTCTTTTAGTCAACTTCTTTCCTTTCCAATTTTTTTTTTTTTATGGCGTTAACTTTTTTTTTTTCGTTTTGGTTTTTATCTTTAATTCATCTAAAAATACCAAATTGCAATTTCAATTCGGCCCCCTTTTTTTTATTGTCAGAACAAAACTAAAAGAAATGAGAAGAACGTTTTTTTTTTTTTTTGTATTGCTTTTTAGAAATATTTATATCTGAGACTGTCTCTGACCATTTAGTCAAAATAAGCTTTTATTCTCTGCTACGTTCTATAAAGAGTGTCACCATTTTGTCTCTGAGAGAATTGAGAATTGGAGAGCTGGTGCTTTGAAACTCAAAGCTTTAAAAGTAACACCCATTATAGAATAATCTTTTATGCAAATTATAAAAGGGTTGAAGTTTTTCTTCCTCTTCTAACTGCTTTCTTTTTCTACTTCTTCCTTTTGACAGTTTCTTCTTGTGTTGTTGTTGTTGTTGTTATTTATTTTCTTCTTCTTTTTGCTCCCATCTAACCAGTTTCTTGTTTTTGTTCTTCTTTTAGTTCTATTTTCTTCTTGTTATATTCTTGTTCTACTTTTAGATTTTCTTTTTTCTTTTTTCTCACTTTCTTCTTCTTTCTTCTTCTCTTCTTCTTCTTCTTCTTCTTCTTCTTCTTCTCACTTTCCTTTCTTCTGGATATTTTCTTCTTCTTCTTCTTCTTCTTCTTCTTCTTCTTCTTCTTCTTCTTCTTCTTCTTCTTTCTTCTTCTTCTTCTTCTTCTTCTTCTTCTTCTTCTTCTTCTTCTTCTTCTTCTTCTTCTTCTTCTTCTTCTTCTTCTCTTTCTTCTTCTTCTAGATATTTTCTTCTTCTTCTTCTTCTTCTTCTTCTTCTTCTTCTTCTTCTTCTTCTTCTTTTCTTCTTCTTCTTCTTCTTCTTCTTCTTCTTCTTCTTCTTCTCTTCTTCTTCTTCTTTCTTCTTCTTCTAGATATTTTTTTCTTCTTCTTCTTCTTCTTCTTCTTCTTCTTCTTTCTTCTTCTTCTTCTTCTTCTTCTTCTTCTTCTTCTTCTTCTTTTTCTTCTTCTTCTCTTTTTCTTCTTTTTCTTCTAGATATTTTTCTTCTTTTTTCTTCTTCTTTCTTTTCTTCTTTCTTCTTCTTCTTCTTCTTCTTCTTCTTATTCTTATTATTATTATTATTATTATTATTATTAATTTTTTTCACTCCTGTGAGTTTTTCACACTAGCATTAGCTGATGGTCTTTTGCTGAAGTCTGAGTAACAACAAGTTTCCTCGGGTTTCCTGGACTCCTCTGAGTATTCTAGCTGATTTCAGCAATACTGTTGTCTGGATGGTCTCAATTCTTCCTCTGATTTCCAGTTCCCTAGTCTTTTTTCTAACTTTTTGGGATCGTTCCAAGTGCACCAACTACAATTGGCATCTCATATTCCACAGCTTTTTTCAATTCTCTGGGAAGATCCAAGTATTTGCCTATCTTTTCATTTTCCTTTATCTTCACCCTGTGATCTGCTGGAACCACAAAGCCCACCAGTTGACACATTCGCTTTTTTTTTGTTAATCAACACTAGGTCTGGTCTCCTGGCTGGGATAGGGTGATCGTCTTTATCTCAAAGTCCCAGAGAATTTTATGCATTTCATTCTCAAGAACAGATTCTGGTTTATGCATATACCATTTTGTTGTATGGTTAAAATTTAATTTTTTGCATAATTCCCAGTGGATCACCTTCCTAACCCAGCATGCTTAGCTTTGTATTCCTGTTGTGCTAGTTTGCTACATTCACTTAATACATGGTTTACTGTCTCATCTCTGTCACCACACAGTCTACATTTACTGTTTGGTTGCGTCTTATCAATTTTTGCTTTGATATAATTTGTTCTTAACACATTATTTTGTGCAGCAATTATTAGTGATTCAGTTTCTCTCTTGAGGTTTCCTCAGGTCTTTTTATGTGCAATCTCTCTGATTTGTCGTTTGAAGTGCCCATATAATTGTTTTTCTTCCGTCTTTGTTTTCTAGTTTTTGTTGTTTTTCTGTTTGTCCATACATTACATCTGCTGTTGTTGGCTGCTATATGTAATCTTTCTTAGCTCTTTTTTGTGTATTCTTCGAGTCCTTGGATTGTGGCCTCTACACAGTCCTCTATATTGGCAAGACCTCTTCCACGTTCTTTTCTTGGTACATATAGCCTTTATTTATCATCTCTAGGGTGTAATTATTATTATTATTATTATTATTATTATTATTATTATTATTGTTATTATCATTATTATTATTACTACAACACTACTACTACTACTGCTATTCATTTTCTTCTTGTTGCTTCCATATAAACCACTTTCTTATTGTTCTTGTTCTTCTCCTATCTTTCTCTTCTTGTTACTTTCTTCTTCTGAACACTTTCTTCATTTCTTTCCAATTCTCTTTTTCTTATTCTTTTTATAGAGAGAATTTCTTTCCTTTTTCTTTTTCTTTTTTAATTGATCTAAAAGTACCAAATAGCAATTTCAAGTCTGACCCTTTTTTATTATCAGAACATTAAAAAAAATTGTTTTGCTTTTTAGAAATATTTATATCTGAGACTGTCTCTGACCATTTAGTCAAAATAAGCTTTTATCCCCTGCTACGTTCTGTAATGAGAGTCACCATTTTCTCTATGAGAGCATAGAATTGGAGATCTGGTCTTAGTTTCTTATGCAAATTATAAAACGGTTAGTTACCCATTATGTATGAAGTTCTGCTTTTCTATGAAAAAAGCAAATAATTCTGGGTTTATTTTCAACGAAATCCTAACTCAGTAATGATCTTATTTCCAAACTTTTATTTGATTTCTTTGTTTTTGTTTTCTTGATTATGCAGTGCCTACAATAGATAGATATACATTAACTTGAAAATAGAGTCACCTAAAAAAAAAAAAAGGTCTATTTTATTCATTTGAAAGAGGAAACTTCTTCTATTTCTTTTTCTTCTTCTTCTCTTTTTCTCTTTTTCTTCCTTTTTTAGTTACTTTCTTCTTCTTCTTCTTCTTCTTCTTCTTCTTCTTCTTCTTCTTTCTTCTTCTTCTTCTTCTTCTTCTTATTCTTTTCTTCTTCTTCTTCTTTTCTTCTTCTTCTTTTTCTTCCTTTTTTAATTGCTTTCTTCTTCTTCTTCCTTTTCTTCTTCTTCTTCTTCTTCTTCTTCTTCTTCTTCTTCTTCTTCTTATTATTATTATTATTATTATTATTATTATTATTCCTTCTTTTGGTTTGGTTTTTTTTCTTCTTTTTCTTGTCTTTCTGTTAGTTGCATTCTTATTCTTTCTTTTTTAGTTGCATTCTTCTTCATCTTCTTCATCTTCTTCTTTTTCTTCTTAATTGCATTCTTCTTCTTGTTCTTCTTGTTCTTCTTCTTAGTTGCATTCTTCTTCTTCTTCTTCTTCTTCGCATTCTTCTTCTTCTTCTTCTTCGCATTCTTCTTCTTCTTCTTCGCATTCTTCTTCTTAGTTGCATTCTTCTTCTTCTTTTTATTCACAATTTCCATATACTTTGCACACAATGAAACAGATTAAGTTTCCTGTAAACATATCTATATTCTTCTCTATTAATTCGAAGCCTTTACTAAGGGGTTTCTTGACATTTAGCTGCACAATATCACAATCTCTCTAGACATGTTTGTTTTATTTTTAGTTTACACTAGTAAAATTTGCAATGTAGATTCATGTTTACACCTGCCTTTCCTATTTAATTCAGTTTTATTTTTTTCAGTCAATATCAGAGATGAATTTTGTTGAATTATTTCTTCAGTCAAATGATTTTCCTCTTCGTTTTTTGCTTTATAGAAATCTTGACTTGGTTAAGAATGAATATAACTCATTCTAAAAGAACAGCTGCTTAAAAATGACTTTTAAAAATATCATTTTCAAATAAAATATCGTTACAAGTCTACATGTGAAATTTTATCAGAAACTTCCCAATATGTTCCAAGATGGCTTGGTGTTACTTCATAAATATCTAAAATATTAAAAAAATACTGGTTATATACTTTGTTAAATTTCTTACAATAACTTACTAGCTCTTACATATAAACTAAGAGGTAAATTTCTCAAGAATGAAAGTTTAAATAAGAAAAATATACAGTATGTAATTCATACACTATCACTTATAAATAAGTTATTTGTATTAAGAATAGTTACTTGAAGCTATAATTGTTTACTAAAGGTTATTATTATTAGTTACTTGAAACCATATAAGTGTATGTAAACAAATGATTATTAAATAGAATAGTTACTTGAAACTATTTAATTGTGTATATGTTACTTGATATCATATATAAGTTAATTTCCTAGTTGAGTAACATGATATTACAGAGTGACCCAGAAAAAACAGAACCCAAATCATTTATTTATTTTCTCATTAAACTAATCCTAAACCCCAACCCAAACCCTAACCCTAACCCTAACCCCTAACCTAACCCTAATCCTAAACCATAACCATAACCCTTGTTGGACTTAAACTTTAAAAAAATTAAAATTAACAGTTTTTTTACAAAAAATTTTGGGATCACACTGTAATATTATGTTACTCAACTAGAGGAGATTAGGGTTAGGGTTTAGGGTTAGGGTTAGGGTTAGGGTTAGTTTAATGGGAAATAAATAAATAATTTGGGTTCTGTTTTTTCTGGGTCACCTGTAATATCATGTTACTCAACTAGGAAATAACCCATATAACTGTGTGCAAATTTTTTGTATTAGATAGGAATAACTTATATCATATAATTGTGTCCCCCTCAAAAAAAAAAAAAACTCTTAAGAAACTACACAAAAGTGTAAGTATAAACGTATAATGTACGTGATTCCTTAATTTTAAAGGGGTTGACATACTTTTAAAATCAATTAATCAATTTAAAAAAATTGTTTTTGGTCTAGGTATGACTGTATTTAATGGTGAGGTTCCAGTTATTATATAGTTTGCTATATTTATAAATAAAAAGTATTCAATATCATTAATAGAGCAATTACATCTATTAGGGTAGTGAAAACATGAAGTCAACAGTGCTTGGTAATGGACAGTTTTTTGCCAATGCAATTTTCGGACCAAGTAACCAATAAGCACCCCAAATCATCAACTTAATGAAAAGTTCATATTTTAACTCATCACTGGTAACTTTCACTTCTAAATTTTTGTAAACAAATGATTTTCATCAGAAGTTTATGGAAATGTTGAACTCACAATAAAGCAAATAAATAGATGGTTGGTACAAGTAATCAAATTAAAATTCAATATCAAAATCTTTTTTTAAATAAATACTTTTTAATCAGAAATTTATGAATATTTTTCAACACTTATGATGATTTAAAAAAAAGACAAAAGACGTTTTTATATTAAAATAGCTAAAAAAGAGAAATGCAATTATGTTTATTTAAATAAAAATACAGTTTTTATTTACAAAATATTTTTTTAATGCTTATTTAAATAAAAGTATGTTGTTCAGAAATAGCATCACACAATTTGTAAAAATTTGTTTTTGTCAGATACAATATAATTGCAAAAATCATCTGTTCGTTTATTTTCAAATATTTGAAAGCGAAACTTACTGGTGTAGAGTTAAAATATGAACATTTCATTAAGTTGATGATTTGGGGTGCTTATTGGTTACTTGGTCCCAATTTTCAAAGAAAACAGACCTTCCCATCATGCCCCACAAATTAAACTAGCCCCCCCCCACACACTATGACTCAGGTGTGTGTCCATTTCCATGATGCACTACACAACAGCATATAAAGAAAAACCATGAACACAAATAAATCACTTGGTTAGAAAATTGTATAGACAAGAAACTGTCAATTACCAACTGATTCTTTGCTACCCATACTAAGATATATATATATATACTAAGTAATAAAATCTACAGAGTGGCTAATTGTCAGTATCAACTGAGCAGCAAGGGAGTCTATCCTCTTTTTGTTAGCACTAGACCAGGCAGATTTTTTTTGCTAGGATGAAGCTCCAAGATGCTTTACTGCACTGATCAGATTACCCAAGCTGTGCTACTCATGCGCTGAGTTGGCAGTATCAGATGAGCAGCAAGACAGTCTATCCCCTTTTTATTAGCACTAGACCAGGGAGACTTTTTTTTGCTAGTGCAGAGCACCGCACCTATGGCAGCTCCAAGATGCTTTACTGCACCGATCAGATTACCCAAGCTGTGCTACTCATGCGCTGAGTTGACGAGGACCAGTATTGAACCTAGAAATTTTGTGATTCCTAGGCAGATGCTCTACTAACTGAGCTAAAGCAGACCCATTATATGGGTCCTACTTTGCTTATTGTATACTGACGTTACAACAACAACAAACAAAAATGTATGTTGCTATGGCGATGTCACTCAACGACAATTACCTGTTGAGCGGAGGTGCTGTTAAGTGAGGAAGAAAATGTGCATCTTTGTCTGCTGCTTTGCCATTTCTTGCTTGACAGCAAGAAATTTCAATAAGAAATTCCCGCACCAAAATCATTTTAAATATTTTTATTATCAAGTTTTAAGGTTTAAAGGTGGGGCTGTGGTTATTCTTGGTGTGTCTTCTTAGGGTTTTGCTTTTACCCCTATTTAACCATATTAACCAGGAAAAGATAAAGACAGAAGGTCGTTTTATGATTTAGGCTTTATTCACCGGTCATAGCCACCATGTGGCAAGGAAATATCTGCCTGGCCAATAGTAGCGACTAGACACAGTAAAAGCCTAAACTCGAATGGCCGAATGATTCTTTTGGGGTTCGGAAGTGGGTCCTTTTTCCTACACATGCATGGAAGGTTCTTCTGATGAAGACTCATGGGAGTTTGTTATTTTTTAATTATTTTAGTTATTATTTTTTATTTAGTTATTATTTATTTAGTTATTATTTTTTAATTTTTAAAAAAAATTTATTATAATCCCTACAGGTTATCATCTTCCAAAAAGAATCTATCAGGTTTTCATAAACTTCTTAATAATCTCTAATAATGAATGCAAATGTCAGTGTTTCACATTTGTTCAGCTTTACTCCTAGAGGCCATAGCCCACCATATCATACCATTTTAGAATCAGGCCATCTCCGTGAACAAATCAAAAACACAACTCCAAGTTTCACATTTTGATTGTCAGCTGAGCTGGTTATCTACATATCAGACATTTTTATAATTGATAATATATATATATATATATATATATATATATATATATATATATGGCGCGAATGCCCACATTGGTGAATAATGTAACAACTTTCGTTCTTTTTTGCAAAATTAAGGTTTTTTGTTTTTGAACTGATTTGACATTTATCTCCGACCACAAACACCACGGAGTAAATGAGCTCTGATGATGATTTTTGTAAAATCGAAATATTGATCAATATCAGCTATGATTATATTATAAATTGTTTTCTCTTTAACAGCATTGTGTGATGTTTTCATTCCACCTTTTCATACTCATATATATATATATATATATATATATATATATCCTCCATTTAGCTTTTCAACTTATAAACAGACTGTAGTAAATAAATTTACTGATAAAGCTTTGTGTACATACCAAGGCGAAATATCAATTGAATTTATGCTTTATCCATTTTTCCTCAAATATATATATGTATGTATGTGTGTGTGTGTGTGTGTGTGTGTGTGTGTATGTGTATCAATATTATAGATATACACCTGGTTTAGTCCATCCACCTAGGAACCACATGGTTCTGGGTCCCTCGATAACTCAGTGCATGAGTAGCACACTTTGGATCTGTGCAGTAAAGTGGGGAGCTGATAGTAGGTGTAGAACTCCACCTCAGATACGAAAAACAATCTCCCTGGTCTAGCGCTAGTGAAAAGGGTACAGACTCCCTTGCTGTCCAGCTGATGACGTACAAATAGGAATATTTCCTTGTAGTATTTGTTATTCAATTTTTTATTTTCTAATTTTATTTTTGAACTTTTTAATAGATAGGTAGATATATTGGATACACATTGTGTTTTGTATAAGTGGATAAAATTTCTACAGAAGTAATACTTATTATTCCATTTTTGTCAATTAGACTTCTTGCTTTTTTTTTTTTCTGAGAAGAGAAAACAACCTTCTAAAATTAGTAACAGTATAAAATAAATTGGTCAGTGGAAAAAGATGACAGACTAAAATTTGTTATAAGGTTATATATACAATGCAGAAGGTATTTTTTTTTTTAGCCTTCCAGTCGAGGTCAAAAAGTGCATAATTGACTTTGATCACTTCAATGAGAATCAATAAAACCAATTAATATTTTCTTGAAAAAGTTTTTTTTTTAATCTTTTATTTTCCTTAAAGTTCTGCGGCTTTTTTAGTGGATACAAAATTAATCATTGCTTACATGAACATTGTATGCAGAATACCTTTCAATTTGCAGTAATATAATTATACTGTAAATAGAATGCAAATATATATATATATATATATATATATATATATATAATAATGTTGTTCTGGTTCCAACGGGAGAAAATTCAATATTTCATAAAAAAAGAAGGTCCGCAAAATGTATTTTGTTCTCAGAAAAAAATTTTTAAATCCTTTTTGTTTTACATATGCAACATGTGTTTCAGATCTTCTGGTATCTTCTTCAGGCTTTGATTGGTAATATGAATATTCATATTATCAATCAAAGCCTGAAGAAGATACCAGAAGATCTGAAACATGTGTTGCATATGTAAAACAAAAAGAAATAAAAACATTTTTTTCTGAGAACAAAATACATTTTGCGGACCTTCTTTTTTTATAAAATATATATATATATATATATAGGGTGTTCAGGATAAATTTGACATATTTATATTTGGTTATTTTTCTCCGTAGGTTGGAGGTATTGACACACACTATGCATCATTTAAAAGCTTGGACCCTTCTTCATTCATATATGTGATGACAGATCGAATGGATGACTGGAACCCACCTGAATCATGGAAGAGAATAACTTGTATCATGATGATCTACGCTGGCTATCAAAATAAGGAGATTATGGTTGCTTCATAATGCTCCCTGAACACTGTAAAACTAATCAGGCATGAACTGGAGAATTGCAATGGAGTCTATGAGGCTGTGACTAGAAGAAAGCAACATAACAGATGATCTGATTGCATTTGTACAGCAGAAATCCTAGAAAATCTGCAGAAAAAAGTGTTGGAGGACCCTCAGATGCCTATGTGGAGTTGCTAAACACTGTAGTCAAGCCCTGGATAACAAGGGTAGCCAATGGTAGGCCATATGTATGGCAGCAGGATTCTAACCTCCTGCCATACCTTTGAGGAAAGATTTACGACTACACCAGTCCCAATGTTTGGCTTCCGAACTTCCCAGATCTTAACCCCATGGATTATTATGTATGTGGCGCTGTTGAGAAAGACACCAATTGGTGAGCCAGAACTATAAAAACCCAGTTAATTGACAGAATTAAGGTAGTTTTTGAGACCCTTTTTAGGGAGACTGTAACATTAGCTTGCTTCAGGTTCCGGAGCAGGATTGAGGCTGTGATCGATGCAAATGGCGGTTATTTTAAGTGAAACTTTTTGATAGTAGTGTAATTTCCATGCCTGTTGAATTTCTTTACAAACATTTAAATTTTGTAGTTACCCATCCCTA
>CM042151.1:30421810-30429310 GCA_023376005.1 Doryteuthis pealeii | reverse complement strand
TACCAGGTTTGATATTTCTTATGCCATCATAAAATCACCCGTATCTGTGACTAAATAAAATTGGAGGAATAAAATTTCAAGTTTTTCTTCTTTATATTTTATTGATAACCCAAGATAAAAAAAAAAGATGGCTACAATTTGATCAAACATAAAATGATACAGACCCATAATCCACTGACAAATATCTGATACTTAGAAGCAAATAGTAACCAATAAAGTTTAGCAATAAGTTCATTTTAAACAGATATGTGGGCTCGTCTATTCAAAAAGCAACAAAGATAAAACTTGTAGTTCTCAAAAAGCCAGTGAATAGTAAAGATAATTTATCTTAAAAATAATTTTTTCATATGGAGATAAAGCAAGTGCTATTGGTCAAAAGGAGCTTTGGTTATTTATAGAAATTGTTCATTTGAGAAACTACAGCATCAAAGATGATGAATAACTTCTCAGGAAGCCCTGGGCTGATCAGCAAAGATGAAAATAGAAGAAGAAGCCAGTAAGTAGTAGTGATGTCTTATCACAAAAATATACATCATAAAAAAAGTCTGAAAAAAATTTTTTACAGATAAGAATGTTAACCTGATAAAATTTAAAAAGCTAAAGTAACACGGATACATTTTCATCTATCTGTAATTGTAAGGTGAGATATCTTTTTACTCAATGATATTTTTAGACCAAGTATATAGATCAATAGATAGATAGATGCATATATAACACACACACATAAATATATATATATAATATATATATATATATATACAGGGAACAAACTATAACATATAGATAGATGTATATATACATACATACGCACATACATACATGTGAACAAACTATAGCATATAGATAGATGTTTATATACATACAAACATATATACATGTGAAGAAACTATAACATATAGATAGATGTATATATACATACACATACATATGTGATATAACATATAGATAGATGTATATATACATACATACATGTGAAGAAACTATAACATATAGATAGATGTATATATACATACACACATACATACGTGAACAAACTATAACATATAGATAGATGTATACATATACATAACATACATACATACCATATAGATAATGTATATATACATACACACATACATACATGTGAAAAATTATAACATATAAATAGATGTATATATACATACACACATACATACGTGAACAAACTATAACATATAGATAGATGTATATATACATACACACATACATACATGTGAAGAAACTAACATATTAGATAGATGTATATATACATATGCACATACATACATGTGAAGAAACTATAACATATAGATGTATATATACATACACACATACATACATGTGAACAAACTATAACATATAAATAGATGTTTATATACATACACACATACATACATGTGAACAAACTATAACATATAGATTGATGTTATATATACATACACACATACATACATGTGAACAAACTATAACATATAGATAGATGTATATATATATACATATACACATAAATACATGTGAAGAAACTATAACATATAGATAGATGTATATATACATACATAGATACATGTATACATGTGAACAAACTATAACATATAGATAGAAGTTTATATATATATATACACATACGTACATGTGAACAAACTATAACATATAGATAGATATTTATATACATACGCACATACATGCATGTGAACAAACTATAACATATAGATAGATGTATATATAATACACATACATACATGTGAACAAACTATAACATATAGATAGATGTATATATGCACACACACATACATACATGTGAACAAACTATAACATATAGATAGATGTATATATACATACGCACATACATACATGTGAAGAAACTATAACATATAGATAGATGTATATATACATACACACATACATACATGTGAACAAACTATAACATATAGATAGATGTATATATACATACACACATACATACATGTTAACAAACTATAACATATAAATATATATATATATATACTTACACACATACATGCATGTGAACAAAATACTACATATAAATAGATGTATATATACATACACACATACATACATGTGAACAAACTATAACATATAGATAGATACATATATATGTACACACAAACATACATACAAAGAAAATATGACAGATAAGAACAGATTATAATACATACATATATATGGACAGACTATAACATATAGATAGATAGATAGATAGATAGATACATACATACATACATATATACATACATGTGAACAAACTATAACATATAACATATGTATGTACACACATACATACATACTAAGAAAATATAACAGATATATAGGAAGTGATTATGATATATACATACATGGAAAAATATATGATATAGATAGATACATGTGTAAAATGAAACTGGAAGTGAATCCGACGGTATGTTGAAAAAATGAATAAAGGAAAGAAAGTATAGAATGGATAAAATAGGATATTTTAATCAATTTTACTTACACATGTTTCGGTCAGGAGTTTATCCATGTGTACATTATTCAAACTGTTATTATTTTTAAATAACCAAATGAAATGAAATAATAATAATAGAAAAAATGTAGAAATGTTCCGCACATAAAGAAAATTCGACCTTCATCAGAGTAAATCCTTATTTGAAATGAAATTCGTTTCTTTCCTTTATTCATTTTTTCAACATAGATACATGCATATGTCCACCCATACATATATGCAAACAAAATATAATACATAGATAAAAGCTAATTATCATACATACATACATACATACATACATACATATATACATACATATGTACATGAATATGAACAGATCAAAGTTGATAGATAAATACATACATACATATATATATATACATACATACACACCGACAGATATGCATACATAAATATGAACAAACTACGATAGATAGATACATACAAACTATGATAGATAGATTGATACATATATATGAACAAACTCTAACTTAGAGATAGATAGATGCATATGCACATACATATATGCATACATAATGAGAAACAATAAAATATAGATAGATAGGGAGATAGATATGAACAGATTAAAGTAGATAGATAGATAGATAGATACATACATACATACATATATACATAGCAATAGCATAATCTTTACAGATCACTGCCATCCCTCATAATCCTATAACCCCACCAGCAGAACCTTTCCTCTCATGAGCCCTCAAATGACTCATCAAACCCGCTGCAGATCAACAAAGTTTGATGCAAATATGATATAGGAATGATGTCCTTCTCGTTGTATCAGATGATAAAATTCTATGATTCTATGATTCTGCTCATGATCATATGTCAGGGACTCCCAATTATCGACGGGAACACAAAAGTACACTAGACACTCATTCACACTATCATGAAACCATTTTTTTGGCTTGTGTTGTGGTCTTTTGCCAAAAAGGAGCTCACCATAAAAAAGCTGTTTTGGTAGTCTAGAGTCATCAAGCCGAACAAGATGACTCGCCCACTTCATCTGATTCATCATCACAATTACAGCAATGATAGTTGTTTTGGCTTTGGTCAAGACAGCCATATCTGGAACATGGCTTTCCCACTTCAGACCAAGGATATGTCTAAGAGAATGCTGATGGAATCTGAGCTTGATACAACATCCAGGTTTCAGAAGCATAGAACAAGGATGAAAACACATGCTTGATGAACAGACATTTCAGTTGCCAGAGTAAGATCACTATTGGACCAGACCCTGATTTCTAGCTTACCAAAGGACCCAAATTCCCTGCTTTCCGCATCAAGAGAACCAACACTAGATAAAGAACTACCAAGGTAGACAAACTCTTCAGACGCTTCCCATAGACAAAGATGTCAGGTTCCACGTAAGGATCACCAGCAACCAGAGCATACATGACTTTGTTTTTCTAATGCTAACTGTAAGACCAAAGCAGGTACAAGCATTAATACTTACATATATACAAACTATAACATAGATAGATAGATAAAGACAGATTATGATACATACATACATACAATAACACATAGATATATCTTTCTAAAGTATTGATCTTTCTAAACTATTGATCATTCGACACTATTGATTTTTCTACATTATTGATCATACATAGATACATACATAGACATTTACATATATGCATACTTATTATAATCATCTATCAATTAATCAAATTTTGGCATTAAATAACCAATAAGGAGTTGATATGCCATTAAACAAATAGACTAAACCAAAATATTTACTAATAATGTCATTCTCTCCATGGTTGAGCCAACATTTTCCTGGCAGACAGACAGGTAGGCATCTTTCAGTGGAAAGGTTAGATTAACACAATCTTATCAAGTGAACAGGTGACTGTTGCTTGCTGTTACTTGTTCCAAACCAGGGCCCCAAAACTGTGGATCACCCTGGTGTCATATATAAATACAGTGTCACTGCTGACACTCAAGTTGGATCTGTTTGCCAGAGAATGAACATGGCTGACCGCCATTTGATATAAATAGAGGTACCATACTGCTGGGATCAGGACTTACAATCATAGATTGGCCCGGTGCACACTGTGTGTTTCAAGCAGCTCTGTATTTTTCTTAGAAGCGCTTTCGTTTATCTTTATTTCTATTTTCTTAATGTATCTAATTCCATTTTGTAATTAAATACACTAGCAAAAAAAAAACAAAACAAAAAAAAAACAACGGCCTCCGGGCCATGTAAAAATTAATCTTTGAAAGATATTGCCTGAGAGTGCAGGAGTTAAAAATTCAATGTTAGATGATTCATACCATAAGTAAGTAAAATCATCAAATTAATTAAAGGAGTAAAAGAATAAACAATTTGAAATGGAGTAAAAGAATAAAACAATTTGAAATGGAAACTTGGTTATAATAACTTCAAATATACATTAAAATAAAACAAACTATATATAAATATATAATACCAGGCATGTATTTATTAAAACTTGTTTTAAAAAACCATGAGGATTGTCTAAAGCTGCATGCTCAAATTTTGAGTGTATTTATTCTGTTATGATGATTTGGGGTAATGTGATGTAAGCAGTGACATAGTTTCAGTTACAGACAAATAGAGACCTAATCTCCATTATTAATAGATTTGATATAGTTAAGTTGTTCATCTATTATTTACATTATGTACATATGACATTAGAAAACCTAGTAACACTGTTGGTTTTATAATATTTAAAAGAAGGACACAGATATCTTTTTAACTATTCCTACTCACTTTATTTCATTTTTGGTGTCATGCTTAGTGTTATGGTTATTGTCATAGAAAATGAAATCAGCAACCTGAGTTCAAATCCTCAATGAGGCTGTTTGTATTTAACTTCATACTATTTCCCTTGGGAAAGGTATGAATCCACTTGTTCTCACAGCTATGAGTAAATAGTAGGTCAGACTGGGTTCTTTAGCCTTGTTATGGCAGCCAGAAAGAAAACTGTTGACATTAAAATGAATACAATGGAGATGCTTCATACCTTATCAAAAGAGGAGTTTCAGGGCTGCTTCAACTAGTGGAAACCTTGCTAGAATAAAAATATTAAATGTTGGGGAATATTTAAGAAAAGGAACTTTTCATTCATTTGTTAATTTCTAATGACTTGGTACAACTTTGGTTTTGATACTTTTTTAACACATTTAAAATTCTGATGATCCCAAATAGAACCATCTCTTATTTACCAGTCATCTGGATTATCTTACATTTTATATATATATATATATATATATATATATATATATATATATTTAATATACCAAACTTATTGGTAAATCCCGCGGTGAGAAAAATACTTTTTTAACACATATTTAAGAAAAATAAATATTACCTTTCATTCATTGTTCATTTCTGTTTTGGTGAATACAGTTTTGATCTGAATACCTTTTGAATACACCTCATATTTCAGGATGTCATTCTTCCCAAATTGTTTTTACTCAAAAGATGTATTATAAAATGATCAATAATGTAGAAAGATCTATAGTGTAAAATGATCAATAATGTAGAAAGATCAATAGTGTTGAATGATCAATAAGAATGATCAATAGTGTAGAATGATTAATAATGAGAATGATTAATAGTGTAGAATGATCAATAGTGTAGAATGATTAATAATATAAAAAGATCAATAGTGTTGAATGATCAATAGCATAGCAAGATCAATAATATAGAAATATCAATAATTTAAAAAGTTTAATAGTGTAGAAAGATCAGTAATTTAGAAATATCAATAATGTAGAATGATCAGTAATTCAACATTTTTAAGCTTTGTGTTCCCAATTATCCCTTGAAAATTAAAAATCTCAAAGTGCATAGGTGGAGTAAATTCCCTACTGTGTAAGAACCTCTCACATACATTACATAGCTTGGATCAATTTTCAAAAACAAAAAAATCAAAAAAGAAAGCAAAAAAGATAGAAAAAAAATCTTCTATCTTGATGAGACACAAGTCCAAGCCAAGTTGATAGATCCTTTCCAGATTTCACTATCTAGTATCACTCTTCTTTTTTTAATGACGCCCTGTCAGTGGGGTGTAGAATATGCTGTTTTATTTTTTCATTTATTTTTAGAAGCAGCAATGTCAATGTAGGTATTTACATAGAAGCGTGTTGGGTAATGGTGTAAGATTTAAAGTACTATAATAAATTTGGAATAAGTAAGTAATAATAATAATAATAATAAATAATAAGTAATAATAATTAGTAATAATAATTAATAATATAATACAGTTAGAAATAAGTAATAATAATTAGTAATAATAAGTAATAATATAATAAAGTAATAATATATAATAAGTAATAATAATATAATAATAAGTTAGAAATAAGTAATAATAATTAGTAATAATAAGTAATAATAATTAGTAATAATAAGTAATAATAATAATATATAATAAGTAATAAAATAATAATAATATAATAAGTTAATAATAATAATTAGTAATAATAAGTAATAATAATAGTAAGTAATAATAAGTAATAATATAATAAAGTTAGTAAGTGTAATAATAAGTACAAGAAATATTAATGTAGAGAGCACACGGAAAAACATATACAAGACTACATAGTTAGCAAGTATACAAACGTGTATAGGACTTCATCCCACAGAAGTGATAAAAGTTCCTGAAGAAATGTCACTTACTTATAGCAGGCTGGGGGGGGGCAAATCCTCCCACCTAAAGGTAGAGATACAAGCGTCTAAACCACACATAGTGTTTGACTGTCCCAAAGAAAGAGGATTCAAAATTCTCACCTTGCTGCCTAAATACACTGGCTCCCTATTGACAGAAATCTGCACAAGGGAAGATAACTCTTCTAGACCCTACATTAATCCAAACAGGGGCAGATAATTGCTACAATGGTTATCATAATAGGAAATGGACACAGCAAGATGAGTTAAATCCTGGATGAGATTGTTTGCATTTCACATAGAATTAATAACCTTGGGATTAACTATTCTCCTCCAGCTATGGGTAAATAGTAGATCAGGCTGGGTT
>CM042151.1:30379310-30416810 GCA_023376005.1 Doryteuthis pealeii | reverse complement strand
GGTTTAGAAGAAAGCAGCGGCAACAAAGCACTGGCACATCAACATCTTCAGGGATAGCCTTCAAATGCGAAATCTGTGGTCAAGAATGTTTTTCAAACATCAGACTTCACAGTCACAGGAGGTGCTGTAACTTCAGGGGCACATAAAAACTTTATTATAGCCTTCCAAGGCTGAAATACCAATACAATACAATATATTATATATATATATATGGTCAGACTAAACTGGTGTGTCCCTGTGTAAGTGTCCACAGGAGTATGTCACTTATGAATTCGTCCTTGCTTCTCCAGCGCAGTCCAGTATCTCCCGGCTGTACAGCTGCTTTTTTTGGGGAGTGCTGCTTCCAAAATTTGTATAATGGCCCATAACTCAGAGGTCCATAGATCAGAACTATGCTCTGCTACCATTTATTACTACTACTCTGGACTAAGGAGACACTTAATAATCAACACAAATGCCAACAATATATTCAAGATGTTTATTTTAACACAATCAACTCTCTCTGCTTGCCAACACAAAACAAGGACATGAGAAAACATACGGGCACACAAAAAGGATTTTTCGAAATAGGAGAGTTCTCTTAAAGAAAGATAACTTAAGTTATCTTTTTTTGTTAGATGACATCAACAGACATCATACAGTATTTTTTTTTTTAGTTCCCATCTAAAAAGGTAATACATGAAAGAAAATGAATAAATGTGTTAGAGAGAGAGAGAGAGAGAGAGAGAGAGAGAGAGAGAGAGAGAGAGAGGGAGGGAGGGGGGGGGAATAAATGAAAGAAAGTAAATGAGAATGTGTTTTAGAGAGACAGAAAGAATAATTATGTGTACAAGAGATGGAATAAATGAGAGAAAATGAATAAGAGTGAGTATGAGTTTTAGAGAGAAAGACAGACAGAGCAGAGAGACAGAGACAGAGAGAATATGTATATGTATAAGAGAAGGAATAAAAGAAAGAGAATGAATTTAGTGTGTATTTTCATGTGCAAGAGAGAGAGAGAGGGGGAGAGAGAGAGAGAGATAGAGAAAGAGAGAGAGAGAAAGAGAAGAGAGAGAGAGAGAAAGAGAGAGAGAGAGGGAGAGAGAGAAAATATTTATGTGTATACACATAAATAATAGATGAGAGATAAAGTATTTTAGAAAGAGTGAGTGAGAGAGAGAGAAAGAGAGAGAGAGAAAGGGTGAGTGAATATGTATGTGTATGAGAGAGGGAATAAATGAGATATAATGAATTAGAGTGATTATTTTAGAAAGAGAGAGAGAGAAAGAGAGCGTGAGAGTGAATATGTATCTGTATGAGAGAGGGAATAAATAAGATATAATGAATTAGAGTAAGTGAAAAAGAGAGATAGAGGGACAAACAGTGACAGACTTCAGTGAACTTCTTTTTGCAATACTAACTTACTAATTGGTTTAGTCTTTAACCAGAGTTTAGTCTTGTGCAAAGCAACACGAGCATGGCACACAGTAAGGATCAAACTCATTAAACTAGGAAAAAAATAAGCTTGCTAAACATTATACTATGGGAAATGCTTAGAAAATGGAACTAATACTTAAATATTCTCTACCCAATCCCCATAAAAAATCTTTTTCATAAAAAATAATCTGCACGGTTGACAGGCAAAGATAAATCATAAAATCCCATGATAGGAAAAAAAGGAGAAGGAGGGGGGCGGAAGAGGAGGAGGAGGAGGAGAAGGAAGAGGAGAAGAAGAAGGAATAAACATTCTTTTTCGGTGTTATCACAGAATATTTAACTCTCCTAAAATCTGAACGTGTTGGTGTGGGAGGCATAGTGATTATTGGCAGGAAAAAAAAAAAGAAATTGGTCTCCGAAAGGGGGCAAAAATTCACACCTTCCCAGCCATATCTAGATAGCAGGGTTGATTGTACTCTATAAGTCTTGGTGATGGGCAACTAGACTAAGAGAAGGAAAATTTTAAAATTGTGAAGAAGGCAACAAGAAAACACTTCACAAGAATAAGGAAGGTGTTAAGATTCATGAATACCCAAATCCTGGAAAAGAGAAGTTACCATGGTGTAGTGTTTAATGTGCTGGACTGCAACATCTTATTATAATGGAGTTTCAGTGTCTGTCTGTAACCAAAACTATGTCACTGCTTACATCACAATACCTTCAGGAATTGCGTAAGTTTATCAATGAGTATTTAATTTATAGCCAAAATCATTAATAAACCTAAGACTATCTCTATAAAAATCTGAAATTTGCCTCAAAACAGTCCATGTTATTAGCTATTATATGTATATATATATATATATATATATATATATATATATATATATATAAATCAATAGTAATGGTATTATGGATGATTTGGACTCATAACTTAAAGTTTCATGGTTATTGGTTATGCAATCCTCAGATGAGTCAAAATGGTTGAGATCTTAAAAACCAGTAGTCAAATGGTTGAGATCTTAAAAACCAGTAGTTTTTAGCGTTTATATAAACGTGAAGCGTTTTCACGCGATGTGATGATATAATGCTAAAAATTGTTTTTAAACTGTGGCTTGTTTAACGTTTATGTGACGTGGATCGTGTTCACGTGATGTAATGTTATGACGTTAAATCTATGTTTAAAAAAAATGATAATAAAACAAACTTGCTTAGGTTTTAATGCACGCAGTGTTCAGATGAAATTTTTTTTTTTTTTAATAAAAGGAGTGCGAAAATTAAGAGATCAATTAGGATCAGGTGGTAAGTGGCACAGTAAAAATTTGTTCAAATGCCTGCATATACACACACATATATATATATATATATATATATATATATATATATAAAGCAATTGGTAATTTGCTTGAAGCATTGTTAAGTATGTTATAATATATTAATATTTTGAAGGTCAGTACAATGCGTATGAAAAATAAAAACAATTTTTCATACGCATTGTACTGGCCTTCAAAATATTAATATATTATAATATATATATATATATATATATATATATATATATATATATATATAAAAACATCTCTGCCATAAGTAAGCAGTACTGATATAGAATGAAGAAGTTGTCCCCAACAAGATTTTTAATTCCTCTCTGATGTACATGGAAACCTGTTCGACACAGACAGTGCCTTTACCAATTTGACTATAAAATCAACTGGGAAATGTGTTCCTTTATTATTATAAAAACAAAATTCACAGTTGACTTTATGCAAATTCAGATAGCATTAATTGTGTCATTTTCTTTCGAAAACAAGGCTAAGGAACCAATGTCTGCCCTACTATTTAACCATAGCTAGGGAAATAGTCAGATTTATACCCTTTCCAAAGGTATTAATGCTATGTGAAATGCAAACATCCTCATCCAGGATTTGAACTGATTCCATCTTTTTACAGCAATAACCATTACTATTAAAAAAACAGTCTTTCCTATTATTTACCCATTTTTAAAAAATCTATCTCCTATATACACCAAAACCTGTTTGACAAATATATAATATATAGACAAGTATATAAACCTCTCTACCACAAGTAAGCAGTACTGATATAAAATAAAGAAGTCGTCCCCAACAAGATTTTTAATTCCTCTCTTATGTACATGGAAACCTATTTGACACAGACAGTGCCTTTACCAATTTGACTATAAAATCAACTGTGAAATGTGTTCTTTTATTATTATAAAAACAAGATTCACAGTTGACTTTATGCAAATTCAGATAGCATTAATTGTGTCATTTTCCTTCTCCTAGACTGGTTACCAAACCAAGGCTAAGGAACCAAAGTCTGCCCTACTATTTAGCCATAGCTAGGGAAATAGTCAGATTTATACCTTTTCCAAGGGTATTTATGCTATGTGAAATGCAAACAGCCTCATCCAGGATTTGAACTCAGGTTGCTGATTCCATCTTTTTACAGCAATAACCATTACTATTAAAAAACAGTCTTCCCTATCATTTACCCATTTTTTAAAAATCTATCTCCTATTTACACCAAAACCTGTTTGACAAAGACAGTACCTTTACCAATTTGACTATAAAATCGACTGTGAAATGTGTTCCTTTATTGTTATAGGAAACACAATTCACAGTTGATTTTATGCAAACTCAGACGGTATTAATTATATGGCAATATTTAGATAACTTTGATAACCTTTAGATTAGAATTTAAGCATTCTGACTTATTTTGGTAATGGTGGCACAGCCATTGAAAAAAAAAAATGTTTATTCTTTATTTCTAAGCATTATGGGAAGGGATCTATAGAATCTCTTCTACTTTTTTTGTCAGCTATTAGAGAATAAAATACACCTGACATTATTAAAGGTGAGCTGTCTTGGCTACTCTTTCAAAAAACGGCAAAAAAGAGGATTTTAAAGTAACTTCTGAGTAATAATGAATTTTTATAAATAAATAAATAAATGAATAAATAAATAAATAAAATCTAATGTCAAAACAGGTTTAAAAAAAAAAAAAAAAAAAGAAAAGAAAAGAGAAAGAGAAAGAAAGAAAAAGCAATGAGTGCTTGCAATTCAAAGATTCGGATAATGGCAAGTTAGAATATTTGGCATCGTGACTACACAGGATGCAAGACAGCTTGAAATATTACAAAAAAAATTAAATATCTAAAAAAAAAAAAAAATATCAAGAAGAAAATTCCTATTTTCAGTAATACCTCCATGTTCGGCTGGCGCTAAAATTGCTGCACCATTTAAAAACACATTTCCTATTACGAAGTCATCAGCAAAAAGCCGTGAGCTTTAAATATTAGGATAGTCGGATGTAATTGGGAAAAATATCTACTCTCTTGAGCTTTAAGCAAGAACCAAAAATTAGTCTTTTCTCTATGTATATATGCGTGTGTGAAATTATGCATACTTCTTTGTGTTATATATATATATATATATATATATATATATATATATATTTAGATATATTTAGATATATAAATTTAGATATATGCACATATATGTCCTTGTTCCTACACAAATGCATATATATATATATATATATATATATATATATATATATGAAGAGTATATGTATTCATGTACACACAGGCACATATGCACACACATTTATGAAATTTTGTAAAAATATCAGAACATTGGCATTATTATTTGTACTTATGCTTGGCAGAAACACGATGAGAAATTTTAAATTACAAATGCATTTTAAGATTATGCCTTTATGTAATATAAAAGGCCTACCTAACAATTATATATATATATATATATTGTTGGCATCTTTCTGTCCATTAAAGACGATGGCGTAGTGTCCAAAAAAAAAAATAAATAAATTATCTGTAGCTGAGGTAAGGTCAATTCCCGAGTGACAGCCTTTGGTGCTCTGACAGCGTACAAACTGTGATGCTTTCTGGGGCTGCTGTCTTTTCTCCTTCTTTCTGGTTCTCTTTGCTGTCGAGGCTACTCTCTGCTCTGCCTCACCCCACTCTGTGTCTTGCTTATATATACTAGCAAATATATGCACCCTCCGGGTGCTAGTATTTAAGTTTTGATATAATGAAATATCATATTAAATTAGAAAGGCTAATGAAACGGAATAAGAATGCAGATAAAAGATTTGTAACAGAGAGAGTATGATTGAAAAATAGAACAACTTTGAAACTAACTCTTCCATCATTTTCCATTACTCCCATCTTTCATTGGTAAATTTTCCTAATTTAACTATTTAGTTAAAATAGGAAGTAAAGAATAATATTACAGTTATTTCTTCTTGTTCATAGATTTATTATAAGATTCATCCCCGAGATTTTTGCTCATATTCAATAAGATAAAACCAAACAATTAGAAATCAATAATACTAAGCAAGTATTTATTAAAATCAAATTTTTAAGATCAATATGCAAATTAGCCTTCCCATTCACACTGTAAGCTGCTATTTTGTTGTATATATAAATACAATTGCATGTTATTAGTATGTAGATATGATCAACAGTCTTAAGGATGTAAAACAATTTTATTAATAATTGAGGTTTAAATAAAAATTAAATCATGGAGAATGTGATGTAAATAACAAAGGGAATTGTGACTTGAGTAGTGATATAGTTTCGGTTACAGACAGGCAAACCCACAATCTCCATTATAATAAGAAGATATATATATATATATAATATTATCACAGAAAAATAAAGGGTCTACAATACTACTATTATTATTATAATTATTATTATTATAATTACTGCTCTATGTTTTTAATATATTGAGCACTTTTGGATTATTTATTGATACCACTGCAACGGAAAACTGTAATTGCATACTATATTATATATATATATATATATATATATATATATATATAAGTTAAGATATCATAGACAAACAGTCACCAACTAACATTGACTCTGTGTCTACATTATCCTAATTTAGATATACATGCTCTATCACCATGATATTGAGCACTCTTTATTTATAGATATAGAAAATTATAATATTGATTTTAATATGTATATATATACAAGACAAAATGTGACCCGTTGGTTCCCCCATTGAGCTCTGGTTAGATAATTGGGATTAGGAAAAAAGTGAGTTTGCGAAGAGAATTAAATTTAATTTTAAATAATTACAGCCGGATAATTTAAAAATACATTAAAATCATTTTGTAAGATTTCTAAGAAAGAGAATGTTTGACCTAATTTAAGTTATGGACTAGCTGCTTGTGAAACTTAACATACAAATCTATTTCAAACTCTCTAAATCTATCTCTTTATTCACACAGAGAAACTAACGTCTAGGAGAAGCAAAATTCTGGATTTAGATCCGCTTTATTCTGCTTAAAAAATAACTTTATATCATATCCTGACTATGTTAGAAGAGTTGGGTAAATATATACATACATACAAATATATTTTCACACTCACACACACACACACACACACACACACACGCACACACACACACACACACATCATGTACAGATACTACACCTAAATCCTCATACTTAAAAACATGTACTATATGACAGTTTCTCAGCCAGCAAAAATTTGATGACAGACCTCTGTTCAAGTGTGGAGCACTCTGTTTGATTTGCTGCCATTTTGAATAGCTTCAAAATGAATATTTTTGAAAGATTACATTAATTTTTCCTATAAATCAATTCAAAACAATGCAGAGTTTACATTTATGAAGAAAAAACATTTTGCCTTTTCCAAAAAAATTCTCCTTATTTATTGAATGATCCCTGTAGATAAATAGATAGATAGATAGATAGCTTACCCTTATTCATTAAATGGTGCTTATAGTTTATATAGAAAATGATTATATATAATTCACACTTATTCATAATTGTTGTTATTATTAATTACTAATACTTAAAATCTTTTATTTGGGAGAAAGTGTACAAGGTGAACAGAAAGTCTTGTTACCTCCTACTAAAGTATAACACCTAATTTAAAGTAAAAGTAAAGTCGTGGGGGTGACCTAAAGTCAGTATCAGCCTATCAGCAAGGGAGTCTATCCCCTTTTCACTAGCGCTAGATCAAGGAGATGGTTCTTGCATCTGAGGTGGAGCGCCACACCTACAATCAGCTCCTTACTTTACCACACAGATCCCTGTGCTACTTATACGCTGAGTTGGCGAGGGCCGGTTTCGAAATAGGAACCTGGTGGTTTCTAGCCGAACACTCTACCGACTGAAATAACCTGGCCCATCACCTAATTAATCAACTATAATTTAATAAAATATGTTACAGGAAAGAAAATAGAAATGTTATAACACATACTTATGTTACATCCTGCTCATGGTGGAGGGGCTGGAAACTGAATGTTACTATGCACCATTGACTTTATGTCTATTCTACCCTTAGATATATATGGTCTATCATTGATATTGAGCATAGTATTAATATAAGTAAAGTCAACAAGATGTCCTATTGTCAGTATCAGCTGAACATTGAGGATGTCTTTCTGCCTTTCACTAGCGTTAGACTAGGGAGATTGCTTCGGCATCTGAGGTGGAGTGCCACATTTACCATCAGCTCCCCACTTTACTGCACAGATCCAAACTGTACTATTCCTGTGCTGAGTTGGTGAGGGCCGGTATCAAACCCAGAACCTTGGGGTTCCTAGATGGATGATCTACTGACTAAGCTAAACTATGTGAGTATGTACATATATACACAAATACATATGGATGCTAATATTAGTAAATTCACTCGGTCTTTATATACACTTCGAAGATATGAATCAGCATTAAATGACCCAAAAGGGGTTGATATGCCGTAAAACAAAACACTAGCCTGTTCAATACTTAGATGGGGGACTGTGGTATATTGGTCAATAAGAAACAGAAGCACCGTTTCAGCCAATGTTTTAATAAGAAACGGAAACACCATTTTGGCCATCTTTCATTTGTGATAATAAAAAGGCGGAAGTAGTACTCCAGATAAGCAAGCTGCAACTGGGACCATTTAAGCAATAGCAGATACTGTAAGCAACATATCAAAATATGATTCGCATTAAATGACCCCAAAAGGGTTGATATGCCATAAAACAAAACACGCCTGTTCAATACTTAGATGCTGAAAAGATCTCAAACCAACTCCAGATGTAACACAATAGGTAGAGAGTGAGGGAGAAAGCCAGGAATATAACAGTGACATGTAAATTAGCGCAGAAAAAATTTTAGGAGCAAAATAAGAGTTATGTGTAGATTAGAATGGAAAAGTGTTAGAATGAGTTAGCACAGTGCCACATGGTGTTTTCCTATTGTTCGAGACGTGCCGCATGGCAAAGTGGGAAAGAGGAAGAGTGGGAGGTGAGAATGTTAGATGAGTTTTAGAACTATGCATTGATGAAGTGAGACATGTGGAGTTATTACAGGGTCTGTATTTGGTTGCGACCTGTCAACCTGTTGTCTGGCAACTGGATGCAGCCTTCCTGTGAAGGTGATATGTTGATTCAACATATCTATGAAATAAATAAGCCAAATTATCAAATACAATCCTTTATTCTCAAAAATAAAGTTACAGAATTATCATGAACTGATATACACATATCACACTATAGTGTTTGATCAGGTACCTCTGTGTGTATGCATGTGTCTGTGTGTGTGTGTGTGTGTGTGTGTGTGTGTGTGTGTGTATACATCTGTGTGTATGTATGTGTCTATATGCATGTGTGTATGCATATTTCTGTAAGCATGAATGTATGTATGCATGCATGTATGCGTATTTAGATGTATGTGTATATATGTGTGTGTGTGTGTGTTTAATCAGGTGCCTCTGTGTGTATGCATATATGTGTATGTGTATACATCTGTGTGTATGTATGTGTCTATAGGCATGTGTGTATGCACATTTCTGTAAGCATGCATGTATGCGTATTTAGATGTATGTGTACATATATGTGTGTGAGTGTGTGTATATGTGTGTGTGTGTGTGCATTCAAGGCAGTATATATATGGTAATGTAAGAGCTTTATTTATTAAATATAACTGTTTATACAAAGATTTTAGTAGGCATCTACCTAAGGTTTCAAGCTTTTTGCTTTCGTCAGGATACCTTTAATTTCTCTGGTGTGTCTGCAAAATCATTTTTTGCAGTTATGTATTTGTGAATGACTCTTTCTCTCTCTCTCTATATATATATATGCATTTGTGAATGACTTTATATATATATATTATATATATATATATATATAATATATTCTGCCTTTAAAATGCCAGATTACATATCTTGGCCCAACACCTTATACGTTAATGGTGTTTTGCAGTAAAGCATGTATAAATGAAAAACCACTGCCAGTAAACAATAGGAATGGAAATACTAAAAAAAAAAAAAGAACAAATAAATAAATAAAAATAGAAAATAAAGAATAATAATGATAGAATCTCAGTACATGCGAGTACATCTATATATATATATAATAATGTGAGTGTGTGTGTGTGTGCGTGTGCGTGCGTGCATGCCAAAAATGAAAAAAATAAAAATAAAAATACCAGAAACTGTAATGTCTGAAGTGAAGCAGTGGAGTGTAGAAGGAAAACACAGTTCTTGTGTTAGCTATCCGAGGCACCAATTTCCCTAGATTGAGTGAATTACAATGTTAGCTGCACATCCTACGAGCAGTTTGGGGGGGGGAGTGGGGGTTCGATAGGATGGAGAAAAAAAAATAGTAAAATGAAATAAAGATAGATAGAAAAAATAAATAAAGAAACAAGTTGAGAAAGTAAAGGGTATTAAAAGGGAGAGAAAAAGGGAAGAGCACACACACACACACACACACACACACATATATATATATATATATATATATATATATATATATTGTTGGGGACAGAATGAGAAAGGAAGAGAGAGAGATAGTGAGGATAGGGAGAATTGGCGACTGAAGCACATAAGGGAAATTCTTGAAATTATCTAGCCGTGTATGGAGCCAGGCTTGGGTAATATAGAACTACAGCCCACTAGCACAATTAAGGACAGGGGGGGGGTGCAGAAGGGGGAGATAAAACAGATATAAAAAGGGGGAGGTATAGGAAAGGGGAAAAATAAGTTGAAAAAAAATGGAGTGATAAATAAAATAGATGTATATATGTGCAGGTGCATTAGAATGTTATTATTTGAATGTGTGACTGTAAATTGTGCGCGTGTGCGGCATGAGAGTGTCATCCTTTCATTGGCTGAGAAAACAGTGAGAGAGCGGACACAGAGAGAGAGAGAGAGAGAGAGAGAGAGAGAGAGAGAGAGTGCAGAGGGGGTGAAATGACCAGAGGAGAAATGAAAAAAAAAACTTAAACGAAAAGAAGTAAATAAAAAAATAAATAAATATTGTCAAAAAATAGTAAAAAAAATGCTGAATTACATTATAGGTAGTAAGGAGTAGCTGGTGGTTGTCGGTGTAGTGGACGGTGTAGCTTAGGTATGTAGGTAGGTAGGTAGTTTAGCAGAGAAGAAATTACCGAAAGAAAAAAAGTGCTGGGTTTTACAATGAGAGAAGGGAAAAAATGTACAATATATATATATATATATATATATATATATATATATATATAATATAGGAGAGGAAGTGCAAAATCAGGGAAGTTAGGTGTGGGGTGGGGGTGGGGGTTCGTTAAAATGAAGAAGATAAAGGAGAAATGACCCGTGGGGGGATGTGAAGAATTCCTGGATAATTAAAGAAGGGGAGGAATTGTAGAGACGCAGGGGAAATTAAAGATTTCAAAGAGAGAGGAAGGCAGGAAAGAGAAGGAAAAAGAGTAGTTATAAGAGAGAGAGAGGGGGGGTTGATTAAAGAAAAAAGAGTTAAATCTAACAAAGAGAGAGGGTAGAGAATATTTTTAAAAAAGAGAGAAGAATAAAAAGAAGAACTTTAAGTAAGGTACATAATGCGGGAAGAAATATGGAGAAAGAAAAAAAAAAGGAGAGGAGAGAAGGTAAAGAGTGAGTGAGAAGAAGAAAGAGAGAAAAAGCAGAGAGAGAGAGAGAGAGAGAGAGAGAGAGAGAGAGAGAGAGAGAGAGAGAGAGAGAAATGGAGAAAGAGAAGAAAGAAAATGGGGGAGATATTTTAAAAAAATGAGGAGTGAGAAGAAGAGAGAGTAAAATAGGAGAAAATAAGAAATGGAGAAAGAGAAGAGGAGGAAAGAAAATAAAGACATAATAAAGAGTAGGTAAAAAAAGAAAGAGAAAAACAAGAAAGAAAGAAAGATAGATAGATAGACAGAAGATACAAAAAAGGGGAATGGAAAGAAAGAGATAACTTACTGTTAGAACTAATGTCACTTTAGAAAGAGGAAGTGAAAGTGAAAGTGAAAGTAAATGGCAAGAAGAAGAAAAAGAACAAAAAGTGAAAGTAAACTGCAAAAAGAAGTGATGGTGAATGAAGTGAGAGAAAGAGACAACAGAATTAGAAGGGAGTGAAATTGTAGAGATGCAGTAGAAATTAAAGATTTCAAAGAGAGAGGAAGGAGAGGGAAAAAGAAAAGAGAGAGAGAGAGGAGAGAGGGGGGAAGATTGATTAATTGGAAGGGGAGGTAGAAGAATAAGAAAAAGATAGGAGGAGGAAGGTTGTAAGTGAGATTGAAGAAGAAGAAGATAGAGAGGGGGAGAGAGAAAGGGAAAGAGAAGAGAGAGAGAGAGAGAGAGAGACAACTGGGGACAAATTGGAAGGGGTGGTAGAAGAGTTGGAAAAAGACAAGGTGAGGAAGAGAAGAAGGAAAGAAATAGTGAATAGAGAGAAAAAAGAGAAATAGAAGAAGAGGAGAAGGAGGAGAGAAATAGTGAATAAAGAGAGAAAAAGAGAAATAGAAGAAGAGGAGAAGGAGGAGAGAAATGGTGGTGAATAAAGAGAGAGAAAGGTATAACTGAATTGTAAAGGAGGTTGAAGAAAAAGAAGAAAGAGAGAGAAAGAGACAACTGGAGACAAATTGGAAGAGGAGGAGGAGGAGAGGAAAAGGGGAGAAAAGAGGAGGAGAGAAACAGAGGTGAATAAAGAGAGAAGAGATAACTGTATAGAAGAGGAGGAGGAGAGAAATAGTGGTGAATAAAGAGAGAGAAGGAGATAACTGTATAGATGAGAAGGAGGAGTAGATGAGAAGGAGGAGGAGGGAGAAATAGTGGTGAATAAAGAGAGAGAAAGAGATAACTGTATAGAAGTAGAGATGGAGGAGAGGAAGAGGAGGAGGAGAGAAATAGTGGTGAATAAATAGAGAGAAAGAGATCTGTATAGAAGATGAGGAGGAGGAGGAGGAGGAGGAGAAGGAAATATAGTAGTGAATAAAGAGAGAGAAGGAGACAACTGGAGACAAATTAGAAGGGGAGGTAAGAAAGAGAAAGAAGCTTCACTATAAGAAGAGTGAACGGTGACACTAAAAAGCAGCCTAATGATGTAAAGAAGAAATGACCGTGGGGAAGTGAACAGTTTAAAGGAAGACAAAGTGTCAACCGGAGTAGAAATGCAAAAAAGAAATGAAAAAAAAAAGAAATGCAAAAAAAAAAAAGAAAAATTGAAATTGGAAGAAATTTTTTAGCGGAGAAAAAAAAAATTAGCAAAAGGGAATTGAAGAATGAAAAAAAAAAAAAATAAGAATAAGAATAAATAAATAAATACTGGGACTAAAATGAAATAAAGTGTTTTGGGATATAATGATAAAAGAATTCAATGTAAGTAATGCAGGTAAATGAATGAGGGAAGGAAAAGTAAATGGAAAGAAAAAAAAATTGAAAAGAAACAAAAAAACAAAAAGGGAAATTTAAGTAAGAAAAAAAAAAATGAAAAGATTCGGTGTAACCAATTCGAGATAATTGAGAAAAGAGTGGAATGAAAAATGACCAAGAGAAAGAAAGAGTCCAATGTGATGAGAATTGGGCTAAAAAAGAATTAAAATTAAAACACTAAAATCAAAGAAGAAAAAAAATGAAAGAAAGCAGAAGGGTTTCAATTCAATGGAGCCAAGATAATTGAAAAAGGAAATGAACGAATAATATACATTGAAAAAAAAGAAGTAAAAGAAAAACACTGATGGATTCTTCTGTAAGTTTTAAATTGGTGAAGAAGAATGGAAAATAAAAATTCTGAACGAGTCCAATAAGATGGGGAATGAAGTGAGAGAAAGAGAAAACTGAATCAGAAAGAGAGTTGAGAAGAGAAATGGTAAGAGGAGGAAGGGAAAGAGGAGGAGGAGAGAAATTGTGGTGAAAAGAGAGAGAGAGAGAAAGAGAGAAGTGGAGACACATTGGAAGGGGAGGCAGTAGAGTTGGAAAAAGAGGAGGAGAGTGAGGAGGAAGAAGAAAAAGAAAAAGGGAAAAGAAAAACTGATAGATTCTTCAGTGAGTTTTAAATGAGTGAAGAAGAATGGAAAATAAAATTCTGAAGGAGTCCAATAAGATGGTGAATAAAGCTGTGAGAGAGAGAGAGTGAGAGAGAGAGAGTGAGAGAGAGAGAGAACTAAATTGTAAGGGAGTGGATAAGAGAAATGGTAAGAGGAGGAAGGGAAAGAGGAGGAGGAGAGAAATGATGGTGAAAAGAGAGAGAGTGAGTAAGAGAGAAGTGGAGACACATTGGAAGGGTAGGCAAAAGAGTAGGAAAAAGAGGAGAGTGAGGAGGAGGAGGAGGAAGAAAAAGAAGGGAGAAGAAAAACTATGGATTCTTCTGTAGGTTTTAAATTGGTGAAGAAGAATGGAAAATAAAAATTCTGAAAGAGTCCAATAAGATGGGGAATGAAGCGAGAGAAAGAAAGAAAGGAATAATAATTACCAATAAAAGATTTTTTTTAAATTACCAAAGATGAATAACCAGCTCAAATAGTTATTTTTACTAAGCTTTGTTTAGTTGGGGCACAAGTATGGGGCACCCAGTGAGACTCAAACCCAAAAGAATATGGTCTACCAGTCTAGCTTGCTAACCATTACCCCACATGAGTTCCCTAACCAGCACAAAAAAAAAAAAAAACATTTACCCAACAGGTTGGATTTGACACAAGGTCACAAGTAGGAGGCATCCAGTGAGGATTGAACTCACTTTTCAGTAGTAATGGGATTTGCAAGACTAGCTTGCTAACCATTATATCATGATGGGACACCTAATTACACCACGATACAAATAAAGATGTGAATGAATGAAATGTAATCATGGCTTGGTTCTGGTTTGGTTTCTTTGCTTCATAGGCAATTCAGTACCAAAGCCATCCTTGTAGAAAAACAGTAAGGATACTATTTAACCCATAGCTGAGAGGATGAGGGGGTTAATACCTTTCCCAAGAGTATTAATCTGAAAGTGAATACAATAGAATAACATGACTGGGGTTTGAACTCGCTTGCTACAATGTCGCAGTCCAGCATCTTAATCATTGCATCACCAGGACTCCCCATGTAACCATGGTTGCCAGGCTGAAATATTTAAGAAAACAGTCAAAGAGATGGGAGAAAACCAGTGGACAAAATTAATGAAAAATGGGTTAAAGGAAAGAGAAAATAACTAACAGAAAAAAAAAAGGAGAAATGTTTCAACATTTTAGAAAATGTACAAAAGAAAGAGATGAAAGAAAATCGATAAAAACGAAAAAAAAAAGAAGAAAAACAAATGAAAGAATGAATGAAAACTAACCAGGAAATTTGAAGATTTTTGTATAAAAAGATGAAAAAAAAATGTAATAGAGAAAGAAATAAGTTTTGCAAGAAAAAAAAAAAAAAGAAAACAAGAAAAGAAAAATGAAGAATTTTAAATGCTTCCAAGAAGGTTGCGGCAAAGAACTGGTAAAATAAGGAATTTCAATGCTTACAAAATTAAATAGGTGCAATGAGAAGTGACAAAAAAAATAACGGAGGAAGGTAAAAATGATGGACTGCATGGCAACCGAATTGAGGCAAATAAGAAAGCAGGAATATTCTTGAAGAGAATCAAATAGGATAACAAAGAGTAAAAGTTAGCAAAGAGGAAAATGAAGAAGTCTAATGCATTCGGAATTGATAAATAGGAAAATCTATTTAAAAAGAAAAAAAAAAAATGAAAGAAAGAAAAAAAAAAAGGAATGAAAAAGAAGCTATGAATGAAGTAATTAAGAATGATTTTTAAGTAGTCCCACTAAGATTTTAGGAAAGAATAGATAAAAAATATTTTTAAAAATGCAAAGAGAGAAAAAAAAACAAAAAAAACAAAATGGAGACTTTTAATACAGCCAAAGATATTTGAAGGAAGAATGAAGATCTTATGAATGATTCCAATGTATCCAAGATATTTAATTTTCAGAAAGAGAGAAGAAAATGGTAAACTGAAATGTACTCAAAAAATGACGACAAGAGATTAGACAAAAAAATAAATGATAATGGAAAAAAAAATTAATATTGACTAGATAAGCTAAAAAAAGAAATTCATCACAATAAAAAAAAAAATGAACGAAATATAGGGAATGAAATATGAACGATTTCTCGAAATCCAACAAAAAAAGGTGGGGATAATATAAGAAGGAAGTACTTAAAAAGATAGAGGAAATGAACAAAGAATGTAATATATGTTTCTCGTGATATATATTTACCAACCCCTCCGCTCGAGCATGATGAGACATAAGGTCAATTTATTAAGCAAAGTTAAACAGGTTTGAATTCAGAGTTTTCCTTCTCCTAGACTGGTTGCTAACAAAGGCTAAAGTGCCCAGTTTGCCTTACTATTTACCCATAGCTGGAAGGAGAGTAGGATTCATACCTTTCCCAAGGGTATTAGCACTAAGTGAAAATGCAATTTCCATGTCCAGGATTTGAACTCAGGCCGACGAGTCCATTTCCTATAATTTTAACCATTACACTTCCATGTTTCTCTTTATATGGAAAGCAATGAAATACAATCTATATTATAATGATCCAAATTTTAAATGTACAAGAGCAGGCTGAAAAATGGGCTGAAAAATTCATAGGCTGAAAAATTCATAGGCTGAAAAATTCATAGGCTGAAAAATTTGGCCCAAATATGTAAGAAGGTCGAGCTCAAAAATTCATCTAATAACAACATGCTGTTGATGGCTTTCTTGACTAATGGGATCCAAGCACTGCAACATCAATGGAAAATGTATGTGGACTACAAAGAAGACTATGTTGAAAAATAAACCTCTTTTGGTCAAAGAGAGTATTTTGGTTAGACTATGAATTTTTCAGCCAACTCTCATATATCATCAATATCATCATCAGGTCATTAAACAAAGAAACTAAACCAAACCATAGCAACAGAGGTTCTTTACTCATTTAAAAAAATAGAGTATTATTCAATGAAAAGAGAAAAGATATGTCTTAGATTCTTTTAGCTTTATAGAAAATGCTAGGGAAAAATAATACAGTATTAAACTGCACTAAAACTGATGATCCTGAAAGAAATGAATAAACTGAAATAGATATGTACAAACTGAGATAGACTGATAGATATGAATAAACCGAGAAAAATGGATACATACAAGGTGTGCCAAAAAAGTATCAAGATTTTTGTACTTTGTGACACACCTTGTATTCTGATAAAATGAACATTCCATTCATTGTTCATTTCTATCTTGGTAAATACAGCTTCAAACCCGGCACTTTTATAACACACGTTGTATTCTGAAAAAAATGAACGTTCCATTCATTGTTCATTACTATCTTGGTAAATACAGCTTCAAACTCGGCACGTTAATGACACACCTTGTATTTTGAAAAAAACATTCCATTCATTGCTCATTTCTGTCTTGGTAAATACAGCTTTAAACTCGATACTTTTATGACACACCTTGTAAAAAAAAAATTTCCATTCATTGCATTTCTATCTTGGTAAATATAGCTTCAAGACACACCTTGTATTCTAAAAAAAATTAACATTCCATTCATTGCACATTTCTATCTTGGTAAATACAGCTTCAAATCCGGCACTTTTATGACACACCTTGTATTCTAAAAAAAATTAACGTTCCATTCATTGTTCATTTCTATCTTGGTAAATATAGCTTCAATAGCGATACTTTTATGACACACCTTGTATGAATGAATTGAGATTGATTGATAAGTAGATATAAACAAACTGAGATAGATACATACGAGGGTCGTATAACATCATACCTGTGGTTGATGACTTTTTTGACCAATGGGATCCAAGCACTGCAACATTGATGGAAGTGTATGGACCGTAAAGGCTGCGATGTTGAAAAATAAACCTCATAGCACAACTGGAGTTCAAACTTGCTTAGTATGATGTAGCAGTCCAGCATGTCAACCATTACATCACAAGGACTCCCTGTGTAACCATGGTTACCAGGCTGAAATATTTAAGTTTGATTATATTGATGATATATGAGAGTTGGCTGAAAAGTTCATAGTCTGACCAAGACACTCCCATGGAATGTGACCAAAGGAGGTTTATTTTTCAACATTGTCTTCTTTGTAGTCTACATACATTTTCCATTGATGTTGCAGTGCTTGGATCCATGAGATCATCTTCATCAGCCCAGGAACTTTTTGTCTGAATGAAAAAAATGTCCTTATGAAACGAGATCGCAAAAGGGGTGCCTAAAGGTCATATGGTCCAAATTCTATTTCTTGAGTACTTTCCCTTATTCATTTATTAATTTATTTATTACTAATTTCCAATCCAATTAACAAATTAATAATAATAATGTAGCATTATACCTATGCTGGTTTAGCTCAGTCAGTATAGTGTTCGGCAAGGAATCATAGCACAGGAAAAAGGCACATTGTAGTGCAATTTTTGACAGCATTAAAATATTCAAGTAATAAAGCAATTTCCGATCCAAAAACTTAAATAATTATAGTGTAGGGATCTACATTCACACTCACTCTTGTCATTATAGTTCCTCAAACTATTAAATTCTAATTATAGAGTACATATTTATCCAACCTCTCTGCCATAAACAGGGTGTGACACAGGGCCAATTTCTTTTTAAGCAAAATATAAATGGTTTGATTTTAGAGTTTTCCTTCTCTTAGATTGGTGCCATACCCAAGTTAAAGAGGCCAATCTGCCCTACTATTTACCCATAGCTGGAGGGAGAATAGCTTGATTTATACCTTTCCCAAGAATATTGGCACAATGTGAAATGCAAGCAGTCTCATCCAGGATTTGAATGTATGTTATATATATTTACCAACCCTTCCGCACGAACAGGATGTGACACAAAGTCAATTTCTTAAGGGTAGTTTAACAGGTTTGAATTCAGAGTTTTTCTTCTCCTAGATAGGTTGCCTAACCAAGGCTGATGAGCCCTACTATTTACCCATAGTTGGAGGAAGTATAGTTGGATTCATACCTTTCCCAAGGATATTAGCGCTATATGAAATGCAAACAGCCTTGTCCAGGATTTGAACTCGGGTCGACGAGTTCATTTCCTATGACTCTAACCATCATGCCATGCGCCTCCACATGTATGTTATTTTAACACAGTAAAAAAAACCACATTGTAGTTTAATTTTTCATAGAGCATTAGAATATTCTAGCAAATAAAGTAATTTCCAATCCAATTTGCCCATTTTTATTCCAATCATTATGATCTCTAAAGAAAAATAAAGATAAAATTCTAGGACCATATGACCTTTAGGCACCCCTTTTGCGATCCGTTTCATAAGGACATTTTTTTCATTTACACTGTCAACATCTGGTTGTTTGTTAACAGATGATTTTAAGAGCTTTTTTTTAATTATAAAACTAACCCCTAATCCTAACCCTAACCCTAACCCCTAACCCTAAAACAACCGGATGTTGACGGAGTAAATGAAAAAAATGTCCTTATGAAACGAGATCGCAAAAGGGGTGCCTAAAGGTCATATGGTCCAAATTCTATTTCTTAAGTACTTTCCCTTATTTAATTTATTAATTTATTTATTATTAATTTCCAATCCAATTAACAAATTAATAATAATAATGTAGCTGGTTTAGCTCAGTCAGTATAGTGTTCGGCTAGGAATCACAAAGTTCCTGGTTCGATACCGGCCTCTGCCAACAGCATATGAGTAGCAAAGGAATCTGTGCGGTAAAGTGAGGAGCTGATGGTTGGAGTGGCACTCCACCTCAGATGCCCAAACAATCTCCTTGGTCTAGCACTAGTGAAAAGGAATAGACTCCCTTGCTGTCAGGCTGATACCAACTTTAGGCCACCCTGACAAATTTACTTTTTTTTTTATACCTATGCACTCAAACAATTATAGTCCTCAAGAGAGAGAACTATAAAATTCTATTTATAAAGTAATTCCCTTTATTTATTTATCTATTTATTAATAATTTCTAATTTAATTTACATTTTAATAAAATACTGTTGGATTATACCTATGCACTGACTCCAATCATTATAGTTCCTCAAGGGAGACAACTATGAAATTCTATTTATAGAGTACTTCCCTTTTTTTTGCAACCTATATTATAATTATAATTACAACATGCTAATTATAGAGTAATTCCCTTATCTATTTATTTGCAAATAATTATGATATAAATTCTATAAATAGGATGTGGTTTGATATTGAGCTTAACGAGTGCCTAAGGTAGCTTTTAATTGAATGGGTGAATAAAAAATATCAGAAAAGAGTAAAATTCTAAAAGAAGGAAATATAAATGATTTTAATTCAGAAAATACATTTTTGAATGAATGAATAAAAGAATGGGATGGTTAGAAAATATTGATATGGCAGATTTTTTTAAAATAAAAAAGGAAAAAAAAAAGAAGAAAAAAGAATGAAATATAAGAAAGGAAAATGAAAGAGAAAGGATATGACTATAACATCAATAATCCCCACCTCTCAAAAAGAAGAAGAAAAAAAGAAGAAAATACAAGGCAGGAAAATGAAAGAGAAAGGATTGAATTATAACATTATTAATCCCTAACCTTCAAGAAGAAGAAATAAATGAAGAAAAAAAGAAGAAAATACAAGGAAGGAAAATGAAAGAGAAAGAATTGAATTATAACATTATTAATCCCTAACCTTCAAGAAGAAGAAATAAAAAGAAAAAAGAAGAAAATACAAGGAAGGAAAATGAAAGAGAAAGAATTGAATTATAACATTATTAATCCCTAACCTTCAAGAAGAAGAAATAAATGAAGAAAAAAAGAAGAAAATACAAGGAAGGAAAATGAAAGAGAAAGAATTGAATTACAACATCTCTAATCCCCACTCCTCAGAAAGAAGAAAGAAAAATTTAAAAAAGAAGAAGAAAATACAAGGAAGGAAAATAAAAGAGAAAGGATTGGACTAAAACATCACTAATTCCCCCACCCCTAAAAAAGAAGAAAGAAAGAAAAAAATTAAAGGTGTTCAAAGAAAAATAAGTGAATGAAGGAGAGAAGGAATGAAAAACAATAATAAACGAAAACAAAAATAAAAATAAAAAGGAAAAAAAAAAGAACGAAAATGCAAATGAAGCTGAGATATATATGTTAAGAAGAAAAACAGGAAGAAAATCTTGGAATAAAAAAAAAGGAATTTTGAGATGCTCGTTGTAAAGAAACAGGATGGAGAGAAAAAAATATGAAAGATTTCTTGGTATCCAAAGTAGGTGAAAAAAAAAAAAACAGAATGAAGAAAAAATATATATTAAGGAAAGAAAAAAAAAATCAGTAAATCCTATATGTGTGAAAAATAACAAAAAATAACACATAATGTGAGAACAGGGAATAATACCTATCATAGGGAAATAGGGAAACATATATATATATATATATATATATATATATATATATATATACATTTATATTATATATATATGTGTGTGATTTTATATATATATACATATATTTATATATATAAATATATAGATATATACATATGTGAATCTATATATGTGAATATATATATATATATATATATATATATATATATATACATATATATGTGAATCTATACTTATGTACATATGTGAATATATATATATATATATATATATATATATATATATATATTGGGCTCTATAATCAAGGAGATGATAGAACATAAACTTTAAAAAAATATATATACAAGCCAAAGTGTATATGTTTTTTTCTTTCTCCTCTGTATAGCCAAAAAACTTGTGTGCAAACAGTGAAAGTGTGATGAAGATAAACCATTCTGTGCATGGATCGTGTGTAATGGGGAGAAATGGGGGATGCAGATGTGTGTGTGGGGGGGGGGGCGAGAGGAAGGAAGAAGGGATGTGATGGAGTTGAAGAGGGTTCAGATAGGATGGAATGGTCAGGTATTATGTTTTCTTCATCTGTTCAGTATAACTTTGATGCTGATTGGCCAGTCTTGACATGAGAATGGGGAGGAGGGGAGAGAAAGAGAGGGAGAGAAGAAGAATTTTTTTTGGGGGGGAGGAACAATGGATCCGTTTCAAGTTTCTAACCTAAAAATTTGGACCGGAAATATACTTGGAAGATTCAGCTGTTATTTTTATTCATTTATTTATTTATAATTAATGAGACTTAGGCGATAGAAATTAGTTTTCTGGTCTTTTGTTACTTAGTTAACTGATAGGTCACTTTTTTTTAGGATCGCATTATTCAATCATGAAATTTTCAGGTCATCATTTTAATTCCTTGAGTATTCGTTAAAACATAGGAATGTTCCTGTTCTTAGCGATGTGTTTATGATATGGCTTTTTTTAGCCGACAATTTTTGTGAGTATATGTGCTTAATTGAAGTCGTACCTAATTTTGACAGTTAATTAATAAATAATTAATTACAATAATAAGTACAGCGAACCTATATATATATATATATATATATATATATATATATAATATATATATATTCGCTGTACTTCAATCATGAAATTTTGGTCATCATTTTAATTCCTTGAGTATTTGTTAAAACATAGGAATGTTCCTGTTCTTTATTTTAAGAAAGAAGAGTCATTAGCATTCTAACTTTTGTTCAAAATATTGAACTCATTCTTTTTATTATTGCAGTACTTCAATCATGAGATTTTCAGATCACTATTTTAATTCATTGAAATATATATATATATACATATATATATATATATATATATATATATATATATATATATAAAGTTAAACCTAATGAGTCAGATATACCTACTAACAGTTTTGCTTAGTAGCTCATCAGGGAAAAGATCTGATATATATATATATATATATATATATATATATATATATATATATATATAAGGTATCCAAAACTGGTAGTAAGAGATGATTCTATTTGGGATCTTCAAAATCTGACTGTATATCCATGCTGCATGCTTTTGTAGGTGCAAACATATATTCATACAAGGATTTTTATGAGTCCCTATAAAGAGCTCAATGTATAATAATCAATAAATTAGATTAAATACAGAGCAATATTTAACTTTCAAAGAAAGAAAAAACTTAACAAACCATCATTCCGTAATAAATTTATTTTGACCAGAAACTCAAAAGGCTTTTAAAAATTTTTAAAGAAATTTCTAAAACTACTAAGAGTCCAGTCTCTTCGGACGGACATTACAAAATAAAGTAAATAAATAAATATATATATATATTAAAACATAAGAATGTTCCTGTTCTTAATTTTAAGAAAGAAGAGTAATTAGCATTCTAACTGTTGTTCAAACTGTTTAACTTATTCTTTTTATAAGAACATCTAGTATATTAATACTATTTTGCAATGCAAAAATGTATATCCAGATTATCTGGTATCACTTTATCACAGATTTCTTAATTTTTTGTTGTTGGCACCTTTCCATCCACTACCGACAATGTCCCCCCCAAAAAATTATCTGCGCAAGTGACTCTGCAGGCCAATTCTTGAGTGACAGTCTTTGGTGCACTGAATGCACACAAACTGTGATGCTTTCTGCGTCTGCTGTCTTTTCTCCCTCGTTCTGGCTCTCTTTGCTGTTGAGGCTACTCTCCTCTCCACTTCACTCCTCTCAGTGCCTTGCTTCTTATTTCTTATTTGTCTCATTTTATTTCACCAAATTTAAAAAATGAAACATTCCAAATGACATTGTGTCTCTTAAATGCCCAACGTAAAATTAAAATGAATTGAAAAAAACAAAGCAGTTACATATTTTTTTATTTGTAATATTGAAATTGTGAATTACGGAATATATTTTGGTAATTTTTATCTGATGTCGTCTTGCCTCCTGCCCTAATTTACACTATGTTTTAGTGAGCCAGTGTCAGGTGAATTTCTGACCTAACTTAGATATTTTCTGAGTTTTTGTTCCTTTTTTGTCGACAAATTAATATAGGTATTTTAAATGCCTCCCCCAGATTTTTATCAGAAAATCAATGTAAATATTTTACAACCCCCCTTTTAAGAAAGAGTCAGAGAGAGTTAAATCAAGATTATTATATTTCTTAAATATTGAACTATTATGCAATAGCTCTTAAGTAAACATATCAGACGTTGTAATAATTAAATTATCATACTGTAGTATATCAAACAGGTCCTGCTAGTCTTCTATAATTGGGAGAAGTGTAATTATTTTTAGATGGTTAAATATAAAAGGTAATAAAAAGAATCAGTCCAATATTCCAAACAATTCTTGAAAATGATGACTCTTAAGAAAAAGGTAACAAAAAGAATAATTTCAATCATTTGAACAACAATCATTAAATATCTTTTTATAATTGTAAGAAGAGAAATTATAATTTCATGAGTTTTATGGACTATTGAACTTATTCTTTTAATTACCTTTAATTAATTTTGAGAACAGTTATTATCATTGCAAGTGTTGTTCAGACTGCTGAACTCATTATTTTTGTTGTTTTCTATAATTGTGAGAAAAATAATTATAATTTCAAGAGATTTCCTGGACTATTGAACTTATTCTTTTAATTAACTTTAATTAATTTTGTGAAGATTCATTATCATTGAAAGTTTTGTTCAGAATACAGAACTCATTATTTTTGTTGTCTTCTATAATTGTGAGAAGAGAAATTATCATTTCAAGAGATTTTCTGGACTATTGAAATTATTCTTTTAATTACCTTTTATTAATTGTAAGTAAGAGTATTTATTGTCCTGAAGATTGTTCAGTAGCTCAGTTGGTAGAGTGTCCGACTCGGAACCACAAGGTTCCTGGTTCAATACCGGCCCTCGCCAACTCAGCGTATGAGTAGCACAGGGATCTGTGTGGTAAAGTGAGGAGCTGATGGTAGGTGTGGTGCTCCATCTCAGACGCTAAACAATCTCCTTGGTCTAGCGCTATTGAAAAGGGGATAGACTCCCTTACTGTCTGGCTGATACCGACTTTAGGCCGCCCTGTCAACTTTTTTATTATATTCCATAATTATGAGAAGATTAATTACCATTTCAAAAGTTGTTCAGACTAGTGAACTCATTATTTTGGGGTTGGTAAATATTTACATGTCACATAAGAGCTGCAAAGGGAAATGACCAATAGGGGACAATTGGCAAGTCACGGGTATCCATGCTGTCAGTGTGACCTGATGATGATGATGGTGATGATGATATTGAAACATATTCAGGATGAGGAAATCATATTTTCTGTCAGTGTATATATATATATATATATATATATATATATATATATATATATATACATATATGAAGACCACTTCAATAAAGGGTCGAAACAGATTTCTGTCAGCAAATTTTAACATCATGTGTTTGTTTTTTCTAAATATTTATTTCACACTGTCGGATTCACTTCCATTCATTTTTCATATATATATATATATATATTTATAAGGACCTAGAGTCAGACACTATCTACCTAGGTTTTACCCGAATGGCTTTTCAGAGTCAGAATTATCCTGAAAAGCCATTCGGGTGAAACCAAGGTAGATAGTGTCTGACTCATGTAGGTCCTTATAATCATGCTCTACTTAATGTATTGAGCACTTTCTACATATAAAACTTAGAAAACTCCCCCAGTGTTTTTTTCTTTTGGCCACTACATATGGTATTGATGATTATTTTTAGAAAGTACGGATGTGCCAGATATATTATATATATATATATATATATATATATATATACATACATATATACATATATATATCATGAAATGGTATATATATATATATATATATATATATATATATATATATATATAACAATAGCAATGGTATTGGTAAATGCCATTAGAAATATAGAAATTCTTCTTCTTTGACATTATGAAATAATTTAGGCTGATTGAAGCTTGGAAGTAAACAAGAAAGATAGATGAGAGATGAGATATTCATAGGAACAGTTGGAAAACTGGAAAAGTTGGAAGGAGAAACTGGATCAAAGACTTGATCAGTCCAATTCTCAAGAAAACGAGCAAACAAATTCTTCCACTCAAAGAAAAATAAATAAAGTTATGAAAATAATTTTCTACATTTGAATTTGATTTTTAAATTCATATTTCGCTGCCTTGAAGAAAAAAATGTTTTTGTCTGCAGAGCAGAGGAAATTTTATGTGATTAGAGAATCCTTAGGAAAAAAATTAAATTGAAAAAAAAAATGATTTTGGATCTGAAGTAGCAAGTTTACCCCCAGCTCCGCAGAGATATTTATATGTCTGTCTGTCTGTCTGTCTGTCTGCATGAATGTATGTATGTATGTATGTATGTATCTCTCTCTCTCTCTTCTCTCTCTCTCTCTATATATATATATATATATATATATATATATATATATATATATTAGTTTGTGTATATATAATTTATTACATGGATATTTTAACTATATATGTATTACATGGATATTCTTAAATATATATATATATATATATATATATATATAGTGTGTATAACCTGTATATATATATTTATATGTATATATAACCTGTATATATATATATATATATATATATATATGTGTGTGTGTGTGTGTGTGTGTGTGTGTGAATAGATTATGCTCAATATCAGGGATAGAGCATATGTAGAACAGCATAGGCACAGTGTCAATGATGCTTGAAGACTGTCAATTTCTGATGATTTGCATAGATGAGAAACTGACAGTCACCAAGCTCCATTGACACTGTGTGTACACTATTCTGAATTATATATATATATATATATATATATATATATATATATATATATATATATACTCACACACAGATAGATCACAGAGGTGTTTTTCATTGCTTTTTTCTCAATTTTTATACGCCATAGACATTATAGGTTTTGAGTAATACAAGATAAATTTAAGCAGTCAAAAAAAGATTATCATATCCCTTAAAATGCTAATAGTAATATATATATATATATATATATATATATATATATATATATATATATATATATATATATTCTAATACTTTCTGCAATTAATGCTATATAATATTTTAGTATTGTCAACTAGAATTTGTCAAATTTTTATGGAGGTATTCTGGTCTTCCGTGATGAGATTCTTGATCTATGTATATATATATATATATATATATATATATATATATATATATATATATATATTAGCATTTCAAGGGATATGATAATCTTTTTTTGACTGTTTAAATTTATCTTGTATTACTCAAAACCTGTAATGTTAGAATGTTAGAGTTAGAATTTTTTTAATTTATTTCAGTTGGTGTGACATTTTAATACAATTATGGTTTGTGTTGGAGCTTATTTTTATATAGAGTCTTCTTTAGTGTAGAGAGGAAGGTAATAAATCATACTGGTTAATTCCAGTTGATTCATACAATTTCCATATTTTTTCTACACATAGGAAAATCTATATATTAATACTGATGTTCCTAAATCTTCTGTCCATTATCATCCTGAAAACACCCTCTGTTTAAAACTTGTACTTCACTAAAACCAAGTTAATAATAAAAATTTTAATCACTATTTTGAAAAATGGTGTGGACTTTGCCAGTCACGGTATTTGATAAGATGACTTAGCTCTGTGACTACCACGTGTCTCCGGCTAGTTGCTTTGTTGATGCCTTCTGCGCTCACGTCAGGTTCCTTTGAAATTTTATGTGATTAGAGAATCCTTAGGAAAAAAATTAAATTGGAAAAAAAAAATGATTTTGGATCTGAACTAGGATTGATTATCTGGAGTTGCTTAATCACAGATTTCTTATTTGTTCTATTCCATTTTACCCAATTTTAACATGTAACATTCCCAATTGTCTTGCATTGCTTAAATGCCAAATGTAAAATTAGAGTGAATTACATATTTTCCGAGTTTTGGTTTTGTCGCTTTTTTTGTCGGCAAATTAATGTAGATGTTTTAAACACCTCCCCAAAGATTTTTTATCAGCAAATCCGTGTAAATATTTTACAAACCCACTTTTAAGAAAGAATGAGGGAGAGTTAAATCAAGATTATTATACTTTTTACTTATTGAACTATATATTTCAATAGCTCTTAAGTAAACATATCCAGTGTTGTAATAATTGAATAATCATACTGTGGTATATTCACAGTTCCTGCTAGTAAAGAGAGTTAAATCAAGATTATTATACTTTTTATTTATTGAACTAAAGGGGCCAGGTTAGCTCAGTCAGTAGAGCGTTCGGTTAGAAACCACAAGGTTCCTAGTTCGATACCGGCCCTCGCCAACACATCGTATGAGTAGCACAGGGATCTGTGAGGTAAAGTAAGGAGCTGATGTTAGGTGTGGCGCTCCACCTCAGATGCAAAAACAATCTCCTTGGTCTAGCGCTAGTGAAAAGGGATAGACTCCCTTGCTGATTGGCTGATACCGACTTTAGGCCACCCCGACGACTTTACTTACTTACTTAAGTAAACATATCAAATGTTGTAATAATTGAATAATCATACTATGGTATATTCGCTGGTCCTGCTAGTAAAGAGAGTTTAATTAAGATTATTATACTTTTTACTTATTGAACTAATTTGCAATAGCTCTTATCATACTGTGGTATATTCGCAGGTCCGGCTAGTAAAGAGAGTTTAATCATTATTATACTTTTTACTTATTGAACTATTTTGCAATAGCTCTTATCATACTGTGGTATATTCGCAGGTCCTGCTAGTAAAGAGAGTTAAATCAAGATTATTATACTTTTTACTTATTGAACTAATTTGCAATAGCTCTTATCATACTGTGGTATATTCGCAGGTCCTGCTAGTAAAGAGAGTTTAATCAAGATTATTATACTTTTACTTATTGAACTATTTTGCAATAGCTCTTATATATGCAGTCTGCTAGTAAAGAGAGTTTAATCATTTATTATACTTTTTACTTATTGAACTATTTAGCAATAGCTCTTATGTATATTAAATGTTGTAAAAAGTGAATTATCATAGTGTGGTATATCCACAGGTCCTGCTAGTTATCTATAATTATGAAAAGGTCAATATTTCCAGAATATTTAATTTATTCTTTGTATCTGAGCACAGCATTTCAGCCAATCCATTTTACAGCTTTCTTTGGGTGTACAATCTTCTTTAAGAAGAAAAAAAAGCAGGAATATCTTCTTTTTTTTTCTACTCGAAAAAGAGCAGAACAGAAATGGCGGCTAATCTAGTGAGTGGCTCAGCTCATTCCTGGCAACAATTAGCTAAGAACAGCATCGTCTGTCGGTTCTTGCCTTGCTGAGAATAAAACCGAACCGGTTGTTATATTAACTACCATATCTTTTCGAACAGCCAACTATTTCTGTAGAAAAAGAGATCTTTCTCTTGATGCCGGTTTTCAGTATAGAAAATTGAATCAGTGAACTAGGCTTGAATTTCAGATAAGCCTACTTATATGATCACGTCACACTAATACCCTTGGGAAAGACAAGAATCTACTTCTCTCCGTGCCAGATATCTTGACAAAATGTCTCGTCACTATCATGCAATGATGGTTGATAGAGATAAACTATTACCATAATTCTTATAACTACCTTATCTGCCCCAGCAATAATGGCAGAAAGCTGTTACTTCTGCTGTCAACCCGTAAGATAAGAATAATAATACAAAAAAAAAAGAAAAGAAAAGAAAATGATAGTAAGCCAAATTGACATTCCGAAATATTCTATCATTTTAACATTAGCATTTGAACCTACAAGTGAATTTATTAAAAGCTTATCATTAACATATGTATATTTATATCTACTACTATCATAAGTATTTCTATCTTTATTTTTTTTAAAATCTTTAAAGATCTTATTTAAAAAAGAATCTTTCGAATATTTAAATTCTAAAATCATTATGAGTATGCGAGGAGTAGTGAAGAGCAAGCTGCTCTCAAATGCTCTTATAAATAATTTCTAACTACGGTAGTTTCTCTAAGTGCTAAGGTATCTTAATTCAGCAAATATTTTTTTTTTATTATATATATTCCTATAATAATAACACAACACAACAGAACAGCAAATGTAGGGTATCTGAGACCAGGGATGAGATGATCAACCATGTAATAAGTGAATTCAGCAAACTAGCACATCCAAAATACAAGGCTAGGCATGATTGGGTTGGAAAGGTGATCCATTGGGAATTGTGCAAGTATTTTGACCATACAACAAAATGGTATATACACAAACCAGAATTCATTCTTGAGAATGAAATGATTAAAATTCTTGGATTTTGAGATACAGACGGATAAACTATTACCATCATTCTTATAACTACCTTATCTGCCCCAGAAATAATGACAGAAAGCTGTAACTTCTGCTGTCAATCCGTAAGATAAGAATAATACAAAAAAAAAAAGAAAAGAAAATGATAGTAAGCCAAATTGACATTCTAAAATATTTTAACATTAGCCTTTAAACCTACAAGTGAGTTTATTAAAAGCTTATCACTAACATATGTATATTTATATCTACTATAATCCTTAGTGCTTCTATCTTTATTTTTAAAAAATCTTTTAAAATCTTTATTTAAAAAATATTTTTAATATTGAAATTCTAAAATCATTATGAGTACGCGCAGAGTCGTGAAGAGCAAGCTGCTCTCAAATGCTCTTATAAATAATTTCAAACTACAGTAGTTTCTCTAAGTGCTAAGGTAACTTAATTCAGCAAATACATTCTTTTTATTATCTATATTCCTATAATAATAACACAACACAACAGAAACAGCAAATGTAGGGTATGTGAGACAGAGATGAGATGATCAACCATATAATAAGTGAATTCAGCAAATTAGCACATTGAGAGTACAAGATTAGGCACAACTGGGTTTTAAAGGTGATCCACTGTGAATTGTGCAAGAAACTAAATTTTGACCATACAACAAAATGGTATAAACACAAATCTGAATACATTCTTGAGAATGACAGAACCTAGTATTGATTAACAAGAAAAATGAACTTGTCAACTGGTAGATTTTGTAGTCCCAACAGAATACTAGTGAATACTTATCTCAGCCTGAAGACCATACCTAGTATTGATTAACAAGAAGAGAACTTGTCAACTGGTAGATTTTGTAGTCCCAACAGAATACTAGTGAATACTTATCTCAGCCTGAAGACCAGACCTAGTATTGATTAACAAGAAAAAGAGAACTTGTCAACTGGTAGATTTTGAATACTAGTGGAGCTAGAGCCTGAAGACTAGTATTGATTACAAGAAAAAGAGAACTTGTCAACTGGTAGATTTTGTAGTCCAACAGAATACTAGTGAATACTTATCTCAGCCTGAAGACCAACCTAGTATTGATTAACAAGAAAAAGAGAACTTGTCAACTGGTAGATTTTGTAGTCCCAGCAGAATACTAGTGAACTTCTCGTGTACTAGATTTTACCATTCCAGCGAGCCAGAGAGTGAACATGGAAGAAAGTGAAAAGATGCATAAATACTTGAATATTGCCAGAAAACTGAAAAAAACCAAAAAACTGTGGAAGGATATAAAAAAAACAGGTGAAGGATATAACAACTGTGTTGGTTGTTTTGGAATGGTCCCCAAGGGTTTGAGAAAGAGACTGGAGGAATTGGAGCAGAATGGAGACCATCCAGACAATAGCATTGTTAAGATCAGCTAGAATACTCAGAAAAGTCCTAGAGACCCAAAGAGAATTGTTGTCACAGATTCCAGTGGAAGATCACCTGCTAATGCTGGTGTTAAAAAATCACAAGAAGTGAAATAATATGAAAGCAAAAACTGATATGAATATTAATTAATTTTTGTCTTTTTTGTTTGTTTTTTTTTGTTTTTAATCCTTTCTCTCTCAGTGGTGTGATTAAATAAATAAATAAATCTATACATACATAATGAGCAGTTGTGTGTATATGTATGTCCGGAGGAAACTTCGAAAATAAAACAATTAACGATAAAGTAAATATATATACACATTAAATATCACCAAGGCTTGGTTTTTCAGCAAAAATAATGGATTTGATTTATATTCATGAAGATAATCAAAAAATAAAATTTAAATGATAACAGCATGGATTTTTTTTTCATTTAATATTTTAGATAGTAGACATTAACATTTCTTTTTAGAGTACCTAGATCAATGCGAGGTCTATTTTTTTACATAGGGATTTAAATGGGGCATCCCACAAGGATTCAACTCACGATTCAGTAATAAGGGATCTGCGGTACTAACTTTTAAAAACTCGTCTACCCAGGCGATGCCTGGTAGCCACTGCTAGTCAATAGATTAATGTTAAAGTATATAAAAGCAACCACTTTACTCTAATTTAAGCAAATACTGACAACCTACTAGAAATATATTTTTCTAAGTGACTTTCATCCTTCAAAATGGGATGAAGAAGGTGATTGATATTTTTCTTCCTATTTTATGCCTATCTTGAAGTATTTTATCTATTTATTTATCTATTTTTCTGTCTCTTAATAATTTACCTTTTTTTTTCTTTCTTACTCCTGTACATTCCTTAGATGCAGTAAGTTGTTGTGTTGCCATGTAATAATCACAGAATAATTACACCAGGTTACTTTTCTTGCTTACAACAATATCCAGCACATTAGCCACTACACTATAGAGACTCCACATATAATTATTAGTATTAGACAGGAATACTTGAAACTATACAATTGTGTGCAAATTATTTGTTTGACATATCCAGCACATTAGCCACTACGCTATAGGGACTCCACATATAATTATTAGTATTAGATAGGAATACTTGAAACCATACAATTGTGTACAAATTAATTGTACTAGTAAGAGTATGCACCCTAAGTATTCAGGTTTAATGTAATGAAATATATATAAATTAGAAGACTAATAAAATTAAATAAGAACACATATAACAACATTATACTTATTTTAATCATATTTTAATTGGTTCCTATATAAAATCATTCAAAGGATTGATTTTGATAGATTGGAGTATAAAACAATAATATTAAAGATCAATAACACTAAGTAATTATTTATTAAACCCGGTTTTGATAAAACCAGTATGCAAATTAACCACACCATATATCATGTAAACTGCTATTTCTTAGTGATATATAAGATACATAGGAGGATTTTAAATGCACTAATAACATGGGCTGTTTTGAGGCAAATCTATCTCAGATAGACTTTAATAGAGACATTGTTCATAAATAAGGTGCTAATAAAGTAAATAATGATTGTTTAATAACTATTGATAATATAACATAAATAACTAAGGGAATTGTGACATTAGTGGTCACATAGTTTTGGTTACTGACAGACAAACACATAATCTCCATTATAATAAGGTACATATTTACCAATTCCTCCACATGTACAAGATATTACAGAAGGTCAAATTCTTGAGCAGAGTTTAGCAGTATTATTTGGATTATTCGGACTATTGTTCTCATCTTTATTGTTATCTGCACAACGTTTCATCCGATGTGCCCTCTGTCCTTCTTCAGGTATTTCTTATCAGACTTGGGAGCCTTCTCGAAACTTGGGAACCTTCTTGTCATAATCAGGTACCTTCTTGTCGTAATCGAGAGCCATCACGGAACTTTGAACCCAACCCTTTATTCAATCCGTGGGGATATTCTGTTCGCAGCCACATATATTGCTTTGTTCTTATGTAATCCAGTTCATCTGGATTCTCAACTTCTTCCGTTGTATACATTTAAAGAAAATTAATCTCACACCTTTTTTTTTCTTTCTTTCTGTTCGTGTTATGATCCAAACGCTTACCTGTTATTTCCACAACAAAGTATATTCATCAAAAAAGAAATACCTGAAGAAGGCCAGAGGGCTCATTGTACGACACGTTGTACAGATAACAATCTCAGATGAGGACAATAGTCTGAATAATCCAAATAATTCTAAGAAAATTAATCTCATGCCTTTTTTTTATTTATTTATTTTCGTGTAATGATCCAAAAGCTTCCCTGTTATTTCCACAACAAAGTATATTCATCAAAAAAGAAATATCTGAAGAAGGCCAGAGGCACATTGGATGAAGCGTTGTACAGATAACAATCTCAGATGAGGGCAATAGTCCAAATAATCCAAATAATTCTAAATATCAAGCCTCATCTCAAAAATTCAGAGAAAGGAGTTTAATAGGTTTGAATTCAGAGTTATTCTTCTGTTAGACTCAAAATTGTGTGACATGAAAAAGTACATCTATCAATTGGACATCTATACACAATCATTGGGTATTCTGATCAGTTTTGTATATAAAATGATTGTTCTCTATTAAGCAATCTATCTATATATATATAAAGGACAGTTGGTGTCTATGTATTTATGTCTGTTTGGAGGAAACTACGAAAATAAAGCAATTAATGACAAAGTAAATGTATATACACATTCAGGTTATTTCCTATAACTCCAACCTAAAAATGGGGTAACCACTCTGAATGAATTTTATCTGTAAATTAATCTAACCAATATTTTCCCATTAAACTAACCCTAAACCTTAACCCTAACCCTAAACCCTAACCCTAACCCTAAATCCTAACCCCGTCTTCTTTTTTCCTACTAGATCAATAAATAAATAATTTATCAGTCAATCAGTCAATCAGAGTGGTTCCCCTTTTTTAGGTTGGAGTTATAGGAAATAACCCACATTCATTATCACCATATCTTGCTTTTTGAGCAAAATAATGAAGATTTGATTTAGATTCGTGAAGATATTTTAAAAATAAAATTCAAATGGTATGTTATGTATGGTATGTATGATTTTGGCTTATTAAATGATTGTAGAAATGATTTAGTATCTTTGCATTAGCTATACAAGAATAGTTGCCTATGTTGAATTGTTTTATTTATTTATCTATCTTTTGTTTTTAATAATTTACCCTTTTTCTTCTTCTCTTTCTTCCGTACATTCCGCAGATGCAGGAAGTTGTTGTGTTGCCACGTAATGAAAAAGATGGCAAAAGCACAATAATGACACCAGATTACTTTTCATGGAGGTCAACAAAGTCCTCTCACACAGACAGTGGCCACAACTTTAATGTGGGAGACGCAGGACATAGAGAAGAGATGCCAGGTATGTAGCTATGATGGTGATGATGGGGATGTTGATGAGGACTGGCGATTCGCCTTCTTGGAGTATGTTACTGAACTTATGCTTGAGAAAACAATAAAATCTAAAACATCTTAGTGACTATTGTTTCCGCTATAGCAGACATCTTTTCTATATTTTTTTTTTTTATCCTTTCTCTCTCAGTGATGTTAATGTGAATTTAAGGGAAAAAATATAATAAAAAAAAAACTGCACCTGATGCACCCAGACATCAAGCAGTATAGTCCGGTCTGTACACAGTCATTGTTTAACATGGCTCAGAAAGACTGTGCAGACTTTGGGCAAGAACGGAAAGAACAATGACAGCAACAACAACAACAAGAAAGACAGATAAATAAAATTTAAAAAAAACAAAAAACAAAAGGAAACTTTTGCAATTCCTCTTCTTTTGTGTTTATAAAAGAAAAAAGGATTTGATAAACTTTTTAAAGATCTCACAATCAATTTCATATTTTAAATGATTACTTGTTTAAGTTTTTTTTTTTTCTTTTTGTTGGATGTATAATAAAATTTTTATGAGAAACATATGTCTGCTTATTATTTTTTTTTTTTGCTCTTTGTATTATAGAATTGTATAAATAGTTACATTATCACTTATTTTCATTAATTTTTTATATATTTTACTCACTCTCTATAGTTTTGGTATATTTTCCTATTAAATAAATTTACTAAAGTATATTTTTTTTACAAACCACAATAGATATTATTTTATTTATCTTAATTGATTTTGATTAATTATTTAATATATTCTAATCCCTCTATAGTTTTGGTAGATTTTCCTAACAAATAAATTTCCTAAAATTCATTTTGTTTACAAACCACTTATTTATTTTAATTGATTTTGATTAATTATTTAATATATTTTAATTCCTCTGTAATTTTGGTATATTTTCCAATTAAATAAATTTACTAAAGTATATTTTGTTTACAAACCACAATAGATATTATTTTATTTATCTTAATTGATTTTGATTAATTATTTAATATATTCTAATCCTCTATAGTTTTGGTAGATTTTCCTAACAAATAAATTTCCTAAAATTCATTTTGTTTACAAACCACTTATTTATTTTAATTGATTTTGATTAATTATTTAATATATTTTAATTCCTCTGTAATTTTGGTATATTTTCCAATTAAATAAATTTACTAAAGTATATTTTGTTTACAAACCACAATAGATATTATCTTATTTATTTAATTGATTTTGATTAATTATTTAATATATTTTAATTCCTCTATAGTTTTGGTAGATTTTCCTATCAAATAAATTTCTAAAATATATTTTTTTACAAACCACAATAGATATTATCTTATTTATTTTAATTGATTTTGATTAATTATTTAATATATCCCACTATAATTTTGGTACATTTTGAAAGGAACACTATTAACTTAATTAACTTAATTATTTTATACATTATTTATTTAATACATTATGCACACTTTTTATAGTTTTAATATATTTTACTATTAAATAAATTTTGTAAAGTTCATTTTATTTGCAAACCACAACAATATACGCTATTTTGTTTATTTCAAAATAACAAATATAAAATTAATATTCACTTAAAAAATTGGTAATTTTTTAAAGATCTTTCTTAACTACATACATATTATTATGCTTTTAGATTTTTTTAGTATGTCTTAATTCTTATAAAGTTTTAAAACATTTTTAGGAATCATTTGTAATAAACACAATTCAATTATTTTTGCTAAATTTTATTTTTTCAAAATAATGATAGCAGAATAAATTTGTCACATTTTTTTGTGTATTATGTAATAGTTATCTAAAGTCCGTGAGAAAAATCAACAAATATAATCATATGTTTTCGATTATTTGTATTATTCAGACTATTGTCCTCATCTTTATTGTTATCTGTACAACGTTTTGGCCGATGTGCCCTCCAATCTTCTTCAGGTATTTTTTGTTGGACTTTCTCAAACCCGGGAGCCTTCTTTTTGGACTTGGGAGCCTTCTCTCGAGTCTTACAAGAACTACCTGAAGATGGCCGGAGGGCACATTGGCTGAAACGTTGTACAGATAACAATAAAGATGAGGATAATAGTCTGAATAATGCAAATAATACAAATTATCAAACCTCATCTCAAAAATTCAGAGAAATAATATGTTTTATAGATGTGGCTATATTTTTCTTTTGCTTTTTTCTCTCTTCTTTCTCTTTGTACAACCGCACAAGGCTTACAACAACAACAAAAAAAAATAAGGAACATTTTTTGCAGTTAATGATTGAAGAATTCTAAGAAATATAGCTGAATATGGAGGCGCTTGTGTGTAATGGTTATCATCATAGGAAATGGATATGGCAGACCGTGTTCAAATGTTGCACGGGCTGTTAGCATTTCAGATAGCGCTAATACCCTTGGGAAAGGTATGCATTCAATTATTCTCCTCCAGCTATGGGTAAACAGGGAAGACTGGGTTCTTTGACCTTGGTATGGCACCCAGTCTAGGAGAAGGAAAATTCCAAGTTCAAACCCGTTAAACACTGCTTGAAAAATTGATCTTGTGTCACATCTTGCTCATGCGGATGGGTTGGTATATATATATATATATATATATATATATATATACACACACAGATATATGTGTGTGTATATATATATATATATATATATATATATATACACACACACAGACATATATATGTGTGTATATATATATATATATATATATATATATATATATATATATATATGGTTTGGTGGTTGGTTTTGAAGCCTATCACAATGCAAGAGTAAAAAAGATGAGGTAAGT
>CM042151.1:30351810-30374310 GCA_023376005.1 Doryteuthis pealeii | reverse complement strand
GTAACTCTCTATATTTTTTGTTAGGACTGATCCTAACAAACCCATGTAGAGTTTAAACCAGGGCTTCCCAAATATGTCCATATCAACCCCTGGAGTAGGGTGAATAAGGTTTTGGCAGGAGGAAAAAACTCTACAGGGGGTGACTTTACTAGTTTAGATTTATAATAGAAATATTTTCTCAAAAGGATTTTATTCTCTGTTCACTTGGCAACAACCATCCAGATTAAGAATCATCCTTGGTGGACATTCTCCGCAAATTGAAAATGCTTTTGACACTGCTGTATGATTCAAACGTTCCTCTGCATAGAACTGTTGCAACATGAAAAAATCTACATACGATTTTTTTCCCCTATTTGAAATTCACTTTTCAACTTTGGAGAAAAAACGACAAGCATACTGCATGTACATTCAGGCTAACATGCATCACTCCAATATAAATGAGCATGGCATAATGCAGTTACTTTTATAGATAAGGTCAATAACATTTTTATCATGAATATACTGAATCATATCATATATATACATGCATATATATAATATTATACATATAATATATATATATATATATACATATATATATATATATATATATATATATACAATATATTATATATGTATATACATATATATATATATATATATATATGTATATGCATATATATATATATATATATATATATATATATATATATATATAATATATATATATATATATATATGTGTGTGTGTCTGTGTGTGTTTATTCATATATATAAAAGTAAAGTCATCGGGGTGGCCTAAAGTCGGTATCAGCCAATCAGCGAGGGAGTCCACCTTTTCACTAGTGCTAGACCAAGGAGATTGTTTTTACATCTGAAGTGGAGCGCCACACCTACCATCAGCTTCTTACTTTACCACACAGACCCCTGTACTACTCATATGCTGAGTTGGCGAGGGCTGGTATCGAACTAGGAACCTTGTGGTTTCTAGCCGAGCACTCTACTGACTGAGCTAACCTCTGTTTCATTAAATGACATAAATGAGCATATATATATATATATATATGTTAGATCTGTTTCATTAAATGACATAGATATGTGATGTATATATATATATAACATACATGCATACATACACATCTATATATATGTTATACATGTTTCATGAAATATGACATACATATGTGTACATAAATATATATAAACATACATACATACACATATATATAATATGTAAATATATATATATAATATATATATATATATAATATATATATATATAAAGGGCTGGGTTAGCTCAGTCGGTAGAGCGTTCGGCTAGAAACCACAAGTTCCTAGTTCGATACCGGTCCCCGCCAACTCAGCGTATGAGTAGCACAGGATCTGTGCGGTAAAGTAAGGAGCTGATGGTAGGTGTGGCGCTCCACTCAGATGCTAAAACAATCTCCTGGTCTAGCGCTATTGAAAAGGGATAGACTTTAGGCCGCCCCGACGACTTTCTTTATATATATATATAAGCATATATACATGCACATACATAATATTAGACATGTTTCATACATACACATACATATATATATATGTTAGATGTGTTTCATGAAATATGACATACATATGTATATATATATATATATATATAAATAAGCATATACATACACATACATATATATATATTAGATGTGTTTCATGAAATATGACATACATGTGTATAGTTCAAGTACTTTTGATCATTATAAGTCATCTTCAAGAATTCATATTGAATGTTAAATTCAGAAAAATTCTCCTCTTACCAATATTTTGTTCATTTCAAAAACCATAAGAAAACAACTTACATTTATGATTATGACCAGCCGTAGCCAAAAGCACTCAGACTACAACTAGAAAAAAAGTTTAGGATCTTTATACAGACGTGATCGACATTTGTGGCATCTTACTCAGCAGTTGTAAAAAAAATAACTTCATAAAAAGCATAATATAGAATTCTTATCTGTCATATTTAATGAGATATGTTTTAAAGAGAATTTACATTTGAAATGACATCAACTTTTTTAAACACCCATTATATATATATATATATATATATATATAATATATATATATATATATATATATATATAATATGTGCGTGTGTGTGTGTGTTTGTGTGATACATCAAAACATGGCATGGTGATGATTATATATATATATATATATATATATATATATATATTTTAGTATTGGAGAATTGAAAATAAAGTGCTTGATTACAGGTGTAAGAGCTGTATTTATTTATTCATTATAGTGTATGAAGATTTAAGGAGTGATTGTTACTGTAACAATAAGAGTACACATTCAGCTCTGCAAACTACAACACGTTTTTTTTTTTAACTCCTATGTCATAAGGAAGATTTCTTCTCCGATTTTTGGATTATATATATATATATATATATATATATATATATGTGTTTACCGTAAAAAATATTGGGTTTGTCTCAATATTTGGTTGGTATAAGTGTTACTTGGATAAGTCAGCGTTATAACAAATATAAAGTGCTCAATACATAAGTAGAGCGGATTTATTATTATAGTGTGTACAGAAATAACCTACTCGAGTTTCACCATAAGGATCTTCAGGGTTAAATCTACTGACAGAGTAGGTTATTTCTGTACACACTATAATAATAATAATAATAATAATAATAATAATAATATATATATATATATATATATATATATATGTTTGTATCTATGTATATATGCATGTATATGTATATGTAAATAGTAGGGAAGGCTGTTTCGGAGATAACATTTCTCTGAATTCAAACAAGTTATAGACCTAGGGAGGGAGGTATTTCGCGATTCATGCTCAAAAAACGCTACATAAGTAACGCCTTCAACATAAGCAAACCAGCTTACAGGATATCTTTTTTTTCTAGAAAAACAATAACTCAGATATAATTTGATATCGAACTTATTGGATGCTGAAGGCGGCTTTTAAATGAGTATCAATATATATATATATTTTTTTTTATCTTTTTTAAAAAAGATAATTCACAACTCAAACTTTATTTATGCAATTTCTTTCCTTATTTCTGTTTTTTTTTTAATGTTTTAATTTTTTTTTTTAGAATTAAGAAGATTTGTTAATATGAGAAAGCTAGAATAAAAGAGAAAAAAAGGGAAAAAAAGAAAGAAAAAAGTAGCAAATGAATCCATGCCAAATGTATCAAAGATATGTCATCCTTTCAAAGTTAGCAACAGACGTACGAGTCTTCTGTATGCGTTACCACATTGGCCATACATGTTGACCATACAAACCTTGAAGAATACACATGCACACATCATTTCTTATTTTCTTTTACCAGTCTTTAAGCCTGCATTAGCCTCTTTGCTCTCAAAAAAAATGCATCCAGCCAGATCAACAGCATTTCACATAGCCCCAGATAACAACTATACAACTCTAATGGAAATTCTTTTTAAAATTGAGAAAAAAAAAATGGTAGATGTAACCATTGTGAGAATAAACCATGTTGGATACGTCAGCAGAATCTTCTCTTCTTCTCTCTTCTTCCTTCTGTCTCTATCTCTGCAAGTTCAACTTACTATATTGCTACACGTAAGTAACTTTTTATACCTAGAATATTTTTGTATCTCTCTTTAATGTGTGAAGACCATACAAGATTCCACACACTAATATATAATATATATATATAATATATATATATAATGAAGAAATTGAAAAACGAAGTGTTCCAAAATAAGATGAATTTATTATTGCAAATAAGTCGATGTTTAAACGTTTCAGTTTATTTTAAACCTTCCTCAGGACTGATTATGGGATGAAGAAAATTAATGGATAAACATCCACATTAATTTTCTTCATCCCATAATCAGTCCTGAGGAAGATTTAAAATAAACCAAAATGTTTAAGCGTCAACTTATTTGCAATAATAAATTCATCTTATTTTGGAACACTCCTTTTTCAAATTTCTTCATATTGTCAGATTTATTTCCAGATTTTACTCCCATATATATATATATACATATATATATATATACTAGGGTGAGTCAAAAGTTTTGCAATATTTTGGTATTTTTAGTTTTCTGTGCGTATTCTTTCCAAGTTGGATATGTCAATCATAGGAAATCTCATCAGGGACAATTCATGAAAACTCCAGGAACAAACAATGTGTCTTGTACAATCTGCAACAATGTCTGTAAGTCAGCTTCTAGTCTTAAGAGACATATGGTGGTGCATAAGCATCAAATTTTATCCTATGATCCATTTAATACACCAAGAAGGACGTCCTTCCTATGTCATATTTGCATCAAATTTTGCGAGTCTGTAGATATATATATATATATATATATATATATATATATATATATATTATGGACTCTCCCATAGATTTTTCGACACATGAGGGTTCACACACACAATGAACACCCACACAGTGATTTGTTTATAGTGGTGAAGGCTTGTGTTGGACCATCCACACTTTTTGGCACAGTCTATAGGAAAGAATTGGTGCCACAAACCTAATCAACGACCGACCTCAGGAATTTTGAATTCAGAGTTATCCCTCTCCTAGACTGGTTACCTACCCAAGGCTGAAGACCCCAGTCTGCCCTAATATTTAATCCATAGCTGGAGGGATAACTCTGAATTCAAAATTCAAATATATATATATATATATATATATATATATTATTTCTTTCTTCCTAGAGTGCTCTACTAATCCTGGTTATAGGTTCCTGTTGATTTGATTTACATCAGGTTCTTAATCCAATTTAGGAGCGATATAGGTATATATAAAAACAATTTTTTTTGTGATGAAACAAAGAAAATAATAAATATTAGCTCTCACAATTTGTGATTGAGCACTGTATTTTCTTTGTTTCATCACAAAAAAAATTTGTTTTTATATATACCTATATATATATATATATATATATATATATATATATATATATATATATATATACTAGGGTGAATCAAAAGCTATGCAATATTTTGGTGAAATTCAGCAGCTCCAGATGCCTTGGCCAAGGTTGTGAAGCTGACAAATCACACTGAACTATGAGATGCCAAGCTTGTCTGATGCTCTTTGAGGGCTACTCACCGGATTTGCCTCTATGCCTTGAAAAACAGCCTCAGAATCCACATTTTTAGGTCTACCTGACTTTGTCTGATCATCAAGGTTCTTGCAACCAAAACATTCCTTGTTATTGTACTGTGATCAACTGCAACTTGACCTCTCATGCAACAAATGTTTTTGGTTGCTTCTGCAGTATTATGGCTCAGTTAGGGCTGGGTTAGCTCAGTCGGTAGAGCATTTGGCTAGAAACCACGAAGTTCCTAGTTCCATACTGACCCTCGCTAACTCAGTGTATGAGTAGCACAGCAAACTGTGTGGTAAAGTAAGGAGTTGATGACAGGTGTGGCGCTCTACCTCAGATGCCAAAAACAATCTCCTTGGTCAAGCGCTAGTGAAAAGGGGATAGGTTCCCTCGCTGATTAGGCCACCCCGACGACTTTACTTTACTTGAACTCATAAAGCATAAGTTCTCAAATTAGACTATGTTGCACTTTCATTTGTGCAAATCACACATGGAATAAAGCAATGCATACCATATCAGTGCAACCACGACCATGGTACTACCAACTGCAGTGGGTACCTTCAACTGCTTGAACTGCTTTGGTAATGCATAACATATCAGTGCACCAACTACCATGGTACTACCAACTGCAGTGGGTACCTTCAACTGCTGAACTGCTTTGGTAATGCATAACATATCAGTGCACCAACTACCATGGTACTACCAACTGCAGTGGGTACCTTCAACTGCTTGAACTGCTTTGGTAATGCATAACATATCAGTGCACCCACTACCATGGTACTTCCAACTGCAGTGGGTACCTTCAACTGCTTGAACTGCTTTGGTAATGCATAACATATCAGTGCACCAATTACCATGATACTACCAACAGCTTGAACTTCTTTGGAACTTCTTCTATGCACAGAAAACTAAAAATACCAAAATATTACAAAACTTTTGACTCACCCTAGTATGTATCTATATCTCTATATATATATATATATATATGCAAGGTGTGTCAAAAAAGTTTCACGATTTTGGAACTTTTTGACACACCTTGTATTCTGAAAAATTAACATTCCATTCATTCTTCATTTCTATCTCAGTAAATACAGCTTTAAAATCTGTACGTTTTGACACAAGTTGTATTCTGAGAAACATTAACATTACATTTATTGTTGATTCCTATCTTGGTAAATGCAGCTTCAATCTCAATACTTTTGGGGAACAGCTCGTGTATGTATATATATATATATATATATATATATATATATATATATATATATAAATTTGCTAAGTACACCTTCAAAAATCTTTTTAAAAATACCTCTCATTTATGGTGGGTTGATATATGTATATATCGTTTTTGTACTCTTCTCTTTTTTGGAACACTTTGTATATATATATATATATATATATATTATATATATATATAAATAAATTTGATAAGCACGCCTTCAAAAATCTTTTAAAAAAATACCTCTCATTTATGGTAGTTTGATATATATATATATATATATATATATATATATATATATATATATATAATATATCTTCTTTTTTTTTCTCTTCTCTGAAATATTTAATAAATTCAGCCATCAATCCAAATTGTGCGGCTGTACTTGCCTTTAAAAATGTGATCTGTCATTCAAACTTAACACAGGCAATTTCTCTTGGGAAATTGATTTTTCAATTTATCAGCGAGTCTGCAGAAAATATTAATCTCAGAAAAAGAAGAAACAGAAAAGAAAAAAAAATTAGTGCAGTATTTTTAAAGATTTTGGAAGGCACTTTTTTTTCCCCCACCAGTAATATGCATTCTTTGCATGGAATCTTGAATGATTATTGGTCAATAGAAAATGTGCTATTATCCATATTATAAGGTTGGTTTTTTTTTTTAATATATAAGTTAGAGTAGCGAACAGTCAAGTCAACAGTTCTTGGTAACTGACAGTGTCTTGGCTATATGATTTTTCAAACCAAGTGCACTTGGTTGAAAATTGCATAGGCAAGAAACGCAGTTGACTTCATATCTTTGCTACCCAACTTAGATATACATGCTTTATCAATGATATTGAACACTCTTTACTTATAAATATGGCAAACTATATTATCAATATATATATATATATATATATATATATATATATGCGTGTGTGTGTTTGGGCAGCATTCTTTCATTTATACATGTAGAATTGAACAAAAGGCACATCTCCTGTTTAACAATTTTATTAACAATCTTTTTGAACTTTCTGGCCAACTTTTTTACATTTGGATGGAATCCGTGGATTAGTCCACCAAAGTTTTTATCCCAAATACTTTCAACACTTTGAAGTGCCATCATCAGGGGTGATGTTTTTCTGTTCCAGTTTTTTTCAAATTAATAGTAGTGAGAGTCTTTATTTGAAAATTGGTTTCAAAGCATTTATACTTATCTTCAAATTGCCTTGTAAATGACATCGAAATGAATATACGTCATGAATAGCATTCTCGCTTTTATTGACCATATATATACATATATATATATGAGAAGAAAATATTTTTTAAATATAACAAACACAGGATGTTATGATCAGGGAAACAATTTTATTTGTCAATACTTAAGTATTTCGGTATTATACCATCTTCAGGACACTGTTAAGTAATGTTTTTGTGAGGGACAAAATGAAAGATGTTAAGTGTATAGTGAATATATATTTCTGTGTTTGTTATATTTTTAAAAATATTTCTTCTCATATTGTCAGATTAATTTCCTCACCGTATTTCCATATATATATATATATATATATATATATATATATAATATTAAGCATTAGAACATTAAGTACCCCCTCCTTTTTATTTCTACAACAGATAACCTTTTCTCAGTTCATCCAAGAACTGTTCAACCCCCCCCCTATACTTAACTGTTCACTATGGGTAGGATGTGACACATGGCTGCAAGTACAAGGCATCCAGTGAGAATTGAACTTGCTATTCAGTAGTAATTGATCTGCAAAACTAGCTTGTTAACCATTACACCATGATAGAATGCCCTCCCCTCGTACTAGTATGATAATTTAGTGAGTAGTAGTTGCCATTTGTTGATGTTTCTTTATTCCAGTTGATTGATTGTAGGCAGTTTCCCAACCTCTCCAATACAGGATGTGACACAGGGTCAATTTTTAAGCAAAGTAAAAACTGGTTTGAATTGAGTTTCAAAGCTGTTTGTCTTTCACTTTGTGCCAATGCTCTTGGAAAAAGCATTGAGGAATGTCTCTTGAAGATGAGCTGATTTTTTTACCCCCCACCCCTAGCGTGCCAGGTCATATTTCAACTGCTTGAGTATAGTCACAAATATTGGTGGGCACCCTACTTTTATCCAGTATTGTCCAAAGTGCATCTCTGTTAACTGTATCAAAAGTTTTGTCAAATCAACAAAAACCTGATACAGGGCACCCATTGCTCAATACACTTGTGCACTTGCCTGGTCGAAATAACATGTCCCCTGCCAGACCCTATATATTCCACAGTATGATTTTTAATTATTGCAACATTCGATATGTTTACTTGAGAGCTATTGCAATTAGTTCAGTATGTAAAAAGTATAATAATCTTGATTTAACTCTCACTCTTTTTTTTTCTTTCTTTCCTTCTTTTCATTATGTTCAATTGAAATAGATTAACATTATCACTTCCGCATGTTAACCCCCTCTCTCTATCTTTTTCCCTTTCTTTCTTGTTATATTTTTTCTGTGTAGCATGACCTTTTTCTTACCCTACTTTCTTTATAATAAAAACAGAATGGTCCATTATTTAACTGAGTGGACAACTCTCATAAGAAATAAGAAATCGGTGGATAAGCAACACCAGATTATCAGAATGTGATTCTGGAATGACTACATGACAGATGTTCTAAAGCAGTTGATTCAGAAAGACTCCCAAAATAACCTTGCTAAGTGCACCCTAAAGAGTGATTTCACAGTAAATAAGTAAAGTCATCGGGGCAGCCTAAAGTCGGTATCAGCCAGTCAGCGAGGGAGTCTGTCCCCTTTTCAATAGTGCTAGACCAAAGAGATTGTTTTGGCGTCTGAGGTGGAGCGCCACACCTACCATCAGCTCCTTACTTTATTCTTGTTTCTTCATTGCCCTTGTACAAACACACTAAAACACCATCAATCCAATCATTTGGTAAAGGAGATCCATTCCAGCATTCAGTGATGAGATCAAACTGAGTATGTTTAATATTTCCACTTTTCACATCCAGCAGTTCAAACAGGAGACCATCTAATCCAGGTGCCCTACCAGTGTTAATTTGTTTTATTGCCATTTCAATATTCTAGCTTTCTTTAGATTGTCTAGCATAGTCGGTAACCATTCTAAGAATTTAGAACTGGAGATTTTAATAATGCAGATTGTTCTTATTCTGCTGTTAATGTTATGTGTGACACAAGGTCAATTTTTAAGTGGAGTAAAGCTTGTTTGAATTCAGAGTGCTCCTTCTCAAACACTGGTTGCCATACCAAGGCTAAAGAACTGAATCTTAATTTTGATTAAAAAGAATTTGGTTTTAAAAAATAATACACATGAAGTTAAACAAATTATTTATCAAAATGACTTGATTCAGCAACAAATGTTTCGAAAAGGGTTGATATGCCATAATTCAAAACAAACAACCAATCAACCAACGTACAATTTACCCACAGCTGGAGAACTGATGGATTCATACCTTTCCCAAGGGCATTAGTGCAAAGTTAAGCGCAAACAGAATCATCTAGGATTTGAACTCGGGTCACCATTTCCCTTTCTTATGACAATAACCATTACGCTAAGCACATCTCTATTTGAATAAATGTAGTCCTGGTATGATTGGCTAATCTTCTATTCACCTGCCTCATTTTGTTATATAAGCCAGCGGTCCCCAACCACCGGGTCACAACCCAGTACGTTAGGTACCGGGTCGCACAGAACGTTTGAATTTTTCTTATTAAAAAGGATTTTCATTCTGAAATATTTTCGTTTACAGAGATGTTGTTGATTATTAATTTATGAACAAAAGGTTGTTTATTGTCTATTGATGATTTATTATTAGATTACATCATTAACGATTATCGTGCAAATGTAGGCCGGAGCATATGAAGGCCAGTCTGTGAAAATATTGTCTGTGGCGCAAAAAAGGTTAAGGACCACTGATATAAGCTACTCAGACCTTGAACCTTACACTTAGATTCAAGCTAAGCATTCTCATCTCGTCAATCAAATTAAATTTTACTTCATTGAATTGACACTTGCACACATCATTCTGTCTGGTTTAAACTGAAACAAGTATTTTTACTTTGGATTTTGAATAAAAGGTCTTGCTCACAAGTTCAAGAAGGTTATTATATATTATTATTATACCTAAAGAAAGTTGGTGGGTACAATGGCCAAAATTGCCATTACTCACAGGTTCAGTTGAAGTAAGTAAAGTCGTCAGGGTGGCCTAATGTCGGTATCAGCAAAATCAGCAAAGGAGTCTATCCCCTTTTCACTAGCGCTAGACCAAGGAGACTGTTTTTGCATCTGAGGTGGAGCACCACACCTACCATCAGCTCCTTACTTTATGGCACAGATCCCTGTGCTACTCATATGCTGAGTTGTCGAGGGCCGGTATTGAACTAAGAACCTTGTGGTTTCTAGCCGAACGCTCTACCGACTGAGCTAACCTAGCCCCTTCAAATTGTTGAAGTGACCATTTTTGCTAATAATAATAATAATAATAATAATAATAATAATAATATATATTTATATATATATATATATATATATATGTATATATATATACACACACACACACACACACAATATGATTATTCTCAGATCCATAGACATATTTACATGTACTTTATACTTACAAATATCTCTAGTTATTTAAAGAAGCATAGATTGAATCTATGTACATATTTATAGATAAAGATTTACATAGATATACCTGGCTTCATAGAAAAAGTCAATATATTACATAAGATGCAGTGTGGTAGTACCTGTTAGGGTCCCATCTATGGGTTACATAGAAAAAATAAATGTGTTTAAAAAATCTAGTTTAGCAAAAAATGTCAATACCCATCAAGAATGAATAAAACAATGAATAAAATAACCCCAAAATGGTTGACATGTCCTAAAATCCAACCAACCAACCAACCAATCTACCAACCAACAATGACTAAAACAAAATTCAACGTTGTGTACATTTAATAGTGGACCATACTTCTTTGGTTTAGTGGTGTCATCATAAACACATGATATGGCATTTTTCTTCCATACTTTTGTGTGAGAAAAGGGATCTAGAGGAATCAAAGAATGGATTTTAATTCCAGTACATAGTTAGGGGTCAGAAAATATTGTATAGTTGGGTAAAATCTATTTTGGAAATTAATCATTCAAAGAAGCTAGCGTTAAATCCAACGAAACTCACCAGAAAGCGAGCAGACTGTAGAATGCTCCTCAATCTGTTAGCAAAACCAGTGAAAAGTTCAACTCCCTGGTTGTTTTGTTAGGTTTGTTTTTGTTTTGGTGTCATCAGGAGAGAATGTGCACAGTTTCAGAGCCTTCCTCTCAACGGTTTTATTTGCACACTGCCCCCCACCCCTCACTGATGTGAGGCCCCACAAAATAGTCATTTATTATCAGAGGAAATGGACACAGCAACACAAGTTCAAATCCTGGACAAGGCTGTTTACATTTCTACATAGCGCTAATACCTTTGTGAAAGGTATGGATCCAATTATTTTCTCTCCAGCTATGGGAAAATAGTAGGCTTATTAATATTAGTATGGCAACCAGTCTAGGAGAAGAAAAGCTTTGAATTCAAATCTGTTAAACTGTGCTTAAAAAATTGATCTTCTGTCACATCCTAACTTGGGTGGAGGAGTTGATAAATATATATATATTGTCAAACTCAGGAACCTTTTCAACTTGGGAACCTTCTTTCATAATTGGGGAGCATTCACGGAACTCTGATTCCAACCCTTTATATCATCCATGGGGTTATACTGTTCTCATTCACTAACCATGACTGGTACAAGTGTTAAGCTGTAATTATTATTCTATGTTACTGTTGTCTTTGACTAGGCTTGAATATACAGCCCAGAGATTACTATCAGTTAGAACTGTCTTAACCCAACACCTATATCATGTGTCCAATTGTACAGATAACAATAAAGATGATGACAATAGTTCAAATAATCCAAATTATAGAAATTATCCTCATCTCAAAAATTCAGAGAAATACTCTTGGGATAGGTGTGAATCCAAATATTCTCCCTCCAGCTATTTCATACACCATTTTTAAATCATACCACTACTGTTCCTCTACAAGGATGGCTTGCAATTGTACAGATAACAATAAAGATGGAGACAATAGTTTAAATAATCCAAATTATAAAAATTATCCTCATCTCAAATATTCAGAGAAATACTCTAGGGATAGGTATAAGTCAAACTATTCTCCCTCCAGCTATTTAATACATCATTTTTAAATAGTACCACTACTGTTCCTCTACAAGGATGGCTTTGGCATTAGATAACCCATGAAGGTTCATATGCCATTAAACAAAGAAACCAAGAAACCAAATCAATTTATATAAAGCAAGAGATCAGTTTTGCCATTATTTAGAATATCATATTTTTGTTTTTGCAAAGTCTATTTCTGTCAGTTTGGCACAAGGCCTCAAGGGAATTGTCCAGGCGGTAAAGTCTGGCCATATATTTTGATTACAGTTCTTGGCAGCTTTTATTCTTGACCCAAACCCACTGCCCAAAGAGTTTCATTCACTAACAAAACAAATGATAAACATTTACACAGACAGAAAGAAACAGATGAAAACTATAATGACCTGTAGACAATCAGTTCTAGATGCATGGATCTACTCAAAGATCATATATATATATATATATATATATATATATATACATATATTATAAAAAGAATTCATATAATAAATCATACAATATATAAATCTGGTCATGAATATATATATATTTTTAAAATAACTAAATGCTATAGTTTTTTTTTTAAATATTTAATGAAAAATAGGAGATATTAGCAAGTCAATCTTGCATACCAATTACTACTAAGCAGTGAGTTTGTTCCTCACTAGGTGCTCCTAGTCCCAAGTCTAAGCCATACTTAGTTTTTTTAAAGACTTATAGTCAATCATTAGTTCCCACTGAATTCCCAAATTTAAATAAAGGAAATTAAATAAAGAAAATTTAAATAAAACCAAGAGCAATGATATCATTCATCTTACTTGTTGTGTACTTGTTTAAAAAAGGGGACATTAACAATATTTCTTGATTTTTTTGTCAGGGTCTGACTTCCTGTCTATTAGCAGTATATGAATTTCAGTATTTAGACATTTCCAAGAATGGTAATTTATGAAATTTTGATGTGGTTCATTTTCAAATGAACCACATCAAAATTTCATAAATTACCATTTTCTGTGATAGCATGTGATATTCAAAGTTTAAATGAGAATGGTATTAGATGGTGTGGTACTGACTGATATCATATGGAAGTTTGAGAATTCCATAAAAACAGACTACCATTCTTGAAAATGTCAAGAGACTGCCATCTCTTTCTACATTTATTTAAATATATATATATATATATATATATATATTATATTTATTTATATATATATATATATATATATATATATATATATATATTAGAAATATGCTGGCTGTGTTGCTGATCAAACCAACACCTATATATATATATATATATATAAATCAAGATCTATAGAATCACAGAGATACGGTTGATCCAAAAGACAATATATATATATATATATATATATATATACAAAACAGACTACTATTTTGAAAATGTCTGGACATTGCCATCTCTTTCTACATCTATTTAAACTGACAGACACACACACACACACACACAACACATACACAACACACATTATATATATATATATATATATATATATATATATGAGGTAAGGTTGAGTCATTATTTTTTATTCATTTTCATTTTGGAAAATGAACATAAAATAATGACTCAAACAAGTAGAAGTAGGAGATAAATATTTTGTCCTTCTCACACTGATGATGTTCTTCTACTTGTTTGAGTCATTTTTTGTTCAATTTTCCTTTTACCTTACCTCATACTGTCGGATCTTACTCCAACCCTCCTATCTTCATATATATATATATATATATATATATCACAGTCAGCATATTCTAAGCCCTGCCAACAGGGTAATTTTCAAATTAAAGAACAGGTGGCAGGAATGAGGAATGTAGGGCAGGGGTTGATGAAACATCGATTATTTAGATTAACTGAAAGATTCACTTAAATGTGATTGAACAAATCTTTGAAAATTTGTGATCAAATATCAAAACGAACAGCCAGCATTTTTAATGCCAAAGTCCATTTCATGATTACTTAAAAATAATGATATAAAGAAAAATCAATGTTGCTTTTTTTTTCTTTTTTCTAATTTCCATCTGATTATTTATGCCACACTGTTCATATTCAAACAATAATCACCAATGATTAATTCATGTTTAATTATCAGTTCAAAGATTCAAGGTCTTTTATCTTACAATAACCTAATGAAAACTTACTCTCCTTATAGTTAATAAAATTATCGGCGGGATTTGATTCCCTTCCAATAAGAAAGAGTTGATTATGCATGAATAAGTAGTAGCCATAGAGTTGCAGACTTATGACTAAGAGGTCTTTCGGTAGACCTTGGGCTGATTATAAGAACTCAATTAGAAAAAAATTGCAATCAAGATCTGTAGAATATTCGAGTGGACTGACCCAAGGCTGGCAACACAGGTAGTCACCCAGGGCTCCAAGAACTAGAGGACTCAATTAGAAACAAAATTCTGAGTGCCCATGACTTGAAATCAGGATCTGTAGGATGCCTAGTACTAAGGAGCACATGACTTACAGTCAAGTCATGTTTAAATCTCTGGTTCCCACTTGATCACCAAGGTTAAGCAATTATAAGCATGCTCAATACTCAGATAGGTGATCATTTAAGTCTTCTTTGGGGTGGACTAAAGTCGGTATCAGCCAGTCTAGGGAGTCTATTCCAATTTCACAAGGGCTAGACTAAGGAGATTGTTTTTGCATGAGGTGGATCACCACACCTATGATAAGCTCCTTTCTTTGCCACACAGATCCCTGTTCTACTCATATGCTGAGTTAGCAAGGGCTGGCATCAAACTGTAGAATCTTAGAGATTGGACTGACTCAAGATTGGCAACACAGGCAGTCACCATGAGCACCAAAAAGTAAAAGACTCAATTTGGAAAAAAAGACTCAAAACGGAAATATATATATATATATATATATATATATACACACACATACAAATATATATATATATATATATATATATATATAATATATTAAATGATAGTCTAAATGATAGTCCAAGCTGCCTGAATTTTAAAAATTGACATTGTTTCCCATCCTACACATGTGGAGTGGTGAATATATATATATATATATATATATATATATATATATAGATAGATAATAGATAATAGATAGATAAGATATAGATAGATATGTATTATATATATAAAGGGTGGCTTACCGGTGAATATGGGCATGACGTTGGAGGTGCACAGAATCCAGGGTTAAGTCCATGATTAAAACAAATACAAAGTGCTCAATACAAAGTAGAGCAAATTTATTAAAGAAATGGATACAATAGAAACATCTATTTCAATGAACACACATGTGATCGCTGCGATTAATCAGTAACTCGATTAATTTAGTGGATTTAACCCTGATGATCCTAACGGTGAAACCCGAGTAGGTTTCTATTGTATCCGTTGTTTAATGATATAGATAGAAGATAGATAAATTGATAGATATTAAAATAATAGTCTAAATAATAGTCCAAGTTGCATAGAGCAAGTCTTTTCAACTTATTTTTGGAGGACCAGCTTATTTACAATTATTTTCATATATCATAATATAGCTCCTACATTAATGTAGTTGAGCACTTTAAAATTAAATCATATTTTCAAAGCAGGTTGTTCCTCTTATTCATGTTGGAGGGAGGGAGCTTTGACCATCTTTTTTACAGTTATATTTAAATTGATAATATGTCTCTTTCCATAAAGGATGTTACACACTTTTGAAAGCATTTGAACATTGCCTAAGCAGGCATTTTTGACTCTCACTTTCACTGTAGCTACTCTTAACATCTGCCTGTCTGAAGAGTGCGTAAGCAAGAAACTTAGAGTTGCGGATATGTAGTAAAGGTTCCATTTATAACAGTTTTTTTAACAAGCTCTTCCATTTTTGGCATAGAACAAGTCTTTTCAGAACAGGTTGTTTTCAAATTCTTGTTGAGAGGACTGGTTTGTTTACAATGATTTTAAATATCACACACACACACACACACACACACAATATATATACGTACATACATACTTGCAAGTATAAAAATATGAACTATATACATATACATTGTATAAAATATGAAATATACATATATATATATATATACACACACACACACACACACACCACATATATATATATATATATTATACAACAGAATATATAAGTCTGAAAAAAATATTCAGAAGTTGGGCTTGATAAATGAATGAATAGTTCTGCCAAAGTTTTGAAAACAAAAAGGAACGTTGTTGATCACAACAAAAACAAATTGTCACATTTTTTCATTTCCTTTTCACTTGAAAATAACATTTCCTGACAGAGCTTCTTAATATTGCCCTGATGATGGTTAATATATTTAAAACATATTAAAAAATGAAATGCTTGAATGTAGGCAGAACTATTCATTTATTCATAAATTAATACATCATCTGAATATCTATTTTTTTAAAAATATTCTTATACTTGCAATACTGTTCCATTTTTCTACAAGGTTCCAGGATCAATAGTGGCCTTCACCAACTTAGCACATGAGTATCACAGCTTGGATCAGTGCAGTAAAGTGAGGAGCTGATGGTAGTGGTGCTCCCTGGTCTAGAGTTTGTGAAAAAGGGATAGACTCCTTCGCAGTCTGGCTGATACTAACAGTAGACTACACCTACTTTACTTTATGCTATAAGTCGACAGGGTAGCCTATATCGGTATCAGCCAATCAGCGAGAGAGTCTACCCCCTTTTCACCAGTGCTAGACCAAGGAGATTATTTTAGCATCTGAGATGGTGTGCCACACCTACCATCAGCTCTTCACTTTACCACATAGATCCCTGTGCTAGTGCGAGAGGGCCAGTATTGAACTAGGAACCTTGCAATTCCTTGGCAAGTGCTCTACCGACTGAGCTAGATTATTTATTTATTTTCCCCTTAAACTAGCCAATGTTCTCCTTCTGCATGATAATGCTCAACCACACTCAAGCATCAGGACAAGGGAGAAAATCGCCTCATTGAAGTGGCCAACTTTTTCCACATCCTCCATACTCACCAGATTTAGCGCCTTCAGACTATCATCTTTTCAACCCATGAAAGAGGTTTGAGATGCAAACATTATTCCAGTGATGAGGAAGTGAAATCTTGTAGTGAAGAGTGGCTCAAAGAACAGTCAACAGAATTTTATAAGAGCATGTATCCCTATACATGCTCTCATTTGAAGGTGGAACATTGCTATTGAGACAAACGGTGACTATGTGGAGAAGTAGGGATGTGATCCACAGAGACCAGATTCATTTTGATGTATGATACATGTTCCTGTGTTGGTAATTATACCTGTCCTAAACAAAATGGCATTACTTTTGACTCACCCTCATATCTCTAGACGACCAAGAGGTTTTGCTTTCATTTGAAAGTGGAGCATTGCTATGAGAGAAACGTGGACTATGTAGAGAAGTAGGAATATGATCCACAGAGGACCAGCTTCATTTTTATGTAAGATACATGTTCTAGTGTTGTAATTTATACCTGTTCTAAACAAAATGGCATTACTTTTTGACTACCTTTGTACATGGATATTAACAATATATATCTTGTTATTGCTATGTACTTTATAATGATTGTCAAAACACATGAAAAAAAGTTTATGATAATGAGAATATAGTGTTAACAGTAGAATAACACAAAGAGATGGACTGTCTTATTGTCTGTTTGTTGTATTTTTTTTCTATATGTCTTCTTCACAAAATACTCTCTGTACTAGGCTGAATGATGCATTCCAACACATTATTCCCTCTTAACTGTACAGCTTGATCTCCTCTACATTTGATAAAGTTTCATAATATGTGGTCATATTTTTTTTATATGGAAAGAAAAATGTCTGTTTCATAAGTCGGGGAAATAAAGTATAAAAACATATAGATATATAAAAAAAAGAATGGAATTGATAAATATGATATTTAGCAGACTATAAGATAGAGGTTTGATGAAAACATCTTTTGGGCTATCATTCAGTGCAGCCTATTCTTACTCCTTAATTATCCATGGTCAGTCACAATACAAAAGCTTTGAATGCGATAAAATAGGAATACTTGCTTCTTTTTTTTTTTAAAGGTGCATATTATATTTAACAATTATCTACTAGAAGTGGTTACTTGGCATCAGTGGGGGTAAAAAGATAGTCTTGCAGATCAATTATTGTTGTATCCTCACAGGATGCCCCATTAAAATCCTTATGTAATTATGTAATATATCTTGCATTGATCCAGCCACTGTGAAAGAAAAATTAATATCTCCTATCTAAAATATTAAAGGCGAAAAAATTCCATGTCCATGCGATTATCATTTAGATTTTATTTTTTAATTATCTTCACAAATATAAATCAAACCTTCAATGTAATTTGCTCAAAAATCAAGATCTGGTGATAGTGAATGTGTTCATATATTTACTTTGTTGCTTTATTGTTAATTATTTTATTATCATAGTCTCCCTCCAGACATACATACACACAACTGCCCTTTGTATATTTTATATAGATTATATATATATATATATATATATATATATATATATACATATATATATTACAATAATTAGAGCCAATAATCATTCACTTCAATTTTCCACAAAAGAAAAACTGTTCAATATATATATATATATATATATATATATATATATATATATATAGGTTAAAAGAAAGGAAATGAATCTGACGGTATGAGTATATATAAAAAGATATGAAAACACCACAAAAAGCTGATAAGGTGAAAACATTTTATAACTTAGCTGATATTGAACAATATTTTGATTTTAAAAATCGTCATCAGAGTTTGTTTATAATCCGTGTTGTTAAGAGCGGATACCTTAATAACACGGATTATCAACAAGCTCTGATGACGATTTTCATAAAATCGAAATATTGTTCAATATCAACTAAGTTATAAAAATGTTTTCACTTTAACAGCTTTTTGTGTTGTTTTCATATCTTTAATATATACTCATATATATATATATATATATATATATATAAATTTGAATAGCATAGATAGAGTTAATTGCACTTTGTGACTGCCAGTTTCTTGCCTATGTGATTATCAGACTAAGAGCCTCCCACACATCAGTATATAAAGGGAAAGCCACCATATGGTAGCCTCTTAGTTTGGTGATTGCATAGACAAGAAACTTACAGTCGCCAAGCACCATTGACTCTGTACCTATGCTATTCAAACTTAGATCCACATATGCTCTATCACTCTATCACCAATATTGAACACTCTTTATTTATGAATATAGCAGATCACACACACACACACACACACACATATATATATATATATATATATATATATATATATGTAAGAATGGAAAGGGAATTGAATCCAACAATATGAGGAAAAAATGAGTAAAGAAAAGAAATGTAGATGGATAAAAATGAATTTAATCGATATCACTTTTAATCGATATCACTTACACATGTGTTTCGGTCCATTTATCAAAATGTGTATGGATTACGCTATTATTATTATCAAAATAATCAGATGAAGTTGAAATGATGATAATAATAATAATAATAATAGGAAAAATGTAAAAATATTCCGTACACAGAGAGATTTTTTACGACCTTCGTCAGAGTGAATATTTTTATTTTTTGAGTGGAGACAAAAATCCGTTGGAGACAAAACAGAATTTTAAAATGATCGAAAAAAGAATATTTTATTAATCATTTGGAATGCAGAGACCGTTAAAAATTTGAAAGTTTTAGTTTTGGTTTTGGTTTCACTCTGATGAAGGTCGTAAAAAATCTCTCTGTGTACGGAATATTTTTACATTTTTCCTATTATTATTATTATCATTATTTCAACTTCATCTGATTATTTTAATAATAATAATAGCGTAATCCGTATACATTTTGATAAATGGACCGAAACACATGTGTAAGTAATATCGATTAAAAGTGATATCGATTAAATTCATTTTTATCCATCTACATTTCTTTTCTTTACTCATTTTTTCCTCATATATATATATATATATATATATATATAGTATAATATATATATATCAGTGTGTAAAAAAATTGTAAATAATGTGAAAAAGGAGTCGGGAAGATGATTTATTCATATTTGAAACTTAGTCAGCATTTAAATATTTAAATTACTAAATATATATATAAATTATATATATATATATATATATATATATATATATATATATACTGGTGACATGGGCATATCAACCCAATTTGAAGTCATATTTTCAAGTCATCAATAATGCTAATCAAATATTTTAAACTTTCTCCAACACATGCCACCAGGTAATATTTGAATGTCTTGATGAAGATATATATATATATATATATATATATATATATATATGACTGGTAACATGGGCATATCAACCAATTTGAATGGCATTATATATATATTCAGTAATCAAAATGTCTTAAACAGTGACAAAATTTCCAAATATGAATAAATCACCTTCATAACTCTCATTTTTCCCATTTATTCCTTATTTTTTCCACATACTATCGGATTCTCATTTCTTACTAACATATATATATATATATATATATATATATATATTAGTTGTTTTAAATGTTCAGTTTGTTTTCTTTATTTAATTAGATAATTTTATTATTGATGTAAATGTTACAATAAAGATTATGCCTCAAGATCATTACAGACCAATTTTCATCTCCTTCGCATAATACCAGTTCGTATAATATTTGAATACTTTTTGTATAAAAAAAAAGATATTGTAGATAATGAGCACATTTGGATTATTTGGATTATTCGGACTATTGTCCTCAACTTTATTGTTATCTGTACAATGTTTCGGCCAATGTGCCCTCTGGCCTTCTTCAAGTATTTCTGGTCGGACTTTCTATTCCAACTCAGGAACCTTCTTGTCATAATTGAGAACCTTCATGGAACTTTGAACCCCTTTATTCAATCCATGGGGGTTTATCATTCTCATGCCACTAACCATGACTGGGTACAAGCGTTAAACTATGTTAATTATTATTCTATGTTACTATCACCCTTGACCAGGATTGAATCTCCAGCCTAGAGATAACTGTCACTTAGAAATGTATTAACACAACGCCTATATCCACTATGCCATGTGAATAAAGGGTTGGATTCAAAGTTCCATGAAGGCTCCCGATTATGACAAGAATGTTCCCGAGTCCAACAAGAAATACCTGAAGAAGGCAGTAGGTCACATCAGCTGAAACGTTGTACAGATAACAATAAAGATGAGGACAATAGTCTGTATAATCCAAATAATACAAATTATCAAGCCTCATCTCAAAAAATTCAGAAAAATAATGAACAGAGCATAGTGTAAAAAATAAGATAATTTGGATTATTTCAGATATAAGAGGAACTAAAAAAAATTGATTTGTATATAGATTATCAGGTTAAATCCTACTTAACAGACATAAATTCCAGCATCGTATGTCACCCCACCAAAAGAAAAAAATTACTAAAAATCAAGGAGTTAACCAAATTTAATGAAATTTTCAGTGTGGATATATTACTGAATAAACAATATAATGCAATTATTATTTTCAAATAAAATAACTTGTGCATTATATTGTTTATTTATCATTATATCAACACTGAAAATTTCATTAAATTCGGTTAATTCCTTGATTTTTAGTAATTTTTTTCTTTCAGCAGGGAGACAATTTATGATTTAACCGATTATTGTATTAATATTGTATATGTTATACAATATATTATAAACTAATAACATATGAGATGCAAAGCATTTTATTTGAATAAACTATATTGTTATACTTACACAAACTATATCATTATTTAAATTAATGATATATATTTTCCAAGCCATTGAGAGGAAAATATTATTGAATAAGTCAATGTCGAAGAAGAAAGTTATTGTGCTTTTTGGGGGGAACATACTGCAATAGATAGATAGATAGATAGGAACAGACTAGGATTGATAGATATATAGATAGATAGATAGATTTATAAAAGATAGATAAATAATAAGCAGACTGAAATAGATAGAAATAGAAGACCAGAAATAGA
>CM042151.1:30320948-30345948 GCA_023376005.1 Doryteuthis pealeii | reverse complement strand
CTGCTGACATTTTACTAACTAGTGTACTTATTTATGGGTGATGTGACAGATAGATAGATAGATAGATAGATAGATAGATACAATTCTGTAGCCAAAAATAAAACTGCATAAATGTACACACACAAATATATATATAGACACATAATGGCTAATTTACTGGTGTGAGACATTGAATTAAGCGAGTTTGAACTCCAGTAATGCTATTACTTTGGAAAGGTATGACCCCCCTCCCCAGATATGGGTTAAACAGTACCACTATTGTTCATCAACAAGAATGGCTTTGGCATTAAATAACCCATGAAGGTTGATATGCCATTAATCAAACAAACTGAGCCTAATGTTTTTCCATCTCTTTAAAGTAGTTCTGGAAGTTGTTAGAGGGATAGTGTGCAAATATATATACACAGACACAGACACAGACACACACAACACACACACACACAGACACATATATATATATATATATATATATAAGTAAAAAAAGTAAAGTCAACGGGGCAGCCTAAAGTCGGTATCAGCCAGGGAGTCTATCCCCTTTTCAATAGCGCTAGACCAAGGAGATTGTTTTTAGCATCTGAGGTGGAACGTCACACCTACCATCAGCTCCTTACTTTACCGGACAGATCCCTGTGCTACTCATACACTGAGTTAGCGGGGACCGGTATCGAACTAGGAACCTTGTGGTTTCTAGCCAAACGCTCTACCAACTGAGCTAACCCGGCCCCTGGTTAACCTTTTGGTGGGAGACATTGTAGTAAGCGAGTTCAAATTCGAGTAATGCTATTACATTCACTTTCAAACTAATACACTTGGAAAGGTGTATATATATATATATGGGTTAAACAGTACCACTATTGTTCATCAACAAAAATGGCTTTGGCATTAAATAACCCATGAAGGTTGATATGCCATTAAATAAACAAACTGAGCCTAATGTTTTTCCATCTCTTTAAAGTAGTTCTGGAAGTTGTTTAGAGGGATAGTGTGTAGATTATATACACACACACAGACACAGACACTCTCCCAGATACTAGTTAAAAAGTACCACTATTGTTCATCAACAAGAATGGCTTTGGCATTAAATAACCCATGAAGGTTGATATTCCATTAAACAAAAAAAAACAACTAAAAAACAAACAAACTGGGCCTAATGTTTTTCCAACTCATTTAGATGTTTAGAGGGATAGTGTGCAGATTATGTAGTGAATTTTCTTATATCTCTTCTATAGTTCAAAAGTGATTATCTTTCAAGGTGGATCTCAGCTTCAGAATGAGCCAAATCTGAAGCATATGGCAACTGGGGAATTTCTATTAGATGACAGATTAGATTGGAAATTAACAAGGTTTTATCTAATCCAGGGTAGAGAAATGCTTCTACCAAAAAACAGCAACTTAAAGCTCAACTTAAGTGCCACCAGCTATCTCATGTCCCATTCCATGTGTGTTATAGCTGAAGTCCCATTTCCTACAATGCATCAGTCACAGAAGGCAACTATACCCTAGTCATCAAGGGGAGTAACTCTCTATATTTTTTGTTAGGACTGAACCTAACAAACCCATGTAGAGTTTAAACCAGGGCTTCCCAAATATGTCCATATCAACCCCTGGAGTAGGGTGAATAAGGTTTTGGCAGGGGAAAAACTCTACAGGGGGTGACTTTACTAGTTTAGATTTATAATAAAAATATTTTCTCAAAGGGATTTTATTCTCTGTTCACTTGGCAACAACCATCCAGATTAAGAATCATCCTTGGTGGACATTCTCCGCAAATTGAAAATGCTTTTGACACTGCTGTATGATTCAAACGTTCCTCTGCATAGAACTGTTGCAACATGAAAAAATCTACATACGATTTTTTTTCCCCTATTTGAAATTCACTTTTCAACTTTGGAGAAAAACGACAAGCATACTGCATGTACATTCAGGCTAACATGCATCACTCCAATATAAATGAGCATGGCATAATGCAGTTACTTTTATAGATAAGGTCAATAACATTTTTATCATGAATATACTGAATCATATCATATATATATACATGCATATATATATATATACATGTATATATATGCATATATACATATATATATACATATATATACATATATATATATATACATAAATATATATAATATACATATATATATATATATATATATATATATATATATATAAATATATGTATATTATATATGTATATATATATATATATATATATATATATATATATATATATATATATATATATATATATATATATATACATATTTGTGTGTGTGTCTGTGTGTGTTTATTCATATATATAAAAGTAAAGTCATCGGGGTGGCCTAAAGTCGGTATCAGCCAATCAGCGAGGGAGTCCACCTTTTCACTAGTGCTAGACCAAGGAGATTGTTTTTACATCTGAAGTGGAGCGCCACACCTACCATCAGCTTCTTACTTTACCACACAGACCCCTGTACTACTCATATGCTGAGTTGGCGAGGGCTGGTATCGAACTAGGAACCTTGTGGTTTCTAGCCGAGCACTCTACTGACTGAGCTAACCTCTGTTTCATTAAATGACATAAATGAGCATATATATATATATATATATGTTAGATCTGTTTCATTAAATGACATAGATATGTGATGTATATATATATAACATACATGCATACATACACATCTATATATATGTTATACATGTTTCATGAAATATGACATACATATGTGTACATAAATATATATAAACATACATACATACACATACATATATATATATGTAAGATGTGTTTCATGAAATATGACATACATATGTATATATATATATATATATATATATATAGGGGCTGGGTTAGCTCAGAGCGTTCGGCTAGAAACCACAAGTTCCTAGTTCATACCGTCCCGCGCAACTCAGCGTATGAGTAGCACAGGGATCTTGCGGTAAAGTAAGGAGCTGATGGTAGTGTGGCGCCCACCTCAGATGCTAAAAACAATCTCCTTGGCTAGCGCTATTGAAAAGGGGATAGACTCCCTCGCTGATTGGCTGTTCCGACTTTAGGCCGCCCCGACGACTTTACTTTATATATATATATAAGCATATATACATGCACATACATATATATTAGACATGTTTCATACATACACATACATATATATATATGTTAGATGTGTTTCATGAAATATGACATACATATGTATATATATATATATATATAAATAAGCATATATACATACACATACATACATATATATGTTAGATGTGTTTCATGAAATATGACATACATGTGTATAGTTCAAGTACTTTTGATCATTATAAGTCATCTTCAAGAATTCATATTGAATGTTAAATTCAGAAAAATTCTCCTCTTACCAATATTTTGTTCATTTCAAAAACCATAAGAAAACAACTTACATTTATGATTATGACCAGCCGTAGCCAAAAGCACTCAGACTACAACTAGAAAAAAAGTTTAGGATCTTTATACAGACGTGATCGACATTTGTGGCATCTTACTCAGCAGTTGTAAAAAAAATAACTTCATAAAAAGCATAATATAGAATTCTTATCTGTCATATTTAATGAGATATGTTTTAAAGAGAATTTACATTTGAAATGACATCAACTTTTTTTAAACACCCGTTATATATATATATATATATATAATATATATATATATATATATATATATATATATATATATATATGTGCGTGTGTGTGTGTGTTTGTGTGATACATCAAAACATGGCATGGTGGATGATTATATATATATATATATATATATATATATATATATATATTTTAGTATTGGAGAATTGAAAATAAAGTGCTTGATTACAGGTGTAAGAGCTGTATTTATTTATTCATTATAGTGTATGATAGATTTAAGGAGTGATTGTTACTGTAACAATAAGAGTACACATTGAGCTCTGCAAACTACAACACGTTTTTTTTTTTTAACTCCTATGTCATAAGGAAGATTTCTTCTCCGGATTTTTGGATTATATATATATATATATATATATATATATATATGTGTTTACCGGTAAAAATATTGGGTTTGTCTCAATATTTGGTTGGTATAAGTGTTACTTGGATAAGTCAGCGTTATAACAAATATAAAGTGCTCAATACATAAGTAGAGCGGATTTATTATTATAGTGTGCACAGAAATAACCTACTCGTGTTTCACCATAAGGATCTTCAGGGTTAAATCTACTGACAGAGTAGGTTATTTCTGTACACACTATAATAATAATAATAATAATAATAATAATAATATATATATATATATATATATATATATATATATATGTTTGTATCTATGTATATATGCATGTATATGTATATGTAAATAGTAGGGAAGGCTGTTTTGGAGATAACATTTCTCTGAATTCAAACAAGTTATAGACCTAGGGAGGGATGGATTTCGCGATTCATGCTCAAAACACGCTACATAAGTAACGCCTTCAACATAAGCAAACTAGCTTACAGGATATCTTTTTTTTCTAGAAAAACAATAACTCAGATATAATTTGATATCGAACTTATTGGATGCTGAAGGCAGCTTTTAAATGAGTATCAATATATATATATATATATTTTTTTTTCTTTTTTAAAAAAGATAATTCACAACTCAAACTTTATTTATGCAATTTCTTTCCTTATTTCTGTTTTTTTTTAATGTTTTAATTTTTTTTTTTTAGAATTAAGAAGATTTGTTAATATGAGAAAGCTAGAATAAAAGAGAAAAAAAAGGGAAAAAAAAGAAAGAAAAAACTAGCAAATGAATCCATGCCAAATGTATCAAAGATATGTCATCCTTTCAAAGTTAGCAACAGACGTATGAGTCTTCTGTATGCGTTACCACATTGGCCATACATGTTGACCATACAAACCTTGAAGAATACACATGCACACATCATTTCTTATTTTCTTTTACCAGTCTTTAAGCCTGCATTAGCCTCTTTGCTCTCAAAAAAAAAATGCATCCAGCCAGATCAACAGCATTTCACATAGCCCCAGATAACAACTATACAACTCTAATGGAAATTCTTTTTAAAATTGAGAAAAAAAAAATGGTAGATGTAACCATTGTGAGAATAAACCATGTTGGATACGTCAGCAGAATCTCTCTCTTCTTCTCTCTTCTTCCTTCTGTCTCTATCTCTGCAAGTTCAACTTACTATATTGCTACACGTAAGTAACTTTTTATACCTAGAATATTTTTGTATCTCTCTTTAATGTGTGAAGACCATACAAGATTCCACACACTAATATATATATATATATATATATATATATATATATATGAAGAAATTTGAAAAACGAAGTGTTCCAAAATAAGATGAATTTATTATTGCAAATAAGTCGATGTTTAAACGTTTCAGTTTATTTTAAACCTTCCTCAGGACTGATTATGGGATGAAGAAAATTAATGGATAAACATCCACATTAATTTTCTTCATCCCATAATCAGTCCTGAGGAAGATTTAAAATAAACCAAAATGTTTAAGCGTCAACTTATTTGCAATAATAAATTCATCTTATTTTGGAACACTCCTTTTTTCAAATTTCTTCATATTGTCAGATTTATTTCCAGATTTTACTCCCATATATATATATATACATATATATATATATATACTAGGGTGAGTCAAAAGTTTTGCAATATTTTGGTATTTTTAGTTTTCTGTGCGTATTCTTTCCAAGGTTGGATATGTCAATCATAGGAAATCTCATCAGGGACAATTCATGAAAACTCCAGGAACAAACAATGTGTCTTGTACAATCTGCAACAATGTCTGTAAGTCAGCTTCTAGTCTTAAGAGACATATGGTGGTGCATAAGCATCAAATTTTATCCTATGATCCATTTAATACACCAAGAAGGACGTCCTTCCTATGTCATATTTGCATCAAATTTTGCGAGTCTGTAGATATATATATATATATATATATATATATATATATATATATATATTATGGACTCTCTCATCGATTTTTCTACACATGAGGGTTCATACACACAATGAACACCCACACAGTGATTTGTTTATAGTGGTGAAGGCTTGTGTTGGACCATCCACACTTTTTGGCACAGTCTATAGGAAAGAATTGGTGCCACAAACCTAATCAACGACCGACCTCAGGAATTTTGAATTCAGTGTTATCCCTCTCCTAGACTGGTTACCTACCCAAGGTTAAAGACCCCAGTCTGCCCTAATATTTAATCCATAGCTGGAGGGATAACTCTGAAATCAAAATTCAAATATATATATATATATATATATATATATATATTATTTCTTTCTTCCTAGAGTGCTCTACTAATCCTGGTTATAGGTTCCTGTTGATTTGATTTACATCAGGTTCTTAATCCAATTTAGGAGCGATATAGGTATATATAAAAACAAATTTTTTTGTGATGAAACAAAGAAAATAATAAATATTAGCTCTCACAATTTGTGATTGAGCACTGTATTTTCTTTGTTTCATCACAAAAAAATTTGTTTTTATATATACCTATATATATATATATATATATATATATATATATATATATACTAGGGTGAATCAAAAGCTATGCAATATTTTGGTGAAATTCAGCAGCTCCAGATGCCTTGGCCAAGGTTGTGAAGCTGACAAATCACACTGAACTATGAGATGCCAAGCTTGTCTGATGCTCTTTGAGGGCTACTCGCTGGATTTGCCTATATGGCTTGAAAAACAGCCTCAGAATCCACATTTTTAGGTCTACCTGACTTTGCCTGATCATCGAGGTTCTTGCAACCAAAACATTCCTTGTTATTGTACTGTGATCAACTGCAACTTGACCTCTCATGCAACAAATGGCTCAGTTAGGGCCGGGTTAGCTCAGTTGGTAGAGCATTTGGCTAGAAACCACAAGGTTCCTAGTTCCATACTGGCCCTCGCCAATTCAGTGTATGAGTAGCAAAGGGAACTGTATAGTAAAGTAAGGAGCTGATGACAGGTGTGGCGCTCTACCTCAGATGCCAAAAACAATCTCCTTGGTCTAGTGCTAGTGAAAAGGGGATAGGCTCCCTCGCTGATTGGCTGATTAGGCCACCCGACGACTTTACTTTACTTGAACTCATAAAGCATAAGTTCTCAAATTAGACTATGTTGCACTTTCATTTGTGCAAATCACACATGGAGGTAAAGCAATGCATAACATATCAGTGCAACCACGACCATGGTGCATACAACTGCTTGAACTGCACCCTTCAACTGCTTGAACTCTTTGGAATTAACATATCAGTGCTACCATGACTTTGCTGATAATGCATAACATATCAGTGCACCAATTACCATGATACTACCAACAGCTTGAACTTCTTTGGAACTGTCTTATATGCACAGAAAACTAAAAATACCTAAATATTACAAAACTTTTGACTCACCCTAGTATGTATATATATATATATATATATATATATATATATGCAAGGTGTGTCAAAAAAGTTTCACGATTTTGGAACTTTTTGACACACCTTGTATTCTGAAAAATTAACATTCCATTCATTCTTCATTTCTATCTCAGTAAATACAGCTTTAAAATCTGTACGTTTTGACACAAGTTGTATTCTGAGAAACATTAACATTACATTTATTGTTGATTCCTATCTTGGTAAATGCAGCTTCAATCTCAATACTTTTGGGGAACAGCTCGTGTATGTATATATATATATATATATATATATATATAAATTTGCTAAGTACACCTTCAAAAATCTTTTTAAAAATACCTCTCATTTATGGTGGGTTGATATATGTATATATCGTTTTTGTACTCTTCTCTTTTTTGGAACACCTTTGTATATATATATATATATATATATATATATATATATATATATAAATTTGATAAGCACGCCTTCAAAAATCTTTTAAAAATACCTCTCATTTATGGTAGTTTGATATATATATATATATATATATATATATATATATATATATATATATATCTTCTTTTTTTTTCTCTTCTCTGAAATATTTAATAAATTCAGCCATCAATCCAAATTGTGCGGCTGTACTTGCCTTTAAAATGTGATCTGTCATTCAAACTTAACACAGGCAATTTCTCTTGGGAAATTGATTTTTCAATTTATCAGCGAGTCTGCAGAAAATATTAATCTCAGAAAAAGAAGAAACAGAAAAGAAAAAAAAATTAGTGCAGTATTTTTAAAGATTTTGGAAGGCACTTTTTTTTTCCCCCCACCAGTAATATGCATTCTTTGCATGGAATCTTGAATGATTATTGGTCAATAGAAAATGTGCTATTATCCATATTATAAGGTTGGGTTTTTTTTTTAATATATAAGTTAGAGTAGCGAACAGTCAAGTCAACAGTTCTTGGTAACTGACAGTGTCTTGGCTATATGATTTTCAAACCAAGTGCACTTGGTTTGAAAATTGCATAGGCAAGAAATGCAGTTGACTTCATATCTTTGCTACCCTAACTTAGATATACATGCTTTATCAATGATATTGAACACTCTTTACTTATAAATATGGCAAACTATATTATCAATATATATATATATATAATATATATATATATATATATATATGCGTGTGTGTGTTTGGGCAGCATTCTTTCATTTATACATGTAGAATTAAACAAAAGACACATCTCCTGTTTAACAATTTTATTAACAATCTTTTTGAATTTTCTGGCCAACTTTTTTACATTTGGATGGAATCCGTGGATTAGTCCACCAAGGTTTTTTTCCCAAATACTTTCAACACTTTGAAGTGCCATCATCAGGGGTGATGTTTTTCTGTTCCAGTTTTTTTCAAGTTAATAGTAGTGAGAGTCTTTATTTGAAAAATTGGTTTCAAAGCATTTTATACTTATCTTCAAATTGCCTTGTAAATGACATCGAAATGAATATACGTCATGAATAGGATTCTCGCTTTATTTGACCATATATATACATATATATATATGAGAAGAAAATATTTTTTAAATATAACAAACACAGGATGTTATGATCAGGGAAACAATTTTATTTGTCAATACTTAAGTATTTCGGTATTATACCATCTTCAGGACACTGTTAAGTAATGTTTTTGTGAGGGACAAAATGAAAGATGTTAAGTGTATAGTGAATATATATTCTGTGTTTGTTATATTTTTAAAATATTTTCTTCTCATATTGTCAGATTAATTTCCTCACTGTATTTCCATATATATATATATTAAGCATTTGAACATTAAGTACCCCCTCCTTTTTATTTCTACAACAGATAACCTTTTCTCAGTTCATCCAAGAACTGTTCAACCCCCCCTATACTTAACTGTTCACTATGGGTAGGATGTGACACATGGCTGCAAGTACAAGGCATCCAGTGAGAATTGAACTTGCTATTCAGTAGTAATTGATCTGCAAAACTAGCTTGTTAACCATTACACCATGATAGAATGCCCTCCCCTCGTACTAGTATGATAATTTAGTGAGTAGTAGTTGCCACTTGTTGATGTTTCTTTATTCCAGTTGATTGATTGTAGGCATTTTCCCAACCTCTCCAATACAGGATGTGACACAGGGTCAATTTTTAAGCAAAGTAAAAACTGGTTTGAATTGAGTTTCAAAGCTGTTAAAAAAGCTGGAAAAAGCATTGAGGAATGTCTCTTGAAGATGAGCTGATTTTTTTTTACCCCCCACCCCCAGCATAAGTGCCAGGTCATATTTCAACTGCTTGAGTATAGTCACATATATTGATGGGCACCCTACTTTTATCCAGTATTGTCCAAAGTGCATCTCTGTTAACTGTATCAAAAGTTTTGTCAAATCAACAAAAACCTGATACAGGGGCACCCATTGCTCAATACACTTGTGCACTTGCCTGGTCGAAAATAACATGTCCCCTGCCAGACCCTATATATTCCACAGTATGATTTTTAATTATTGCAACATTCGATATGTTTACTTGAGAGCTATTGCAATTAGTTCAGTATGTAAAAAGTATAATAATCTTGATTTAACTCTCACTCTTTTTTTTTCTTTCTTTCCTTCTTTTCATTATGTTCAATTGAAATAGATTAACATTATCACTTCCGCATGCTAACCCCCTCTCTCTATCGTTTTCCCTTTCTTTCTTGTTATATTTTTTCTGTGTAGCATGACCTTTTTCTTACCCTACTTTCTTTATTATAAAAACAGAATGGTCCATTATTTAACTGAGTGGACAACTCTCATAAGAAATAAGAATTCGGTGGATAAGCAACACCAGATTATCAGAATGTGATTCTGGAATGACTACATGATAGATGTTCTAAAGCAGTTGATTCAGAAAGACTCCCAAAATAACCTTGCTAAGTGCACCCTAAAGAGTGATTTCACAGTAAATAAGTAAAGTTGTCGGGGCAGCCTAAAGTCGGTATCAGCCAGTCAGCGAGGGAGTCTGTCCCCTTTTCAATAGTGCTAGACCAAAGAGATTGTTTTGGCGTCTGAGGTGGAGCGCCACACCTACTATCAGCTCCTTACTTTATTCTTGTTTCTGCATTGCCCTTGTTCAAACACACTAAAGCACCATCAATACAATCATTTGGTAAAGGAGATCCATTCCAGCATTCAGTGATGAGATCAAACCAGGCATATTTAACATTTCCACTTTTCACATCCAGCAGTTCATACAGGAGACCATCTAATCCAGGTGCCCTACCAGTGTTAATTTATTTTATTGCCAATTCAATATTCTAGCTTTCTTTAGATTGTCTAGCATAGTTGGTAACCATTCTAAGAATTTAGGACTGGATATTTTATTCAATCCATAATTGTTCTTATTCTGCTGTTAATGTTATGTGTGACACAAGGTCAATTTTTAAGTAGAGTAAAGCTTGTTTGAATTCAGAGTTTTCCTTCTCAAACACTGGTTGCCATACCAAAGCTAAAGAACTGAATTTGCCCTACTATTTACCAGCTAAAAAAAGAATTTGATTAAAAAGAATTTGGTTTAAAAAAATAATACACATGAAGTTAAACAAATTATTTATCAAAATGACTTGATTCAGCAACAAATGTTTTGAAAAGGGTTGATATGCCATAAAACAAAACAAACAACCAGTCAACCAACGTACAATTTACCCACAGCTGGAGAAGATGGATTCATACCTTTCCCAAGGGCATTAGTGCAAAGTTAAGTGCAAATAGAATCATCCAGGATTTGAACTCAGGTCACCATTTTCATTTCTTATGACAATAACCATTACGCTAAGCACATCTCTATTTGAATAAATGTAGTCCTGGTATGATTAGCTAATCTTGTATTCTCCTGCCTCATTTTGTTATATAAGCCTGAGGTCCCCAACTACCGGGTCACGACCCAGTACCGGGCAGTGGGCCATTAGGTACCGGGTCGCACAGAACATTTTAATTTTTCTTATTAGAAAGCATTTTCATTCTGAAATAAATATTTTCATTTACAGAGATGTTGTTGATTATTAATTCATGAACAAAAAGTTGTTTATTGTCTGTTGATGTTTGCATTTGACATAAGACCACTGCGGACGATTTATTATTAGATTACATCATTAACGATTATCGTGCAAATGTAGACCGGAGCATATGAAGGCCGGTCCGTGAAAATATTGTCTTAGATGCAACTGGTCCGTGGCGCAAAAAAGGTTGAGGACCACTGATATAAGCTACTCAGACTTTGAACCTTACACTTAGATTCATGCTCAGCATTCTCATCTCGTCAATCAAATTAAATTTTACTTCATTGAATTGACACTTGCACACTGTCTGGTTCAAACTGAAACAAGTATTTTTACTTTGGATTTTGAATAAAAGGTCTTGCTTAAAAGTTCAAGAAGGTTATTATGGCAGAAAGTTGGTGGGTACAATGGCCAAAATTGCCATCACTCAAAGGTTCACTTGAAGTAAGTAAAGTCATCGGGGTGGCCTAATGTCGGTATCAGCCAATCAACAAAGGAGTCTATCCCCTTTTCCCTAGCGCTAAACCAAGGAGATTGTTTTTGCATCTGAGGTGGAGCACCACACCTTACTTTATGGCACAGATCCCTGTGCTACTCATAACACTGAGTTGTCGAGGGCCTGTATCGAACTAGGAACCTTGTGGTTTCTAACCGAACGCTCTACCGACTGAGCTAACCCAGCCCCTTCAAGTTGTTGAATTGACCATTTTTGCTAATAATAATAATAATAATAATAATAATAATAATATATATTTATATATATATACACACACACACACACACACAATATGATTATTCTCAGACCCATAGACATATTTACATGTACCTTATACTTACAAATATCTCTAGTTATTTAAAGAAGCATAGATTGAATCTATGTACATATTTATAGATAAAGATTTACATAGATATACCTGGCTTCATAGAAAAAGAGTCAATATATTACATAAGATACAGAGTGGTAGTACCTGTTACATAGAAAAAATGAGCTCAAATAGATGTGTTTAAAAAATCGAGTTTAACAAAAAATGTCAATACCCATCAAGAATGAATAAAACAATGAATAAAATAACCCAAAAAGGGTTGATATGTCCTAAAATCCAACCAACCAACCAACCAACCAACCTACCCACCAACAATGACTAAAACAAAATTCAATGTCGTGTACATTTAATAGCGGACCATACTTCTTTGGTTTAGTGGTGTCATCATAAACACATGACGTAGTCTAGACCTACCGAACATGGCATTTTTCTTCCATACTTTTGTGTGAAAAAAGGGATCTAAAGAAATATCGGCTGGTCAAGTCAATCCCTAGCACCTATATGATTTTCCCAACCCTATTGCCCTTATGGCAAGCCCCAACCCCTTTTTATCATATGGGTGCTAGAAGGCGGTGGCTGCGGGTCTACATGTCCTGGGAATGACGTTAATTCTATCTGATGGTGAGGTTCCAGTTTTGGAGGTTTGGGGAATGTGGAGCACCCTTCATCACCATTGCTCCCTGGTCCACTCTGACCCGGAGTGGTAGTACCTGTTAGGGTCCCATCTATGGGTTAAATAGTAAAATGTATTTATAAAAAAATTGTATTATCCATTAAGAATTGATTTATTTCAAAACTTTATCGGCATTAAATGGCCCACTGAGGTTGATATGCCGTAAAACAAACCAAACCAAAAAAAAAATCTAAAGGAATCAAAGAATGGATTTTAATTCCAGTACGTAATTAGGGGTCAGAAAATATTGTATAGTTGGGTAAAATCTATTTTGGAAATTAATCATTCAAAGAAGCTAACTTTAAATCCAATGTTTCCCAAATTTTTTTTTCAATACTGGGGGGGGGGGGGGGCGGTATACATCTATTAAGTCGTGCAAACCAAATTTAGCTACTTCAATATTTCATATATTTTCATCTAGACTGAAATTTGTGAAGATATAATTTTACAGAATTTAAAAATAATTAGATAGCTCAAAAATACAATAAGATTATAAGATCTTATTAAAGTCAATACTAATAACTATTAAGTAGGGCTGGATTAGCTCAGTCATTAGAGCATTTGGCTAGAAACCGCAAGGTTCCTAGTTCGATACCGGCCCTCGCCAATTCAGCGTATGAGTAGCACAGGGATCTGTGCAATAAAGTAAGGAGCTGATGGTAGGTGTGGCGCTCCACCTCAGACACAAAAACAATCTTCTTGGTCTAGCGCAAGTGAAAAGGGGATAGACTCCCTCGCTGATTGGCTGATGCCGACTTTAGGCCACCCAGACGACTATAGCCTCATCAAATTTGGGAGGAATATACATCAATACCAATGGAGGCATTTGTGGTGGGAGAAGGAAGTTACTTGATAAGTAACAAAACTCACCAGAAAGCGAGCAGACTGTTGAATGCTCCTCAATCCATTAGCAAAACCAGTGAGAAGTTCAACTCCATGGTTGTTTTGTTAGGTTTGTTTTTGTTTTGGTGCCATCAGGAGAGAATGTGCACAGTTTCAGAGCCTTCCTCTCAATGGTTTTATTTGCACACTGCCCCCCACCCCTCACTGATGTGAGGCCCCACAAAATAGTCATTTATTATCAGAGGAAATGGACACAGCAACATAAGTTCAAATCCTGGACAGGGCTGTTTACATTTCTACATAGCGCTAATACCTTTGTGAAAGGTATGGATCCAATTATTTTTTCTCCAGCTATGGGAAAATAGTCGGCTCATTAATCTTGGTATGGCAACCAGTCTAGGAGAAGAAAAGCTTTGAATTCAAATCTGTTAAACTGTGCTTAAAAATTGATCTTCTGTCACATCCTAACTTGGGTGGAGGAGTTGATAAATATATATATATTGTCAAACTCAGGAACCTTTTCAAACTCGGGAACCTTCTTGTCATAATTGCGAGCATTCACGGAACTCTGATTCCAACCCTTTATTCAATCCATGGGGGTATACTGTTCTCATTCCACTAACCATGACTGGGTACAAGTGTTAAGCTGTAATTATTATTCTATGTTACTGTTGTCTTTGACTAGGCTTGAATCTACAGCCCAGAGATTACTATCAGTTAGAACTGTCTTAACCCAACACCTATATCCACTATGTCATGTGTCCAATTGTACAGATAACAATAACGATGATGACAATAGTTCAAATAATCCAAATTATACAAATTATCCTCATCTCAAAAATTCAGAGAAATACTCTTGGGATAGGTGTGAATCCAAATATTCTCCCTCCAGCTATTTCATACACCATTTTTAAATAGTACCACTACTGTTCCTCTACAAGGACAGCTTGCAATTGTACAGATAACAATAAAGATGGAGACAATAGTTTAAATAATCCAAATTATAAAAATTATCCTCATCTCAAATATTCAGAGAAATACTCTAGGGATAGGTATGAGTCCAACTATTCTCCCTCCAGCTATTTAATACATCATTTTTAAATAGTACCACTACTGTTCCTCTACAAGGATGGCTTTGGCATTAGATAACCCATGAAGGTTCGTATGCCATTAAACAAAGAAACCAAGAAACCAAATCAGTTTATATAAAGCAAGAGATCAGTTTTGCCATTATTTAGAATATCATATTTTTGTTTTTGCAAAGTCTATTTCTGTCAGTTTGGCACAAGGCCTCAAGGGAATTGTCCAGGCGGTAAAGTCTGGCCATATATTTTGATTACAGTTCTTGGCAGCTTTTATTCTTGACCCAAACCCACTGCCCAAAGAGTTTCATTCACTAACAAAACAAATGATAAACATTTACACAGACAGAAAGAAACAGATGAAAACTATAATGACCTGTAGACAATCAGTTCTAGATGCATGGATCTACTCAAAGATTATATATATATATATATATATATATATATATATATATAAATCATACAATATATAAATCTGGTTATGAATATACATATTTTTTAAATAACTAAATGCTATAGTTTTTTTTAATAAACCTGAAAAAATAGGAGATATTAGCAAGTTAATCTAAGCAGTGAGTTTGTTCCTCACTAGGTGCTCCTAGTCCCAAGTCTAAGCCATACTTAGTTTTTTAAAGACTTATAGTCAATCATTAGTTCCCACTGAATTCCCAAATTTAAATAAATAAATTAAATTAAATAAATGAAATTTAGATAAAACCAAGAGCAATGATATCATTCATCTTACTTGTTGTGTACTAGTTTAAAAAGGGGACATTAACAATATTTCTTGATTTTTTTTGTCAGGGTCTGACTTCCTGTCTATTAGCAGTATATGGATTTCAGTATTTAGACATTTCCAAGAATGGTAATTTATGAAATTTTGATGTGGTTCATTTTCATTGTCTTTTCTGTGATAGCATGTGATATTCAAAGTTTAAATGAGAATGGTATTAGATGGTGTGATACTGATTGATATCATATGGAAGTTTGAGAAGATGTCTGAATTCCATAAAAACAGACTACCATTCTTGAAAATGTCAAGAGACTGCCATCTCTTTCTAGATTTATTTAAACTAATATATATATATATAATATATATATATATATATATATATATATATAGAATATGCTGGCTGTGTTGCTGATCAAACCAACACCTATATATATATTATATATATATATATATAATATATAAATAAGATCTATAGAATCACAGAGATACAGTTGATCCAAAAGACAATATATAATATATATAATATATATATATTATATATAACAGACTACTTTTTGAAAATGTCTGGACACTGCCATCTCTTTCTACATCTATTTAAACTGACAGACACACACACACACACACACACACACACACACACACACACACACATATATATATATATATGAGGTAAGGTAAAAGGAAAAGTGAACAAAAAATAATGACTCAAACAAGTAGAAGTAGGAGAGAAATATTTTGTCCTTCTTACGCGAAGAACATCATCAGCATAAGAAGGACAAAATATTTCTCTCCTACTTCTACTTGTTTGAGTTATTATTTTTTGTTCTCTTTTCCTTTTACCTTACCTCATACTGTCGGATCTTACTCCAGCCCTTCTATCTTCATATATATATATATATATATAGATATAGATATATATCACAGTCAGCATATTCTAAGCCCTGCCAACAGGGTAATTTTCAAATTAAAGAACAGGTGGCAGGAATGAGGAATGTAGGGCAGGGGTTGATGAAACATCGATTATTTAGATTAACTGAAAGATTCACTTAAATGTGATTGAACAAATCTTTGAAAATTTGTGATCAAATATCAAAACGAACAGCCAGCATTTTTAATGCCAAAGTCCATTTCATGATTACTTAAAAATAATGATATAAAGAAAAATCAATGCTGCTTTTTTTTTCTTTTTTCTAATTTCCATCTGATTATTTATGCCACACTGTTCATATTCAAACAATAATCACCAATGATTAATTCATGTTTAATTATCAGTTCAAAGATTCAAGGTCTTTTATCTTACAATAACCTAATGAAAACTTACTCTCCTTATAGTTAATAAAATTATCGGCGGGATTTGATTCCCTTCCAATAAGAAAGAGTTGATTATGCATGAATAAGTAGTAGCCATAGAGTTGCAGACTTATGACTAAGAGGTCTTTCGGTAGACCTTGGGCTGATTATAAGAACTCAATTAGAAAAAAAATTGCAATCAAGATCTGTAGAATATTCGAGTGGACTGACCCAAGGCTGGCAACACAGGTAGTCACCCAGGGCTCCAAGAACTAGAGGGCTCAATTAAAAACATAATTCTGAGTGCCAATGACTTGAAATCAGGATCTGTAGGATACCTAGTACACCTAGTATACCTTACAGTCAAGTCATGTTTAAATCTCTGGTTCCCACTTGATCACCAAGGTTAAGCAATTATAAGCATGCTCAATACTCAGATAGGTGATCATTTAAGTCTTCTTTGGGGTGGACTAAAGTCGGTATCAGCCAGTCTAGGGAGTCTATTCCAATTTCACAAGGGCTAGACTAAGGAGATTGTTTTTGCATCTGAGGTGGATCACCACACCTATGATCAGCTCCTTTCTTTACCACACAGATCCCTGTGCTACTCATATGCTGAGTTGACAAGGGCTGGAATCAAACTGTAGAATCTTAGAGATTGGACTGACTCAAGATTGGCAACACAGGCAGTCACCAAGAGTACCAAAAAGTAAAAGACTCAATTTGGAAAAAAAGACTCAAAACGGAAATATATATATATATATATATATCTTATTATAATGGAGATTGTGTGTTTTTCTGTCTGTAACCGAAACTATATTACTACTCAAGTCACAATTCTCTTAATTATTTACGTCAAATTCTCCATGATTTCATTCTTTTAAACCTTCAGTTATTAATAAAAATTGCTTTACATTATTAATACTGTTGACCATATCTACGTACTAATAACATGCAATTGTATTTATATATACAACAAAATAGCGGTTTACAGTTTGAACGAGAAGGCTAATTTGCATATTGATATTTAAAATTTTATTTTAATAAATATGTGCTTGGTATTATTGATTTCTAATTGTTTGGTTTTATCTTAAGAAATATAAACAACAATCTCGTGGATAAATCTTAAAAGAAATTTATTTACAAGAAGAAATAACTGTAATATTATCCTTTACTTCCTATTTTAACTAAATGGTTAAATTGGGAAAATTTACCAATGAAAGAGGGGAGTAATGGAAAATGATGGAATAGTTAGTTTCAAAGTTGTTCTATTTTTCAATCATAACCCCTCTGTTCCAAATCTTTTTATCTGCATTCTTATTCTGTTTCATTAGCATTTCTAATTTAATATGATATTTTATTATATTAAAACTTAAATACTTGCACCCGGAGGGTGCATATATTAGATAGTATATATAAATGATAGTCTAAATGATAGTCCAAGCTGCCTGAATTTTAAAAATTGACATTGTTTCCCATCCTACACATGTGGAGTGGTTGGGAATATATATATATATATATATATATATATAATATATATATATAGATAGATAGATAGATAGATAGATAGATAGATAGATATAGATATAGATAGATATGTATTTATATATATAAAGGGTGGCTTACCGGTGAATATGGGCATGATCGTTGGAGGTGCACAGAATCCAGGGGTTAAGTCCATGATTAAACAAATACAAAGTGCTCAATACAAAGTAGAGCAAATTTATTAAAGAAATGGATACAATAGAAACATCTTATTCAATGAACACACATGTGATCGGCTGCGATTAATCAGTAACTCGATTAATTTAGTGGATTTAACCCTGATGATCCTAACGGTGAAACCCGAGTAGGTTTCTATTGTATCCGTTTGTTTAATGATATAGATAGATAGATAGATAAATTGATAGATATTAAAATAATAGTCTAAATAATAGTCCAAGTTGCATAGAGCAAGTCTTTTCAACTTATTTTTGGGAGGACCAGCTTATTTACAATTATTTTCATATATCATAATATAGCTCCTACATTAATGTAGTTGAGCACTTTAAAATTAAATCATATTTTCAAAGCAGGTTGTTCCTCTTTATTCATTGTTGGAGGGAGGGAGCTTTGACCATCTTTTTTACAGTTATATTTAATATTGATAATATGTCTCTTTCCATAAAGGATGTTACACACTTTTGAAAAGCATTTGAACATTGCCTAAGCAGGCATTTTTGACTCTCACTTTCACTGTAGCTACTCTTAACATCTGCCTGTCTGAAGAGTGCGTAAGCAAGAAACTTAGAGTTGCGGATATGTAGTAAAGGTTCCATTTATAACAGTTTTTTTAACAAGCTCTTCCATTTTTGGCATAGAACAAGTCTTTTCAGAACAGGTTGTTTTCAAATTCTTGTTGAGAGGACTGGTTTGTTTACAATGATTTTGATATCACACACACACACACACACATATATATATATACGTACATACATACTTGCAAGTATAAAAATATGAACTATATACATATACTTGTATAAAATATGAAATATACATATATATATATACACACACACACACACACACACACACATATATATATATATATATATATACAACAGAAATAATAAGTCTGAAAAAATATTCAGAAGTTGGGCTTGATAAATGATGAATAGTTCTGCCAAAGTTTTGAAAACAAAAAGGAACGTTGTTGATCACAACAAAACAAATTGTCACATTTTTTCATTTCCTTTTCACTTGAAAATAACATTTCCTGACAGAGCTTCTTAATATTGCCCTGATGATGGTTAATATATTTAAAACATATTAAAAAATGAAATGCTTGAATGTAGGCAGAACTATTCATTTATTCATAAATTAATACATCATCTGAATATCTGTTTTTTTTTTAAATATTCTTATACTTGCAATACTGTTCCATTTTTCTACAAGGTTCCAGGATCAATAGTGGCCTTCACCAACTTAGCACATGAGTATCACAGCTTGGATCAGTGCAGTAAAGTGAGGAGCTGATGGTAGTTTGTGGTGCTCCCTGGTCTAGAGGTTGTGAAAAAGGGATAGACTCCTTCGCAGTCTGGCTGATACTAACAGTAGACTACACCTACTTTACTTTATGCTATAAGTCGACAGGGTAGCCTATATCGGTATCAGCCAATCAGCGAGGGAGTCTACCCCCTTTTCACCAGTGCTAGACCAAGGAGATTATTTTAGCATCTGAGACGGTGTGCCACACCTACCATCAGCTCTTCACTTTACCACATAGATCCCTGTGCTAGTGCGAGAGGGCCGGTATTGAACTAGGAACCTTGCAATTCCTTGGCAAGTGCTCTACCGACTGAGCTAGATTATTTATTTATTTTCCCCTTAAACTAGCCAATGTTCTCCTTTTGCATGATAATGCTCAACCACACTCAAGCATCAGGACAAGGGAGAAAATCGCCTCATTGAAGTGGCCAACTTTTTCCACATCCTCCAAACTCACCAGATTTAGCGCCTTCAGACTATCATCTTTTCAACCCCATGAAAGAGGGTTTGAGATGCAAACATTATTCCAGTGATGAGGAAGTGAAATCTGTAGTGAAGGAGTGGCTCAAAGAACAGTCAACAGAATTTTATAAGAGCATGTATCCCTATACATGCTCTCATTTGAAGGTGGAACATTGCTATTGAGAAAAACGGTGACTATGTGGAGAAGTAGGGATGTGATCCACAGAGGACCAGATTCATTTTGATGTATGATATATGTTCCTGTGTTGGTAATTATACCTGTCCTAAACAAAATGGCATTACTTTTTGACTCACCCTCATATCTCTAGACGACCAAGAGGTTTTGCTTTCATTTGAAGGTGGAGCATTGCTATTGAGAGAAACGGTGACTACGTAGAGAAGTAGGAATATGATCCACAGAGGACCAGCTTCATTTTTATGTATGATACATGTTTTAGTGTTGGTAATTATACCTGTTCTAAACAAAATGGCATTACTTTTTGACTACCTTTGTACATGGATATTATACAATATATATCTTGTTATTGCTATGTACTTTATAATGATTGTCAAAACACATGAAAAAAAGTTTATGATAAGATGAGGATATTAGTGTTAACAGTAGAATAAACACAAAGAGATGGACTGTCTTATTGTCTGTTTGTTGTATTTTTTTTCTATATGTCTTCTTCACAAAATACTCTCTGTACTAGGCTGAATGATGCATCCCAACACATTATTCCCTCTTAACTGTACAGCTTGATCTCCTCTCTATCATACCACTACATTTGATAAAGTTTCATAATATGTGGTCATATTTTTTTTATATGTAAAGAAAAATGTCTGTTTCATAAGTCGGGGAAATAAAGTATAAAAACATATAGATATATAAAAAAAAGAATGGAATTGATAAATATGATATTTAGCAGACTATAAGATAGAGGTTTGATGAAAACATCTTTTGGGCTATCATTCAGTGCAGCCTATTCTGACTCCTTAATTATCCATGGTCAGTCACAATACAAAAGCTTTGAATGCGATAAAATAGGAATACTTGCTTCTTTTTTTTTTAAAAGGTGCATATTATATTTAACAATTATCTACTAGAAGTGGTTACTTGGCATCAGTGGGGGTAAAAAGGTAGTCTCGCAGATCAATTATTATTGAATCGCAAGTTGGATCCTCACAGGATGCCCCATTAAAATCCTTATGTAATTATGTAATATATCTTGCATTGGTCCAGCCACTGTGAAAGAAAAATTAATATCTCCTATCTAAAATATTAAAGGTGAAAAAATTCCATGTCCATGCGATTATCATTTAGATTTTATTTTTTAATTATCTTCACAAATATAAATCAAACCTTCAATTTAATTTGCTCAAAAATCAAGATCTGGTGATAGTGAATGTGTTCATATATTTACTTTGTTGCTTTATTGTTAATTATTTTATTATCATAGTCTCCTCCAGACATACATACACACAAACTGCCCTTTATATATTTATATAGATTATATATATATATATATATATATATATATATATATATATATATATATATATATATTACAATAATTAGAGCCAATAATCATTCACTTCAATTTTCCACAAAAGAAAACTGTTCAATATATATATATATATATATATATATATATATATATATATATATATATATATATATTATAGGTTAAAAGAAGGAAATGAATCCGACGGTATGAGTATATATAAAAGATATGAAAACACCACAAAAGCTGATATGGTGAAAACATTTTTATAACTTAGCTGATATTGAACAATATTTTGATTTTATGAAAATCGTCATCAGAGTTTGTTTATAATCCGTGTTGTTAAGAGCGGATACCTTAATAACACGGATTATAAACAAGCTCTGATGACGATTTTCATAAAATCAAAATATTGTTCAATATCAACTAAGTTATAAAATGTTTTCACTTTAACAGCTTTTTGTGGTGTTTTCATATCTTTTTATATATACTCATATATATATATATATATATATATATATATATATATATATAAATTTGAATAGCATAGATAGAGTTAATTGCACTTTGTGACTGCCAGTTTCTTGTCTATGTGATCATCTGACTAAGAGCCTCCCACACATCAGTATATAAAGGGAAAGCCACCATAGGGTAGCCTCTTAGTTTGGTGATTGCATAGACAAGAAACTTGCAGTCACCAAGCACCATTGACTCTGTACCTATGCTATTCAAACTTAGATCCACATATGCTCTATCACTCTATCACCAATATTGAACACTCTTTATTTATGAATATAGCAGATCATATATATATATATATATATATATATATATATATATATATATATATATATATAATATATATAATATATATATTCAGTGTGTAAAAAAATATTAAATATATGTGAAAATAGGAGTCGGGAAGATGATTTATTCATATTTGAAAACTTAGTCAGCATTTAAATATTTAAATTACTATATATATATATATATATATATATATATATATATATATATATATATGACTGGTAACATGGGCATATCAACCAATTTAAATGGCATTATATATATATATATATATATTCAGTAATCAAAATGTCTTAAACAGTGACAAAATTTCCAAATATGAATAAATCACCTTCATATCTCTCATTTTTCCCATTTATTTATTATTTTTTCCACATACTATCGGATTCATTCTCATTTCTTCTTACTACATATATATATATATATATATATATATATATATATATATATATATTAGTTGTTTTAAATGTTCAGTTTGTTTTCTTTATTTAATTAGATAATTTTATTATTGATATAAATGTTACAATAAAGATTATGCCTCAAGATCATTACAGACCAATTTTCATCTCATAGATCTCCTTCGCATAATACCAGTTCGTATAATATTTGAATACTTTTTGGATAAAAAAAAAGATATTGTAGATAATGAGCACATTTGGATTATTTGGATTATTCGGACTATTGTCCTCAACGTTATTGTTATCTGTACAACTTTTCTGGCCTTCTTCAAGTATTTCTTGTCGGACTTTCTATTCCAACTCAGGAACCTTCTTGTCATAATTGAGAGCCTTCATGGAACTTTGAACCCCTTTATTCAATCCATGGGGGTTTATTATTCTCATGCCACTAACCATGACTGGGTACAAGCGTTAAACTATGTTAATTATTATTCTATGTTACTATCACCCTTGACCAGGATTGAATCTCCAGCCTAGAGATAACTGTCACTTAGAAATGTATTAACTCAACGCCTATATCCACTATGCCATGTGAATAAAGGGTTGATTCAAAGTTCATGAAGGCTCCCGATTATGACAAAGGTTCCATCAGTCTAACAAATACCTGAATGAAGTGCATGTATGTCATCAGCTGAAACGTATGTAACATGATAACAATAAAGATGAAGGTAAATAAGTGAATAAGTCAATGTCGAAGAAGAAAGTTATTGTGCTTTTTTTGGGGGAACATACTGCAATAGATAGATAGATAGATAGATAGATAGGAACAGACTAGGATTGATAGATAGATAGATAGATAGATAGATAGATAGGAACATACTAGGATTGATAGATAGATAGATAGATAGATAGATAGATAAGAGCAGACTGAAATAGATAGATAGATAGATAGGAAGAGACTGAAATAAATAGATAGATAGATAGATAGATAGGAACAGACCAGAATAGATAGATAGACAGATAGGAAGAGACTGGGATAGATAGATAGATAGATAGATAGATAGGAAGAGACTGAAATAGACAATCCAGTGTGAATTTTGGGAACTTGTAAACCTTGTTTTGGCTAGAATATCTACCTATTCACTTATGTATGATTTTTTTACCTAGGCTCATATTGGGTGTTTTTGTTTAAAATCTAATTTAGCCTTTTTAATTATGGGTTCCCATATTGTGTTCATTTCTATGATATATATATATATATATATAGTTTTTTCTTCTTTTGAAAATCGAAGGTTTCTAATTTCATGTGTTAAACATTATCATCTGCTCAACCTCATCTTTTTTGCAGGTCTCTATGCTTACCAGTGCCCTGTCCCCCCTCCATCACAGACTGACCGCCTCCAGAAGTCTGACACAAGGCATCTTGGACAGATGTTTTACAACCCCAGTACCACCACTATGACCGCTGTCGATGGAAGGGGGACTTCGAAAGCAAACATTGGCCCCATCAGTCCCAACAAAATTCAGACCAATGTAAAAGCAACCAAAATGGACCAAACTGTCATACCTTCTGATAATCATCTCAAGTCCAGCAATTTTTTAGTGAGCAGTTTTAACGAAGTAAACATTAGACCACTGCCACCGGTACCACGGATACCTGAATAAGAGTATTTGTTGGAGACAACTCATTTTACATAAACATATATATATATATATATATATATATATATATATATATATATATTATATATATATATGTTGAAAGGATAAATAAATTCATTTCCATTTTTCAACTTACATATATATATATATATATATATATATATATATATACATACATATTTATATGAAATATAATATACAAATGACAAGAAAAGTTGTTGGTTGGAATGATTCTATTCAGGATGC
>CM042151.1:30303448-30315948 GCA_023376005.1 Doryteuthis pealeii | reverse complement strand
TATTGCCATAAGTTTAAATGGAAGCTGTCTGCATTTTACATGGCACTAATACCCTTGGGAAAGGTATGAATCCAATTCTCCCTCCAGCTATGGGTAAATAACAGGTAACCAGTCTAGGAGAAGGAAAACCCAGAATTCAAACCTGTTAAAATCCGCTTAAGAAATTGACCTTGTGTCGCATCCTGCTTGTGCGGAGGGGTTGGGTAAATATATTTACTCCTAATTGATATGTAAGAATAGTTTGTTAACCATCACATTACAACAGCAATAGCTTCTTGATTGCTTTCATATATTTTATTATATTTCTGCATTTTCAAAAAACATAAATACACCATTGGAAAATAAAACCAGAACTGGATCGAAAAATATTAATTTCAAAATGTTTGACATATTAATATGGAGATTTTTTTGCGTCTGAGTGGAACGCCACAGTTGCTATCAGCTTCCCTCTTTACCTGCAAGAGCAGGTATGAAACCTGGAACATTGTAGTTCCATTCCCGCAAAACAGATGGAGTATGGATTCTACATTGGCTAATGATTTTTACAATAAAAATGCATTAGAAATTATTTTTCAACTCTTCTGTTAAATCATTTCATGTTCAGTATTATTTGTATTATTCAGACTATTGTCCTCATCTTCATTGTTATCTGTACAACGTTTCGTCCGATGTGCCCTCCGGCCTTCTTCAGGTATTTATTGTCAGAATCGGGTACCTTCTCAGACTCGAGAACCTTCTTGGACTCAGGAACCTTCTTTTCGAACTTGGGAACCTTCTTGTCATAATTGGGAACCTTTTTGTCATAATTGGGAGCCATCATGGAACTTTGAACCTAACCCTTTATTCAGTCCACATAGCTGGGGTACAGGTGTCAAGCTGTGTTAATTATTATTCAATGTTACGGCTGCCCCTGACCAGAATTGAACAAAGGGTTAGGTTCAAAGTTCCGTGATGGCTCCTGATTACGACAAGAAGGTTCTCGAGTTTGAGATGGTTCCCAAGTCAGAGAAGGTTCCTGAGTCCAGCAAGAAATACCTGAAGAAGACCGGAGGGCACATCGGCCAAAATGTTGTACACATAACAATGAAGATGACAATAGTCTGAATAATCCAAATAATACTAATTATCAAGTCCCATTTAAAAAAATTCAGAGAAATAATTAATAATATAGTCATAGATTGTCTTTAGATGTGTACATAAAAAATGATTTGGAGTAAAAACCAGTAAAAAAAAAAGGTAAGTACTTATTAAAAACCATCATATTTCAACCATATAATTTTATTCACATTCTCTTGTACTTTCGATATATGTTCAAAAAGTTCTAAGCCTCACCAAGAAAGAAGAGCTACTTCTCAGAAAACTAGAAAAATTAATTTCAGATTTCTGCCTTAAGTAGAAGCAACTACCCAGCACTACCTGAGTAGAGGGGGGAAACCATGTTCTTTTGATTTGTTTACAAATTTACAGATCTACAAATGCTGAACGTTTTTTAAGTAGAAATTTTAATGCTATTTCTACGTATATTTTAATTTTCAAATATCCTCGAATATAAATCAAATCTTCATAACTTTTGCTCAAAAAGCAAGAACTGGTGATATTTAATGTATAAATATATATATTCACTTTGTTGTCAATTGTTTTATTTTAATTCGGACATATATACACACCAACTGCCCTTTATATATGTATTGATTTCTGTGACAGTGCGGCCTATGGAAATGTGAGAACTGTGTGACAAATCTAGAAATGGACAAAACAGGGGACTGAATAGCCATAAGAGTATGATATCAGTTCAAAAAGTTCTAAGCCCCACCCAGATATTTCATAGTCATAGAGTATCTGGGTGAGGCTTAGAACTTTTTGAATGGACATCATACTCATAAACTCTATTGGTACCGTTATAGTATGTGACCTACCCGGTTTGAATGTGTCCTACCTCAATAAGAGTATATTTATAGATATAAGTAGTCGGCAATTTATTGAAACTAATTGTTTTTCACATATATTAAATTTCAAGAAATGCAATTCAGTCATAAGCTGTATATAGTAATTAAGAATAATTAAAAAAAGAATTTATCCATAATTTACATGAATAGATACAGATCTATTTAATTATAAAATATTCCAAAATTCTAAAATTTGAAATATGGTAAGGGTTAGGGTTAGGGTTAGGGTTAGGAGTTATTATTAAAACCTTATAATATGCTTTTTATGGTAGGCCACTACTATAAAGAGACATGATTTCGTAGGCCACATTCAAAAGGTAGGCACATACTATAATGGTACCACTCTCTTCATAACTGATAATGTTGACAAAATTTTTTTAAAAGTCATATCACATATAGAGGTAACATTTTAACGTCAACTTATGGACAAAACAGAGGTCTGAATAGCCAAAAGATTATGATGTCTGTTCAAAAAGTTCTAAGCCTCACCCAGATACTTTAACAGTCATAAAGTATCTGGTTGAGGCTTAGAACTTTTTGAACGGACATCTTACTCATACTCATTTCATAACTGATAATGTTGACAAAACTTTTTGAAAAGTCATGTCACATATAGAGCTAAGATTATAACAACCATTATTTCAATACAGTTTATGCTGTTAAACATTTTTCAGAAAGTAGGTAGCCAATATTTAAGGTGCATCATGAAAGTAATTTAGAAAAGTGAAATGCAATCTATTTACTGACTATTAAGAAAAACTTATATATATATATATATATATTTCAGGTCAGGTTAAAAAAAAAAAAATTAAAATGGACAAGAATTTTGAAAGATATTTGTACTTTAAAATTTAACAAAAAAAAAAAAAATTAAAATAAGGAAGTGAGAGGATTAATCTCGAAAGGAATATTTTCATGTGCCAGGTTTCCTCTCCGAACCCCCACCCCCACCGCCCCCAACCACCCTCACCATCAACAACAAATTTCCCTCCCCCTTTTCCTCTTCACTCTTCCACAGAGTGATGGACCCCAGGTCATGAAAGAAATAAATGTTGTTAACAGTATATGGTATTGAAAACAACTGACAGTGTGCATAAGCCAGTTGGAGTCTCCGCTAGGAGAAATGTTCCACCCTCCTCTCTGCTTTTTCCATCTGAAGACTTTCATACTCTTCAATCCTTACGATGTAATGCTGTAAAAGGATAATAAAAATAGATAAAAGACAGGAAGATATCAAAGTCACGTTTCAACATTTTTTTTTCTAAAGTTGAAAATTTCATCACATCTATTTAGCATGCCATCAGTGTATTACCAACAATCTATCTACCTAAATATATCTGTGTGTGTGCCTACATATATATATATATATATATATATATATATATATATATATATATTTCATGTCTAAAAGGTTTTTTTCAAGTTGATCAATTCACTTTAACATGCCATCAGTGGTGAAATATATTTTTGTATACATACATACATACATACATACATACATACTTATATACACCTGCATATTACAAAACATGAGAAATCTACATATGTGCAAATGTGTATATATTAATGTATGTGTCTGAGTATATGAATATGTGTGTGTGCGTATTCAAATTTATATTCCATTATATGAAGCTACATTTCAACCTTTAAAAGTAAATTTTATCTTCTGTACATTTCTACAATTTTGCTGTATATAAAACTAAATACATCCAAACTACATCTATATATGTATATGTGTGTATCTGTGTGTGTTTGCACGTGTGTGTATGTGTGTAAGTGTGTATGTGTGTGTGTGTGTATGTATGTGTGTGCATGTGCCATCATATAGGCATGTTAATATGTTTATTTATGTAAATAAAATGTTAAAATTTATATACCTCTACATTCAATATCTTCAGAGGTGCTACGCTGTTTAATACACACACACACACACACACACACACACATATATATATATATATATATATATATATATAAGTCCCTGTGGTATAGTGGCTTATGTGTTGGATTGTGACATTGTAGTGAGTTCAAACTCTAGTCACATCATTATATTCAATTTCAAACTAATTATCATTGGGAAAGGTATGAAGCCATCAACCCTCAGCTATGGGTTAAATAGTACCATTAGTGTCCTTCAATAGATAGCATTGGCATGGAGGTTGATAAGCCATTAAACAAATAAAACAAACCAAACCGTCGCATAATTGAGTGGTGGCATGGGTTTTTGACAAGCCGTGTAGCAAAAATTCTAAGAGGCCATTGTTTTTCAGATCAGGGGATGGAAAAATACCAGTAAACAGTTATGGCCCCAACTGACCCCAGAGGCACAAATCTCGTGAGTCATGTGATAGAGTTAGTTAGGTAATCAGTTTTCAACCAGACGTCAGGCAGAGAGGATCTCTCTGTTGAGGTTGTAACTTCCGCGTGGTGAAATTGGGCAATACCAAAATAAATCTTTGATCAAAGAAACACAAAGTCTTGTAGTTGATTAATGCATAACTTAAAAAAGAAATCCTTAGTTAGAGACAGCAATATAGTAAGAAGATCGAAGAGATGACAAGATGACAACCGGCCAAAAGATAGAAGTAAAGGAAACAGCACTAGACAATCATAGCCGAAATAGAAAGAAGAAATGGAAGTAAGTCACAACTCTATTTGTCTGTCTGTCTCTCTCTATCACCTGAAGATTCTCTCTCTATTGCTCTTGTTTATATACCAGCAATGGGCTATACAAAAAAACTATGTATACACACACACACACACACACACACACATATATATATATATATATATATATATATGTATACACACACACACACATATATATATATATATATAGGCCCCGAAAATACATTCAACCCCAAGGTCATCATCTGATGAAGACTTTATTTGAATCTATCCCATATCAAAACTACACACATCTTATTTTTTCTCCGATCTTCAAAGTCTAATGTGGACACTATTTGGAAAGTAACCACACTTTATCTCAAATTGTTTAAAATGTCCAAGGTAGACACAATTGAAAATTAGATAACCCCCTCAATCACCCAATCACCCCTCACCCCAACAAAAAAAGACTAAGCATACACAATACCATTAAAATAATGTCTAGAAGTAAAAGTATACAAATACCTATGCCCCTCCCATCACTCAACATACAAAAAATATATGAATTAAATTACCAATGACTCTTTACAATTTACAAATTATTCAATCCATTACAAGAGGGTGACACTAATTTCTCTAGATACCACTAAACTTCATTTAGTTAAAATATTATAAGTCTAATTATTAATTCTGCCTAGCAAATAAATTTCTAAATCATTTTATTATCAAAATCTATTAACTTCAACTTTTTTTTTTTACATGAAGTCAAAATTAACTACCATACTTTTTAAACCGGAAATTATTGTTATAAATCTCCTTAGACTAGTATCCTTTACACAATTAATCCAAACAAAACAGGTAAGTTATTTCTTGAATATTAGTCCATTTGAATTCTTAGTTTCACTATTCTGTCATGCTTAAAAACTATATATATATATAAAAATATATAAATTCAATTACTTATGACTCTTTACAACTTAAGAATTATCAAATCCTTTACAAGAGTGCTATAATAATTTCTTTAGATACCATTAAACTTCATTTAGTTAAAATATTACAAGACAACTTATTAGTTCTCCCAAGTAACTAATTTCCTAAATCACTTTCTAATCAAAATCCATTAACTTCAAAAAAATTTCTTTACATAAAGTCAAAATTAGCTACCATACTTTCTAAACCAAAAGCCAGCTACTGAGAATTACTATATAAATTTCTTAAACAAGTATTAATCAAACAATTAACCTGAAGGGAACAGGTAAGTCAGCCATATTTCTTGAATATTGAATCCTTAATTTTACTATTCTTTCATGCTTCAAAAAGAACCAGTACATTTATTTTTTATAAACCTATCATATATATATATATTGTTTAAAGGTATATATAAATATCCTACTTAAGTTTCACCAAAAAAGGATCATCATTGTAATGAATTAATCAAGAAATTGGAATCATGTTATTAACATGGAATCATTAATACATAGAATAACTCTTATATTCATTAACAATGTCTCTATGAAAATCTGAATTTGATTTGTCTCAAAACAGTCCATGTTATTAGTGCGTTCAAAATTCTGCAATGTGTCTTATATATCACTAATAAACAAAGGTTTACATAATAAATTGTGTGGTTAATTTGCATACTGATTTTAACAAAACCAGGTTTAATAAATAATTATTTGGTGTTATTGATCTCTATTATTATTGTTTTATTCTCCAACGTATTAAAATCAATCCTATGAATGATTTTATATAAAAACAATTAAAATATAATTGAAATAAGTGTAATCTTTTTAATATGCATTCTTATTTAATCATATTAGTCTTTCTAATTTAATATACTTCATTACATTAAACTTAAATTCTTATGCCCAGTGGGTGCATATTCTTGATAGTATCACTAGCTCACTTGGTGCATTTGTGGTAGATAATTTTTTTTGTGGTGTTATTAGTAGACTACTCAATATCAGTTGTTATATATATAAGAATATATATATATATAGACGAATAACACCAAAAAAAGGGTTATCAGAAACCAATGGTAGGAGCGACTTTGTAATATAAATAAATAAATAAATATATATTATATATATATATATATATATTTGTAAATTCATAACTGTGATTCTGGGTTTCATGCAGCAGTGCATTTGTCTGATGAATGAAACACTGCATGAAAACCTGGGTCACAGAAATTCCCATCTATATATATATATATATATATATATATATATATATATACATATATATATAAGTCATCTACAGACACATGTTTTGGCATTTCACGTCTTTCAGTGTGGCTAGTCACAACAACTACCTCTGGCTGACTTTTTGCCAGCCCGATTTCTTAACCTCTCGGCCATTTTGATAGCTGCTGTAATGGGGTGGTGTTTAAAGTACTAAATATATACGTTTGTTTATATATTTTATGATCACCAGAGAGATCCAGTCTGTGAGCAGACGATCATTGCTTTATATATGCTGGCAGTGAAAGTTAATTTAAATCACCCCTAGAGAGCTCTACCAAGTTTTGGGAGAATATATAATAAGTCATCCACAGACATGTGTTTTTCGGTGTTTCACACCTCTTCAGTGTGGCTAGACACAACAACTACCTTTTGCAGGAGCGAACTCCAACTGTCTTTTTGCCAGCCCAATTTTTTATGTACTAATACACTGATATTGATAAAATAGTATGGTATATTTATTAAAAAAATAGTGCTCAATATCATTGATAGAGCATTTATATCTAAGTTAAGTTAGTGTGGACATGAAGTCAATGGTGCTTGGTAATTGACAGTTTCTCGCTTATGCGATCTTCAAAGCCGAATGGTTGAATTCTGTTGAGAATTGGGGGAGATATAGGGCTTCAAAGATGCCCCCAAAATGCCATTTTATTTCTACGTATTTTGATGAAAATTTAAATTATCGATTTTATTGTTTTTTTCTCATGGATTCTGATGCATAGAATTTACTGATGGAGAAAAAAGTGCTCAATTTGGAGTTTTAGGTGAGATTTGAGGCCTGATAATCCCCTGAGAGTGGGTGAAAATGGCCAATTTCATGCAAAATTAAAGTGCCAATTTAATATAATTTTCTGATAGAGTTCGATGAGGAGTATCACATAGTAAAAGATGGTTGAATTCTGTTGAGAATTGGGGAGATATGGGGTTTCAAAGATGCCCCCAAAATGCCATTTTTCAGCCATTATAAGTCTACGTATTTTGATGAAAATTTAAGTTATTGATTTTATTGTTTTTTTCTCATGAATTTTGATGTGTAGAATTTACTGATGGAGAAAAAAGTGCTCAATTCAGAGTTTTAAGTGAGATTTGAGGCCTGAAAGTTTTTCGCCTTTTGAAAAATCTTTCACTGCCTGAAGTTTGCTCTGCTTAAACAAGCTTTAAAGTTTAAAGAGTATGAAACCAGTATAATAGCAGACTAGTTTCTATACAATTAAATTTATACAAAAAATATAATCTGTTCTTGAGAATGAAATGCATAAAAATCTCTGGGACTTTGAGATTAAAACAGATTACCTTATCCCAGCAACGTGACCAGACCTAGTGTTGATAAACAAAAAAGAAAGAACTTGTCAACTGGTGGATTTGCAGTTCCAGCAGATCACAGGATGAAGGAAAACGAAAAGATGGACAAATACCTGGAACTTGCCAGATAACTGAAAAAGATATGGAATATGAAAGTCAAAGTGATACCAATTGTAGTTGGTGCACTTGGAACAGTCCCAAAAAGCTTGGAAAGGACTGGAAAATCTGGAAATCAGAGGAAGAATTGAGTCTATTCAGAATACTGCACTGCTGCAATCTGCTAGAATACTCAGAAGAGTCCTGGAGACCTGAGGAGACTTGTTGTCACTCAGACCCCAGGAAAATACCATCAGCTAACGTTGATGTGAAGAACTCATTAATATTGCTCTATTACAGATATTAAGCTCTCTCCTAATAAGACTTTATATATTGGCTTACTACTGTCTCATCAAGTGAGATAGTGTTAACCATACACTGTGGTATATATATATATATATATATATATATATATATGAAAGTTCATTAAAGTCCACTTTAGAGAGCTCTACTGGGTTTTGGGAGCATATAATATATTTATATATACGGAGATGGCGATAAGTACGCATCCTTCGTTACTGATGCACAAAAATCTAAAAGGACGCAGAAAAATCGTGTTCATGCATTCCAGTATTTTTTTTCTTCTCCCACCATTTCCAGCTAACTGTAAATACATTTCAATATTTTCTCAGAAACAATTACACAGTATTAAGTACAAAGTAGAGATTAGACAGCTTTAGTTGTTCATAGATAAAAACTCTACAATTTATTAAGAAACTTGGAATTCATTAAATTTCCAAGGGACTCATTCAAATCAAATCCACACTAAATTAAAAAGCTATCAGCATCACTATATATATATATAATGCATGTAAATAAAAGTATGGAAATTTGCATTAAAATATATTATTTCTATAAATAAGTTATCATCTCATCATACAATTCAAATTAATATCAATCAATTAATAATTCATTATTGAAATCTTGTATACTGACTTTGAATATATATTTCATGAAAATTCAAAATGCCATTTTGTCAGTTAATTCAAATCTTAAATCATCTAATTAACATTTCATTACTGGAAAGTTGTGAATACACAAAAAAAAAAGGACTGTATGAAATTTCTGCAACTTGATTTAACATGCCTATGATGTGACGAAAGTTTAATGGCATTGTAAGATATTGTAAAATGCTTATGTGTTCTTAATTAGTGGTAATAATGTTTTGACACCAAAAAACATGCCTTACCCCAGAGTCATCATCATATGAAGGCTTTGTTGGCCATGCAGCTGTTTTTGAAATTCAATATGAACACAAAAAAGATTACATTTATTTTAATTATTTTTTTAATTGGTTTCTATATAAAAATTATTCAGATAATAATAATGTGTTTAAGGCATATGAGAATAAAACAATAATGTCAGAAATCAATAAAATCAAGTAATTATTTATTAAACCCAGTTTTATTAAAACAAGTATGCAAATTAACCATACCATATATAATGTAAACCTCTATTTCTTTGGGATATATAACACTCATTGCAGGATCTTAAATGCACAAATAACAGGGTCTGTTTTGAGGCAAATCTTACTCAGATTTATTCTACGATTTTGTCTATAAATTAAATAGTCATCTATAAACTTATGAAATTTCTGACGTAAGCTGTGACGTAGTTTCAGTTACAGACAAATAGAGACCGAATCTCTATTATCAATATAGATTTGACTCCATGAGAGTTTTTCACACCTGCCTTAGCTGGGAGTTTACTGGAGGCTGAGTGACAGGAAATTTCCTCAAATCTCCAGGACTCTTCTGAGTATTCTAGCTGATCTTAACAAGGCTATTGATTGGATGGTCTCAATTCTTCTTCCTCTAATTTCCAATTCACCTAGACTCTTTTCTAAACCCTTGGGAACTCTTCCAAGAGACCTAATTACAATTGGTACAACCTTACGTTCCACAGTTTCCTCAGTTCTCTGGCAAGGTCCAAGTATTTATCATTATTATCATTATTTCTATAGGAAAATGTCAAGGATCTCCATATCACTTTACCATAACATTGAAAATTACAGAAGAAAATTCAGCTAAAAATTGTGTCATGTTAAAGTCTTATTGAAGCAACTTCATGTAATGTAATGTAATGTATATATATATATATATATATATATAAATTTTACACTAAAAGCATTTTAAATCAGTAGAATCTTTATAGGTTTCTATGCATGAATATTTCAATTAGAAAGAAAATCTCAACAAACTGTCTATATATATATAATTGTGTTCTATGAATGATTTAACTATATAAGTATGTGGTGCCTACTATTGTGGATTGATTGCTAGAAAATGTCTTTAAGTTCGATCCCCAAATTATAATCATTGTTTCTTAATTTTAATTTTAATTTTTTTGATTTTTTAAATTTAAAGATTTTTAAATTTTTTAAATTTTTCCTTTTTTTAATTTCTTTTTCTATTTTTCTTCTTTTAAAATTTTTTTTTTTTCTTTAAGATTTTTTTTTTCTTCTTTTAAATTTCTTTTCTTTTTTTCTTCTTTTAAATTTCTTTTTCTTTTTTTCTTCTTTTTTTTTTTTTCTTCTTTAAATTTTTTTCTTTTTTCTTCTTTAAATTTTTTCTTTTTTTTTTTTTTTCTTTTTTTTTCTTCTTTTAAATTTCTTTTTTTTTTTTCTTATTCTTTTAAGTTTCTTTTACTTTTTCAGATACGATTAATTTTATATGGTTTCAAGTAACTAATAATAATCTTAAGTAAACAATTATAGCTTCAAGTAATACAAATAATTCATACACAGTTATAGGTATAATTTCTCATACAAGTAATTTTCAACCAGATCTATTTGACCAATAGATTCGACCCTTACTGGAACTGCTACTCCTAGTTAAAGTGGGACTAGAAAATGGCAATGAAGGAGTACCATACTCCCCAGATAGCCAGAATTGGAGCCTCACCTTTAGATGCAGCCATACTCAGAATATCTTCAATATTGGAAACATCACTAGAATAAATATATATCACAATATATCTTCTGGGGATCAATAAAATCATTAAAATATATTGGTTTGGTTTCTTTGTTTAATGCTATATCAGCCATTGTGATTTATCTAATGCCAAAGCTATCCTTGTAGAAGAACAGTAGTGGTACTATTTAATCCATAGTTGGGGGATAGTCCAAAGAGTATGTCCAAAAATGAATATAAACACATGACTGGAGTTTGAACTCACTTACTATGGTATTGCATTGCAGCACATTAGCCACATCACAGGGATTTCCACTTGAAATATATATATATATATATATATATATATATATATATATATATGTTAAGGTAGCATGGACATATAGTTTCTCACCTACGTAATCTTCAGACCAAGTGCAATTGGTCTGAAGATCACATAGGCAAAAAAACTGTCACAAACTGGGTGCCATTGAATCCATGTTCATGCGATCTTAAATTAATGCTGATATTGAGCATTGTTTACTTATAACTATAGCACTCCTATTATCTATATAATTTATATATATAACATATATATATATATATATACAGGGTGTTCAGGAGAAATCTGACAGTTTCATAAGGAAAAAGAAAAAGTGCTTGGTAACTACAAAATTTAATGGATTGTAAAGAAATTAACTGGCACGGAAATTACACTACTGTCAACAAGTTTCACTCAAAATAACCGCCATTAGTATCAATTGCAGCCTCAATCCTGTTACAGAACCTAGAGCAAGCTGAAGTTACAGTTTCCCTGGGAAGGGTCTCAAAACTTACCTTAATTCTGTTAATTAACTGGACTAATCTAATTGGACTATATATATATATATTTAAGAAAATATAAATATGTATATTATATATATGTGTGTGTGTATGTATATATATAAATAAGTAAATATAGATATAAATATTGTATATATATATATAGATAAGTAAATATGAATATTATATATATAAGTAAATATGAATATAAGTATTATATATATATATATATAGAGAGAGAGGGGGAGGGAGAGAGAGAGGAGTGAGAGAGAGAGAGAGAGAGAGAGAGAGATTTACAATAACCGGATTTTGGTGAATTGATTTTAAAACACAACTGTGATCAAAATGTTGTCATTTGAATAAAGGTCTATTATGTCATTTACTTCCTGATGAGTTTTCATAATTCCCTGCAAGATTCTTAAAAAAAGCCAATAAAAAGGTGTTATTTAAATGTAGTTATAACATGATCAGGTAGATTTGGTGAAATGGAGAATTTATCATGCCTATGCACATTAAGAAAGGAAAACAAACAAAAGAAGAAAAACAGATTCAAGTGCTGTAAAGAAATTGCTTGCAAGTGTCGAGTATTTGAT
>CM042151.1:30258448-30290948 GCA_023376005.1 Doryteuthis pealeii | reverse complement strand
ATTGCTATCTGGCTAATATCAACTTTAGGCCACCCCAACAACTTATGAGTACTGGATACACCAGTGTGGGTTGGCCAGGAAAGACTCATATCGATCAGCTTTGCATAAATACTGGATGCTGTGCAGAAGACCTGCCAAGAGAAATGGTTGTTAGAGATGGGTGGCGAGGAAGAGTCATGGAGTTCCATGCTGTTGGCATGATGATGATGATAATGATGATTAATATCAAATTAATATACATGTCACCCTACTTGAGGCGACTCACAAAGTTGTTTACCTGTCAGATTCATTGAGTTGACATTCTCTTGACTTTACAATGCAATTCCTCATCAACCCAAAATGGCCTTGAATTTTGTAAACAATGATTTCCAAAATATTTCTTCAAAACAGCCAGCAAATGTAATAAAAACAATTGGACACATGGCACAAAAGACATAGGTGTTGAGTTAATACAGTTCTAAGTGACAGTTATCTCTAGGCTGCAGTTTCAATCCTGGTGACTGTAACATAAAATAATTTACACAACTTGTACCTGGTCATGGTTAACGGAATGAGAACAGTCTACACTCATGGATTGAATGAAGGGTTCAGTTTGAAGTTACAAGTTCAACAAGAAGGTTCTTGATTTCAATAAGGTTTCCAAGTTCGACACGAAATACCCGAAGGAAGCACATCGGCCAAAACGTTTTGTAGATAACAATAATGATGAGGACAATAATAATCCAAATAATACATAAAAACTGATGCTCCGGCTTAGCTCAGTCAGTACAGCGTTTGGCAATAAATCACAAGGTTCCTGGTTCGATACCGGCCCTCGCCAACTCAGCGTATGAGTAGCACAGGGATCTGTGCGGTAAAGTGAGGAGCTGATGGTAGGTGTGGCGCTCCACCTTAGATGCTAAAATAATCTCCTTGGTCTAGCACTAGTGAAAAGGGAATAGATTCCCTCACTGTCTGGCTGATACCGACATTAGACCGCCTCAACGATGACTTAGATTGAAAATATGAAGGTGGACTGAATTCATATAATGCTGTTGATGACTTTTTTACCAATGTGACCCAAGCACTGAAATACCAATAGAAGAAATGTGTGGATTGCAAGAGGGACTTAGTTGGAAAATAAATCTTGTTTGGTCACATTCCATGAAAGAATCTTGGTATGTCTATGAACTTTTCAGACAATCCTCGTATTTAAGGAAAGATACAAAACTTAAAGCAAACGACCATAAACTGACTGAATATCTATATAAGAATCACTTAATAACTTTTGGTCTATTTTATGTAATTTCTGTGGATTGTGGAATAAAAACTATTATTATATTATGATTCTATTAATGCTATAGGAATTGCAAACAGCCTCATCCAGGATTTGAACTCAGTTTGCTGTGTCTGTTTTTTATGTTGATAACCATTAAACAATAAGCACCTCCATTTTAATTTTGTTCAAAGCAGAGTCAATCGGTGGATCATGAGATCTGCAATTCTCATACTGCTAGATAATTTATGAGCAGCTTATAAATTATGTGTGTACCTGTAGTTAGAATATTTAAATAAAGTTTGTTAGATTAAAATAAAAGGTGGGGAATTTTCCATACCCATTGGGGTTATGATTGGAATGATGATGACTCCAACTTCACCTCTTCTAGTAGACACGATTGGACGTGTGAGATAGTTTTAGATTAGATTCAGCAGAGATTTCAGAGCGAGCGGACATGAAAGTCACTCATTCTGAGACGGTCTCGATCCATGGTGGATGAATCTGGGCTGGATTGCAAAAATATTATCAAGAAAACAACCAAGTCTTGTTTGTTAAGTAATTAAAACAAGAAGAAACCAGCCCAAGAAATCAACAATGAAAACCAACCCTTAACAAGAAGTCCACCAGATCAACAAGATAAAATGGCCACTGAGTTAAATGAAGTAACCAGTAAGCAGAATATTAACAAGTAAGAACAATGATCTCTCTTCATCATCCATCATATAATCTACCAGTCTCTCTCTCTCTCTCTCTCTCTCTCTCTCTCTCTCTCTCTCTCTCTGTTCCCCCACTCTCTATCTCTTAACTCCATTATCTCTCTCTCTTTGTTCCCCCCACTCTCTATCTCTTAACTGCATTTTCTCTCTCTCTCTCTCTCTCTCTCTCTCTCTCTCTCTCTCTCTCTCTCTCTCTCTCTCTCTCTCTCTATTATATACCCAAGATGTGGGTATACAACAATACAATATAGACAGGAATCCGGGTTATTTCCTATAACTCCAACCTAAAAATAAGGGCAACCACTCTGAATAAATTTTATTTGCTAATTAATCTACCCATTATTTTCCCATTAAACTAACCCTAACCCTAACCCTAACCCTAACCCAGTCTTCTTTTTTCCTAGTTGATCAATAAATAAATAAATAATTTATAAAATTCATTCAGAGTGGTTCCCCCTTTTTTTTTAGGTTGTAAAAAAGTAAAGGCGTCGGGGTGGCCTAAAGTCAGTATCAGTCAATCAGCAAGGGAGTCTATCCCCTTTTCACTAGCGCTAGACGAAGGAGATTGTTTTTGTGCCACACCTACCATCAGCTCCTTACTTTACCACACAGATCCCGAGGACCGGTATCTAACTAGGAACCTTGTGGTTTCTAGCCGAATGCTCTACCAACTGAGAACCGGAATCAGTATATAGTTTTGTGAATAGTGGTAGCTAGTGAGGAATTGGGTGAACAATTTTGGCTGTTGAGCAGCCAAAGCTTCAAGTCAAGTTAGTAACTTTAAATTCCAGCCCAATTCTATAACCATAGACACATATCAACATCACAAGAAACTTGAATTCTAACTTCAGTGCGTCCTACCTAGCATCAGCAAACAGCAACTGAATTTTTTCTTGCCAAAGTCGCTATTTTTATTAGTTTTTGATTGACCCCGCCCCCCAAAAAAAGAATCAATCCAATAATTCCACCCCCTTTTTTTTAGCTACCACTTAATTTCATTGGATGATTTATCAAATCTGTTATCTTTTAAGCCAGCTTACAATTATAGATTTCATAAACTCAAGCACCTAGGCAAGGAAAAGAATATACGATTTAAAATTCCCTGATCAAAGAATGTACCCAACTTCCTAAAATTTAACCTTTGACCTGTCCACTTGTTCAAAAGATGGATCTTTTGACCAGTGATTTTTAAACTTTACACTTTTTCATGCTTCTTAAACCATAACGGTGTTTACAAAGAGTTTATAGTGTTTAATAGTCAGACATTTTCTATTTCCTCTTATTTATTCAAGACAGCACTCAGCATCATTGTGTCATTCCCGTTTAGCTCTAAGTGTTTTCTTAGGACCCAAGTGATACAGCTGTACAGTAGCACAGACACAGCTACAGCTTGGAAGAATTCTCACTTGATGTTATCAAGGAGATCAGAGTTCTATGACCCTACCTAAGAAATTGACCTTGTGTCACCGCCTACTCATGTGAAACAGTTGCAAAATATATATAACAAAAAAAATGTCCTTCATGTTAAAATATCAGGCTTTGTCTCCAAATGAATAGTCATTCATTTGTACAGAGTGATTGAAAAGTAACTCCCTATTTTAAACTATTTATAATTTTTTTTTATATGCAGTTACATTTTTCTAAATTCTTTAATGTATGTTATTATATATTAATGATTTGAAGGCAATTACAATGCATATAAAACATAAAAACAAAAAGATGTTTTTTTTTGTCTTATTGATTTCAAAGTAAACTTTATCTTCAGAAACGATTTTCAGAAATGGACGCGTTTTATTGTGTCGTTATTTTGATGTTATAAACACGCGTCTCGTGTCTATACCATTCCTAAGGATATTAGTGCTATGTGAAATGCAAACGGCCTTGTTAAGGATTTGCACTCAGGTAGCAAAGTCCACTTCCTACAACAATAATAACGAGTGCCACTGATATATACACACATATATATATATATATATATATATTATATATATGAGGATAGGAGGATTGGAGTAAATCTAACAGAATGTGGTAAAGAATAGAGGGAAAATGTGGACCAAAGAACAACTCAACCAAGTAGATGTAGGAGATATATTTCATCTTGCCTTGAGCAGGACTTCATTAGTCTTTTATGCACTAATGTTCAAATAAAAGACTGATGAAGTCCTGCTCAAAGCAAGATGAAATATATCTCCTACATTTACTTGGTTGAGTTGTTCTTTTGTCCACATTTTCCCTCTATTCTTTACCATATATATATATTCATTATGTTACATAATTTGTATTTTTTTACAGGTTTTCTTTTGTTGACAGCTTTTATAATAACTATTAAGTAGAATAGTGTTTTTGTAAACCTTAACCTTAGTATAGTCTTTTTGTTTGATAAAAAAATTATTCAACATTCAAAATAAAACTAAAATTCTATTTAATTTTTCCTCAAAGATACTTGCGATTATTCTGTGTCCCTAAAAAATTAAATCCTAAAAAAAAATACCAATTCTGTTACATCATCATCATCAGTTTACACTGACAGCATAGATTCCCATGACTCTCTCATGTCCCCTGACCCTATCTATCATTGCCCCTGGCTGGTCATCCATGCAGCATCCATAGTTGATTGATGTAGGTTTTTGCTGGTCGGTCTACATTGGTGTGTCCACAGGAGAACATAACTTCGTCCAGCAGTGTCCAGCATGTTTTGTTCATCTTCCTTGGATGGTTTATGTGATAGGAGGTAAATGGCCACACAGATGCATTTTTGTTGGGTAGTGTTTCCAGGATTTGTCCAAGACAACCCACTGCATTCTTGTGGAGTTCCCATCTAGCTTTTTCTCTAAGCCTTTTGTTAGGGTACAATTGGTGCAGACGTAGAGTAGTACTGGCATGACTACACCTTGTAAAAATCCTTGCTCAAATTATCAGATAGATCAGATTTCCATATGATCAATAACCTGTCTATACACCTTCTGTTACATAATTTGTATTCATTTTTTTTCTTTTTGATGCCTTTTGTTTAGTTGGCTAGAATTCTGTTTTTATCAACCTTGACTTTAGAGTAGTCTTTACTTCCTTTCAGCAGTAGCTAAATTCTTTGCATACTTACTTACTATAGTCTTTACCTATATTTACTACATTTTTGTCAAGAAGTATCATATCCTTTTATCATGGAAAGAGATTACTGCAAATTGAATTTCAAATATCAGAGGTACAAATTTTTAAAGGTCTGTTTACAAGTTTTAAGTATTCATTTACAATAGATATAAATAATATGCTTGTTCCTAGATATTCCATCTGGTTAAAAATGATACAATCTAAATTCTTCAAGGTGCAATGCGAAAATGTAAATCCAGATTATCTGATGTCATTTAATCGCAGATTTCTTATTTGTCCCATTTTATTTCACACAATTTTAAAAATGAAACATTCTAAATGGTCTTGCATTGCTTAAATGTCCAGCGTAAAATTAAAATGAATTGAAAAAAAAAGTTACATGTTTATTTTATTTGTAATATTGAAATTGTGAATTACGGAATATATTTTGGTAATTTTGATCTTATGTCATCCTGGCCTCCTGCCTTAATTTACGCTATGTTTTAGCTAGCCAGTGTCAGATGAATTTCTGTACCAACTTTGATATTTTCAGAGTGGTGTCTTTGTCACTTTTTTGTCAGCAAATTAATGTAGATATTTTACAACTCCTCTTTTATGAAACAGTGAGAGAGACTTAAATCAAGATTATTATGCTTTTTACAAATTGAACAATTTTGCAATAGCACTTAAGTAAACATATAAAATACGGTAATAATTGAATTATCATACTATGGTATATCCCACAGGCCCTGCTAGAAGATATAAATTCACTGAGTTTCAATAAAGTATTATATCATAAAATTCAAATAATAATAATTAAATAATTATCTGGTACAAAATTAAAAATATCTTTATCTATTAACATAAAGATAATTTACCAAATAATTTTTATAAGGTAAGCAATGTGTACCTTGCTTCTTAGGAATGGATGGTTATCGATATTAAAAAAAATGGACATATCAAGTTAAATAATAATAAATAAAAAAGATAAATCCAGTGGTGTGTAGAAAATAGAAAAAAATAATATTCCAAAAAGTGAATTTATTATAGATGATGAAGTCAAAAAGATTTCCATCAATGTTTAGACAACACTTTTTTCATCCTAATGTCCTGATGAAGATTTGATTAAAAAAAATTGAAAAAAAGTTTGAATGTGGACTTCATCTATAATAAATTTATCTTTTTGGAATACTTTGTTTTTTGTATTTTCCACACACACACACACACACACACACACACATACACACACACACACACACATATATAATAAAGATACACAGTAATAACCTACTCGAGTTTCACCATAAGGATCTTCAGGGATAAATCCACTGGATTAATCAAGATATTGATTAATTGCAGTTGATTGCGCGTGTGGATTTTTTTAACAAAAACGTTGTAGCAAAATTTGATGAATATATATATATATATATATATATATATATATATATATATATATACATCAAATTTTGCTACAACGTTTTCATTGTAGTAGCTTTAGTAGTTACTCCAAAAGGGCTCAATATATTTCGTAAAATATAGAGCATTTATCATTGTAGAAAAAAAGGTTTTCTCTCTCCCACAGTTTCAGTGTTCAAGGTACTTGTTCTTCAGGAGAACTAAAAAATTATAGATAGATACATTTTATATATACTTGTCAACATAACAAACAGTGTTTTGATCTATCAATTAGATCATCTTTAGGGCATAAGATAAGAAATTATTTAATGACGGATTATCACTCGCTTTTCTCATTATTCTGTGATAAATAACTTCTTATCTTATGCCCTGAAGATGATCTAATTGATAGATCGAAACACTGCAGCGTCGGCCAATAAACTCACCACTTAACCCATTTAAACCTGTGTTTTTTCATTTTCCTTGATATATTACATACCGTCGGATTCACTTCCTTTCTTCACACATATATATATATATATACATATATTTATATATAGGTTAAATTATTATTATTGTTGGAGAATTGATTATAGAGGGCTCAATTACTTATGTAAGAGCTTTATTTATTTATTTATTTATAATTATAAAGTCTGTCCTACCATTGGTTTCTGAATAACACTTTTTCGGTGTTATTTGTCTTCAGAGGCTTGACTCTGAAGACGAATAACACCAAAAAAAGTGTTATTCAGAAACCAATGGTAGGACCGACTTTATAATTATAAATAAATAAATATATTTATATATATATATATATAAAGAGACAGACAGACAAATATAAAGATATATATTAGGTGTGTATAACAATTTCCCACAAAGAAATTGGTTTTCAATTGTATATCCAGTCTCTAGTTTTCAAAAGAGTGCTGTAAATCTTTGGACGGCTAATAGATATGCATATTCAAATAGCCTTTAATCGACATGAACCCTCGAAAACATACTACAATACAGAAGTGCTTTCGGCAAAATTGAGAGAAGGAAAAAATTGCAGCTAAAAAAAGATAATATGGTGCCAAATAGGAGATAGGTGCTGTCCTGCTGTAACAGTAAGTTTATTGTAACAATTGCTTTAGTATGTGAATATGAATAGCTAAACGAGGATCCTAGAAGAAAACACAATGGGTACATGAAGATATGACTGTGGCTGAAGACAATGATATATTTTTCACTTCTTGAAGAGAAGTAGGAATCTAGAAACAGAGGATCAAAGAGAAGGAAAAACCATTGTCACTTTTCCCTAAAATTTGACAAGAGTAATACAATGCAAATATTCAATTATCATATCATTATTTGAAATTTTTTCACACCAGCGGGTGGTCTTTCACTGGAGTCTGAGTGACAACAAGTCTCCTCAAGTCTCTTGAACTCTTCTGAGTATTCTACCCAATCTTAACAATAATTAAGCGCATGGTGTAATGGTTAAAGTCATGAGAAATGGACTCGTCGCCCCAAGTTCAAATCCTGGATGTGGTAATTGCATTTAGCTTAGCGCTAATACCCTTGGGAAAGGTACGAATCCTACTCTCCCTCCAGCTATGGGTAAATAGTAGGTCAGACTGGGCTCTTTAACCTTGGTTAGGCAACCCGACTAGGGGAAGGAAAACTCTGAATTCAAACCTGTTGAACTCTGCTTAAGAAATTGACCTTGTGTCACATCCTGCTCATGCGAAGGGGTTGGTAAATATAATTTTGGATGATTTTTTTTATTCATTCAGTCTTTTTTACCAAATATTTGAGGACCATTCCAAGGACACCAAGTGCAATTGGCATCACCTTTATCCTTTTCTTCCACAGTTTTTGTTTTTTTCAGTTCCCTGACAAAGTCCAAGTATTTGTTTATTGTTTAATTTTCATTCATCTGAGACAGCAAAATCCAATGAGATGACAAGTTCTCTTCTACTAAATAAATACTAAGTTTGGTCTTCTGGTCAGGATTAGGTGATCCGTCTGTATCTCAAGATCCCAGAGAATTTTATGCATCTCATTCTCTAGGATGGATTCTGGTTTGTGCATTTGGCAGCATGTTGAAAATTTAATTTCTTTCCTAGTGGATCCATTTTCCCACCCAGTCATGCCCAGTCTTGTACTCCCTTTGTGCTAGTTTGCTGCATTCATTTATTACATGATTAACTGTGTTTGTCTCTCTCCCCACACATACTACATTGCTATTCTGTTGCTTCTTATTTTTCTTTGATATAGTTCTTTTTTTATTATGGCATTATCTTGTGCTACAATTATGAGAGATTCAGTTTCTCTTTTGAGATTTCTCTTTCTTAGATATGTCCATGTCTTCTGATATGCACTCTCTTAAATTTGTCACTTGAAATATCTATATTGTTGTTTTTCTTCCCATGTCTTAATCAATGCCTGAAGAAGTTATCAGAAGATCTGAAACACGTGTTGCAAATGTAAGATAAAAATAAAATTTATTTCTAAAAACATAATCCATTTTGCGGACCTTCTTTTTTATAAAATATTTAATTTTCTCCCGTTGGACCCATAACAACACTTTATATATATATATATATATATATATATATATATATATATATATATATATATAGGAGCTAGCTTAATTGTCACTTGATAGGGTGACTTTTAAACTAGCAATAAATAATAACAATGGGAAAGAATTTTGGACATAATTTCTGTTGAGTTTAATTTTTCATTTGATTTAGACTAATATTGGCATGCTGATTTCAAAACTGCAGTCAGTTTTCTTCTATCACATCAAGTTTTTTCTCTACAGCTCTCAAAATAAGCTCAATTGTATTATTTGTCTGTAAGTAATAGGACTGGTTAACTGACTGCATTAATTATTTTATTGAAAAGGAAGGAGAATTTTTTAGATCTGTTTTTTTAAAACCTTCTATAAAATAAGCAAAAATTTGTTAGATGCTATATTTTTCGTTTTTTTGAGAAAAATAGAGGGTATCCTGTACCTCAAAAAGTTGACTATATAGAAAAACTGGGGTCATTTTTGGATTTAGTGGTAAAAAAAATAGCCTAAAACAAGTGTCAGATCCAATTCAATAAAAATTGTGTTCCCCAGTGTAATCTATGATAATTTATAGAAAATTTATGTTAAAAGTTTATATAATTTAAAGGAAAACTTTATTAAATGAAAAATGTAATAGCATGACTAGGGCTTGAACTTGCTGACTACAATGATGGAGTCCAGCACGTTAACCACTACACCACGGTGACTCCCCCGAAATATAGTGAAAACAAAACAAAATGATGGAAGGTTATGAGAGAGTTGGAAATTCAAGTGAGAGAAAGAGAGAGATAGAGTGAGTGAGTGAGTGAGAGAAAGAGAGAGAAATAGAGAGATGAGAGGAGGAGAGAGAGAAGAAACTATAAGAAAGCAGTGGGTGGAAAAAGAAGGACAGTGTGTGATAGAGAATGAGAGAAGAAAATCCAAAAAGAAAAAAAGAAAGAGTGAATTTCTTGAAGAGAGAATGAAAAAGATAAGTTGAATGAAAATCAGTGTTTCAGAGAAAGATTTTTTGAATGAACAAAATAGGAGCTAAATGACAAATCAAGAAGAAGAAGAACAAGAAGAAGAAGAAGAAGAACAACAACAACAGCAACAACAGCAGCAGTATCAACATCAATAACATTAATAGTAGTAGTAGTAGTAGTAGTAGTAGTAGTAGTAAAACTGAAAAAGAGAAAAGTGTACTGACCGATAGGTCTTTATACAAACCATTTGGCACATGTAGGATTTGACACAAGGTCGCAATTTTGGGACATCCAGCAAGGATCAAACTTGATATTCAATAGTAAGGGTTCTAAAGTTTTCCTTGTAAATTCATGTATCAAAAAAAAAGTATCATCATCATCATCATCATCATCCATTTTGTCTTGCTTTTCTTTTGCTTTAAAAAAAAACATTTTAGCAGTTTGTTTTTTTATTGCAAATCAATGGGGTCATCATGTCTATGACAGTGAGAAAAAACAGAGATTGGAATGGGTCTTGTCACTTAGTTGGGGGGTGGGAGCAGCTAGTTTGATTAATCAGGCTTCCCCCAAGGCAAAAGGGGACATGAGTTCAAGTCTCCCCAAGAGCTTACCATTTATTATTCTTGCTAATTTGCACTATTTCTTGTTGTCATAGAAATGATGACTAGAGTGAGTTGGGATAAAAAAAAAAGAAAAGCAATGAAAATTGGGCAAAAAAAATCACAATAATGATGCACTCAGTGAGGATGGGACTCACTAAACTAAATAATGGTCTGTCATATTAGCTTGTTAACCATCTTTCAAAGTTATTTATGTGGTAATGAAAAGGGGATAGACTCCCTTGCTGTTCGACTGATACCAGCAAGTGAAAGTCATAGTAAAAGGCAAAGTGTATCATCCAGTTTCTCTGAATTTTTTGAGTTCAAAATCCAAGATGAAACTGTTGGTATTATCAAGGAACTGTATTCTTAAATACTATTATGATACATGTAGCATATATATTCGCCTAATTCATTAATTATCAACTAATTAATTTTCAAATTAGGTATGACTTCAATTAAGCACATATTCTCCCAAAAATTGTCGGCATAGCCATATCAAACAAACTGTTTGCGTACTTTCATACCTATATAAATAGAAGTGGGAGTAAAATGAGGAAATTAATACGACAGTATTTGGAAAAATGTAGATAAACACGGGATGTTACAATGGATGGAAATTTATTATTGGTCAGAGTGTCAATGTTCAAACATTTCAGTTTATAGAAGCCTTCTTCAGGACAATATGAAACAATTAAAGGAAAAAAGATTTTTGGTGTTAAAATTCAAATTTGTTTTCATTCAAAACATCCATCATCTTTTTAACAACAAAAATCTTTTTTCCTTTACTTGTTTCATATTGTCTTGAAGAAGGTTTCTATATAAACCAAAATGTTCGAACATATGTTATAACATAAAGATATACTAATTGGTTTAGCTCAGCTTATAGCGCATCTGCCTCAGAACCACAAGGTTCTAGGGTTCAATACCAGCCCTCACCAACTCTGCGCAATAAGTAGCACAGCTTGGATCTGTGTGGTAATGAAAAAGGGATAGACTCCTTCGCTGTCCGACTGATACCAACAATAGGTCACTCCACAAACTTTACTTTATAAAAACAATATTCTTCAATGCAGGTTCAAAATTTTTAGTTTCAAAACTTATAGCATTTGTAGGGACTAGAACTCTCCTGTGCCTTCGGGGACAGGAAATAGAAAAGGTAACGTCCCTTGTCAGGTTGAGTGAAGAATTCTCTTTAGTTGTTACTCTCTCTCTGAGGGGAAAGTTCCTTCAGTCACAAGGGACTGAGACAAGAGCTCGTTTCTACGAGGCTCATACATTGGTACCAAAACCGTAAAGAGAATTCTTCACTCAACTTGACAAGGGACGTTATCTTTTCTACTTCCTGTCCCCGAAGGCACAGGAGAATTCTAGTCCCTACACATTTATGTGATTTTTGAGACCAGGTGAAACAAGAGAAAATTAAATGAAAACATATAATCTGTACATTAAAATAACTAGCAAGAATATGTGCCCTCTGGGCATAAGTATTTAATGAAATTAGACTAACGCAATCAAATAAGAACGCATATAAAACATTTATTCTAATCATATTTTAATTGGTTTCTACATAAAATCCTTCATAGGATTGATTTTAATACATTGGAGAATAAAACAATAATATTAGAGATGAATAACACCAAGTAATTATTTATTAAGCCTGGTTTTGTTAAAACCAATATGCAAATTTTACACCATATTTTATGTAAACCTTTATTTCTCAATGATATATAAGACACATTGCAGGATTATAAACATACTAATAACATTGGCTGTTTTGAGGCAAATCTAACTCAGATTATCATAGAGACCTTGTTGATAAATACAATTGATTATGTATTAATGATCTTGAATATAAATTAAATACTTATTGATAAACTTATGTAATTTCTTGGGATATTGTGACATAATCAGTCATGTTGTTTCAGTCACAGACGAACAGACACCAAATCTTCATTATGATAAAATATATCTATATCTATATCAACTCTCTCTCTCTCTCTCTCTCTCTCTCTCTCTCTCTCTCACAAGCACAAATGCAGACACTTTTACATGCCATGGTTGTCACTACATTTACGATAACATTATTAATAGATTATTATTATATTATTATTATTATTTGATATATCATTCTTTACATTTTTTATTTGTCATCCCTTTTCTGTTTTCTTTTTCTTCGTCTTATTCTCTTCCTACTACTTCACTTCCTCCTTTTCTGTTTTCTCTTTCTTCATCTTATTCTCTTCCTACTACTTCACTTCCTCCTTCCCCTTTTCTGTTTTCTCTTTCTTCGTCTTATTCTCTTCCTACTACTTCACTTGCTACTTTTCTGTTTTCTCTTTCTTCGTCTAATTCTCTTCCTACTACTTCACTTCCTCCTTTTCTGTTTTCTCTTTCTTCATCTTATTCTCTTCCTACTACTTCACTTCCTCTTTCCCCTTTTCTATTTTCTCTTTCTTCGTCTTATTCTCTTCCTACTACTTCACTTCCTCTTTCCCCTTTTCTGTTTTCTCTTTCTTCGTCTTATTCTTTCCTACTACTTCACTTCCTCTTTCCCCTTTTCTGTTTTCTCTTTCTTCGTCTTATTCTTTTCCTACTACTTCACTTCCTCCTTCCCCTTTTCTTCTTATTTTTAACATATCCTCCTTTTCTCCTTTCTTCCTTTATTTGTCATATCTGTTTTCTTCTCTTCCTCCTTTTACTCCTCCTCTGCATTTTCCCTTTCTTATTTTTCTTTAATTTGTCTTACTTTATATACCCTTTTTTTTGTTTTTACTTTCTTCTTTTCTTCACCTTTCTCTCTCTCTCTCTCTCTCTCTCTCTCTCTCTCTCTCTCCTCTCTCTTTCTCTCTCTCTCTCTCTCTCTCTCCAGTTTTCCTTATCTTTTCCTCCTCTTCTTCTTCTCTATAAAATAGATGTTGTTTGGTTGGATTTTATGGCATGTCGATCTTTGTTGTGTTGTATACCCATTATAACACATCAGGTATGTAAACGGCGAGAGAGAGACAGACAGACAGACTAGAAATGATGAGATGAGGATCCTTACTTGTTAACTCGGCTACTGTTGCTGCTAACTCAGCCACCATATTCTTCAGGGCTTATTTCTCTGGCTGATTTCTTCAGGTTGATTTTTCTTTCTTTTTGGGCTCATTTTTTGGGGCTGGTCATTTCTTGTTTAAATGAATCAACAAGACTTGTTTTTCTTAAGTCTTTTATTTAAAACAACCCAGCCCATAAAGATTCAACCGCACTATGAGTTGCAATCCCTGAGAGACATCTTCTCTTGTCAGGTGCCTGCTCGCATCTCAACAAAAAACATGCCTGTAATTGCATGCTACTGGAAGGTCAAGCGGAATGTCACCAGTTGCCAATCATCAGCCATGGTAACTTTTCACTGAACCCCTGTTATTCTGAATCTAACAAACTCTTGATTCAAAAATATTCTTACTACCGTACGTACATAATTCATTGACTATCCATGAATTATGTAACAGTTGGGTCATTTTATGCTGAAGCCATTTTGTTTTATTCTTTCTAGATGGGTATTCAAATTTTTTTCAAACACATTATTTTAAATACTGGATGAGGCTGTTTGTAGGCTTTAACACAGACCTGTATTCTTGAATATGGTCCACTGTTATATATATTTACCAATGCCTTTGTACGAGCAGGATGTGACACAAGGTCAATTTCTTAAGTGAAGTTTAACAGGTTTGAAATTCAGAGTTTTCCTTCTCCTAGATTGGTTACTTAGCCATGGTTAAAGAGCCCAGTCCACCCAGCTATTTACCCATAGCTGGAGGGAGAATTGAATTCATACCTTTCCCAAGGGTATTAGTGCCTTGTGAAAATGCAAACAGCTTCGTCGAAGAATTGAACTCAGGTCAATGAGTCCATTTCCTGCAATTCTAACCATTAGACCATGTGCCTCCATGGTTCACTGTTATATGCATTCTGGAGATCTGGGGAATGTGGAGCACCCCTTCATCACCATTGTTCCCTGGTCCACTCTTACCCAGAATGTTAGTACCTGTTAGGGTCCTCTCTATGGATGAAATAGAAAAATGTGTTTATAAAAAAAATTGAGTATCCATTAAGAATGAACCTATTTCAAAACTTTAAATGACCCACCGAGGTTGATATACCAAAAAAGAAAACAAACTAACAAATAAACCAACCTTACTTTGGACCTGGTGACCAGTGTTCAAATCCTAGATTAGGCTGTATGTAGGCAGTAACACTGACCTGTATTCTTAAATATGGTTGACTATTATATGTGTTCTGGAGGTCTTAATATGCACATACTTCCTTTGGACCTGGTGACCCAAGTTCAAGTCCTAGATGAGGTTGTTTGTAGAAATTAACACAGATCTGGATTCTTAAATATGGTTCACTGTTATATGTGTTCCGGAGGTCTTAATATGCACATACTTCCTTTGGAGCTGGTGACCCGAGTTCAAATCCTAAATGAGGCTGTTTGTAGACATTAACACAGACCTGTATTCTTAAATATGGTTCACTGTTATATGCATTATGACATTGCTAGAATGTTGCAAAAGACTTTGAAAATTTTATCAGAACATCTACTGTCCAACAACATGCACATACTATGTCCAGACCTAAATCAGCATTATCTTTCAGGTTGCTGCAATTTTATTTTCCATCAACATATAAGTACATATATAAGTACACATATGCTTGGACTTCCGCACATACACACACGCATACGCAACTGTGTGATTTAATACAGGTGTATGAACGAGCTTTTATTTAATAAAGTATGTGTTAGTCAGCCACAGACAAAAGATAATTAATAACAAAAGAGAAAGAGGACAGGTCAAGGGGAGAAGAGGGGAGAAGAGGAGAGAAGAGGGGAGAAGAGGCGGAGGTTTTAAGAGGGGAGAAGAAGGAGATTAAAAACTGTGATTATAAAATACCAATATTAGCTGCTATTCATTTTGATGTATTAAAAATTCATAAAGTCATCAGAACAAAAAAACTGAAAGGAATTTGGACAATTGCCAACAGGAGTAAAAAACAAAAAAACAAAAGCCCAAAAAACTCTCCCCTTCTATAACTTTAAGGCATCCATATTAATATCATGACGGTCAGGCCCCAACATGACAAAAAAACAATTATAAAATAATAAATTAAAGATATTGTGTATGTGTAAACATCTGTACAACCTAACAGAAACATATGTTTAATAATATATATATATATATATATATATATATATATATATATATTGATGAGTTGGAACAATGTCCAGTGACATGTGGCAAGAATGACAGCTACTGTCTCATAACAGCTGTGCATGTCAGAGGTAAATCATAAAATAGTAAATTAATGATATGTGTAGGGATTTGTGTAAGACTGATCAGTATTCAACTGTGTTGCAAGTTGAATCTGCTTCTCAGAATCCAGACTTGGTAAGTGGCCTAAAAAGCAGGTTGGGCTATTCTAGTATGTGGCATGGTCAAGTCTATTTTCAGTATTTTGATTGGCTGGTGGTTTTAGTGTGTATATTTTTATCCATACATACTGAACATTGACCATACTCTTTCAGTTGCTACAGAGTGTATTTGGTTACTGTTTTTTTTGTCTGGTGACTGGGCGCTAGTCACAGCCTTCCTGTGAAGGTGAGTATGATTTTCATTCTACAATATGTATGTTATGTGTAACCATCTGGCTCATAGCCATGAAATAGCCTATGATTAAAGTAGATTAACTAGCTGAATAATATTCAGACTGACTTTGCTGCTTTGGCTATACCAAACTGACCCTCCTCTTTTAGTGTGAGTTTATCTTGTTAATTGTTTGTACTTATTTGTTTTGTGTTTGTATGTATCCGTTTAGCACCGGATTCTCGTGCCTAATAAATGTGTTAAGCACAACATTCATCTGTGTATCTTTCAACCTCGCGATACAACAGATAGATAGGTATGAACAAACTAAGATAGATAGATACGAGAGTTGGTGACTAAGTACATAGGCTGAAAAGCTTATATGATGACATCATATCTGCTGTTGATGACTTTTTTAACCAATGAGATCCAAGCACTGCAACACCAATGGAAGTCCTGTCTGAACCACAAGGGGATTATGCTGAAAAATAAACCTCATTAGGTCACATTCTATGAGAGCCTATAAACTTTTTAGCTGACACTCTTACATAGATAGATATAAAGTAAGTAAAGTCGTCGGGGCGGCCTAAAGTCAGTATCAGCCAATCAGTGAGGGAGTCTATCCCATTTTCAATAGCGCTAGACCAAGGAGATTGTTTTTTAGCATCTGAGATGGAGCGCCACACCTACCATCAGCTCCTTACTTTACAGCCCAGATCCCTGTGCTATTCATACGCTGAGTTTGCGAGGGCCGGTATCGAACCAAGAACCTTGTGGTTTCTAGCCGAATGCTCTACCGACTGAGCTAACCCGGCCCTTAGATAGATACAGATATAGATATTGAATGATTTTGATAAAAGATAAATTGTTATGGTCAGAAGACTAAGCCAGAACTTTTCCGAAATGCTACAGCTTTAATGGTTCTCACATTTTGTAATGAGTGTTACATGATTTTATAAGCAGCTTATAAATTATGTATGTACCTGTAGTTAGAATATTTAGATAAAGTTCGTTAGATTTAAAATCAGTGGTGGGAAATTTTCCATACCCGTCTAGGTTATGATTGACATGATGATGACCCCAACATCATCTCTTCTGATAGACTCCATTGGACGTGTGAGATAATTTTAGATTAGATGCGGCACAGATTTCAGAGTGAGTGGACATGTAGGTTGCCGCTCTGAGCCAGTCTTGATCCGCGGAGTTTGGAAATAAAACTTCATCAAGAAAACAACTAAGTCTTGTTTGTTAAGTAGTTAAAACAAGAAGAAACCAGCCCAAGAAATTATCAATGAAAACCAACCCTTAACAAGAAGCCCACAAGATCAACAAGAGAAAATGGCAGCCGAGTTAGACGAAGTAAGCAGAACCATCATCTATTACCTGTCTCTCTCTGTCTCTGTCTCTGTCTGCCTGTCTGTCTCTCTCTCTCTCTTTATTATATACCTGATGTCTTATATATATTTACCAACTCCTCTGCACCAGCAGGATATGACACAATGTCAATTTCTTAAGCGGAGTTTAACAGGTTTGAATTCAGAGTTTTCCTTCTCCTAGACTGGTTACCTAGCCATGGTTAAAGAACCCAGTCTGTTCTGCTATTTACCCATAGCTGGAGGGAGAGTAGGATTCATACCTTTCCCAAGGGTATTAGCGCTAAGTGAAATGCATTTACCACATCCAGGATTTGAACTCGGGGCGACAAGTCCATTTCCCATGACTTTAACCATTACACCACGTGCTTCCTACCTGATGTCTTATAAGGAGTATATAAAATGAGTACCTGCTGGCAATAGTAGAAAACTGACCAATCACTGACATTGGATAGCCAAGACATCAATATATATATTCACCCAACCCCTCCATCATGAGTAAGACATGACACAAGGTCAATTTTTAAGAAGAGAATGCATTTTTCCAAACCTTCCCCACAAGCAGGATATGACAGAGTCAATTTTTTAAACAGAGTTTAACAGGTTTGAATTCAGAGTTTTCCTTCTCCAAGAGAGGGTACCACTCCAAGGTTAAAGAGTTGTCTACCCTACTATTCTACCGATAGCTGGAGGCAGAATAGTTGGATTCATACCTTTCCCAAGGATATTAAAACTATGTGAAATGCAAACAGCCTTGTCTAGGATTTCAACTTGTGTCACCATGTATCTTTCCCACAATGATAACCACGAACACCTCCAAAAGTGGAGTTCAGATGGTTTTGAATTCAGAGTTTTCCTTTCATCATTTACAAAATTATTTGGGCAATTAAACTCATGTTGATACTATTGTTTGTACAATGTTTCAACTGATACATTCTCTAACCTTCTTCAGGTGTACCTCAGTAAATAAAGACACTCTTGTTTCAGTCTGTTTCTTCAGAGTGCAAAAAAAAACCAGCATCAAACAGATTTTCTTTTGTTTCTGTGATTGTCTTTGTTGATTTTTTACATGATTTTTTTGTAGTGACGAGTCGAACTTACCTGACTCAAAGCGTCCTAGGTGCCTGGCCTGCAAAACTGTCCATGGCAGAAGAAGGAATGTAGTTGGGGTGGTACGCCATTGTACCCACTCTGAGTAAAAAGTGTCAAGAAGCTGGAGGGGGCAGAGTGGACTTTTTATAGAGGTTGTGAAGCATTATGGGTTACTACCCATGGTGCATTGCAACTTTTATTTGGCTATAAAAGCGACCCATTTTTGCCTGAACGGTGCATTGAATTTTTGTTCTTCAGTAACAGAGTGTCGAGAAAGAGAAAGAGAAAGAGAAACTGGTGGACAATTTTCATTTTTGCAACTATTCTTTTTGGTATAATAACAATTTGTATAAATAGGAAATTAATTTTGGAATAACTGCCACCCAATAGGTCAGCTTTTAAGCTAGTATATAATACTGTATATTATAATATCATATATTATAGTAAAATAATTATCTAATGCATTTTTATATCAAAATCCTTATCCAATACATTTTTACAGTAAAATCATTATCCAATGCATTTTTATACCAAAATCATTGGCCAGTGTATTTTTATAGTAAAATAATTATCTAATACATTTTTATAGTAAAATCATTATCCAAAATCATTATCCAATGCATTTTATAGTAAAATCATTATCCAATGCATTTTTATAGTAAAATCATTATCCAGGGCATTTTTATAGTAAAATCATTATCCAATACATTTTTACAGCAAAATCATTATCCAATGCATTTTTATAGCAAAATCATTACAATGGATTTTTATAGTAAAATTCATAATATATTGGGCCTTTTCAATGAATTCAATGGCTTTTACTTACTCTACCCAAATAAAAAAAAATGTACTTATAAGAAAGTGGTTTGTCCAGGTGTTGCCTCATTCATTCCTTTTTCAATCAAACACTGACATCATCATCATCATCATCATCAAGTTGTACTAATTGCACACATTACCTTGACTCTCCCTCCCCATCCATCCCTATTGGCCATCACAGGTCCTCTATACAGTATCCAGTATCTGAACAGAGCTTATGAATGCAAGTTTTTGCTGATTGGCCAACACTGGTGTGTCCATGTGTAGGAGTCCCTGCTTCTTCAGCAGTGCCAAGCAGGGACTCCTACACATGGTCTTGTTCATCTTACTTGGATGGTTTTAGAAATGGGAAGTGAGGGACCATATGTGGTGTTACAGCTCTCACTTTGGAATGAAGCGATAATGTGTTGGTAGTTGTATATTTATCTCATCTTCTGTGCTATGTGGAGAGGCTCGAATCTGTTTGCTGGGCTGATGTTGAGTTGACTGGCAATTCTGTGATGTTTGGAGTCTCGAAACCAGCTTGGGGTGTTGGCGGGACATTTTGCCTTGTGCTATTTAAAGTTTTTAGTAATAACACAAGGCCACTTCTTTTTCTCATGAGATTTTTATTTTCCCCCAAGTCACAACTGCCGAGTCAGAGCCACGTCTCACTCTGTCAATGCATAGTTCCAAACTCACCCGAACATTCTCATTTCTCACTCTCTTGTGACATTCTATCATCCAATGAGAAAACGCCATGTTGTGTTGTGCTGATTCATCCTGAAACTTTTTCATTCTAATCTACGTGTAATTCTTATATTCCTCCTAAAATCTTTCCCATGATAATTTTATACATTACTGTTACATTCCTGGCTCTCCCCCTTTCTCTCTCTTTCCCTATTGTGTTACACATAGTAGCTGTCTTGTGCAGTGCTGCTTCCAAGATTTGTTTAAAACAGCATGCACACACTAATGCAAGGAGAAGTAGTTTCATGCCTTACTCGTGTGGATTATTTTGAAGAAAACAAGCTCAACTACAATCTGAACTCATTTTTCTTTTAGAGGAATCCACATGGCTTAGTCTTTAAAGTGCTGAACTGCAATTGTTATATACCCATGTTGCAGGTACAGGGTCAGGCAAAATGATCTGACACATTTGTAGGTTTAATAAAATGCAAATGAAGTAAAGAAACAATGATCTGACACATTTATCAACATCATTTTGTATGGATGCATTTGAAGATCATTGTGAAGAATTCTTTGCAAACTTCTATCGGAAAGCCTGGGCGCGTTTAAATGTGGAACGGAGTGGGGACTGTTGAACTGAAGCTCTTACCACTGCCACATTTTCTGGAGTTCTGGCGGTGCGAAGTCGGACGGTTGATTTTCGTTTCAATGCAGATCCAGTAGCTCTGAAGTTGGTAACCCATAACAAGATCGTGTTTGGAGCTGGTACGGGATCATGTCTACCAAGATTGAAGTGCAAATGGAACGCTCTTTGTGTTGCAGTTACAGATTCGTTTGTTTTGATAAACGTTTCTACAATGAAAGAGCGATAATCACCAGTCCAATTCATGGCAGCAACTGAAAAAGAAACGAAAAACAATGGCATTATATAGAAACAAGACAAAATGGCATTATATGAAAAAAAAATGGCATTATATGTACTTTTCGAAAATAAAAACATTTTTTTGTTTCTTTACTTTATTTGCCTTTTATTTAACCTACAAATATGTCAGATCATTTTGCCTGACCCTGAAACAATGGGTTCTTTTGTGTAACAGAGAGAGAGAGAGAGAGAGAGGGAGAGAGAGAGAGAGAGATAACTTACTTGGTTGTTACTTTCTACTTCAGCCATTTGTGATCCTTAGTCTTCTTTCTTCTCTTTCTACTTCACCGAGTCGCCATGTTGGATCTTTACCTTGTCTAGTCGCCATGTTGAATATACACTTCTTCTTCTTTCTACTTCGGCCATGATGTCTACGTCTAGTCTGATTTCTATTTACCTGTTGCTTCTTTCTTCTCTTGCTGGTTCTTCATTTTCTAAACTAAGGCATGCTTAATTAATTTAAAAGACTTATTGCTTTTCAAAGTTTTATTTGTCTTTTGTAACTCAACGTGCGGAGCTGACAGCCGAGATGGAACATATCTGTTCCATACAGGGTTTAACTATCAACTGACCTAACTAAGTCAAAATCATGTGACGTGCGTGATTTCAACTGTTTACTGATTTTACGCTTCATGATATGTAAAAAACTGGCCTCATTAGAATTCTCCTACAGGGTGTTGCCAATTATCTATGCTACCACATAGATTATGCAACATAAATATCTATCCTTTGAACTTCTAATAATTTAAACCTAGAAAAAATCTTTCCATTCTGTGATATGAAAACACTGACCCCTCAGCATTCTCCTACAGGGTGTTGCCAATAATCTATGCTGCCACATAGATTATGCAACACTAGAGAGCCACTCAAAACCTGGACCAAAGTATGAGAAAATTGATGATGATGATACACAAGGTTTATTTAAGAAAAAAAAATCACCACAAAATAGCTATGAACATAGAAATAAAGTCTGAAATCTAAAAGTATCTTTTGTCTTTGTCTCCTTTTTTCCCTTCTTTTAATTTATTTTCAGCCTGACAACCTACAAGAAAGAAAGAACCAATTTCTTAATTTCTTAAGGATTATGCAACACAATATCGTAGTAAGTGAGTTCAAATTACAGTCATGCTATTGCATTCACTTTTGGACTAATACCCCAGTAGTACCACAACTGTTTTCCTATAAATGATTTATTAAGTGATTAATTTTAATGGCATGTCATCCCATCCAGGGTTATTTTATGCCAAGCAATAGGTTGTGAGGGATGGTCAAATTTATTGTTATGTCTTTTTTTCAAGGATTTTTCTTGATTTTGACAATAGGTTGTTTGCAGTTGTTTGTTGCTAAGTGGATTGGAAATCTATTTAAGGGTCAAGTTTATAGGGTAAGGTTCAAGTTTGTTTTAAGCGACAGTCAGGTAGAAAGTTTTTTTAAACAATTTTTATAAACAATTTTTTTTCTATTTAACCCATAACAGGTACTACCTCTCCAGGTCAGAGGTGACCTGGGAGCAATGGTGATGAAGGAGTGCTCTACATTCCATAAACCCCCAGAACTGGAATCTCACCATCAGATATAGTTTAAAGTCATTCCCAGGACATGAAAACCTTCGGCTACCACCTTCTAGCACATAAAAAGGGTTGGGGCTTGCTATAAGGGCAATAGGGTCAGGACAATCATATAGGTGCTTGGGCTTGCCATGACCAGCCAATTGATTGGAGGAGGCCTCTTCGCCTGCCCTTCTAGTCTAAGTAGCCAAAATAGTGTTGCATGTCATGGATTGCTCAGCCACCAGGATTCCATCTGTAAGTATCACAGGTTGCCACCCACGGCCAACAGGTGATCCCATTGAGGGGAGGCTTACCCTTCTGCAGAGGTGCAGTCGGTGTATTCTAAAGCCCCAGATGACAGGGCTTGTTTTTCTATAAAGACAGCTTTGGTATTAAATAAACCACAAAGGTTGATATGCCATTTAGCAAAGAAACAAAGAATGGAGGCATGTGGTGTAATGGTTAGTCATAGGAAATGGACTTGTCAACCCGAGTTCAATTCCTGGACGAAGCTGTTTGCATTTCACATGGCGCTAATAACCTTAGATTCATACTTTTTGGTATGAATCCAATTCTCCCACTAGCTATGGGTAAAGAGCAAGGCAGACTGGGCTCTTTAACCATGTCTAGGTAACCAGTCTAGGAGAAGGAAAACTCTGAATTCAAACCAGTTAAACTCTGCTAAAGAAATTGACCTTGTGTCACATCCTGCTCGTGCGGAGGGGTTGGTGAATATATCACACATTAATAGGGCCTTGTGCCTGACCCACATACATGGGATACGAGGTAAATATCATTAAACAAAGAAACAAAACCTAATCAGTTTTCTTATTTACATCAACCCCCCCCTCTCACACATATGCATGCCTATAGAATTGCAACACCTCTCTAGCCAAAAATAAAATTTCAACACCTCTGTAACTAAAAATCCAAAAATAAAATTACATAAATATATATATAAGTAGAGTACTTATTTTTGGACTGTTACATTTTCATATTTTTGGTTACAGACTGACAATGATGTAGAATTTTAATAAAATAATACATAATAATATTTGTTTTCATTAGGGATTGGTGAATATATATATATATATATATATATATATATATATATATATATATATATATTAAGGGCCGGGTTAGCTCAGTCGGTAGAGCGTTCGGCTAGAAACCACAAGGTTTCTTGTTCGATACCGGCCCTCGCCAACTCAGCATATGAGTAGCACAGAGATCTGTGCGGTAAAGTAAGGAGCTGATGGTAGGTGTGGCGCTCCACCTCAGATGCTAAAATAATCTCCTTGGTCTAGCGCAAGTGAAAAGGGGATAGACTCCCTCGCTGTCTAGCTGATACCGAAATTAAGCCACCCTGACGACTTTACTTTTTATATATATATATATACAGGGTCTTTGGGATAAATTTGACAAATTTATATTTGGTTATTTTTCTCCGTGGGCTGGAGGTATTGACACACACTATGCATCATTTAAAAGCTTGGACCCTTCTTCATTCATATATGTGATGACAGATCGAATGGATGACTGGAACCCATCTGAATAATCGAAGAGATGTATCATGATGAGCGATGGTCATCAAAATAAGGAGATAATGGTTGCTGCCCAATGCTCCCTGAACACTATAAAAACAAGAAGGCACGAACTGGAGAATTGCGATGGAGATTATGAGGCTGTGGCTAGAAGGAAGCAACATAACAGATGATCTGATTGCATTTGTACAGCAGAATTCCTCAAAAATCTACAGAAAAAAGTGTTGGAGGACCCTCAGATGCCTATGTGGAGTTGCTAAACATTCTAATCAAGCCCTGGATAACAGGGGTAGCCAATGGTAGGCCATATGTATGGCAGCAGGATTCGGCCCCCCTGCCACACCTCTGGAAAAAGTCAAAAATGGTTGTCGGTGAATTTTTATAACTACACTAGTCCTAATGTTTGGTCTCCAAACTCCCCAGATCTTAACCCCATGGATTATTATGTATGTGGTGCTGTTGAGAAAAACACCAATTGCAATGCCAGTACTACAAAAGCTCAATTAATCAACTGAATAGAAGTAGTTTTTAAGACCTTTCCTAGGGAAACTGTAACATCAGCTTGCTTCACGCTGTGATCGACGCTAATGGCAGTTATTTTGAGTGAAACTTGTTGACAGTAGTGTAATTTCCGTGCCTGTTGAATTTCTTTACAATCAATTAAATTTTGTAGTTACCAAGCACTTTTTCTTTTTCCTTATGAAACTGTCAAATTTATCCCGAACACCCTGTATATATATATATATATATATATATATATATATATATATATATATATATATCATACATACATACATACAGGATATTCTTCAGACTTTCTTTGAGATTATGCAACACTATTTTAATTTAATTTATCCCGAACACCCTGTATATATATATATATATATATATATATATATATATTCATATATTTATATATATATATATATATATATTCATACATACATACAGGATATTCTTCAGACTTTCTTTGAGATTATGCAACACTACTTGGCTGCTTACCAAAATTTCTCATAGAATTCATCTAATCAAACCACATCTATTAATAATGGAGATTCGCTTCCAGTTTTTGTCTGTAACAAAAATTACATCACTGCTCACGTCACATTACCCAAAATTGTCATAACATAGAATAAATACACTCAAAATTTGAACATGCAAAATTAAACAGTCCTCATTGTTTTTTAAAACAAGTTTTGATAAATACATGACTGGTATTATATATCTATATATAGTTTGTTTTATTTTAATACATATTTAAAGTTTACATTTCAAATTGTTTTATTTTTTAATCCTTTAATGAATTTGATGATTTTACTTACTTAGGGTACAAACTCGCTGACATTGAATTTTTTACTCCCACCCATCAGGCAATATGTTTCAAAAATCTATTTTTACATCGCCCAGAGGTCGTTTTTTATTTTGTACTAGTCTATGAAATAAATAATTTAATTGAATGATGGTGTCAGTTTATGTTAAGTTTGAAATAAAAATGAATTAAGCGTATTATTAGCACTACTAGTAGGTGCATGTAGTATAATGGTTATCATCATAGGAAAAGGACATGGTGGCAAGAGTTCAAATCCTGGACAAGACTGTATTTCATATATATATTTACCAACCCCTCCGCACAAGCAGGATGCGACACAAGGTCAATTTCTTAAGCGGAGTTCAGCAGGTTTGAATTCAGAGTTTTCCTTCTCCTAGACCGGTTGCCTAACCAAGGTTAAAGAGTCCAGTCTGCCCTACTATTTACCCATAGCTGGAGGGAGAGTAGGATTCATACCTTTCCCAAGGGTATTAGCGCTAAGTGAAAATGCAATTACCACGTCCAAGATTTGAACTCGGAGCGACGAGTCCATTTCCCATGACTTTAACCATTACACCACGCCCTTCCTGTATTTCATATAGTACTTATACCAGTGGGAAAGATATGTATCCAACTATTCTCTCTCCAACTATGGGTAAATAGTTGGACAGATTGGGCTCTTTAACCTTTGTATGGCTGCTGATCTAGGAGAAGAAAAGCTCTGAATTTTTTGTTAAACTCTGCTTAAAAATTGACTTAGTGTCACATCCAATTCATGCAGAGAAAAAAACATATATCTTTATTCTTCTTTATAATGACAATCCTGATGAATTAAGATAAAAAGCATTCATTTTATTGTACATGATAAACAAAATATTTTGGGTTCAGTGAAATAATGCCAGATCAGTGTTTTGTTACACTAGAAATAATAAAAACTTTGATGTATGATATGTTCGTAATTATACCTGTCCTAAACAAAATGGCATTACTTTTTGACAACCCTCGTATATATATTATGATGTATGTGTATGAATATATATCTTATAATAGGATCCAGGCACGTGGTCTAATGGTTAGAGTGGTAGGAAATGGACTCGTCAACGTGAGTTCAATTCCTACGCAAAGCTGTTGGCATTTCACATAGCGCTAATACCCTTGGGAAAAATATGAATCCAATTCTCCCTCCAGCTATGGGTAAAATAAAAGGCCAGATTGGACTCTTTAACCATGGCTAGGTAACCAGTCTAGGAGAAGGAAAACTCTGAATTCAAACCTGTTAAAATCCGCTTAAGAAATTGACCTTGTGTCACATCCTGCTTGTGTTGGTAAATAGGATGCATGGGTGTGTGAGTATGTTATTACATATAATAAACAGAGAAGATGCTTTTATAACCTTTATGAGTAATTATGCAATAGAAAGTATTGGTCATAAGTATTTGAACAAGGAATAAATCTGTTTTTTTTTAGAGCCTAAGATTTGCAGAGACCATTAAGGAAATTATGGAAGCAATGATCCAAATTAATTTATCAATTTGGCAACTTTTCCAAGACAGAATATCAGTTCACCTTTTTAATCTTCTCAATTGATTCTGAAAAAAATTTTTTTCTTCCTCCTCTTCTTCATCCCTCTGCTTCTACTTCTTCTTCTTCTTCTTCTTCTTCTTCTTCTTATTATTATTATTATTATTATTATTATTATTATTATTATTATTATTTACTCCTTTTTGAGTTTTCACATCAGCATTAGCTGATGGTCTTTCACTGGAGTCTGAGTGACAGCAAGTCTCCTCAGGTCTCCAGGACTCTTCTGAGTATTCTGGCAGATTCCAGCAGTGCAGTGTTCTGAATGGTTTCAATCCTTCCTCTGATATCCAAACTTTCCAAACCCTTTTCTAATCCCTTTGGGACTGTTCCAAGTGCACCAACTACAATTGGTATCACTTTCACTTTATTATTATTATTATTATTATTATTATTATTATTATTATTATAACCCTAACCATAATGCTAAACCTCTGTAGAGGACTGTTCATGTCTGAAGTCACTCTGGTGCAACACCATGAGGCTAAGAGGTCCAGAAGAAAGCAGCGGCAACAAAGCACGGGCACATCAACATGTTCAGGGACAGCCTTCACATGCGACATCTGTGGTCGAGAATGCTTTTCAAACATTGGACTTCACAGTCACAGGAGGCGCTGTAACTTCAGGGGCACAAAAACTATAATATAGTCTTCTGAGATAGAAATGCCAATAGGAATGCTAAGCCTAACCCTAACGCTAACTGGCATTTATAAATAAATATTTTGATAAAAGATTAATTTTTCCATTCTTCTTCTTCTTCTCCCCCCTCTTCTTCTTTTTCTTCTTCTTCTTCTTCTTCTTCTTCTTCTTCTTATTATTATTATTATTATTATTATTATTATTATTATTATTATTCCTCCATGTTTTATTTAATTCTTTTGGCTAATTTATTTTAAAAGAGAATCGCCATTATTATCAGAATTGGTAAGAAAGAAGAAGAACTGGCATTCTCAAGACATTCTGATATTTAAATGAAGAGATAGAGAAAGCAAAGTTGTTGTTTTTTTGTTCATTATAATTGCCTAAGTAGTCACATGACATGCAACACTCCGCTTTAGTCCTTACTTGGATTGTATGGGAGGCGTGTGGTCAAATCGTAGGAAATGGACTTGTCAACCCGAGTTCAAATCGTGAATGAAACTACAGTTCACATAGCACTAATACCCTTGGGAAAGGTATGAATCCAACTACTCTCCCTCCAGCTATGAGTAAATAGTAGGGCTGACTGGGCTCTTTAACCTTGGTTAGGCAACCAGTCTAGGAGAAGGAAAACTGAATTCAAACCTGTTAAAGTTCACTAAGAAATTGACCTTGTGTTGCATCCTGCTCATATCCTGCTCAACTATATGATTCTTCAAATTGCTCTTATGGCAGACACCCATCATATAGGTACTAGGGTAATCTGAACATTAGTTACATAAATGAGAATAATCTCCCCTTGTTTGTTTCACTTTGATGAAGTAACAATTAAGTTCATTTTAAATAATGAGCAAGCACAATTAAGAACACATTTTATGATATTTTTGTGTTTAAATATTCAGTTGTATTGATTCAAGCAAATTCGTATTTTCAGTGTAGATTTATGGTGAAATGAAAAACGGCTTCCTCAAAGTGAAACAAACAAGGGGAGATTACTAATTAGTAGCTAATGTTCAGATAACCGGTACTAGAAGGCACCAGTTGTTTGGTTGGTTGGTGGGTTTTACAGCATGTCAACCCTTGTTAGGTTATTTTATGCTGAAGACATTTTCTCTGAATGTTTGAGATGAGGCTTGAAGATTAGTATTATCTGCGTTATTCGGACTATTGTCCCCATCTTCATTGTTATTTGTACAACGTTTCGGCCCTCCGGCCTTCTTCAGGTATTTCTTGTCGGACTCAGGGAACCTTCTTGTCGTATTCGGGAACCCAAGTTCGAAAAGAAGGTTCCCGAGTCCGAGAAGGTTCTAGAGTCCGACAAGAAATACCTGAAGAAGGCCGGAGGGTATATCGGCCAAAACGTTGTACAAATAACAATGAAGATGGGGACAATAGTCCGAATAACGAAGACATTTTGTTTTAATAATTCTTGATGGGTATTCAAATTTATTTTAAGCACATTTTTTTCTATTTAACCTATAGATGGGACCCTAACAGGTACTACCACTCTGGGTCAAAGTGTATATAAGATGTGAAACATTTGGTTTAGATTTTAGCAATTCCTTGTTATTTCTACAAGACAATTTAAAAAATAGACAGAAATATGTTTATATATTTATACTTTTATATTCATATATTTTATAAATAACCATTTGTCGAATCCTTCCAATGGCTGAAGGGTTGGTTATATACAAACACTGAAATATAAAGAAAATCAAAGAAATTATACAAATACATATCACAGTAACTGATTATATATATATATATATATATATATATATATGTACTTTCAAAGAAAGAAAAACTTAAACCATCATTTGGCAATTTGGTCGTAATAAATTTACAATAGCCAAATGACAGTTTGTTAAGTTTTTCTTTCTTTGAAAGTATAAGGGTAATTCCAAGTCAAATCATCTAGGCCATGTCACCCACCCCCTTCAATTTTGTCCAGGTGTGGACTATCTTAAAGTTAAACAATCCCCAAAATTTGAACTTCCAATCACAAAAATTGGCAGAATTATGTCGATTTTCAACTTTCAAAATTTGGATGGTCGGTTACAAAAAATGGCAACTTTTGTAATCTATTTTTGTCTGTAAAATGAGTTTTAGAGCTTCCCTACTCCTAAAATTTGGTTTATAAAAGTATTTTTGCCCAAGGAATCTAAAAATCCTATCAAAAAAATCTGAAAGTTAACCAGTTTTAAATTACTAATGATTTCTGATTTGAAAAATTTTAACTGATGTTGTAGCTTCAGTTCTGGGCAAATAGCAAACTATCTTTTTGGTACAATGTTCAATGTATGTGAAATAGTGATAGAAAAATATTTTGTCTTAGATGCATTGCCACATTGGAATATTGATCTTGCTATGAAAAAATAAGAAATCATCAATGACTTAAAATTGGTTAACTTTTTCGATAACATTTTTGGACTCCTCTGGCAAAAATGCTCTTATAAATCAATTTTTAAGAGTAGGAAAGCTCTAGAACTCATTTTACAGACAAAAATATTTTACAAAATGTTGCCATTTTTCTCCAAATTTGAAGAGCTAAAGATCAACATAACTCTGACAATTTTTGAAATTGGAAGCTCAAATTTTGGGGAATGTCTAACTTAAACACAGTCCGCACCTGTACAAAATTTCAGACTTTGCAGGCTGCCTCCAGCCAGGATCAAAAGTTGATCAATTTATCATCAGTCAGCCTCTAAACACTAGGCTATCAGCACAACCCGCTAGTTGATGAAAATTTTACTGATGAATGCATACATATGTAAAGGCTGTCAAAGACAGATCTATCTATTTTAAGGAGATCCTGTATATATATATATATATATATATATATATATATATATATATATATATCCATTAAGTTAATGGAGAAGTGCATATAATAGCACAAGTAAATCTATACACATTTTTATATATTGATGCTTAGACAGCAATATTCATATACATTCTGTGTCTGTGTGTGTATATGACAAACACGGACACACACACACACACACACACACATACACATATAAAAGAAATCATCAAGATGATGATGTGAATAAACTTTGAAATATGAAAAACTAACCAACAATTATTATTTATTAACTGAATTGTAAATGAAAAAAAAATCAGCTGTGTCTGAAGAACATACACACAGACCAAGTTAACAGAAGCTAACAAATGTAGGTAATAAAAAAACCCAGCTGTGCCTGGAGAACACTAACACACAAATAAACAAACAAATTACAAAAGGTAGGCCAAACCTGGAATGATATTAAGACACTGTTGACAGACACACATAAACACACACACACAGACTTACACATACACACAGAATTGCAAGGAAGACAGTCATACATACAACAAAATGGACAGAACCTAGCAGCAAGCTTACAGCTCAGGACCTTCAGAGATCATCTGACAAAGACATCTTTATCTTGCAATATTAAGAATAAATCGAAAGTAAACAAACAACATCATAGTTAATTCTATAAGATATAAATGTTCTTATATTAAAGTTGGAAAGCTTAGATTAACCTCCCAACGTGGGTACAAGTGTGTACATAAAATATTCCAACAAAGTTGTAGAATAATAACAATATTTTATTCTGTGAGCAACGGAGGAAATACATTCAAGGCAAATATCTAAACATACAGATACATAAATGTGGAGAAAGGTAGACAAACACGAGTGTTATGGAAACTGGATGTTTATTGTCGACAGTGCAACGTTTCAGTCTATTAGACCTTCTTCAGGACTTTTATATAGTTCTTGCTTCAATGATAGACATTCTCAAAATGTGAAACAGGAGGTCGTCAGTAGGGGGAGGGGTGGTTGGGGTGGGTAGTGGATTTTCTTTCTTTAGATGGGGAGTGTCAGAATGGTTAATGGTACCGCAGGTGTTAGTCCAGTATATATTAGATTGTAAGGATTGGTTAAGATATGTGTATGTGTGTATGTGTGTGTGTGTGTCTATTTAATAGTTTTTTTTTTTTTTTTTTTTATATATGTATTCTTTTTTATATATGTATTGGGGAATTGGATTTGTCATTAAGTTATAGTTTGTATGTTTGTGTGAGGTTTTTTTTTTTTTTTTTTTGTAATAAATGTATACAAAGGACTTGTGTCATGAGGAATGTCACTTACTAGTAGCTGGTTGGGGGCAAAGCCCCACCACTTAAGGGTTAGAGGCGTTAGGTGCCTAAACTATGTGAACTCGTTGCTGGCCCGAGAGAAAAGAAAGAAGGGATTCAGAATTCCCAGGTTGCTAGCTAAATACTCATGCCACCTATTGGCAAACACTGCAGCAAGGGAAGATAACCCATTTGGACTTATGTCTACCCAGAATTACCATTTTACTGACCCAACACCTCATTTTACTTTACAGTTGGCATTGTGATAGCCTTCAAAACCAACAAAAAAAAGACACCAAAAAGAAATTATGCTCTAAATATCTATTTCAAATGTTCAATTTTTTGTTCAAAAACAGATTCACCAATCATCCCTCTACACTAACCGCAATGTTCTGAATTCTGTAACAGTCTCCTTCAACTCAGCGTTTAGTGGTATATATATATATATCAGCTTGACAGTCAGGGTTCGAATCACGCACAAAGCGGTCTTCCTGTCTATAGCTCTGCTGATGAGGCCTAATAGGCCGAAATGTACATACAGAGATTGATTTTTCTCGATTTGTTTAGCCTTACATTTGAATAGGTATACCCGCCTAATTCATTAATTATTAATTAATTAATTTTCAAAATTAGGTACAACTTCAATTAAGCACATATTCTCCCAAAAATT
>CM042151.1:30248448-30255948 GCA_023376005.1 Doryteuthis pealeii | reverse complement strand
ATACTTATTTTTTTAACATTGTCTATATATATATATATATAACTTCAATATATATATATATATATTTATATATATATATACATACACACATACATATGTATATATATACATACATACATATACATACATATACACACTCATACATATATATATTACACACATACACATACATACATATATACATACATACATACATATACACACATACATATATATATATACACATACATATATATAGACATATATACACATTCATATATATATATATATATGCACATACATACATATAAATACACATTTATATATATATATGCACATACATACATATATATATATAGTCTGGGTGGCCTAAAGTCGGTATCAGCCAATCAGCGAGAGGAGTCTATCCCCTTTTCATTAGTGCTAGACCAAGGAGATTGTTTTTGCATCTGAGGTGGTGCGCCACACTTATCATTAGCTCCTTACTTTAACGCACAGATCCCTGTGCTACTCATACGCTGAGTTGGCAAGGGCCGGTATCGAACTAGGAACCTTGTGGTTTCTAACCGAACGCTCTACTGACTGAGCTAACCTGGCCCTATTAAGCTAAACACACATATATATATATATACACACACACACACACACACACACACACATATATATATATATATATATATATATATAAATTTGTTGAAAATAACATGGCCTATATATTGAAATACTGTTAATAACTGAAAGAAAGCATTGAAAAAATATAACGTACCTACATTAAAGGCCGTTGGAAATGTAGCAATGAAAAATAAATTAAAGTATTTTCAATATTTCAGGAAATCCTATCTACTTCATCTGGCGATTTTCATCAAATTTATAGAAGCATATGTGAAACTCTCACATAATATATATATATATATATATATATATATATATATATATATAATATATTTGTGTATATATATATATATATACTTATACATATATATATATATATATATATATATATATATATATATATATACATACACGTGAAAAGTCGTCGGCTGGCCTAAAGTCGGTATCAGCCAGTCAGCGGGGGAGTCTATCCACTTTTCACTAGTACTAGACCAGGGAGTTTGTTTTGATATCTGAGGTGGAGCGCCACACCTAACATCAGCTCCTCACTTTACCGCACATATCCCTGTGCTACTCATATGCTGAGTTGGCGAGGGCTGGTATCGAAACCCAGAACCTTGTGGTTCCTAGTCCGACACTCTACCGACTGAGACACAAATAGATATATGGAAATATATAAAAATATTAAAAAATAAGGTATTTACAGGATAATTTTATCATAGTAGGAGCCAACGTTCAAATGTTTGGTTTGGTATATTAAACCATCATCAGGGCATTGTCAATATTGGTGACAGAACTTAGCATTGCATAGCATTCTAAACATATATATATATATATACATATACTTACATATGCATATATGTATACATATATATATATATATATATATATGTATATATATATATATGAATATACACACATACATATGCATATATACAAATATATATATATATGCATATACATATATATACATATACATATATACATATATATACATATATATCATAATCATTAGTTCATGCCAAGGACTTTTCCTCACCACTCATCCCTATCAGCCGTCCCTCTTGGAAGGTCCTCTGCACAGCATCTAATATCTGTGCAAAGCTGATCAATGTAAGTTTTTGCTGGCCAACCCACACTGGTGTACCTATGTGTAATAAGAGAACATCACTAACGAGCTAATCCCTGCTTCTCCAGCAATGTCCAGCATGTTTTGTTTGCCTGGATGGTTTTTGCGATAGGTGGCAAGTGGCCATACAGCTGTTCTTTTGTGGAGTGCTGATTACACGATTTGTTCAAGAGAACATGCAGCATCCTTGTTGTGAAGCAATTCAGTAGCACTGACATGGCTACAGTTTAATAGAGTTTTTGCTTCATCTTATAAGAGAGATCAGCTCTCTCTCTCTCTCTCTCTCTCTCTCTCTATATATATATATATATATATATATATACTCCCACTTGGTTGAGTTCTCTAAATAGGGATTTAATTGTAAATTCACCGTCTGGCATATAGCTAGCCCTTACTTTGTTTACAAAGTTAGAGAACTCTCGTGAATTCATTTCCACTTAGAAATGTATCAATTAAATATTCTCCTATATTTGACAGCTGCTTATAGCCGTATGGGTAAGAGACTTGGCAGACGAAAATTCAGTCAGGTCTCGATCCCGGCTAGAGGTAGCTGTTAAAGTGTAGCCACACTGATGTGAAACCTCGAAACACGTGTCTGTGGCTTAACTTATTTCATATATATATATATATATATATATATATATATATATATATATAAGGCCGGGTTACCTCAGTTGGTAGAGTGTTAAGCTAGAAACTCCAAGGTTCCTAGTTTGATACCAGCCCTCGCCAATCAGCGTATAGGTAACACAGGGATTTGTGCAGTAAAGTAAGGAGCTGATGGTAGGTGTGGCGCTCCACCTCAGACGCTAAAAACAATCTCCTTGGTCTAGCGCTAGTGAAAAGAGTATAGACTCCCTCACTGATTGGCTGATACCGACTTTAGGCCACCCGACGACTTTACTTTTATAAATACATATATATATATATATCATCTTTATCATCTTGGTGTGTCAACAACACATTCCCTTGACACTCTTTCATCACTTGTCCCTATTGGTCATTGTTCTTGGCAAGTCCTTTAGACAGCATCCAGTGTCCATACAGAGCTGATGAATGAAGCATTTGATTCCATGTACACATATTTATAAATATATCTATATATTTACACACATATTCATATATTAATATACACATATATTTTATGATGAAATATTCACAGACAGACAGATGCACGCACACACACACACACACACACACACAGATAAGATATTCAAATATTCACAATGTCAAATACTGTCCATGACTCCAAGTATATATATATATATATGTATATATATATATGTGTGTGTGTGTGTGTCTGTGTGTGTATGTGTGTGCCTGTGAACATATCTATCTATATATGGATTTGGCATGAACTCTTTGTTCAGGCATCTATCTATCTATCTATCTATCTATCTATCTATATATATATATATATATATATATATATATATATATACTCACAGATATGTTCACATAGATGTAATAGATAGATAGATATGAATAGTCAATGATACATTAATATAGCACATGTAAGTATGCGCCAATATATCTTTGTCTATGTGGAAGGTTTATTTTTTAAAATACATTTTGTGGGTTTTTTCTCTCATTGCTTTCCAAACTCCGATCGAGAGAGTGAAGCAGACCCCCAATGGAAGAAATCTATATGCAAGTATTGCATTGAAAGTGAGGGTCGGGCGGGCAGGCGTGGCTCACAGTTAATTGCCTCATGGATACACCCTAACATATATATATATATATATATATATATATATGCCTTATGTAGTGTCCCTCACTTCATTTTTTTCTCTCCTTCGATTTCCTTCCCCAACCCCCGGTTATCTCTTTCCCACATTTCACCTTATATTGTCAGATAGTTTGTCTCCCCGCCCCTTTTATATCTACATAACCTACACACATACACACGTGCTCGCTACACGCCAGCCCGGCATCCACACACCTCCACTACCCCCTGCACCGCCGAAAAACACATTAAATCCCTCCCTCTCTTCCTGAACCGACACACATACACATTTTGGCATGAGCATTTTTAAGAGCTTCTGGGGTAGATTTCCTAGATCTCGATTCAACATTTAGCATTTCAGCCAGTCTGTGACTGGAGCAGCCACGGAAACCTGCACACACCACACTTAGTAGGACTGCTGCTGTCTTCTCTCTTTCTCTCTTTCTTTCTTTCTTTTTCTTCCCTGAGTTCTTTTTAAAGTAAACACAATTGTCGCGCGTGCGCTCAGATACACAGACGCGCGTGCAGACACACACACACACACAAACACAAACACACACACACACACGTACATACATACACATACACACGCACAAGTAAGTGAGTGTCTCGCTAACCAACGGCACGACACAGGAGAAGAAATCTACGATAAAAAGATGAGCATCTTATAATATCACCTCTTCTTAGATTTTCACTGGAATAAGCTTTTTCTGGTAAGTTTTTTTTTCCATACTTTCCCCACCTCTTCAAAAAAAAAAAAAGTTATTATTAATCAATCATTTAAAAAAAAAAATACTTTTGATGTTTTTATAACTTGTTACTTTCGTTCTTGTTTTCTTAAAAACTCACAATCAGACCTCTGTGTCTTCTTCTCTTAACAAGAAATTACTTTTATGATTAACTTTTTGCTTATTAAGTAATAAGCCTTGGTCATGTTAAACTTCAAGACTTACTTTTCTTCGACTGACCGGGTCGCGTAGGGCACCTCTACCTGGGGTTGGGCGAAGGGTTCTGGCACCTGAACTTTCCAGCTGCCCAGTGGTCACTGAGTTTGCACAACTCTTCATTCATCTCGTTGTTTACTGGACTTTCTTTTCTTGGCTTTTCAACTTTCTTTTCGGTTTTCGGAAAACAATGAATTGTTATGACTATCATTTGAAATTATCGTTTAATTGGGATAAGCAAAGTAAAAGTTTTACGTTCAAGTCAATTTAAAACATGGTTACTGGCTATTTACTAGTAACAAACAACTTTTTAAAGAAAAAAAATATTTGACATTAAACTCATGTAAGAATTGATTTAAATCATTTTTAGTTTTTGATTTATATTTTTAACAGGTAAAATTACCTAAAGTAAAATTCGAGATATTATTAAAAAGAAAATGAATGTTTTTTTGTGGTATGTAAAAAGAGTTTTTTTTTCGTTTTTTTTTTCTTTCTAGATTATGATAGTAAATTTTAATTTGACAATGGTCGAAAATTTTAGGTTAGTTTTTAATTTATATATTTAACAGGTAATTTAATTCGAGATATTATTAAAAAGAAAATGAATGTATTTTTTGTGGTGTGTAAAAAAAAAGTTTGTTTTTTTTTTTTTTTTAGATTATAATACTAGTAAATTGACAATTGTCGAAAGAGAATTTTTTCTTTCTTTTTTTTTTTTTTTTTTTTTTTTTTTCGCTTTTTGGTGTGATAGGTAATCAATACGTGTATAAGCAATACTTTGAAGGAGAAAAAAGTTAATTCAATTTCGTTAATTCAATATCTTAATTGATTAAAAAATTAAATTTTCAACTTTTAAAACCTTGGATGGGAAAATTGTTGAGCTAGAAAAAGTAGGTAAAATGTTGAGAAGTGTTTTTAGATGCCTGGTTTAAAATTACATATTGTGAAATTTTACGACACCTTATTTTAAGACGGAAATTAAATTCATTCACAAGATTGGGAGGGGTGGGAATATGCCCAAAATTTTATCTCAAGACATAAAAACAATTTTTCATTTATTAATTAATGATAAAAAAAATGAAAAAAAAAAAAAAACAACTAAAAGAAAAATAAATAAAAGAAAATACTAGTTTTAAATATTAGAATTAGACTGTAAAACAAATTTATGTTAAAAGAAAATTTTATATTGTAAAATAAAAGATTAAAAAAAAAATTATTATCGCGCTGTCAGCACGGATTCCCATGACTCCCTTTCGCCACTCGTCCCTATCTGTCATCACACCTGGCTAGGCTTCTGCACGGCATCCAGAATCCGTACAGAGGTGATTGATGTAGTTTTTTGCTGGTCGGCCCATACCGTTGTATCCATGTGTAAATGGTCATTTATGAGTTCGTAAATAATAAATAAAATTAAAAAAACAACCTATAATAATACAATAATGATTTTTTAAAAAAGGAAAAATAACCAATATTATAATAAATTTTCAAAAAAGAAGAAAAATAACCTATAATATAATTATAAATTTAAAAAAAGAACCTATAATAATATAATAATAAATTTTAAAAAAACGAAAAATAATCTATAATATAATTATAAATTTAAAAAAAAACTATAATAATAAATTTAAAAAAAACGAAAAATAACCTATAATATAATGATAAATTTAAAAAAGAACTTATACAATAATGAATTGGAAAAAACCCCGAAAAATAACCTAAAATATAATGATAGATTTTTTTTTTAAAACACCTATAATAATATGAAAATAAATATAAAAAAAACGAAAAATAAGATAACATAAAATGAATAATTAATAATAAATTTAAAATTTATAGATTTTACAGTCTCAGGTTGAAAAAAAAAAGATGTAATGACTTAGAGATTTTGTGTTAGAAAACTTTTAAGGAGGCGCCGAAAAACTTTTCAATGAATGGGCAGAAGTGATGTGTTCAATAAGACTTGTCTCGTTTAATGAAAAGCAATTTACAAAGAAGAAGAGCTAAACACGATAATGTCTCCATTTTTTTAGTCTTCAGGAGAGAGCAGAAAAATTATTAAAATTAAAAAAAAAAAAAAAAAAGAATCTAGTGATCTCTGAATCAAAGAGAAAGTACACCTTAATTACAAGCCCTAATCCGAATCGCAATTATTGATTGATTTTGATTCATGATCAATTATCGATCCAAAACTAACAAGTTAATAACGCTACTTAAGTGCAGAATAATTCTGACTAATAATACCAACTATCATTCTAATAATCCCCAGTTATAATAACCTAATCTGCATAAATCTGTACTAAAAAAAACAAAAACATTTTTATTAAAAAAACATAATTGGATTTTAATTTTTCTTTAATCAACCTGATCGCACTGATAAAAGCATGGCTCACCTGTTTTTAGTCTTGGGTCTTTTTTAAAAAAAATTCAATTTAAAAAAAAAATAGATGACTAAGTAGACCTTAGTCTATTAGTAGTGACCATGTTTGAATTCAGAGTTTTTCTTCTCCTAGACTGGTTGCCTAACCAAGGTTAAAGAACCCAGTCTGCCCTATTCTAACTATTCTCCCTCCTAGCTGGAGGGAGAATAGATTCATACCTTTCCCAAGGGTATTAGCGCTATGTGAGCTTTGGCTTCGTCCAGGAATTGAACTCGGGTCGACGAGTCCATTTCCTGCGACTCTAACCAGTACACCACTGCGCTTCCCCTTTTGTGTTTTTTTTTTGGGGGGGTTAAGTGTCATTTAGTCAAAAAGTGTCGATACAGGAATTCTTTCACTTCCTCCATATACCAAGTTTTTAGTCGTTTTTCGTCTTATGTACATTCAATAACCGGTAACTGCTGGTACCTAGCGACCCAGAAGAAAGCGACGGCAACAAATCACCGGTACATCAACATCTTCATGCGACATCTGTGGTCAGGGGTGTTTTTCGAACATTGGACTTCACAGTCACGGAAGCCGCTGTAACTTCAGTGGTACAAGAATTATATAGTCTTACGAGACTGCAATGCCGATAATTTCAATAGAAAGTTATTTACAGATGTCCCCGGTTCAGTCTCCATCTAGAGAGCGATATAGTTGTTATTTACTAAAGCTTTGCTTAGATATTGG
>CM042151.1:30213448-30243448 GCA_023376005.1 Doryteuthis pealeii | reverse complement strand
TTAATTTATTGGCGATGGGATTGCACGATGTATATTTGATATACTAATAAGGGTGATCAATAAGTCCATAGCCTGCAATTAGTTGAAGTTTGATCCGAATTTTTCACTGTATAATGCGCAGTTAGTATTCACCACTGAATTAAGTGTATTGAGAGACATTCAGTCAGACAGAGACAGAGAGAAAATGTAACCAATTATTGATTTCACAGTTTGATGTAACTTTGCAAGTAAACAGAGGAAAACTTGCCGTGCCCGCAGACACTCTCCCATGGAGTTATTCAGTCGACAATGAGATACCATCAAATGAGCTTATTTTCATCATAAGGCAATGGACTTTTTGATGTTACTGCTGTAATGTTTTCTCTGTAAGAAATTGGGAGAAATTAGCCTTAACCTGGCAATCTGGCCTTATATGTTCATAGAGAGTTTGAATTTAGATTGATTTTAACGGCATGTGAACTCGTGTTGGGTTATTTCCTACCGAGAGTCTAGGTTCATTGTACATTTATATTTACAATTTCTTTTTGTATAGTTGTTTCTAGCGCACATTTATATATCAAGTATTCCTATCTAATACAAATAATTTGCACACAGTTGTATGGTTTCAAGTATTCATATCTAATACTGATAATTATATGGTTTCAAGTATTCATATCTAATACTGATAATTATATGGTTTCAAATAACCATTTCTATCTAATAATAGTCATTTGTTTGTACACAGTTATATGGTTATATATAGTAACTAATAATAATCCCTTGTAAACAGTTGTAGCATCAAGTAACTATTCTTAATACAAATAATTTACAGTTGTATGGTATCAAGTATTCCTATCTAATACAAATAATTTCAAGCAGATTTATTTTACCAATAGATAGGCAAAGATGCTGATAGCTACGCGTCCTGCATCCCTGACGTTTAAAAATCTTAAAGGACGCAGTAAAATCGTATTCATACGTCATACGTTTTTTTTTTTCTTTTTTCTTCCTCCACCATTTCAAGCTAAGTGTAAATACATTTCAATAGTTTCTTAGAAACGAATTACACAGGATAGGTTACAAGGTAGAAGTTAGACGGCTTTAGTTGTTTCCCCAGATCATAAATAAAAACCCTACATTTTATTAAGAAACTTTAGTTGGGACCCATAAATTTTCCCGGGGACTCATTCAAAGCAAATATGTGTGTCCTAGGACGCACTAAATCAAAAAGTTATGAGCATCACTGGAGGACCCTAACAGGTACTACCACTCTGAGAGTAATTATAATGAAGGTGTACTCCACACTACCTCAAGCTGTAGACCTGGAGCCTCGACATCAGACACAGTTCAGTATCATACTCAGGACACCCCTTCTTGGGGGAGTCTTACCCCCTCCGCAGAATATACAGACAGTATATTTTAAGTCCCGCCGAGAGGGCGGTTTGCATTTAGATTTGTTTTTATTTTTCATTTTTTAGACTTGTCACACTGGAGAGGTCAGTCTGCCCTCTTATTTTGTCAAATGTATTATTTGGATTAATCGTACTATTGTTCTCATTGTTTTGTGCTTGTTATGTGCTCAACGTTTCGGCCGATGTGCCCTCCGGCCTTCTTCAGGCATTTATTGTCGGAATCGGGAACTTTTTTGAACTCGGGAACTCTCTCCTTGAACTTGGTTCCCAGGTTATTTTTTTTAAACCAAAGATACCAGAATATTATAATTTTTAATTGAACATTTTCCAATGAAAAGTATCGAACTCGGGAACCCCCTCCTGGTTCTTGGGAACCTTCTCTTTGAACTCGGGAACCTTCTTGTCGTAATCGAGAGACTTCACAGAACTTCGAACCTAACCCTTTAATCAATCCACGGGGGTAGACTGTTCTCGTTCCGTTAACCATGACTGGGTACAATTGTTAAGCTTTCTTAATTATTCAATGTTATTTATGCCACTCTTGACCAGGATTGAACCTGCAGCCTATAGGTAACTGTCACTTAGAACTATATTAACTCAACTCCTATATCCACTACGCCATGTGTCGAATTGGAAAATTCAGAGAAATAGTTTTTCTCGGAGAAAGAAAAATGGACCCATATCTTTCTTAAGGACGTTAGTGCAAAGTTTAAGCAAATGGCCTCAGGTGGGATTTGAACTCGGTTCACCTATTCCATTTTCTGTGCTGATAACCTTTACGCAACGTGTACTGCCATTTGTACTATATTGGTAACATTCATATGTAAGTAAGTAATATTTTCTTACCTACAGTTTGACTTATGACAACTACTGTCTCTGATAGTAAAAATAATGTCATACTATATAGGTAATATTATCTTACTAACATAGATATTAGCTGTCACAAGTTACAATGTAGGCAAGTTAATATGTTTTTTTTTAGACATAGCTAACGATATCATTTTAAACATTTTTTATCAATTTTTCGTAGGCATTTAAAAAAAAATTTTCTTTAAACATAAAACGATGATTTAAAGAATTCTTCGGACAAATTCTTTTGTTTCGGTCAAGTCAGTTATACTGAGGTTTCCGTCAGTTTCCGAAGAAAAAAATTAGTTAAGCAACGATGAGCTTGCACGGTACTTAGATGGGTGACCACTTAGTAACAGCAGGTGTTGTTAACAACTTGAGACGGATGTGTTAGACTAAGAAAAAATGTAATAAATAAGATCACTAAAGTTAAGCTGCGATGAGATTGCACAGTACTTAGATGGGTGACCGCTTAGTATCATAAGGTGATATCAGCAGCCTGAGACCGATGTGTTGGACTAAAAAAACGTAATAAATAAGATCACTAAAGTTAAGCAACGATGAGATTGCACAGTACTTAGACGGGTGACCATATTGTATCAGCAGGTATTGTAATCAACGTGTCGCCTGTGCTATTTTAAGCAAAATTTATTAAACCACGATAAACTGCTTTTTTTTTTCTTTTCACATAAAATTTTGACCAGTACATTTTCCGACCTTCGTCAGGTCTAATATTCTTTTTTAAACTCAGGAGAGAGATTTGTCAGTGGATGTTCACAACTACTAATTGTATACACTGATTGTGCTTATTTTCTGAAAAAATAAAGAGACCCCCCCCCCCCCCCAAAAAAAACAGTGGTCGTAGTAGAGCACTCGATTTTGTTTTATTTTATTTATTTATGTTTTTAATTTAAGTGTTTACTTTGTTGGTGAGACTTAGAATATGCTGACTGTATCTCATACAGACTACCCCGTCCCCAAAAAGAGGGTTTACTGTTGCGACCTCCAATTTGACGTGTCAAATTTACCGCCGTTCCTATATTTAACACAATGAAACTTGCATAAAGGTAATATTATCTTGAAAGTTTTTGGACCATTCAAAAGAAGATAAAAAAAAAAAAAAACTGTTGGGATTTAAAAAAAAAAAAATTCAGCTTACGGAAATAATGAAAATTATCAATTAAACAATGTTTACATTTTCGCACCTTTAAATCAATTGAAATTTAACGTAGCCAAAAACAAGTTATGACTACGAAAATTTAATCATTGTTTTCGTTCATAATTTTCATTATTTCCGTAAGCTGAATTTTTTTTTTAAATCATCAGGAGTTTTTTAATGGTTCTTCTTTTGAATTGTCCAAAAATTTTGAAGATAATATTAACCTTTATTCAAGTTTCATTGTGTTAAATATAGGGTGAGGGGGGAATTTGACACGGCAGGTCAATGAATCAAACTTTAGATCTGAATAGACTATCATTAAGCATTACTCCCAGGCCCACTCTGACTCAGAGTGGTAGAACCTTTTAGGTCCCTTCTATGGGTTAAAATGAATATTTTAAAATATGTTAAAGTAATATGTTTTTTAAAAATTGAATACCCTGCAAGCATGAATAGAACAAAAGTCTTTGGCATAGAATAACCCAACAAGGGTTGACATGCCATAAAACCAAACAAACCATATAGTTTCTTAACGATTTTGGCTATAACATCTATTGGTTGTTTAGGCGTATATTGACACGTACATTTGAGCCTTTATGTGGATATTTTTGTTATCAAATTATCTATACCAATTCTTCTGCTGCCCTGTCGGCTGAGACAGAAGAATACACCGACTCCACCTCTGCAGAGAGGTATACCCCCTACTCAGTGGGTCCACCTATTGGCCGTGGTTGGCGACAAAGGGTTCAGTTAAAGATAGGAACCGTTGTAATAGCAACGCATCTATTGGCATTTCAGTCTCGGAAGACTATAATATCGTTTTTGTGCCCCTGAAGTTACAGCGCCTCCTGTAACTGTGAGATCCAATGTTTGGACCGTTGTAATACCTACACATTTGAAAAATGTGTTAAAGTAATTGATTTTTTTTTTAAATTGAATACCTACCAAGCTTGAATAGAACAAAACGTCTTTGGTATAAATTAACCCAACGAGGGTTGTCGTCAAAATGAAAACGGAAAAATTTGGCTTGGGCATAGATTTTAATGAATTTAATCTTACTAAGGACACGTGTTTAAGGAAAAAATAGATAAAATAAAACAGATGAATGATAAGACTAGTCAGAATTAATTCATATGTACAAACAAAAAACGTACTTTCTATTTCAATATTACAGGCGACGCGTGTTTTTCTTAAGTATGGATGACCAAAAGTGTAATAATCCGTGTTTTTTATTTTAATAAATTCTCAGAAAATATTTATCTCCCTTAAAAATTAGCTCTTTTGCGGCCCTCTGTAGAAAAATAACGTCCAATGAAAAACGGTTAAAAACACAACTAGCGGTTACAATTTAAGTAAAAAAAATAACATAAACCGTATCCTTAGTATAATTAAATTCATTAAAATATATGCCCAAGCCAAATTTTTCCGTTTTAATTCTGACGACGATTCGCAATTTTAACCCGTATTATTTGTTTACAGTAGCGAATGATTTGTTTTGGACCAGTCACACTTTATGGATGAGCTGATGAAAACAAAAATGATGCACCAATCTGCCACAGATTCTCATGTTTTGAATTCAGTAATTGCGATTCTCTCAGACCTGTTGCCTTACCAATTCCAGAAAACCCAGTTTGATTTACCATTTTACATCTAGCTGGAGAACAGAGGAGAAAAATGTGATGATATCACATGTAGCCTTGTAGCCAGGATCTGAACTTTGGCTCGTCAAGCCCATTTCCTTTGGACGATAATTGTCATACTACACATGCATGCGTATATATATATATATATATATATATATATATATATATATATATATATATATATATATATATATTATATTAGGTATATATGAAGTAAAAAAAATTTTTTTAAAGGGCTCGGGGCTATCAATCCCATCCCATAAAACCTAATTGTAAAGATGATTGTTGTGCGTGTGGAAGGATAAATTGGATGATAGAGAAGATATATATATATATATATATATATATATATATATATATATATATATATATATTTGCTTATTTATTTATATACACTCTCTAAAATGCATATTATCAATATACATGTTGTATCAATATTACATATATATATAAACATATATGTATATATGTGTATGTATGGCTGAATCAATATATTTATTTTTAAATGTGTATTAGATGTATAGATGAATGAATGCTTTAAAATTACAAGTACACCTATTTCATTAACACACATGCGAACTCATATACACAAATAGAAATTTGTGAACACACACACACACACACACACACACACATACACACACACACACACATATATATATAATATATATTATATATATTAAAATTGTTTCCGCTGAGGTCTGTTAATCGGGGTTTCATGTGTTGCATATATATATATATATATATATATATATATATATATATATATATATATATATATATGTGTGTGTGTGTGTGTGTGTGTGTGGTGTGTGTGTGTGTGTGTGTGTGTGTTGCTTCGAAAAATCCAATACATTTATTTTTCTATATCCTTGTCAGTTAATACTTGAAATATACGCAGAATCATATACACATTTTGAAAATTATGTATATATATATATATATATATATATATATATATATATATATATATATATATATATATATATATAGTCAATGTAGTCTGTAGCCTAATGATTGATAATGAAGAAAAAAGTCTATTTATTTTTTAACATAATCTCCTTCCGTATCCTTGTATTTGATTCAGTGGGTGAATTATCAATCCCATAAATCAATCATTATACACTGAAAATTTTAGATCAAAATAGTTCATCTAATGTCTATTTTATTTATCGGGTGATGAACTTATTGATTCGCACTCATACTGAGAAAATCCGAAAAAGAAAGATAGGCTGGGGGTGGGAGGGGTGATGAAAGGATAAGAGAAAATAGACGAAAAGGAAGGAAGAACGAAATGAGAGTGGCTCAATCAAGAATCAATCCTATGAATGAATGAAGGGATGAAAAAAAAAAACAGAATCATATATAGAGAGGAGGAATTAAGAATATTTGAAAAAAAGTGCGAGGCTTTAAGAAAGAAAAGAGAAGAAAGAAAGAGAGAAGCGAAAAATGATTGGAAATTGTATGAATTTTTACGTTTTACAAGTACTCCGAACAAATGAAGAATATAAACACGTGTATTTTATTATCTCAAACAAACAACATTTTAAAATAATGAAAAAACAAAATCTAGTTAAGTGAAAAAAAATGAAGTATTAGTAAAGATAGAAGTAACCAGAGAAAAAATGAATGAAAGAAAAAGAAAAAGCGTACATGGATGAATGAATGAATAAATGAATGAAGAAACCAAGAATGAATGAATTCGAAAAGTAATGAATGAAAGTAAGAGAAACGGGTGCGTGGTAGAAAATAACTAGAAATCGGTAAAAATAAACTTTACACACACACACTTTATATATATATAATATATATATATATATTATATATATATATATATATATATATAGTGATACACGCAAAGACAAAATAAAACTCTACGCTCGCACATACACACTTGCGCGCACGCGAAGCAGACTACAACTCTAATTCATTTCAACAGCACGTGTCTTATTCTTTTAAGGCACGCTTAACCCACTGACGAAATTAAAAGCGTGTGTGTAAAATTTTGTTCAACATATATGTTAAAGAAAATTTTCTCTCTCTCTCTCTCTCTCTCTCTCTCTCTCTCTCTCTCTCTCTCTCTCTCTCTCACACACACACACACACACACACACACACACACACACACACACACAAGAAAAGAGAAAAAGAACAAGGAGAAAATTATAAAGAAAAAGAACATCCACAATCTTGTATATAAGTCGACATGGCATATCCATCGAATACTTATCTAGATAGAGCGCGTATACTTTTAAACTGGGCCCGCGCTACCTGAAGTGTTTCAACAAAAACAAAACTTTGGATCTCTTATTTTGTTTTTGTTTTTGTTTGTATAGTTATTGGTGATGCTGTCGCTGTGATTGTTGTTGTTGCAACTCTGTGTTATTCCAATAAACAAAACAAAAAAGAAAAGGAAAAACAAAAACAAACTCCTGCAATGACAAACACAGAAAGAAGAAAATGATTCAAAAGACATTAAATTTCAACATAAAAAAAAAATTCAGTCTTAAAATTTACTCTCAATTTAATACGGTATTTAACTTTTTCTTGGAAGAGCAATTTTCTTCCCTACTCGCTTTTAAAGTTTTTTTTTATCCCTTCTTTCTTCTAAAATCAGCTCAGGTTGTTATTACCTTGCCTGTATAATAATAGTTCAACTCACTTTAATGTCTATTGTGTTATTTATCATCTCTCTCTCTCTCCTCTCTCTCTCTCTCTCTCTCTATATATATATATATATATATATATATGTATATATATATATATATATGTATATATATGTGTGTGTGTGTGTGTGTGTGTGTGTGTGTGTGTGTTTATTGAAACTTTCTATTTTCATCTTTTTTTATCTCCTATCTTTCGGTTTCCAGTATATTTATCATATAGAAACTTTCGTTTTCTTTTTGTCTGTCTGTCTGTCTGTCTGTCTCTCTCTCTCTCTCACACACACACACACACACACACACACACACACTCTCTCTCTCTCTCTCTCTCTCTCTCTCTCTCTCTCTCTCTCTCTCTCTCTCTCTCTCTCTCTCTCTCTCTCTCTCTCTACGGTGTGTTTATTATTGAAATTTTCTATTTTCTTCTTTTTTTTATCTCCTCCTCTCTTTCGGTCTCCATTATATTTATCATATAGAAACTTTCGTTTTCTTTTTTTGTCTGTCTGTCTGTCTGTCTGTCTGTCTCTCTCTCTCTCTAGTGTACAGGAATCTTTCACCTCTCTCCCTCTCTCTCTCTCTCTCTCTCTCTCTCTCTCTCTCTCTCTCTCTCTCTCTCTCTGTATGGTAGTACATGGGTACCTACTTTTTAAATTTGAAATCTTTCACCACCACTCTCCTCTCCCTCTTTCAATAGAGTATTTTATATTGAATCACACGCACACATTCTCTCTCTCTCTCTCTCTCTCTCTCTCTCTCTCTCTCTCTCTCTCTCTCTCTCTCTCTCTCTTTCGATAAAGTACATAGAGTATATTTTATATTGAATAATCACACACACACATACACACACACACACACTCTCTCTCTCTCTCTCTCTCACACACACACACACACACACTCTCTCTCTCTCTCTCTCTCTCTCTCTCTCTCTCTCTCTCTCTCTCTCTCTCCCACACACCGATATCTTTCACTGTATTATCTTCTGTCTTCTCATTCTCTCGGCTTCTTTTTAAATCTTCTGCAAAAGTTCAGCGTATTTGGAAAATGTGTTTCCTTGATCGTTTTTACCATTTCTCCTCTTTTTATTTCTTTTTTCTTTCTTTTCTCTCTCTATCTTTTTTGACATTAATGACTAACAATAATACAAACAATTCATAGAAAATGACACTTGGGGCGATTTATTCTCCTGATATCTATGCGTGGGTGTTTGTTTTTTGTTTGTTTGTTTTTTTTTTTTTTTGTTTTTTTTTAGCACAGTTTCTTTTTTCTAATATTTGGATTAAATTGAGCATGTTTAAACGAATGTGTAGCTTACAGATTGTACTTTACACAATGTGTTAAGTGTAATACACATAATGTACAGCGTGGTCTGTAAGGACCTCCAATTTGATTGTCAAATTTACCCCCCCCTTCTATATTTAATGCAATAAAACTTGCATATAGGTTAATATTATTTTGAAAATTTTTGGACCATTCAAATATTTAAAAAAAACTGCTGATTTTTTTTTTTTTTTTAAATTTTCAACTTACGGAAATAATGAAAATTATGAACGAAAACAATGTTTACATTTTCGCAGTGTTAAATCAATTGAAATTTAACGTAGCTAAAATCCAGTTCTGACTACCGGCATTTTTTAAAAAGTTCTATGAAAAATCATCTAACAGTCACATTTTTACGAAAATTTCGGTAATTACTTACCTTTTGATGAAATTATTTTTGATATAGGTTTTTCCACAAATATACTGGGGGAAATATTTTTTACGAGGTTTCCCCCCCCCCCTCTCTCTCTCTCTCTCCTCTCTCTCTCTCTCTCTCTCTCTCTCTCTCTCTCTCTCTCTTCAGTGAGTAAACTAACCATAGGATGTCACCATTTATTAATCAAAGGAGACAGATCCAGTGAGCAAGCTGACCATAGGATGTCACCATATAGTGAGATGTTTCAAACACAAATTCACAATGATCACATTTTCACACCGTGTAATCAAAAAGAGACTGAAGCTTTAAATGTTTTCACCCCTTCATATATACTTTTAGTTGCAATTTTATTTTTGCTTATAGAGCTTCATTTTTGTAGAGTTTGGCAATAAATAATATCTAATAATATCCATTTTGATTGTAAAATTTTCAATTAGAAATGATAATATTCTGGCTTCTTTGGATTAAAAAAAAATTAATTTGGGAACCAAGTAGGGGGTTCCTGAGTTCGAAAAGGTCCCCGAGTCCAACAAAAAATACCTGAAGAAGGCTGGAGACATTGTGCAGATAACAATAAAAATAAGGACAATAGTTCAAATAATACAAATTATCAAGTCTCCTCTTAAAAATTCAGAGAAAAAAATAACTTTTTTATAAAAAAAACTTGTGTGGGGTGTACATTTTTATGGATGATACTGCAGTGATGCTCATAGCTTTTTGATTTAGTGCATCCTGGGATGCTCATATTTGCTTTAAATGAGTCTCCAGGAAAATTTATGGGTCCCAACTAAATCCATCTGACTCCTACTTTGTAATCTATCCTGTGTAATTCGTTTCTAAGAAACTATTGAAATGTATTTACACTTAGCTTGAAATGGTGAGGGAAGAAAAACGAAAAACACTGGGACGTATGTATACAATTTTACTGCGTCCTTTTAGATTTTTATGCGTCAAGGACGCAGGGCGTGTACCTATTAGCATCTACGATAGTGTATCTTATTATCATAAAAGGTTGTTCACTGGCATGCTATAAGGGTTGATAGAGACTAAAATGGATGGATAAGCATGTTAGCAAAAAATCACTCTCCCATAATTAACTTACTTGACTAAGCAGTATGTATTTACCCAACCTATCTGCTACAGGCTGGATGCGATAAAAGGTCATTTTTTTAAGTGGAGTACAGCTGGTTTGAATTTAGTCTTTTCCTTCTCCTAGATTGGTTTCTGTACCAAGGTTAAATATCCCACTGTCCTAATATTTACCTAAAACTAGGGGGCACTTGCATTGTCATAGGAAGTGGCTTGAGTGCCCAAGTTCAAATCCTGAATGAAGTTGTTTGTATTTTACATAGTGCTAATACCCTTGGGATAAGTATGAATCCGACTATTCTTCCTCCAGCTATGGGTAAATTGTAAAACAGACTAGGCTCTGTAACCTTGCTATGGCAACCAGTCTAGGAGAAGGAAAACTTTGAATTCAAACTCCGATTAAAAATTGACCTTGTGCTTCAGCATGCTCATGCAGAGGGGTTGGGTAAATACATATAACTGGGAAAAAATGGATTCATGCCTTTTCCAAGGGTATTAGAACAAAAGGAAATATAATTAGTAAAAAGCTGTTACCTTCATAGTCGACCTTGACACCGGCCAGTAATACGTGATGTGTATGCATATATGTGTCTGTATGTATATGCTTATACATTTGTATCTGTGTGCGTGTCTGTACCTGCATGAGTGCGAGGGCGGTTTTAAGAGCTCAGGAAACAAGGAGATGGGAGAAAAGGCCAGAGAAAGAAAAAGAAATTGAAAAGGAAGGAAGGAAAGGTATAAGTCGGATGAAGAAGGGAATGGAGGATGAAGAAAGGAATGGAGGATGAAGAAGAGCTGAGGGTAGGGGAGAGAATCAGAGAGTAAAATCTGGTCAGAAGAACTTATAGTAACCTTAATTTTTTTTTTTTTTTCATTTTTTTTTTTTTTTTTCTTTATTTTTCTTTCTTTTTTTTTTCTTTTTCGTTCTTCATGTCCTTTATTCTTGATTCTCATGGCCACAAAATTAAAGATGAACTTGAAAAGGATGAAAATACTCTTGACCCACGATTTGATGGAGGTACATAATTTCCTCAGAAATTATAGCGTTCCCTGTGACATTTATGTGAGGGAGATGAGATTCTCGGATTTTACTGTTACTCTACTTGTCTGTCATGAAAAAGTTCATTGCTATGATTTGAAATTTGCATTTTTTTCTTCCCATTTTTTATGGTTTATACAAAAGTAAATCAATAAGTCCAAAGAAGCCCTAAGCATAGTCATTAGCGGAAATTTGATGTGGAATTTTCACTGTATAATGTTTGATCTATCAGATTAATATTCACCATGGAATTAAGTGCATTTACAAAGGAGATTATTTTTTTAATAAATATTTGCTCTACAAGACCTGGCAGAATGATCTTTCAGGTTTGAAATGTCAATAGAAAAAACGTTACATAATGAATAGGCATAGTCTATCATTTTTGTAATGTAGTGTAAGATTTAAATCTAACAGATTCATTGGAAAACATTTCCTATAAGTCATACAGTATGACTGACAAGCTTTGACCACAAATTGGGCTGTTAAATTGCATCTAATGGTGAAGAAAGCTGACTGTATCCTCAGCAAAGAGGTGAGACCCCATGCCCTCTTCCAAAAGAGGTGTCTTAGGTATAACACTAAAATTCATCTGATGGTGAAGGTTTCAGGTTTGGAGCTCTGGGGAGTGTCGAGTATCCCTTAAATGGTTAGATTAATGGAAAAATACAGATAAGTCTTACATTATGACTGATAGGCTTTGACCCCAAATTGACCTGTTAAACTGCATCTAATTGAGAAGTTTCAATTTAGAGTTCTGGGGACTGTGGAGTACCCCTTCATTGCCATTACTCCCAGGTCCACTTTGACTGAGTGGTAATGTGTGTGTGTGTGTGTGTGTGTGCAATATAGTTATTTACTAAGCTTAGCTTAGTTTTGGCACAAGGCCAGAAGTATAGGGCACCCAGTGACACTCAAACTCACTAACAATAGTCTGCTCATCTAGTTTGCTAACCATTACAACATGTGAGGTATCCTATATGTATACGCATTGCTTGAGAAGCAGGAGATGTTCTCCTATAAACTTCTACACATGGACACACCAGTGTTGGCTGACCAGCAAAAATAATCATCAGATCTGTGTGGACACTGGGTGCTGTCTAGAGGACTTACCAAGAATGATAGCCTACAGGGAATCCATGGTATCAGCACATTTTAGTTATGATAATGATTATGAGTTTCCATTTACTGTGCTGGATATAACCAGGATTTTCTTTATTTGGGATTTTCCGAAGTTTGTGATTGTCTTGTCTTTCTCCTTCTTTTCTCTATTCTCACTCTCACTCCTCTCTCTCTCTCTCTCTCTCTCTCTCTCTCTCTATATATATATATATATATATATATATATAGAGAGAGAGATAGATAGATAGATAGATAAAAGGGTATGAAAACACACAATATTGTTAAAATGAATATATTTTATATCATTTTCATAGCTAATATTAAACAATATTTCGATTTATAAAAAATCATCATCAGTGCATATATATATATATATATATATATATATATAAGCCTGAATAAAAAAGACAGTCCATAGAGGGGAACACACTGACTCTTTGGTAAAGAATACATTCGGGTGAAGCAGTCAGTAAAGAAGGTCATGCTGACATCTAGTACATGAAAGGACACATTACTATTGATTTCTTAAAAAAAAAAAGGTGCTACTGTAAACAGTGTTTCCTATTGCCAACTCCTTAAGCAAAATTCACCTTATTTATTGAATGATACTCATATCTTATGTACATACATACAAAGACATCTACAAAGTCCCATATAAGATAGAGTAGATACAAATGAAAGAAAAAGTACCAGCCACAGTAGTCAGTAAAGAAGGTCATGCTCACAGTCCTCTATGACATGAAAGGATTCATTACTATTGATTTCCTTGTAAAAGGTGCAACTTTAAACAGTGCATGCTATTGCCAACTCCTTAAGCAAAATTCACCTTATTTATTGAATGATATTCATATCTTACGTACATAGCAATAGCATAATCTTTACAGATCATTGCCGTCCCTCACAATCCTATAACTCCACCACCAGAACCTTTCTTCTTATGAGCCCTCAAATGACTCATCAAACCCGCTACAGATCCACAAAGTCTGATGCAAATATGACAAAGGAAGGATGTCCTTCCCATTGTATCAGATGATAAAATTCATATACATACATACATACTTACATACAACGTCACATTAGAGAGTGAGAATAGGAAGTAAAGAAAAAATCCCAGGTGAAGCATTCAGTAAAGAAGGTCATGCTCACAGTCCTCTATGACATGAAAGGATTCATTACTATTGATTTCCTTGAAAAAGGTGCAAATGTAAACAGTACTTCCTATTGCCAGATCCTTAAGAAAAATTCACCTTATTTATTGAATAATCCTCATAATAACAGTTGTGTGACTAATAGGGAAAAGGATGAATTTTAGTCAAAGAAATTTAGTCAATATTTGTTTTAAGGCTGTTCAAAATGGTGGCAAATCAGAGCTCTAGATTTGAACAGAGGTATGTCAGCAAAGTTTTAGTGGCTAAGAAGTGCAAACCATGTGAAATTTACAGAAGAATGTGTGATGTTTATGGAGTAGTAGATTTTAGTCAAAGAAATGTTTTCAAATGGTTAAACATGGGTTTGCCACTATGAGCCATGCCAAAAAGACTATGTAGTGGAAATACATAGACTCTCCACTAAAGAAAAGAAAAGATTAGTAAATAAGGTCATGCTGACAGTCTTCTGAGACAGGAAAGGACTCATTAATATTGATTTCCTTGAAAAAGGTGCAAATGTAAACAGTACTTCCTATTGGCAACTCCATAGGCAAAATTCATCTATTTGTTGAATGATCCTCATATCTTACGTTGTATATATGTATGTAAGATATGAGGATATGTATGTAAGATATAAGTCACATAGAAGAATTAGCGGGGGAGAATAGGAAGTACAAAAAAAAAAAAATAATTAGGAAAAACGATGATGGATTTGCTTTAGAATTTTGGCATAGGTCACTGATTCACTTTGATTAATCTATAACAAAAATCCTAGAATGCTTTTGAAAAATTGAACATTCAGTCAACCATAACACATAGAAAACTATTATGTCCATTTGGAAAATAAACTGTTCCATGTAAAAGTGCAGATACAAGATATCATCATCATCATGGATATCCATAACTCTTCCTCGCCACCAGTCTCTACTGGCCATTGCTCCTGGAAGGTCTTCTGCACAGTGTCCAGTATCCGTACAGTGCTAATCAATGTTGCTTTTTACTGGCCAACACATACTGGTATGTCCATGTGTCAGTGCCCATAGGAAGTCATTTATGAGTTCATCCTTACTTCTCCAGCAGTGTCTTGCATGTCTTGTTCATTTTACTTAGATCGTAGGAGGTAAGTAACCATACAATTTTTTTTATGGGGTGCTGCTTCCAGGATTTGTTCAGGATAGCACACAGCAAAACAAGACCATGTTCATTCTATAAGTTTCTGATAATTATGCTATTTTGTTCTACAACTTTTATTTGTGATCCTGTCAGTGGGGCATAGAATATTCCAACTGCATATGTAGTGGAGTAAAACCACCTGCCCCCCCCAAAAAAAACGTATGTAACTATTTACATTTCTTATTGACTTGTAAGTAAGTAAAGTCATTGGAGTGAGGAGAATCTATCCCCTTTTCACTAGTGCTAGACCAACGAGATTATTTTAGCACCTGAGGTGGTGCACCACACCTACCATCGGCTATTCACTTTACCGCACAGATCCCTGTGCTACTCATACGCTGAGTTGGCGAGGGCTGGTATCAAACCAAGAACCTTGTGATTCCAAGCCGAATGCTCTACCGACTGAGCTAAACCGTAATTGTAATAAGACCATTCTCAGTTTAACTCAGTAGAGCACCCACCTAGGAATCGCAAGGTTTCAGTTTCGATACCGGTCACCGCCAACTCAACACATGAGTAGCACAAACTGAGTAATCTGATCTGTACAGTAAAGTGGAGAGCTGATGGTAGGAGTGGTGCTCCACCTCAGCAAAAAGAACAATCTCCCTGGTCTAGTGCTAGCAAAAAGGGGATAGACTCCCTCGCTGTCTGGATGATACCAACAATAGGCCACTCTGCCTACTTTACTTTACTTACACCAATATCATCAGTGCTAGTGAAAAGAGGATAGACTCCCTCGCTGTCTGGTTAATACTAACAATAGGCCACTCCATCAACTTTAAGTTCAGTTGGTAGAGTGTCCGCCTGAGAACCACAAGGTTCGATACTGGCCCTTACTAACAGTGTATTAGTAGCACAGGGATCTGAGTGGTAAAGTGAGGAACGGATGGTAAGTGTGGTACTCCACCTCAGATGCTCAAAAAAATCTCGTTGGTCTAGTGCCAGTGAAAAGGGGATTGACTCCCTTGCTCTCTGGCTGATACCAACTTTAGGCCACCCTGACGACTTTACTTTTTACTTACAATCATAAACACACACAATTAAATAGGTGTACTGAGTATCTAGGGACTGGTTTAGAGCGTTTGGCTAGGAATCACAAGGTTCCTGGTTCAATACCGGCCCTCACCAACTCAGCATATGAGTAGCACAGGGATCTGTGCAGTAAAGTGAGGAGTTGATGGCACTCCATCTCAGATGCTAAAATAATCTCCTTGGTCTAGCACTAGTGAAAAGGAGATAGACTCTCATACTGTCTGGCTGATACCGACATTAGGTTGACTTTACTTACTTTACTTTACTGGGTATCTATATCTATTTATTTTTTGTCTACCATTGGACTAATTTAACCCAGAAGCAGTAGCAGAACCATTTCAACGAAGAGGAAGTATCAGAGTAGTCTGAAACAAGTGTCACTTTGGTCAGGGTGATTTTGGGCTTTGTCTACTACTGCAGAATTTATTATTTATAATATTCACACAAATTTGATTCAAGATGAGGATTCAATAGTTGAAGTAATAATCCCAAGAGCCTCGCTCAATGATTTTATCGTTGAAATTGATGGGGATATGATTTACAAAGCCACCATACTTGACAGTTTCAAATCCTTTATTTCAAGATTGACTTAGACAGATTGAGGGTCTAACAGGATATCATTCCAAGACAATTATGTGGATTTAGACAATATTGTATCAAATATTGGTGATCAAATAGTAATTAGTCATAATGATGCAACTAGGATGGGAAACATCTGTAAAATAACTAAATGTTGAAAATGAAGTGCAATTTCTGCTAAAAAGAGCAATTAAAACAACAACTCAATATATATAATTCTCAATGTCCATATTCATTAAGTAAAAGACACAAGACTTTGAACAGAATTTTGTAATTGTTGGCCATGTCACAAAAGTATGTCACACATGGTCCAGTTAAATAGAGAACCACAGTCATACGCGTGAGGAGCAGCAAAAATTGCCACCTCTCCACTACCTGTTCTTTAAAGAAAGTGGGAAGCACGTGGTGTAATGGTTAAAGTCATGGGAAATGGACTCGTCGCCCCGAGTTCAAATCCTGGATGTGGTAATTGCATTTCACTTAGCATTAATACCCTTGGGAAAGGTATGAATCCTACTCTCCCTCCAGCTATGGGTAAATAGTAGGGCAGACTGGACTTTTTAACCTTGGCTAGGTAACCGGTCTAGGAGAAGGAAAACTCTGAATTCAAACCTGTTAAACTCCGCTTAAGAAATTGACCTTGTGTCACATCTTGCTCGTGCAGAGAGGTTGGTAAATACATATACCTGTTCTTTAAAGGTATCAGAGAGATGTGTTATGCTCTCTCCAAGTGCAGTCGGAGAGGCCCCCTCCGATCAATCGGCTGGTTACATCAAGCCCTTGCACCTATATGATTGCCCCAACCCTATTACCCTTATAGCAATCTCTAACCCTTTTTATCATATATCATATATGTGCTAGAAGGCAGTGGCTGAGGTTCATGTCCTGGGAATAAAGTTAAAATAGTGAGGTTCAAGTTCTGGAGGTCTGGGGAATGTGGAGCACCCTTCATCACCATTGCTCCAGGGTCCACTCTGACTTAGAGTGGTAGTACCTGTTAGGGTCCCATCTATGGGTTAAATAGTAAAATGTGTTTATAAAAAAAATTGAGTATCCATTAAGAATTATTTTATTTCAAAACGTTATTGGTATTAAATGACCCACCGAGATTGATATGCCATAAAATAAAACAAACCAAACTCTCTCTGGGTGCAATGGGGGTATGCTGCCTGAAAATTGTAATATCTATGGACGTGGTATATTATAATAATTTTGTACTCTGTCCTGATAAATATATTGATAGATAATGGACTAAAACTATGCGAGTATTATTCTTATGGATATGAACAGAAGAACATAGATAGATAGATAGGAATCAAACTGAAGTATACAAGATTGGAGGGCATTTAAAGAAGAGTGGCAAAAGTAATAAAAAGAGTAAAAGATTATATTTACAGGGAGAGATTAGAGAAAATAGGATTAACTAAAAAAAGAATGAGAGGTGATCTAATTGAAATTTTCAAAATAATAAATAGAATAACTAATTATGGTAGACATTTTTTTAAATATTTCTCCTTGAACTGGAAACTTACTGTCAAGGCAGATTTCAAAAACTAAGTCTATTAACCCAATTGAATTTTTCTGCCAATAGAGTAATATATTTTTAGAACAAATTGCCTGATCAGATCAAAAACAGCAATTTAGATAATTTCAGAAAAAATGGTAAGAAAAAGAATTTAAGAGGGAATTTTGGCAAATTATCGGATGAATTACTCAACAAAATTTGATATACATATATATGTATATATATATATATATATATATATATATATATATATATAATATATATATATATATAAATAAATGTATGTATATATATATATATATATATATTATATTGATACTGTATATAAATTTGATCAGTTGATAGATATTGTATTAATAGTGTACTAGCAGGACCTGTAGATATACCAGAGTATACACAAATAAAACTGTTCTGTATCCTCTGTATATGTTAATGTACTTTACTATCAGTGCTGTGGAGTCAACAAGACCTTCGACTCCAACTCTGACTCCTCTATTTTTGGTACCTCCAACTCCTCTTTATGTAAGTGATTGGCCTACAATTTTTATAAACCCTATGCATACACTCCTAACTATAACTGGTTTATATCAAAGAATAAAGATATTTTAGCAAATCCTGGACGTGGTAATTGCATTTCACTTAGCGTTAATACCCTTGGGAAAGGTATGAATCCTACTATCCCTCCAGCTATGGGTAAATAGTAGGGCAGACTGGGCTCTTTAACCATGATTAGGCAACCGGTCTAGCAAACAGAAAACTCTGAATTCAAACCTGTTAAACTCCGCTTAAGAAATTGACCTTGTGTCGCATCCTGCTCGTGTGGAGGGGTTGGTGAATATATATATTATATTAATACCCTTGGGAAAGGTATGAATCCTACTCTCCCTCCAGCTATGGGTAAATAGTAGGGCAGACTGGGCTCTTTAACCTTGGTTAGGCAACCGGTCTAGGAGAAGGAAAACTCTGAATTCAAACCTGTTAAACTCCTCTTAAGAAATCGACCTCGTTTCGCATCCTGCTCGTGCGGAGGGGTTGGTAATATATATATATTAGCTATTATAACCTACCTATTCATTCTTTAATATTTTCTAAAGAATTAGGGACAACATCTTTGAAAGGATACAGAAGAAAAAAAACAGAAATAAAAATGCTATAATAAGACTGGACAACCGGTCTAGGAGAAGGAAAATTCTGAATTCAAACCAGTTGAACCTTGTGTTGTATCTTTCTCGTGCAGAGGGTTTGGGTAAATACTTACCTTTTACAAGATTTCTGTATACACAGTATTTTCTACAAAACATGTTTTCTGTATTTTGTTTTGTCGTTATGCTAAGTCCATTGGATTTCCTAATCTGGACACAACAGTATTTTTAGATGAAAACAAAAATGAATCCACGGCAAAATATATACAATGAATGTCCAAAAATTGACTTAAGATTCTGGCTGTTTTGAGCCATTATTTTAAACTGAGCCTTAAAGCCTCTGGAGCTGGTCACACAATTCAAGCTAAAGAACTGAAACGGTTGTTAACGTCAAATTTTAGTTATATATATATATATATATATATATATAAGACTATCAATCATGAATGTTATCAAAAGCGCTTGGGAAAATTATGGGTCACCTTCTCTACCATCTGAACCCCAATATAAGAATATATATATATATATATATATATGTGTGTGTGTGTGTGTGTGTGTGTGTGTGTGTGTAGGATTGATAAAAAAAGGCTTAAATATTGCTCATGTAAATGGTTATAAATTTATTTCAACCAAAAGATTCTCTTCATTGAGCATCGTTGGCATCCTCAGACCATCTACAATCACAAATGAATCTTATATATATATATATATATATATATATATATATATCTATATATATATATTATTTGATTGAACATGAAATGTTCATTTGAATAATTGCATTGAACATGGAGCAACTGTTATGGTCTTTTAAATAAAACTTTGATCATAATTGATTATTACTTATACTTATAAGTATTAATATTGTTGCTAATAGTTGTGTGTGTGTGTGTGTGTGTGTGTGTGTGTGTGTGTGTGTGTGTAGGCCACAATATTAATATGTGCTGATATATAAGCATATATGAAATAAGTGCATTATAATGCATATTTATTGACATACTTGTAGATATGTATGTATATGACTATTTTCATAAACGTACGTATTATTATTTGACACTTGATAATATGCACACTTGAAGATGCACTTTTCTTTTTCTTCTTCTTCTTCCTTAAAGTTCCTCCTCAATCACTGTCCGACTTTTCCAATTTAATACGATGGTGTGGGTTTGGGGGTGTTGAAAGCTGGTGTGGGATGGAGGACTCTGGGTGCGTTTAAAAGGCCAACACTAATACCATCATTATATCCGTTTTTAAATGCCTAGTATATCTCTTTCCAATTGTGAAATAAGATTAGAGAAATCATGTGTTTTCTTCCATTCCAGAGATCATAGCAGGCTGTTGTCAATAGGATGGTAAGGAACATTGAATGGTTGGGCGTGGGAGTTAGATCTGAGCGGTGGTGGTGGTGGTGAAGGGGAGGTGATGAGGTGGCCCTGGATCTAGCTTCCCCTGATCGTAAACTGTTCGATAATTTTCAACTATGAAGAAGACAAGCCAGGGAGGTTACTTTGAAATGGACGGGACAAAAAAAAATACTGTTTTTTTTTCTTCTCTATCATTCATTCATTCCTTTCCCTTTTTTATTTTTTTGTTTTAGAACAATAATAATGAAGACAATAGAATTCTTTTTTTCTTTTTTTTGGTAGCGGGTGAAGGAGTGGGGGGAACAGATAAGAAAAGAAAGTTGAAAGTATGTGGTGTCCCCCCCCCTCCTACACTGGCCTCCCTTTCAGAAAAAAAATGCGTGGTTCCTGAAATTAATTTAGCCCCAGAGGCGGAGTTTAGGGTGGGCTAAAAGCTGTCTAAAAAAAGAAATATATGGTTGTGTCGATTTAAGAAAGGGGTCTGGATTCCTGAATGTGGGGGTTGGTGAACTGGTTAAATGAACTGGTCCAAAATGATTATATATAAACAAAATGTGATGAAAAGAAATTTGAATAGGGAGAGGCTAGGCAAGGGAGAGGAGGAGGAAAAATCTCCCCCCCCCCCAAAAAAAAAAAAAGAATTCAGGGAAACGAAAACGAGATTATCGTTTAATTTAACCAAGTAGTAAATATCAGACTCAGAAATGTTTCTTCATTCAGACAATGGACATTCAAATTGGTGTCCGATGAGAGCTTGTTGGTTCTTTTTTTTTCTTCTTCTTTTTTCTTCTTTTTGTTCTATTGATTGTGTGTGTGTGTGTGTGTGTGTGTGTGTGTGTGTGTGTGTGTGTGTGTGTGTGTGAACGCGTGCATTTCTACTTTTAATGAATGAAATATTTTGCAAATTTGTAGGCGAAATTTCTTACTGTGTGTCCCACGCCAAATTCTTATATACTCTTTAAATGCTTCCCAATTAATTTCTTTCTTTTAGTATTTCTATATATATATCCAATTTCTTTCTTTCTTTCTTTAATCTTACTTTCTTTTCTTGTAGTATATTTCTTTATAAATGTTCCAACAATTCCTTTTTTTCTTTTAGTAAATTTCTATTGCCAATTTCCTTTTCTTCCTTCCTTTCTTTATTCATTTTTTCTCTCTTTTCTTTTGGTATATTTTATATATTATATATATTTCCAAATTTTTTCTTTTTTTTTCTTTCTTCTTTCTTTCTTCATTTATTCTCTTTTTTTTTTCTTTTATGGTTTAGCTCAGTCGGTAGAGTGTTCGGCTAGGAATCACAAGGTTCTTGGTTCGATACCGGGCCTTGCAACTCAGCATATGAGTAGCACAGGGATCTGTGCAGTAAAGTAAGGAGCTGATTGTAGGTTTGGCGCTCCCTCTCAGATGCTAAAAAATAATCTCCTTGGTCTAGCGCTAGTGAAAAGGAGATGACTCCTTCGCTGTCTGGCTGATACCGACTTTAGGCCGACTTACTTTTATATTTCTATATATTTCCAATTTCTTTCTTTCTTCTTTCTTTCTTTCTTTTTTAGCTTTTATTTATTTTTTCAATTTCTTTCTTTCTTTCTTTCTTTCTTTTTAGCATATTTTTATTTTTTTTTTTCAATTTTTCTTTCTTTCTTTCTTTCCTTTAGCATATTTTTATCTTATTTTTCAAGCATATTTTTATTTTATTTTTTCAATTTCTTTCTTTCTTTCTTTCCTTTTAGCATATTTTATATAATTTTTCTTCAATTTTCTTCTTTCTTTCTTTCTATCTTTTCTCCGTCCATTTTTCTTCTCAGTTGAAACTTTTCTTTAAATAGATGGACTTAAATTATTATATGAGGGCAATCCCAAAATTAAGGTCTCCAAAATATTTAGAAATCCCAGAAACGTTTATTGTTTATTGTCAATGATGTTTACATCATTTTAAGGTTCGATATCTATTTATTGTATCTATTTTTCTACATAATCGCCATTTCGGTCAGTGCATTTATGTAGTCGCTGTGTCGGTTTTTGTATGCTCATGTCATACCAGCTCACTGCCATGTCATTGAGGAAGCGTTAAATCTCACCATTGTTACAAACTCCCTACACTACTTATGGATATTTTTGACATCCATGCAGAGCTTTACATACACTTCCGTTAATTGGCGATAAAATTCAGTCAGTTTAATGTCTTTTGCGTTCAGAAATCGAATAACTGCGTGAATTTCACACTTGTCAGAAGTTTCATGAGAAGCTGAGCGTGGCATTGAGGCGCATGCAAGTAAAGGCAGGCGCATTCACAAGAAATGTAATATTGTCAATAGCCGCATGAACAGTTTCCCTGCATCCCCTGCGCTTTGGAGACCTTACTTTTAGGATTGTACTCGTATATTTAACTCTCAACTTGAAACTTAATTATATGGCTGAGATGGTGTCTGCTTTGTATCCAGCATCTTCATTCAGTATTTCACTTCAGGAAATTAAACACTGATTTCGAAGTATGAAAAAAAACCTATCCACTTGGTGCAACGCAATCTTCCTAACCCTCCCCAAGTTGTCAGTACATTGTATTCACTTGTAAAATCAGCAATATCTACATTATTTAAATAGAGGCCTAGAGTCGGTATCAGACATACAGCAAGGGAGTCTATCCCCTTTTCATTAGTGCTAGACCAAGGAGATTTAGCAATATTTTAGATCCCTGTGCTACTCATACACTGAGTTGTCAAGGGCCAGTATTGAACAGGAACCTTGTGATCCTAGCTGAACACCCTATCGACTGAACTATATAAAAATAAAAATTTAAAAAAATATTTATTATTCATATTTAAAAAAATTATTTATAAAACTTATTATAAAAAAATTTTTTTTTAATTTAAAAAAAAAATTATAATGGAAATTATGTAACTGACTGTCTGTAACCGAAACTAAGTCAACACTAACGTCACGATTTCCTTAGTTATTTAAGTTATAGTCTCAACGTTTATGAAATAGTTATTATTTAATCTTAATTAGCATCTTTTTATATTAGCAATGTCTCTATTTAAGCCTAGCTGTGTTAGATTTGCCGCAAAACTGCCCATAATAGTAATGCATTTAAAATAATGAAATATGTGTTATGTGTCTCTAAGAAATAAATATTTCCATAGTATATGGTGGGAATAATTTGCATAGAACGTTGCTTAGGAGTTTGTCCTTACTACAGCACGTCTCACTCATCTTTTGTAGTTCCCATCTGGCTTGTTCTCCAAGGGTTTTGTTAAAATTCAAGTGTTGCAACCATACAGTCACACTGACACGGCTACAACATGGAAGAATTCCCTTTTTATTTCATCAGAGAATCAAATTTCCATATGGTTGATAACCTGTCAATAAAAGTCCATGATTTATCTATGTAATGTGAGATTGCTTTCAGTTGAGATATTGGCTTCTGACGTATATGAACTGGTTTACTAATTTCAGAGGCCATTTAATGAGGAGAACACATGAACTCTATTTTACCTGTGTTCGCTTGGAGATCAATGCCTCTAGTTGCCTGCTCTGGGCTATATAGCAGAGAGGTTGGTAAATTTATATATATATATATATATATATATATATATATATATAATTAAAGAAATAACAAAAGACTTAGAGATTTTGCATTAGAGACTATTTCGGGGAGCTTAGACAAACTTATAATGCAAAAGATTAGAAATAGTATATAATGCAAAATCTCTAAGTCTTTTGTTATTTCTTTACTTATAAATTTGCTCTGTGACTCTAACAATAAGAGCACACATTGAGCTCACAAACTACGACAAGTTGTTTTAAAAAAAACTCCTATGTCGTAAGGAAGATTTCTTCTCTGGACTTTTGGATTATATATATATATATATATATATATATATAAATATTACTACAGTGTATGGTTAACACTATCTCACTTGATGAGAGAGTAGTAAGCCAATATAAAATTAAAAAGTTGTCAGGGAGGCCTAGAGTCGGTATCAGCCATACAGCAAGGAAGTCTATCCTCTTTTTCTGCTTTATTTAAATAAATCTATGCTTGGTTGACCTAAACTCAATTTGTGAGAAATTATAGCAGGTTGGTTGGTTGTTTTACAGCATATCGACCCTTTTCAGATCATTTAATGCTGAATCAAGTCATTTTTTATAAACAAATGACTCGGGTTACTTAAAATACTTGCTATTGTTTAAATGAACACCCAACAATTATATCAGGACAGATTTTTTTTTTTTTCAAATTATGTCGTCCTTCGCTCAAAACAATGAGGAGAATTTCAGCGCTTGCCATAGATTATTTAAACAGTTTTAATAACCGTTATTTGTAAATTTTTTTTGTGTATGTAAGATTTCCTTTATTTTAGTGTCTGGGGTGGAGCGCCACACCTACCATCAGCTCCTCATTTTACTACACAGATTCCTCTGCTACTCATATGCTGAGTTGTCGAGGGCCAGTATCAAACCAGGAACCTTGAGGTTCCCAGCCGAACACTCTTCCGACTGAGCTAAACCAATGACGAAGCCAATATATACAGTATTAATAGGGGAGTGCTCAGTATCTGTGATAGAGCAATATTATACAGAGCACTGATTAGTTTCCATAGAAATAAATATATACAAAAAATATATTTATTTATTATTATTATTATAGATATAAATATATATATTATATTTTTAGTTATGGATTCTTGTATATCTGACACACAAAACAAATGAAACATTAAATGATCTTATATGATAGAACAAAGAGTGACAAAACTAATAAAAAGAGTGAAAGATTTGAGAAATTAGAATTAAATACTTTACTAGAAAGAAGAATAGAAGTGATATAATTGAAACTTTTGAAATAATTAATGGAATTTCTAATTATGGTAAATATTTTTTACATATATCTCCTCAAATTGTCAAGACAGATTTCAAAAACTAAATCTATTAACCCAATTAGATTTTTTGCTGATAGAGTAAATATATTTTTGGAACAAATTGCCTAATCAGATCAAAAACAGCAATAGTGTACAATATTTTAAGATTAATTTGGGAGATTTCAGAAATGGTAAAAAAGAAAAGAAGAATTTAAGAGAGTGTTTTGGGGAATTATCTGATGAATTATTTAACAGAATTGAAACTGAATTGAAATATGTAAAGATTATTATTATAATTATTAAATAATATCAATGCCTCTAGTTGCCTGCTCTGGGCTATACATGTTCTTCTACAAGGATGGCTTTGGCATTAAATAACACGTAACGGTTGATATACTATTAGAAAACAAAAAAGAAAGAACTTGTCAACTGGTGGATTTTGCAGTGCCAGCAGATGTCAAGCTAAAGGAAAATGAAAAAATAGACAAATTGCCAGAGAACTAAAAAAGTTATGGAATATGAAAGTGAAGGTGATACCAATTGTAGTTGGTGCACTTGGAACAGTCCCAAAAGGATTGGAAAAGGGTCTGGAATGTTTGGAAATCAGAGGAAGGGTTGAAACCATTCAGAACACTGCACTGCTGCAATCTGCCAAAATACTCAGAAGAGCCCTGGAAACCTGAGGAGACTTTCTGTCACTCAGACTCCAGTGAAAGACCATCAGCTAATGCTGATGTGAAAACTCAAAAGGAGAAAATAATAATAATAATAATAATAATTTAAGATACAGATGGATCCCTTAGACCTAAAAGTTTGATGTGAGAAGATAGAAAAAAGGGGAGATGCCTTGGGAGACATAACAAACAAATAACTATGATAATAATAATAAGACTTTGAGATAAAGACAAATTACCTTATCCCATCCAGAAGAACTTGTGAACTGGTACATTTTGCAATTACCACAGATCACAGGGTGAAGATAAAAGAAAACAAAAAGTTAGCCAAATACCTGGACCTTGCAAGAGAATTGAAAAAACTATGGTATATGGGGGTGAAAGTGATCCCAATTGCAGTTGGTGCTCTTGGAACCGATATTGCTGTTCACTAGGCTATGCCAAAAGAAGAGCACTCGTACCTTAAGGCTCTTGGGGGTGGTTCTATTCTAAGAACAATATAGGGCATAGTGGCTAATATGCTGAACTCAGACATCGTAGTAAGCATATAAAAAATATATCTAAGGTATCTGGGTTGTCTCCCTTGGTCATTTTCAAACCAACCAATCACAGGCCCGCAATTTTTGGTGGCAGAAATTGAAGGTAGAAATCTTCCTCTCTTTTGAACCAGCATCTTGTGGAGTTGGACATAAAAATTTGTTGCTCCCAATAATTCAGCAGAGATAGACAAGGGCCATCATATGTACGATAGCTTACCATAACCATTACCAAGGACTCAGTTAAGTGGACTTGTATTCATTTATATTTATATAATTGATATTTGCCAGACAATACTATCGTTTACAACAGAAAATATTACAAATGTATTTTCTGATTAAATCGAACTTAATAGACCTAAATTCCACCATCATGTAACCCTGACGAAAGAAAAAAATACCAAAAATCAGGGAATTAACCAAACTTAATGAAATTTTCAGTGTTGATATATTAATGAATAAAAGATATAATGCACCAGTTATTTTATTTAAAAAACTTTTACATTTTTCAGGTCAGTTAACTTTGAACCACCTATCTTTGAGAATATGTGTTATACCTCAAAGATACAGGTAAACCGCTATTTTGTTGTATATATAAATACGATTGCATGTTTTTAGTATGTAGATAAGGCCAACAGTATTAATAATGTAAAACAATTTTAATAATAATTGAAGTTTAAATAAAAATAAAATCATAAAGAATGTGAAAACTAAATGTTTAAGAATGTCTAAAACTAAGGGAATTGTTACTTGTGTAGTGATATAGTTTTGGTTACAGGCAGACAAATACACAATCTCCATTATAATAAAATGTTAGTGACAGTAAAATCCTCATTTCAAGGCAGGGTAATTAAGTTTCATATTAAATGGTTTTGGTGGACCATATGATTTTGTGATTTCGATTCGTGGGGACATTTTTTCCATTTACACCGTCAAAATCCGTTTAATTGTTAACAGACCATTTTTAGAGTTTTTTTTTTTTAATTATAAAACTAACCCCTAACCCTAACCCCTAACAAACAACCGGATTCTTACGGTGTAAATGAGAAAAGTGTCCCACTAGTCGAAATCGCAAAAAGGGTGCCTTAAGGTCATATGGTTCGTTTTGGCATTAAATAACCCATGAAGGTTAATATGCCATTAAAAAAGATACAAAACCAACCCAAGAACAATATAAAGATCCAAGAGTTTAGCTTTGAATTTCTGTAACCAAAAATATCAATATGCAGCAGTCCAAAATAAGTACATCTCACACACACACACATATATATATATATATATATATATATATATATATAATTTTATTTTTGGTTACAGACTTTTTCAATGCTATTAAGTTTGGTAATAAATAACACCTAAAAATAATAGCAGTTTTGATTGTATAATGTTCAACTAGAAATAATAAAATCCTGGCATTCTTGGTTCATAAGAAAATTAACTTTTTATAGAAAAAAGGTAGGTGTATTCCTATTTATTGGCAAGACTGTATATATATATATGTACGTGTGTGTGTGTGTGTGTGTGTGTGCGTGTGCATCTATCTATCTATTTGAGTCAGCTCATATTAACCTATCTAGCTATGAAACTCTATTAGGTCATCTATCTATCTATCTATCTATCTATCTATCAACTTACCTATCTATCATCAATCAAAACTATATGGCCATATAATTGAATTCCCTTTGGCCATTTTTTTTACTTTCTTCCATTAACTTTGACAGCCAAAATATACAGACATACTTACACCAAGCAATCTTTTTTTTCCTCTCTCTCTTTCACTTTCACTTTCTCTTTCTCTGCCTCCAGTATTTCAATTCCTTTTAACTCGAAGCTAATTTCATTTTTTTTCTACTTAAAAATTGCAACAATGATATTTTTTTTAACCAAACATCCTAAAAGGACAACAAATTCTATTTTTTTAAATTAAAAAAAATAAAGAAAACCTACTTTTCAAAACAGCAATCAATTGCCCTCTTAAAATATCTTTTACATAGAAAAGATACACACACACACATATATATATATTTGCAAAGATATATATAAGTATATATATGTATATATAGGTACATCAAGAAGTCTATAATATTTTTCAACATAACCTTTCTACTTGGTTTGGTTTGATTTGGTTTCTTTGTTTATTGGCACATCAATCTTTTTGGGTTATCTAATGCCAAAACCATCCTTGTAGAAGATCAGTATTGGTACTATTTAACCTAGACCTGGGGGCGGGTGTAGGTTCATACCTTTCACAAGGGTATCCGCCGAAAAGTGAATGTGATAGCATGACTGGAGTTCAAACTTGCATTTAAAATGTCACAGTCTATCACATTAGCCACTATGTCACCGGGAGTCATCAAATAAAAATCATCAAATTTATTAAAAGAGTAAAAAGATAAAACAATTAGAAATGTAAACATAGTTCTGTTCACCTCGAATAAAAGGATGTGCACATCTATTAATCATTAATTAAATAATTATTTTGAATATTTTATACATAAATTTTACACAAAATCGTAGGTATTTAATCATTGTAAACTTTTAGTTAACCGCTTGTTACTGAAAAAAGGGTGAGAGTAAAAAATAATTTCTAAAATTGATTACAGGGTTGTTCTTTATTCTATGTATTGACGATTTTCAGTATTGTGGCGTAAGCAGTGACGTAGTTTCGGTTACAGACAAAGGGAGACTGAATCTCTATTATTAATAATAGATAGTGCTCAGTATCGTTAATATGAGATTTAACCCTGAAGATCCTTATGGTGAAACCCAAGTAGGTTTCTATTGTATCCATTTCTTTAATAATATATATATATATGTGTGTGTGTGTGCAAATACACCTATTTTTAAGTTCAGGTAGCATCGATATGAAGTCAATGGCACTTGGTTACTGACAGTTTCTCACTTATGCAATTTTCAAACTAAGTTTGGTTTGAAAATCATATATATATATATATATAATATATATATATATATATATATATGTATTTATAATGGAATTTGATAATTTGCTTTTGAAGCATTGTTATATAAAGTATATTATTATCTATATTTTTTTAAGGCAATTACAATGCGTATATCGTATAGAATTCGATAATTATTGAAAATAATAATGACAAGCAAACCCGGCGAATAACATGCGCGACATGGAACACTTACAGCTGTTTCAACTTTATTAAGTCTCATCAGCGGTGTATACCTACAATCTCCCTCTGACAGAGATAAAATCTATTTAACATATACATACATACATACATACATATATATATATATATATATATATATATATATATGTATGTTAAATAGATTTTATGCTTGTTCCAATA
>CM042151.1:30170948-30208448 GCA_023376005.1 Doryteuthis pealeii | reverse complement strand
AATAAATATGTGGTTAGTATTATTGATTTCTAATTGTTTGGTTTTATCTTAAGAAATATAAACAAAAATCTCGGGGATAAATCTTAAAAGAAATTTATTTACAAGAAGAAATAACTGTAATATTATCCTTTACTTCCTATTTTAACTAAATAGTTAAATTAGGAAAATTTACCAATGAAAGAGGGGAGTAATGGAAAATGATGGAATAGTTAGTTTTAAAGTTGTTCTATTTTTCGATTATACCCCCTCTGTTGCAGATCTTTTTATCTGCATTCTTAGTCAGTTTCATTAGCCTTTCTAATTTAATATGATATTTTATTATATCAAAACTTAAATACTTGCACCCGGAGGGTGCATATATTTGCTAGTATGATTAAAAAATAAGTAACTCCAGAGAAATATTCTTATTTGTCTTCGGTTTTGTTATCTTATATGTACACAAAATCTTTTTTGACACACCTTGTACATATATATATATATATATATATATATACAAGGTGTGTCAAAAAACTATCAAGATTTTGTGTACATTTTGACACACCTTGTATTCTGATAAAATTAACGTTCCATTTATTGTTCATTTCTGTCTTGGTAAATATAGCTTCAAACTCAGCACTTTTATGACAGACCTTGTACTCTGAAAAAACTTTATGTTCTATTCATTGTTCATTTCTATCTTGGTTAATACAGCTTCAGTCTCGATACTTTTATGAAACACCTTGTATATATATAATGTATGTGTGTATACTTTTTTATCTTATAAAACTAAGTTGCCTTTGCATATTCTATGCATACTTCTTCTTTCTCCTATGAAATTTTAAAATGTTCCCCATAATATTTTTTCATTGTGCACAAATGTATGTGTTCATGTATGTGTGTCTATGTCAATGTGTATCTCATTCTCTCCTCTCTTTTATATATATATATATACATATATATATATATTCATGCATGCACACATATGCACATTGTATACAAATGTATAAGTACACATAAGTATATCAATAAGCAGTGCCAGAGCTAGGTTCTCATGTTCCCTCCTCCCCCGAATCTATGAGACTCTATACTATATGTCAATTTGCATAAAATAGTATTCATAGAAAATATAAGTAACCTGTCCTTCTGGGTTCACAAGTAGGCTTCCCACTCCCCAGTTGCAGGAGGGTTCAGAGGTAATACGTGCCAGCCCTGCCAATAAGTCTGAAGCCTTCATTTTCCATAAAAATATCTATTTTCTATGTAATTTCCTTCCATGTTAATTCAATCAGAAATATTAATTATATAGTGCAAAAAAGTTAAACAGTAAAAAATTTTTGCTTAAAATTCTGCTAATAACTGTCAGGCTATAGACTTATTGAGCCACCTATATATATATATATATGTATATAAAGACATACACATACTCTCTCTCTCTATATATATATATATATATATGTGTGTGTGTGTGTGCGTGTGTGTGTGTATTATATATAAAGACATGCACACTCTATATATATATATATATATATATATATATATATATTATATAAAGACATACATAATATATATATATATATATATTATATATATATATATATATATATATATATATATATATATATATATATATATATATATATATATACTGAATGTGTGTGCATGTCTTTATATAATATATATATATATATCATATATAAAGACATACACACATACACTATATATATATATATATTAAAGACATGCGAAACACTATATATATGTATACATTATATAAAGACATACAAACAATATATGTGTATATATATATATATATATATATAGAGAGAGAGAGATACATATATATATATATATAATTTAGAGAGAGAATGAAAGATAGATAGATATGCTTATATATATATATATATATATATATATATATATATATATATATATATATATATATATAATAAAGTTATATTGTTTCCTATATTTACAAAGAAAGTGAGCTAAATATCAATGATAGAGATCTAAGTGTAAGAAGCATACATACAGAGTCAACGGCACTTGGTGACTGTCAGTTTTTTGCCTTTGCGATCATAAGACCAATATATACATACATATATATATATATATATATATATATATACAAGCATATATACATATACATACACACATACACACATATATCTATATATCTCTATATATGCATACACAATTGCTCATGTACACACACACACACACACACACACATATTTTTGCTCTTTTCAATTCCCCATCCAAAAACACTTTTACCGATTCCATATTCAGAAGCAACATTCTTTTGGTGCCTTTTTCCTCGTGCAGGAAATTTTTTTTTCCATCATCATGACACAGGAAGAGGGAGAGAAAGATGGCAGGCTAAAACCTGTGTCACAGAATATGAATTAACCAATAACAACAATAACAAAACACACGCACACCCACGCAGGCAGGCACGCACACATTCACAAACACACACATACATACATCACACACACATATATGCACAAAACAACAATAACAAAGCATGCACTCCCACGCAGGCAGGCAGGCAGGCACATACACACTCACTCATACAGAGACACACACACACATACACATTCACACATACATACATACATACATCACTCACATCCACACATATATACATGCATCACACATGCATGCACATACATATATACATCATACACACTCAGACATACATACCTCACACACGCACAAACACACACACACACATATGCATCATACACACACAGACACACACATACATACATACATACATGAACACATCATGCACGCACATACATGCATACATACATATACATATCACACGCACATATCACACACACACACACATACATACATACACACATTACACGCACACATACACATACATACATCGCACACATACATATACATCACACACATATACACATACATACATACATCACACACATACACATACATACATCACACGCATACACATATACATATATCACAAACATACACACCACACACAGATACATACATGCATTATATCACACACACTAACATACACATATACATCACACACACACACATATACATCACACACATACATGCATACATCACACACATACATACATACATACATCACACACAGACACATCACACATATTCATACATACATCACACACACACATCACACACAAACACATCACACATATACATACATACATCACACATATACATACATCACACACACATCACACACAAACACATACACATATACATACATACATCACACATATACATACATCACACACACATTATACACAGACATTACACATATACATACATACATACATCACACACAAACACATCACACATATACATACACACATCACACATATACATACATCACACACACACATCACACACAGACACATCACACATATACATACATACATACATCACACATATACATACATCACACACACACATCACACATTACACATACATACATACATACATACATCACACCCACACATATATATATACACACACACGCATGCACAAAACAACAAAATTAGCAAGAAACAGACTTATAATATAACTAATGAAGCTAGTGTCAATACTTCATTTTATCATTTACTTAAGTTGAAATTAAGTAGCTCTATTCTTAGGTATTTCCTTCTTGTTAAACATTTTAAAAAGGAATATTTTAGAAAATTCTTCTTTTTTTTTTCTTTAGTTACCTCTCAATTTTGGAATTCTCTTCAAAAGAACTGTTTTTTTTTCTTTCTTTTTACTTTTGAAATTTATTTTTATTCCATGATATATTTCATTCATCTTTTTTTTTTTTTTTAAATAAATTTTCCTGCTAAATTAATAGCATTTAATATTTCCTGGAATAGGCATTTGATTCTGTTATTAATTTGAAAAATCAAAGACCAGAAAAATAAAAATGAATTACTTTCTGACTAAGTTAAACTTTTGAAAACATGCCAGTCAAGCATACATGAAAAACTAAAACTAAAAACAAAACAAAAAACAACAAATTAATGCACATGGTGCATTTCTATATATATATATATATGTGTGTGTGTGTGTGTGTGTGTGTGTGTGTGTGTGTGTGTGTGTGCATGTGTGTGTAAAGGTACACAAATTTATATATAGAATTGCCAGCAAATAACTTTACTAATGTAACTCAGATAGATATATAGATTGATAAATACATATATGTGTGTTAAGGTACACTAAATTATATATCATACATACACACACATAGATAAATAGATAGATAGATAGACAGATAAATATAAATAGACTGTGAAAGATACAGATATATAAATAGACTGGGATAGATGAATATATATAAATAGACTGGGATTGATAGATATAGACTGGGATATATATATATATATATATATAATATATATATATATATATACAGGGAGAGAGAGATATGAATAGATTGGTATAGGTAGATATAACTCGACTGGGATACATATATACATACATACATACATACATATACATATATGCATACATGGGTGTGTAAGTTAAATTCACAAAATTATATACAGATATAAGTGTTGAACTGACTGTAGGCGTGGTGCTCCACCTCAGCAAAAACAATATTCCTGGTCTAGCACTAGCAAAACAGGGATAAACCCTTGCTGCTTGGCTGATACTGACAATGGACGACTCCACAGGCCTATATATATATATATATATATATATATATATATATATTATATATATATATATATATAAAGAAAAACTTAACAAATTGTCATTTGGCTATTATGAATTTATTTCAACCAGAAAATATGAAGTCTCATCAGATAGCCTACTACATAAAGACAGTCTTTATGTAGTAGGTCTATCTGATGAGACTAGCTCATATTAAGTTCTGGTCGAAATAAATTTATAATAGCCAAATGACAGTTTGTTAAGTTTTTCTTTCTTTGAAAGTATAATATATAATTAATTTATTAGTTGAGCTCTCTTAGGGATTTGTAAAATCCTTGTATAAATCTATAAGTTTGCATCAACATGAGCATGCATTGTGGATGTACGGGAGATATTGATGATCCCAAATAGAATCAAGTCAGTTAGATACTTTTACCTACATATATATATATATATATTATATTCTATAAAAAACAATTATTTAATAACATAAATATGTAGGGGATGTGGGTTGTATAATGGTTATCATCAAAGAGAATGATGAGATGAGTTTCACTTCCTGCTAATGCCCTCATGTCAGGTCGCACAAAGCGCTATGGGTATTATGTACCCCGTACTACCTGCTTCATAGTCGATCATCGGCAACTAACTGGTACCCCCACCAAGCTTGCCTGGTGAGGACGGTGGCTAGACACCCAGCAGGACTAAAATCAAAACTTGTGAAAGAACAGAGAAGCTTCTCACTCAACGCCCATCTAGCACATTAACACGAGAACATAGAAATACTTGGGTTGATATCCAGGCACGTAATAGTCTAAATAACCCCCGCTGCATTGTGGGTATCCTCTCGATAGGAAAAGGCTAAGGGAGAAAACCCTGACAGAAGTCACGGCTTGGACTCTATTAACAGTTCAGTGTGTAAAACATTATCTGGCAACTCCTGCAGCCAAACTGATGCCGAATGTATAGGTTGACGATTCCTTTGGATCATGCCAGCGAGGCAGAGGGGGCCCTGTCACTAGGCAACCGAGGGCCTCCATACATCTTGCCCTGGCTCTTTTTTTTTGTGCCCCGAATGCCCTTAGGGAAAGGCAGTTTAACAAGTTTGAACTAAGAGTTTTCCTTCTCATGGACTGGTTGCCTAAACAAGGTTAAAGAGCCCAGTCCACCCTACTATTTACCCATATCTGGAGGGAGAATAGTTGGATGCATGCCTTTTCCAAAAGTATTAACGCCATGTGAAATGCAAATAGCCTTGTCCAGGATTTGAATTCAGTTTGATGAATTCATTTCCTGTGATGATAAACATTACACCACGTGCACATCCAGCTACAGGTAAACAGTAGAGTAGCCCGGACTCTCTAGCCACAACTAGTCTAGGAGAAGGAAATATATTTATTGTTTGTTTTGTTTTATGGCATATCAACCTTGATGGGTCATTTAATGCCAGCAAGTTTTGAAAGATTTGTAGCAATAGATTGGAGGTAAATATTTCAAACTCAATTTTTTTTTATAAACAAATTTTCTATTTAACCCATAGATGGAACCCTAACAGGTACTACCACTTTGGGTCAGAGTGGGCCTGGCATCAATGGGGATGAAGGGGTGCTCCACATTCACCAGAGTTCCAGAACTGGAACTTCATCATCAGAATGATAGAGTTTAACATCATTCCCAGAATATGAAGACCTTCAGACACTGCCTTCTAGCACATATATGATAAAAAGAGTTGGGGCTTGCTATAAGAGCAATAGGGTTGGGACAGTCTTTTAGGTGCTAAGGCTTGACATGGCCAGCCGATTTATCGGATGGAGCCTCTTCGACCACCTGTCTAGCCTAAGTGGAGTTTTGCATGTCTTGGGAGAAGGAAAGACCTACTTGCATGGCAGAGTAACTTTCTACAGAACAATAACCAAAACTAGGAGCTAGAGTTCCTAAGGCAGTCCAACGTCTACTATCTTCTTCTGGCAACTCTTGCCGTTAGTTGTATAGCACTTACCCATTTATTTAATCAATATTTTGGTCATGAGGATGGGGAAACCTACTGCATGGGCAAGTGCTGATCTTCTCTACAACTTTGTATAAGCCAGTGCTGAGATCTAGGCACAGAGGCTTAATCTCACAAAACTAACGGATTTCAGAAACAAATGTGTTTTCTGTGGTGAGAAGTGGGCATTCCAGCCTTCGGCAAGTCTTTTACAGTAGAGACATTTGTATAATCAATACATTTCTATACTAGTAAAATCTGATTTTCCAGAGGTTAGTGAATGTCGGCATTGTTCGTCGATGTGTGTGAAATGTCGGTATACATGTGTGTTTACACACAGGCACATAGAGGAAAACATTTTTAAATATACAAGAAAATTTACTCTCTCTCTCACTCTCTCTCTCTCTCTCTCTCCCACACATGCAAGCCAATGCATATATATACGTATATACGTTCACACAATTGAACACTCAATTACACACAGGTTCATGTCACCCTCCTCTCTTCCTCCAACCCACTTTCCACATCAATAACAGCTTTTCCCATGTAAGTGTTAAGATGTTGCTGATAAGAAAAAGCACCAATTCTTGCAGTAAATGTGTCGGATATTAAAAAGGTGTAAATCTTTTCGTCTTTGACAGGTTCTCTCTGAGGAGAATTTTCATGAACTTGGGCAGGGTTAGAAAAAAAATGGAGGAAACAATCTAAAATGTTATAAGAAAAACACACATACACACTCACTTTATATATATATATATATATATATATATATTATGTATATGTATAAAGTTGTAAAATGCAATATATATTTGCGTAGATAGCATTTAACTACCTGGTACAAAATTGTAGGTGTTATTAAAAACTAAAAATAAAAAATCTGTTTTAACCAATATAAAAGACATGTATTCCAATATAAATGTATGTGTGAATATTCACTGATATCTTTCTATATATCTATTGCAGTCTGTTCATATCTATCTATCTATCTATCTATCTGTATGCATATTCCCATCTATCTATATATCTGTTCATATCTAGCTAGCTAGCTGCATGCTTATTCCTATCTATCTATCTATCTATTTCAGTATGTTTATATATATATATATATATAAAGTTTAAAATACAATATATATTTGTGTAGATAGCATTTAACTACCTGGTACAAAATTGTAGGTGATAGATATGAAGAGAGTGACACATATGAAATGATACTTATGTAGATATTAAAAGAGATATATAGATACAATATACACACTGAAAGATATATATCATACTTATCAACTTAATAAGATATCTAGCTATCTGCATGCACACACACACACACACACACATCACACACACACACACACACACACACATACACACACACACACACATACATGGAAAGATGTTGATGTATTATGCATGTGTATGTACACTATCAAATGTTTCAAGCATTTTGAACAATTTGATCCATATATTCATCTGTCGAGTTACCCAGATTTCTCTCCTTACACCTCATATATATCAGAAAATCACTCCACCATGAAGTTTTCTAACAATATATTTTCTTTCCTTAAGGCAAGTCGTGTTATATCTTAAGCTCCCCCAAATCTTTGAGAGCATGTAATACTTATACCTTATGCCTACTAATATATGTAGGAATTAAATTGAAACTTTAGGAGCGACTTTAATAAACTTTCACCGCCAGCATAACGCAATAATCATCTGTTTACAGATTTGATCTCTCTGGCGATTGTAAAGTATATACACAGATGTATGTATTTAAAACAGTTAAAACACTGCTCCTTAAACGGCAGCTGGCAATGGCCTAGAGGTTAATGGATCGGACAGGCGTAAAGTCAGTCGGGGTTCACTTCTGGTTGGACTTTGTTGTTGTGTCTAGCCACACTGATGAGATGTGAAACGTTGAAACACGGTGTCTGTGGATGACTTTATATATATATTATATATGTATATATTCCCACCCATGAATGAGATATTTAAAATCTATCACATTTTATTGCTTATTGCTTAAAATGGTATGCTTTATATTTCTAGAATTATGTATATACATTCCTTCATATATATATATATATATATATATATATATATATTCTCCCTCTAGCTATGGGTTAAATAGTAGGGCAGACTAGGCCCTTCAGCCTTGGGTAGGTAACCAGTCTAGGAGAGGGATAACTCTGTATTCAAAATTCCTGAGGTCAGTCGTTGATTGGGTTTGTGGCAACCCTTGATGCACCAATTCTTTCCTATCGACTGTGCCAAAAAATGTGGATGGTCCAACACAAGCCTTCACCACTATAAACAAATCACTGTGTGGGTGTTCATTGTGTGTGTGAAGCCTCATGCGTTGAAAATCGACGAGAGAGTCCATAATATATATTATATTCCCATCAAAAAACATACAGATATGAGATACATATAATAACGTTTGAAATATTAAAAAAATCTAACACATTTTTATTGCTTATCACATGGTATACATTATAACAATTCTAGAGTTATGTATGTATATACATACGTACGTACATACATACATGTGCATGCACATAGATATACGTGTGTGTGTTATTGCATTATTTTCCTTCAATTCATTCTCTATTTCTTACCTCAAGCAATGAGCCATTTTCTCATAAGCTGTTCATTGATAATTTATTGATTTTTCTACTAGAAATCAATCTCTGTAGTAATTTTGATTTTTCTTTTTCTCACCTTATATATGTCTATATATATATATATATATGTGTGTGTGTGTGTGTGTGTGTGTGTCGTGTGTGTGTGTTGGTTCTCCCTTATCTGAGCCCCCCCCCCTCCTAAGAAAAAAAAAACATAGTTACAATTTAAAAGTAATTATTGATATATCTATACACTTCTATCCATCTATATACATTGTGTGGGAAAACTGAGTAATTGTTAGAAATAATGATTTTCCTGTTTTACTTATTCTCTGCAAGTTTGCATTTTACAAGCCTCAAGTGTCTTAACACCTGTTTTGAGAACGATAAAATGCAAAGGCCAGGAGTCCTGCACTTTACTTCACCTGCAGACGTATGCAAAATAAGTTTGTGGAGGAGTGGGATGTAATGGTTACTGTTGTAGGAAATAGACACAGAGAGACAAGGTGTTCAAATCCTGGACTAGACTGTTTGCACTAATGTCCTTGGGAAAGGTATGAATCCAACTATTCTTCCTCCAGCTATAGTTAAATAGTAGGGCAGACTGAGCTCTTTAAACTTGGTTAGAAAACCGGTCTAGGAGAAGGAAAACTCTGAATTCAAACCTGTTTAACTCCGCTTAAAAAAATTAACCTGTGTCACATCCTGCTCGTGTGGAGGGTTGGGTAAATATGTATGCAAATAAGTCTGCAATTAAATGCACTTATTCTCATCTAACCTACAGACATTTGGTTAAAGTTTCTTATATGATATTTACCATGAATATAATTTTTTTTTAAACGTTTATAGAACAGTAACAACATGAATACCAAAAAAAAAAAAATGAAATCTCCAGCATTTTAAAAAACCAAGAAGGAACAGGTATTATGGACCCCCAACTGTCTTTATGTCATAAAATGATAAATTAGTTTTTTAAAAAGTTAAAGAATTTTTTTTTTTTTCAAAAAAAAAAAAAGAAAAAAGAAAAGAAAAAAGGCAGTGAAAACGGCCATTAAAAAGAAAACGGCCATTAAAAAGAAAAAGGCGGCAAAACGGCCATTAAAAAGCGAAAACGGCCATTAAAAACGAAAAGGTCATTAAAAAGAAATTTGGGCAAGCGAAAAGAATTCATGCTTAAAGAGGTTGCCCTCAATCACAATCCTTCTTTTCTTTAAACCAAAGAAACCCCCCAAAAAGAATTAAAACACACCTGTAATTATAAATGGGGACAAGATAACATGAACAACAATTTGGAATTTGGCAAATAAATGGAATCTCCAAAAGGATCATGAATATCTTTTAAAACACATGTCTAAGTGCATTAAAATGTCCACAGTCTGATAAGTAAAAAGAAATTATTTTCCAACATAACTCATTTCCTTGTCATTGAATTTAATTCACTAGTGAATATTTATGGTTCTGTTACCATATAACCTAGTACAACCTGACACTGATTACTTGGAGAGAAGGACATCACCAAGTAATCTAAAAAGATACCAGGGAGGGAGTTATTTTCTGAAACCTCCCAATGGGTTGGATTGACACAAGCTCTTTTTAATGTAGGGAATCACACCCAAACATAGGCTTATGCAATGACTTGTGTAAAAAAATACATGCTCCCAATAGCATTCCCCTTTTGGGGCACCTCAGGCACCTAGCAATGAAACCTTTTAGGTGAAAGGGCAGGTGCTTCTTGTGGTGAAGACCCTTGGGACCAGGTGATTGTTTTACCTCACTCTTCTAATCCAGAAAGGAAATAGAGAATGTCATCCTGACAAACTAATAGAGGATAGAAAAAATCTATCTCTCTCTCTCACTATATATATATATATATATATATATATATATATATATATATAAATAAAAAAAGTAAAGTAGTCAGGGTGGCCTAAAGTCGGTATCAGCCAGACAGCAAGGGAGTCTATTCCCTTTTCACTAGCGCTAGACCAAGGAGATTGTTTTTAGTATCTGAGGTGGAATGCCACACCTACCATCAGCTCCTTACTTTACCGCACAGATCCCTGTGCTACTCATACGCTGAGTTGGCGAGGGCCGGTATCAAACCAGGAATTTTGCTGTTCCTAGCCGGACGCTTTACCAAATGAGCTAAATGTATATATATAGTGTAACAATCATAAAGGTTTGTTATGGTGAAAGTGAAGATAATTTTTGTCACCTCCTTGTATATATATATATATATATATATATATAAGTGTGTAAATATATATATATATATATATATATATATATATATATATATATATATATATAAGTGTGTAATATATATATATATATATATATATATATATATTATAAAGGAAAAGTTGACTTACCGGTGTATTTGGTCACAATGGTTAGTAAGTGTAGAATTCAGAGGGGTAACTCAGCGATATAACAAATACAAAGTGCTTAATACTAAGTAGAACAAATTTATTATAAAATGGGTACAAGATAAGGATCTTCAGGGTTAAATCCACTGAATTAATCGAGACACCGATTTCAGTCGATTTCACGTGTGTGGTCATTGCATTAAAATAAAGTCAGCGTTCTTTCGCAACGAACATTTTAATGCAATGACCACACATGTGAAATCGACTGATTAATCGGTGTCTCAATTAATTCAGTGGATTTAACCCTGAAGATCCTTATGGTGAAACTCGAGTAGATTATTTCTTGTACTCATTTTATTATATAGATAGATAGATAGATAGATAGATAATAAGAAAAGAAATGCAAATAAAAATAAAGTGTATAAAAAGCGGTTAATGCTACTATTGCAGAGCAGATTTAAAGTCTAAAATATTCAGATTAAGACCTCTTAAAGGCATTACTTGACGTTTCATGTGGATCACACAATCATCAGACAGGAAATATGAGAAAAAGTAGTGAATCAACTGTATTTGATGTGTGAGATATTTGTCATGTGGTAAGATGTTTGTTCACATGATACATAAAAAAAGATTCTTCCAGAAATCAGAGTAGTCCAAATACAGGAAATTAAATATGAAATTAGTCAAGTAGTATATATATATATATATATATATATATATATATATAGTATATATATATATATGTGGATTCCCAATGTATATACACACACCATGTCTGTATATATATATAAATAATATATATATATATATATGAATTCCCAATGTATATACACATAAGTAAAGTAAAGTAGTCGGGGCCACCTAATGTTGGTATGAGCCATACTTCAAGGGAGTCTATCCCCTTTTAACTAGCACTAGACCAAGGAGATTATTTTAGTGTCTGAGGTGGATCGCCACACCTACCATCAGCTCCTTACTTTACCGCAACCATGCGTATATATATGTGGATTCCTAATATATATACACACCATATATATATATATATATATATATATATATATATATAACCATGAAAATTAGATAAACAGAACATAGAAGGAAAAGAGATAGACAAGAAAAGAAACAGGTATAAAATTATACTTGTGTAGATATGAAAAGATACTCATGTAGATATTAAATCAGACAGATAGATAGATAAGTAGATTGATAGATATACAAATATGCATGCATGTGTGCAATATATACTTACTGAAAGATATATACCATACTTAAGATAGATAGATATGTAGAGAGTGACACATATGAAATGATATTTATGTAGATATTAAGAGATATATAAGATAGATACAATATGCATGCATGTGTAAGATATATATCATAATTTTCAACTTAATAAGATATCTTTTTAAAAAATCTGACCCACAAAAATTACCCAGCATTCTACATGGTAAAATCATGCACTCCATTCTACTGTAATAGTTAGCAACTTTATCTTGCAGACATTGGTCAATATATATATATATTATATATATATATATACACTGCTGAGTAACGAGTTTGGTCCTCACCTGGTATTTCTATTTACTTTCTGTACCCAATCTAAGACTGACGTATCTTTAAAAGAGCACTTCTTTTTTGGTATAATGGTTTGATTCTCACTGGGTGCTCCATACTTCTGGCCTTGTGCCAAAACTGAGTTAAAACTTGAAAGTCAAGCATGGGATCTAAAAAATGTCATAATTTAACTAAAAAAAAATTTTTACCCAACCCATTCACCACGAGTAGAATTTGACACAATGTCACAAGTATGGGGTATGGGGCATCCAGTGAGTATTGAACTCACTAACACTCTAATTCAACTATACAGAAAAGTTTAGAATGAATGTATGTAGTAAGTATTTTAAAATATTTCCTTTGTTTGTATGCATATGATATATATATATATATATATATATATATATATATATATATATATATATCGTGTATATATATATTGAGATATAAAAAGATAATTTAGATATGTATGTGCATATACATATGTATATCAAGTATATAAATATATACATGCAGATTTCCTTTGTATGTATAGATACTACAATTATATAAATACATATATATATATATATATATATATATATATATATATAATTATATTTGTTTATATAATTGTAGTATATATACATACTAAGGAACATTTAATCTGATTGTATATATTTATATACTTGATATAAGTATGTATATGAACATACATATCTAAATTATCTTTTTATATTTTTTATATTATCTTTTATATATATATATATATATATATATATATATATATATAATACACACAAATGTATATCAATATTTCAGTGTGTATGTGTGTGTGTGATCTGCATTATAGATAATGGTCTTTTTTTTTTTCTTTGATACAAATGTCCATTTCTCTATTTCCCTGGAAAATTTTCTCAAACCATGGATTCCCAACAGGCTAAGGCCATTAGCCAAAATACATATTCCTTTCTTTCAATCTCAGCAAACACTGCTTCACCATATATTTTTTTAAAGTAACATTTTTTTTTCTTTTTCAATATTCTTGGTAAAATCAGTTTTTGAAACTTTTTTTCTGTTATAAACATTACATATAATAATATTGCCTTAAATAATGCATGTTGCACTGATATGTAAGTAATGCTTTATATTTATTTGAAAGTTTTAGATTAATTATTTTTCACTAGTATTATTAATTAATATTAATATTCTAGTTAAAATCATTTTTTCAGACTTATGCTTCAGTTATGAATATAAATAATTGTTTTATACTAAATTTTTATTCCTTAATCTAATTTTGAAAGATAGTCAACACTGCATATGAAACTGTGCATATTGCAATGTGTATAATGTGCTAAACTGCATATTAAAATTAAAATAATATGGTAGACTACATACTACAATAATATAATGTAGTACACTGCATACTACAATAGAAAATGTAGTAAATTGCATACAACAATAAAATAATGTGGTAGACTGCATACTAACAATTATAGACTGCATACTACAATAAAATATTGTGGTAGACTGCATACTACAATAAAAATAATGTGGTAGACTGCATACTACAATAAAAATAATGTGGTAGACTGCATACTACAATAAATATATGTAGTACACTGCATACTACAATAGAAACAATGTAGTAAATTGCATACAACAATAAAAATAATCTGGTAGACTGCATACTACAATAAAAAATAATGTGGTACTGACTGCATACTACAATAAAAATAATGTGGTAGACTGCATACTACAATAAAAATAATGTGGTACACTGCATGCTACTAAATATATTGTGATAGACAGCACACTATAATGGAAACTCTGTGGTAGATCACACACAAAATAGACACCATGTGGTAGACTGCATACTATCATGGAAACTGTGGTAGACTGAACATGACAATAGACACCATGTGGTAGACTGCACACTATAATTGAAACTTGTGGTAGACTGCACATGAAACCATGTGGTAGACTGCATACTAAAATGGCACTGCAGCATGTTTGTTTTTATTATTTGTACACACTAGTTTTTGGTTTTAATAGCATCTATTGGTAGATCTTAGAATACATTGACTGTATCCTCTGCAGAGGAGTGCTTGTAACCATATAACTGTATTAAAATTATGTGTATTAAGAATAGTTACTTGAAGTGATATTTGTTTACAAAGGAATATCATTAGTTACTCAAAACCATATAACCGTGTACAAATTATTAGATAGGAGTGTTTGGAACCATATAACTGTGTGCAAATTATTTGTATTAAGAATAGTTACTTGAAGCTATAATTGTGTACAAATTATTATTATTAAGTACTTGAAATCATATAATCATGAAATACTCGAAAACCATATAATGGTGTACAAATTATTAGTATTACATAGGAATACTTAAAACCATATTATAGTGTACAATTTATTTGTATTAAGAATAATTATGTTAATCTATAGTTAAGGAGCTGATGGTAGGTGTGGCGCTCCACCTCGGATGATAAAAAACAATCTCCTTGGTCTAGTGCTATTGAAAAGGGGATAGACTCCCTCGCTGATTGGCTGATACCAACATTAGGCCGCCCCGACGACTTTACTTTTTTTTGTTATAGTTTTTTTTTTACAAATGATTATCATTAATTACTTAAAACCATATAATCATTTGCAAAAAGAAAGTCGTGAACAGTGATACCAATTACAGTTGGAGCCCTTGGAACAGTCTCCATGAAACCTGGAAAAGAGGGTGGGTAAACTGGAAATCAGAGGAAGAATCAAGACCATCCAGACCACAGCACTGTTAAAATCAGCAAGGATACTTAAAAGAGTCTTGGAGATCTGAGGAGACTTAAAATTGGCGTGAAAAAACTTGCATAGAGTGATAGTGGTGGTGATGATGATGATGGTCGAAAAATAAGAAGTAAAACATGGAATACAATAATAATAGAAATGCACTGTGTATATTACATTAGCTAATACATGTCTATATATATATTTTAAGCATATAGGATTACGTTGCATGAAAATTGCTTATGTTACCAATAGAGATTTCATTGTGACTTATCTTTTTGCAATAATTCTACTTGCATTCACCAATCATAATCACATTTTCTACATTGAACCGATCAGCTAAAGAAAGATTTTATTCATCCAAGTAAGCTGTCTACACTTACTAAATCAAGTCAACCTCAAGTCTAGTCATTCCATCTTTGGCTCGATAACCATTTGACGTGCGCACACTAACCTTAGATAAAGTCGGCTCTTATATAAATCTTGTATTCAGAAGATCTTAATAATAATAATAATAATAATCACATATAATAATAATAATATAATAATAATAATAATAATAATAATAATCACAAAGGCGAAGATGAAGGAAAACGAAAAAATTGACAAATACCTGGACCTTGCCAGAGAAATTAAAAACGCTGTGGAATATGAGGGTCAAAGTGATACTAATTGTAGTTGGTGCACTTGGAACAGTCCCAAAAAGCTTGGAAAAAAGATTAGAAAATCTGGAAATCAGAGGAAGAATTGAGACATCCAGAATACTGCAGTGCTGCAATCTGCCAGAATACTCAGAAGAGTCCTGGAGACCTGAAGAGACTTGTTGTCACTCAGACTCCAGTGAAATACCATCAGCTAACGCTGATGTGAAAAACTCAAAAGGAGTGAATAATAATCACATAATAAGCGAATGCAATAAACTAGCACAAGAGAGTACATGACTCAGTATGACTGGGTGGGAAAGGTGATTCACTGGGAACTGTGCAAGAAATTCAATTTTCACCATTCAACTAAATGTATATGCACAAACTGGAATCTGTCCTAGAGAATGAGATGCACAAAATTCTCTGGGACTTTGAGATACAGATGGATCACCTAATCCCGGCCAGAAGACCAGACCTAGTATTGATTAATAAAAGAAAGAGAACTTGTCAACTGGTGTACTTTGCAGTTCCAGCAGATCACATGGTGAAGATAAAGGAAAATGAAAAGATGGACAAATACCTGTATCGTGACAGAGAATTGAAAAAGCTGTGGAATATGAGGGTCAAAGTGATACCAATTGTAGTTGGTGCACTTGGAATGGTCCCAAAAAGCTTGGAAAAAAGGCTGGAGGATCTGGAAATCAGAGGAAGAATTGAGACCATCCAGACTACTGCACTGCTGCAATCAGCTAGAATACTCAGAAGAGTCCTGGATACCTGAGTAGACTTGTTGTCACTCAGACTCCAAGGTAATACCATCAGCTAACGCTGGTGTGAAAATCTCTCATAATGATGAATTATTGTATTGTATCCAACTTTAGGTCTCCTATTGACAAAGATCATTTCTTGGGGTTCACTGTCTCAAGTAAAGAACTTGGGTTTAGAAATGAGTTTCATTCGATATTCAACATGATGGATAAATAAATAAAAATTCCCTCCCAAATTTTATTATATTGGGTGAATATAGAAAATAGAAAGCAAGGAAATAATAAATCACTCTTTGACCAGATACATTAATCTGCTTGTAAGTTATGGTAATATAATTATTGATATCTTTTTCTTTTCTTTCTTTTTTTTTTGGGGGGGGGGGGTGATGGCGGGGTGGGGGGCTCGACCGGAATTTATTCACCTCAAAAGGACAGATTTTCACAATGCACCGTCTGAGTCACATTGTGTATGTACGCAGCATAATTTAAGACCAAATAGTCGTTCATTACACGCAATATAGCCAAAAATTAGGTGTCGTTTATCACACACAGCCGTTCATTATTCGTTCATTATTCGTGTATGTACTGTGTGTTACATCCCAGTGGCTTAATTTTTACATACAGTGGTATCTTGAATTAAGAGTGCCCCAATTTACATGTTTTTCAGTTACGAACTGTCACTTGGTCGATTTTTTGCTTTGTGTTGAGAGCTAAAATTTGAGGTATGAGCTTCAGATATGGATATGGCATAAATTAGTCTGTTCGTCTTCCATCTATGGGTAAATAGTAGGGCAGACTGGGTTCTTTAGCCTTGGTACAGCAACCAGTCTTGGAGAAGAGAAACTCTGAATTAAAACCAGCTTTACTCCATTCAAAAACCGACCTTGAGTCACATCCTCCTCATGGTGGAGGAGTTGGTAAAAATACATACATACTCTGGGATTTAAAAAACAAAAAAACTTGCCCAAGCCACTTGTAGCAAAGAAGTGACCTTTCTTACCAGATATGTATACTATAATCACTGAACTGTACCTGCAAATATAAAGTACTACTTGGAGTTGGTCTTATGAAATTATACATAGATTTTCTTTCTTGTGTCTTTTCTTTCTTTCTTTCTTTCTTTCTTTTTTTTCTTTTTTTGGAAAAGCAAACAAAAAGAAATTAAAAAGAATATATTGCAAAGATAGCTTTTCTGATAAATTATTTAACATAAATAATTTATCAGAAAAGCTGAATTCTTTTTTTATTTTTGAAAATTTTTTGTTTGTATTTTTAACTTTTGCCATTGGTTTGGATTTTTTTTTTCTTTTTCTTTTTGGCATTTTTTTTTTTAACTGATGGAAATAAGATTCTATTCAATGAACTGATTGTCTAAGTCTGCTTAGCTAGTCAGAGATTTTTTAATTTTTTAAAATTTTTATTTTTTTATTCTTCTTCTCTACCTATTGAAAATTAAATGTATGAATATGGCCATTATATAAAGATACAAAAAATTACAGAAAAATAACTTTTTTTTATTAAAAAAGACAAACAGATTGATAGATAGATAGATAGATCTGAACAGACTGGGTAGATAGATAAATAGATCTGAACAGACTAAGATATAGATAGATCTGAATAGACTAACATAGATGGATAAATAGATATGAATAGACTATGATACATAGAGAGATAGATAAGAACAGACTCAGATAAATATGAACAGACTAACATAGATAGATAGATAGATAGATAGATAGATATGAAAGACTAACTTAGATAAACATGAACAGCCAAAGACTGATGGATAGATATGAACAGACTAAGATAGATAGAAAGATATGAACAGACTATGATAGATAGATATGAACAGACTAAGATAGATAGACATATAGATATGAACAGACTAATATAGATATGAACAGATTAAGATAGATAGATAGATAGATAGATATATATGAACAGATTAAGATAGATAGATAGATATGAACAGACTAAGATAGATAGATAGATATGAACAGACTAAGATAGATTGATTGATATGAACAGACTAAGATAGATAGATAGATAGATAGATAGATATGAACAGACTAAGATAGATAGATAGATAGATAGATATGAACAGACTTAGATAGATATGAAAAGACTAACAAAGATAAATATGAACATACTTTTTACTGGTAGATAGATATGAACAGACTAAGATAGATAGATAGATAGAGAGAGAGAAAATTGATAGATAGATATTAATCTATTATAGAATGTTTATGGTGAGAATACTCACATACTTATATGCATATAGACAGGCTCATATAATCAATTAATGTATATGTAATGTTTTTTTTATGTATATGCACTGACATGTATGCATGTGTATGGACATATATACTTTTGTGTGTGTGTATGTGTGTGTGTGTGTATGTGTGTGTGTGTGTGTGTGTGTGTGTGTGTGTGTGTGTGTGTGTGTGTATAAACCCATTCCACCATTTTATTTTTGTCAGTAGAACGCACACCATTGAAGGGAATCAGAGAAATATTCACTTAAACAGAAGATTGATTTAGGAGGTGAAATGCTGAAAGTAAAGGCTGAAAAACAATAAGTTTAGTAATGAATTATATAAGGTCTTTTGTTGATTTCACTTCTTTAATGCTTCTCTCTTTATTGTTTCATTTTCTATTTTGATTTTTCCTTTTGATGGCATTGGGCTTTTAGTTGGAGACACAATGCATAATTTAAATCTTAAAAAAAAGCAACTGACAATTCATTTCCTTCTCTTTCATTTCATGGAAAGCTTACTAAGAGTTGTTATCCAAAAACAAAATGTTCAAAAAATACTCAGAAATGATTTGAATATACAACATCATCATCGTATATATATATATATATATATATATATATATATATATATATATATATATAACTTTTATACACACTTTTATCCTATATATATATATCCTAACTTTTATATGTCCTGGGAATGACGTTAAACTCCATCTGATGGTGAGGTTCCAGTTTTGGAGGTTTGGGGAATGTGGAGCACACCTTCATCACCATTGCTCCCTGGTCCACTCTGACCCGGAGTGGTAGTACCTGTTAGGGTTAAATAGAAAAATGTATTTTAAAAAATTGTATTATCCATTAAGAATTGATTTATTTCAAAACTTTATCGGCATTAGATGACCCACTGAGGTTGATATGCTGTAAAACAAAACCAAACCAAACCTAACTTTTTATACACACACACACACACACACATGCTCATCCTTGCCCCCATAGCAGTGTCAAGCATGTCTTGTCCATGTCGCTCAGATGGTTTGTGAGATAGGGAGCCAATGGCCATACAGCTGCTTCCTTGTGGGGTGCTGTTTCCATGACTTGTTCAAGACCACATGCAGCATTCTTGTGCAGCTCCCATTATAGGTTATTCTCAAGGCGCCTCATTAGGGTTCAAGTGGTGCAGCCATACAGCAGCACTGATATAACCACAGCCTGGAAGAATTGTCACTTTAACTTGTCAGTGAGATTGGATTTCCATATGACTGATAATCTGTTTGTGGCCGACCATGCCTTTCCTATTCATGTATTAACATCACTTTTAAGCAATGTTAATATATACATATATTATTATATATATCATTATAGTGTTTAGTAACTATATATAAATATATATATATATATATTATCATATATATATGTATATATATATATATGTATATCTTACCAATACACACACACACACACACACACAACCTTGAGTTTTCACTTCTGCTGTCATTTATTGCAACAGAAAAAATTTATACACACACACACACACAACCACATACCTAAAAAAATGCACATTGTTTCCTTTCAATACATACACTTACAGTGCCACATACTCACGCCATAAAATAGAATATTTGATGTCATATTTCAAAACCGTCTCCTTTTTTCAAACTTCAGAAATTTTTAAACAGACTGAATAACAAGGATTACCACTCACTTTTCTCATTATTCTGTGATAAATAATTTCTTATCTTATGCCCTGAAGATGATCTAATTAATAGATCGAAACACTGCAGCTTCGGCCAATAAACTCACCACTTAACCAATTTAAACCTGTGTTTTTTTCATTTTTCTTGATATATTACATACCGTCGGATTTACTTCCTTTCTTCACACATATATATATATATATATGTTAGGATAGTGTAGATTTAGAGTCAATAGTGCTTGGTAACAATTACTTTCTCACCGATGGGATCTTCAGACTTGGTCTGAATATTGCATAAGCAAGAAACTAATAGTTATCAAGCACCATTGACCCCAAGTTTACACTATCCTAACATATATGTATATGTATGCTCTATTGCATAAATCATATGCAGTACATGTGAACTGTGCTTCTTGCTTTTATTATTATTATTGTTTTTAATTATCTTTTAAATTAGAACACATTGTTGGGCCCACTGTATTTAATCATTTGATACACACAAAATATATTATTATACATTCCACTGATAATGAATCACTTTTAAGAGAGTCATGACACCAATTATATAATGTTCACATGTTCTTTGGATTAATTTGTGGAAACTGGCAGCTCAGGTTATGAGCTGGATATGAAATATGAAAGGTTTTTAAGAAGAGAACAGGGAGACATGGCCAGAAAATGAATGTGTTTCTTATCAAAATAGGATGTCAAGGTTTTAGCACAAATATGACATCAGCAGATTTGGCTAAACTTCTGTAAATTCAGGGGTACACAGCCATGATTGCAACATGGCTGTGCCCCCTGATTTTATGCAATACAGGAGTAGATAAATCGACAGAACACAGGTGATTGCGGTCACAATCAGATTGAGTAGTCTAGAATTTGCCAATTTTTACTTCATAAACGTATTTTACCTGGCTATGATGTTAAACTTTATCTGATGATGAGGTTTCCAGTTCTGGAGGTTTGTGGAATGTGGAGCAGCCCTTCATCACCATGGCTCCAAGGTCCACTCTGACCCGAAGTGGTAGTACCTGTTAGGGTTCCATCTATGGGTTGAATAGAAATTTGTTTATGAAAAAAAATTGAGTTAAAAAATTTTTCTTCAAAACTATCGCTAGGAATCTTTCAAAATTTTAAATAAAATTATACCAAAAAATATAACAAACTTGAACTTTGGCCTATAAACTTATCCCTTAAAGTGATTTCAAATCCATTTAGCAACAAACAACTGCAAACAACCTATTATCAAAATCAAGAAAAATCCTTGAAAAGATGTTACATTAAATTTGACCATCCCTCGCAATCTACTGCTTGGCATAAAATAACCCTGGATGGGTTAATATGCCATTAAAATCAATCAATCTATTTATGTGCTAGGAATTTACATATATTCAAATGGGAGTAAATATGGAAAATAAATCCGACAATATAAAGAAAATTATGAAAAAACAAGTGTTCCGAAAATGGGATGAATTTAATTATCGATGTTTAAACATTTCAGTTACATTGAACCTTCATCAGGATGTATCTTGGGGTGAAGATACATCCTGATGAAGGTTCAATGTAACCAAAATGTTTAAACATCGATAATTAAATTCATCCCATTTTCAGAACACTTGTTTTTTCAAAATTTTCTTTATATATTCAAATGCAATTCACTGTTATCTACTTTTCATTTATCAAATTCCAATGAACACAATTCCCTAACCTCTAGGGATAAGATAACCCTGGATGGGTTGACATGCCGTTAAAATCAATCAATCTCTCTTGGCTAAACTTGGAATGTCTGTATAAGGAATCAGAAAAAGTATAAATAGGTATCAAAGAGTGAAACACTGTGTGCTGAGCATGACACTAAACTGCATTTGATGGTGAGGCTCCAGTTCTGAAGAAGTGTAATGTATGTATTTACCAACCCCTCTACACAAGCAGGATGTGACACAAGGTCAAATTTTAAAGTTGAGTTAACAGGTTGACTCCATGTCCATGCTACCTTAACTTTCCTTCTCCTACACCAGTTGCCATATCAATGTTAAATAGGCCAGCCTGTCCTACTATTTACCCATAGCTGGAAGGAGAATGGTTGGATGTATACCTTTCCCAAGGGTATTAGCACAATGTGAAATGCAATCAGACTTGTCCAGGATTTGAACTTGTGTCACTGTGTCCATTTCCTATGATGATAATCATTACACTATGTGAAGCTGAGGCTCCAAATCGGAAAAATGAAAATTTCACCTACCATCTACTAAAAATGTGCATCTATTTCAAATGTTCACATCGCTTTCTGTAGATGAGATATTACTACCTAGGTATGTGAACTGTATTACTAATTTTACCATTTCACTGATACAATACACATTACTTTAAGACTAATATGAATTTAGAAAACTCCAGATCAAATCTGAGGCTCCAAATCTGAAAAATGAAAATTTCACCTACCATCTACTAAAAATGTGCATCTATTTCAAATGTTCACATTGCTTTCTATAGATGAGATATTACTACCTAGGTATGTGAACTGTATTACTAATTTTACCATTTTACTGATACAATACACATTACTTTAAGACTAATATGAATTTAGAAAACTCCAGATCAAATCTGAGGCTCCAAATCTGAAAAATGAAAATTTCACCTACCATCTACTAAAAATGTGCATCTATTTCAAATGTTCACATTGCTTTCTATAGATGAGATATTACTACCTAGGTATGTGAACTGTACTACTAATTTTACCATTTCACTGATACAATACACATTACTTTAAGACTAATATGAATTTAGAAAACTCCAGATCAAATCTGAGGCTCCAAATCTGAAAAATGAAAATTTCACCTACCATCTACTAAAAATGTGCATCTATTTCAAATGTTCACATTGGTTTCTGTAGATGAGATATTACTACCTAGGTATGTGAACTGTATTACTAATTTTACCATTTTACTGATACAATATACATTACTTTAAGACTGATATGAATTTAGAAAACTCCAGATCAAATCTGAGGCTCCAAATCTGAAAAATGAAAATTTCACCTACCATCTACTAAAAATGTGCATCTATTTCAAATGTTCACATTGGTTTCTGTAGATGAGATATTACTACCTAGGTATGTGAACTGTATTACTAATTTTACCATTTTACTGATACAATATACATTACTTTAAGACTGATATGAATTTAGAAAACTCCAGATCAAATCTGAGGCTCCAAATCTGAAAAATGAAAATTTCACCTACCATCTACTAAAAATGTGCATCTATTTCAAATGTTCACATTGGTTTCTGTAGATGTGATATTACTACCTAGGTATGTGAACTGTACTACTAATTTTACCATTTTACTAATACAATACACATTACTTTAAGACTAATATGAATTTAGAAAACTCCAGATCAAATCTGAGGCTCTGAAAAAATTTGAAAAATGAAAATTTCACCTACTACCATCTACTAAAAATGTGCATCTATTTCAAATGCAGTTTTTCGCACTGACTATAGAATCGTCTCAAATGCTAGGTTCTACTTAAATCATATATATGTCAATGTGCCGGCCATATTGCATTCAATTTCTTATATATTCACATTATCATTCAAAGCTCTTCTGTTGTATGAGAATTGGGAGTGGAGGGGGGTGGGAACTACCCAGCCAAATTTGGCTCTATCCATTACAGCTATCCATTTGTCTCCAAACCCCAGATTACCTTCTCTTTGTCTTTCTTGTCATTTTTTTTTTTTTTGCCTATGAGTTCAATATCTTTTTATCAAACTATTACCTTTTAAGTTATGCGTGATATAATTCTCTTTCTTTTCTTAATTTTTTTTTTTTTCGTTTTTTCCTTCTTTTTTTAATCTTTTCACGGCTTCTCTCGCTCTCTCTCTCTCTCTCTCTCTCTCTCTCTCTCTCTCTCTCTCTCTCTCTCTCTCTCTCTCTCTCTCTCATTTTTTTTTTATTTATTTCTTTTTTAGCCCAGAGTGATTGATGAAAATTCAATCTAGTTTCCTCCCTGGGATATAAAATGAGTACCGGCTCAGCCACTCTGCCACTACCAACACTACCCCCCCACACACTTTTACCATATCCTCATCTGCCAAAGGAAGGGGAAAAAATATGAAAGAAAAAAAAATCAAATAAAAACAAGAAAATTGATGAAAAATAAAAAGAAGATTTTTTTTTTAAATCTAGAAGGAAGGAAATTTATGACATTTAATGTCAGTTGGTGGTTACAGAGGGAAAAAAATGAAGCATTAGGTTCTGTTCACTCACCAGTCAACAGAGAGGATAATGGGTATTTGGAAAATGACTTGAACCTGCTGTACTGGCAGTTATAATATACCTTAGGGTCAATTACAAGAGATGAACTGAAAGAGAGGGTAACTCATATCTATCAATCTATTTATCTATCTATATGTGTATATATACATGCACACACATACACACACACATAAATGTGTGTGTTTTTTTATGTAAAATATATAAGCCTATATTAAAATATCATTTCTATACATACTGTGTGCATATACTCTCACACATTAATATCTGTTGTGATTTTAATACGTTTTGCTAGAAATAATAAAATCTCCTTTTTTTTAGAAAAAATTAACTTTTTAAGAAAAGAAAAACAAAATTTTTAGGGCTTATAGATTTTTTTAATAATTTTCCAATTAAAAATTATCAATCAATTTATATATCTATATGCGTATACATACACACACACACACACACACACACACATACATAAATGTGTGTTTTTATGTAAAAAATATATATCTATATTAAAATATCATTTCTATACATACTGTGTGCATATACTCTCACACATTAATAGCTGTTTTGATTTTAATACGTTTTGCTAGAAATAATAAAATCTCTTTTGTTTAGAAGAAAATTAACTTTTTAAAAGAATTTTTAAAAATTCTTAGGGTTTATAGATTTTTTAATAATCTTCAAATTAAAAATGAAAAACTAAAAAAAAAAAAATGTTAGATAATGTTCAGCATCTGCTTCCATGACAATTATATCAACAATTTCTGTTTTAAATTTTTAAATAAAATATATTGTTGTCTGATCAAGCTATAAAAATGAAAAATAAACTGTCACTCAAAACAAAATGGCTTTCATTTTTTCTGCCATATAACTTTACCACATTCTTGGATATCATTATCCAAAATACTTATCAGATGCGCGCATACGCACACAGACACACACATTATATATTATGTGTGTGCACATATATATATATATATATATATATATATATATGGTATTTGTGGAAAAAGTGACTTACCGGTGAAAATGGTCACAGTGGTTAGTTGATTCAAGTTTCACAATGATAAGACAGCAATATAACAAATATAAAGTGCTCAATACGTTAGTAGAGCAAATTTATTATCATAGAGGTACACAGTAATAACCTACTCGAGTTTCACCATAAGGATCTTCAGAGTTAAATCCACTGGATTAATCAAGATATTGATTAATTGCAGTCGATTTCACGTGTGTGTTTTTTCACACATATTCTCAAAAAAATATTCAAATCATATTTCTTCATTTTATTGGACATTTTTCTCCATATATATATATATATATATATATATATATATATACATATACATATATATATATATATATAAAACTCTATGTTTCAAGTCATATTTCTTCATTTTGTTGGACATTTTTCTCCAATTTATATATATATATATATATATATATATATATATATATATATATATATATCTGACTCATTAGGTTTATCTTTATATATATATATATATATATATATATATATATATATATATATAAAACTCTCTGTTGGTAACAGGTAAGTTGGTACTAGGATGTTTCTAAGTTGGAACTTTCTTCCAACACTGGAATGAAAGAGTTGTTCATGTTCAAAGAAAAAGGGGTAATTCCATGTCAAATCATCCAGTCCATGTCACCCACCCCCTTCAATTTTTCTGAAATTTTGTCCAGGTGTGGATTATGTTAAAGTTGGACAATCCCCAAAATGTGAGCTTCCAATTCCAAAATTTGGAGTTATGTCGATTTTTAGCTCTCCAAATTTGAGGGGGGTTGCAAAAAATGGTGACTTTTTGTAACCTATTTTTGTCTGTAAAGTGAGATCTAGAGCTTTCCTACTACTAAAAATTTGTTTATAAAAGTATTTTTGCCCAAGGAATCCAAACATGCTATCAAAAAAGTATTAAAGTCAACTAATTTTAAGTTATTGAGGATTTTTAGCCAATGTCTTACATTTTCACAATCATCATGGAGATTATTAAAGATGACCCCCCTCTATAACCTTTTATTTTTCAATAGAGAGATGTAAAGGGGGGGGGGCATCAAAGACAACAAAACAAAGAACTGGTTTCTTCCAATTAACACTGACAATGCAAAAATCATAATTCATGAAAACAACATAAAGACAGATAATGGATAAAAATGTTTAAAAAAATACAAGAAAATTCAAAATTACTGAAACAAAACATTGCACTTTCTTTACCCATAGACTAATTCCTCAAAACTGTCTCCTACTATCAGCCACACAACTCGGCACTATCACCTAATGACTTACCATCTCATTTACTCTACCTTCATCACCGACACCAAGATTGATAGCCCCCCACTCTCTACACCCTTTGATCTTTCAATTCTCCCCCCCCACACCTGAACATATGTACTACCTACATCTGAGACAACCCTCACATCCTTCTTCTCTGTGTCCCTCCTGAGCTTCCCCTTTTTAACTTTTCCTCATTTATATGCCAATCTGTTTTATTCTGATGAAGTCTCTAATGACAAAATATTAATTGAATTGAATTGTTTGTATTCGTTATTCACCTTTCCAATATATTCCCCCACATTTTGTCAGATTTTTCTTAATATATATATATATATATATATATATATATATATATATATAAGCACACATGCATACTAGCAACAGTAAGTAGTTCTTTATACCTTCTAATAACAAGAAAAGACATTAAAAAAACAAAGAAAAAACCCCGAAAAACAGGCATGTAATATTACTATATAAATACATTTAAAAATACAGAATAATTTTTTTCTTCATTTATATATATATATATATATATATATATATATATATATATATATATATGAATGAAGAGAGAGAGAGTCAAGGATGCTTGGTAACTGTCAGTTTCTGATCTTCAGATCTTCTTCGTCTGATGAATGCATATGTATCTACCCAATTCCTCCTCCGCACGAGCAGGAGTTGGTTAAATACATATATGCAGAGGAGTTGGGTAATTCTTAAATGGAGTTTAACTAATTCAGAGTTTTCCTTCTTGCCATACAAGGGTTAAACAGTCTTATCTGCCCTTTCATTTACCCCTACTTGGAAGGAGAATAGTTCAATACAAACCTTTTCCAAGGGTATTAGTGCTTTGTGAAATGCAAACAGCTTTGTGCAGGATTTGAACTTGGATTGCCATTTCCATTTTCTATAACAATAACCATTACATGAGTGCTTCCTGATGAACATATAGGTGACAAACTGACCACACCAAGTACCATTGACTCTCTGACTACATTATCCCAACTTTATATATAAGGTGTAAATACTGGTCATATTAACGGTTATAAATTTATTTCCATCAATATTAATTGGCTTCTTCAGACATTTTCTCCACTGCCCTATCGGTGGGGCATTAGAATGCACTGACTGCACCTCTGCAGAGGGGTAAGACTCCCTCAATGGGGCCACCTGTTGGCAGTGGGTGGCGACCTGTGATGCTTAAGGATAGAACCCAGGTGGTTGAGCTGTCCATGACTTGCAATATTCCACTTTGGCCCTTTCCACCAGGGACAAATAAAAAATCTATGATTAAGTGTCACCAAATAATCTGGATTTACATTTTTGCATTGCAAAACAATTTGCAATGCAATTTGGACGATCTCATTTTTAACGAGAGGGTGTCACAAGATGGAAACGGGTGGAAGATTTAGGAACACTCGTATTAATATATAGATAAATAACTTGAAACAAAGGTATGAAAACTCTATGCAACTTTTCTTTTGTTTCCTAAACTGAAAATTTATCTCGAAAGATTTGATAATGTGGAGAGCATTAAAACAAATACAATGAAATTTCAGAGGTGCTTTGACCAAAGGAAAACTCTCTGGACTAAGTGTGTTTGAGGGGATGTTTTTACACCAATAGTAACCTTCACCGAAGTCCAAGTAACAGCAAGTCTCCACATCTCTCCAGGACTCAAGCCAATCTCAGCAGTATTGTGGTCTTGGCAGACTCAATTCTTCCTCAAATTTTTATCCCCCCACCTTTGTAGGTTCTTTGTTCTAAGTGCTCTAACTCCGATTGGTATCACTGTCATCTTCATGTTCCATAACATTTTCTGCTCTCTGGCAAGGTCCAAATATTTATCTAGTTTTTCACTTTTCTGCTCTCTGGCAAGGTCCAAATATTTATCTAGTTTTTCACTTTTCTTTGACTCTCTAAAATAAAATCAGCAACACAAGATCAAATCTTGGATGAGGCTGCCTACTTTTCACTTCCCACTTTACTTTACCAGTTGAAAGGCTATTTTCTTTTTTATTAATGAAAACTTAGGTTATTTCCTATAACTCCAACATAAAAAAGGGGAACCACTCGGATTGACTGATAAATTATTTATCTATTTACTGATCTACTAGGAAAAAAGAAGACAGGGGGTTATTTCCTAGTTGAGTAACATGACTGACCCAGAAAAAACAGAACCCAAATTATTTATTTATTTTCCCATTAAACTAACCCTAAAACCCAACCCTAAACCTAACACTAAACCTTGTTGGACTTAAACTTTAAAAAAAAAAATTAAAATTAAAATTAACAGTTTTTTTACAAAATTTGTGGGTTCTTATTTTTCTGGGTCACGCTGTAATATTATGTTACTCAACTAGGGGGGGTAGGGGGTTTAGGGTTAGTTTAATGGGAAAATAAATAATTTGGGTTCTGTTTTTTCTGGGTCATTCTGTAATATCATGTTACTCAACTAGGAAATAACCAGTTAGGGTTAGGGTTTAGGGTTAGTTTAATGGGAAAATAATGGGTAGATTAATTAACAGATAAAATTCATTCAGAGTGGTTCCCGTTTTTATGTTGGACATAGAAAATAACCTTGAAACTAGATTTGGTCTTCTGGCCTGGATTGTGTGGTTCATTGTTATTTCAAAATCCCAGAGGTTTCATGCCTTTTAGCTCTTTTTTAAAATAAAGAACTAAACTCCATGAGATATCAGAGATCTTTCATCTAGTAAATAGTTTCCATTGTATACAAAAGAGTTCTAAGTACCAGAAATGTTTTTAGAAGTGTCTACATTTAAAAAAAAAATCTATTTCCTTTCTTATTATAAGGGTCAGTTTAGCTCAGTCAGTAGAACATCCGCCTTGCAACCACTAGATTCCAGGTTCAATACCAGCCCTTGCCAACTCAGCGCATGAATAGCACAACTTTGATCTGTGCGGTAAAGTATGAATCTGATGGTAGGTATAACGCTCTACCCCAGATGCAAAAACAATCTCCCTGGTGTAGCGCTAGTGAAAAGAGGATAGACACCCTTGCTGTTTGGCTGATACAGACAATAGGCCACATTGCAATCTTTATAAGTATAAGTTTGTGCTGAAAAGTCAAAAGGCTGAAGTCATATCTGCTGTTGATGAATTTTTCTTACCAATGGGATACAAGTACTGCAACATCGATGGAAGAAGTGTATGGACCTCAAAGGGGATCATGTTGAAAAATAAACCTCATTTGTTTACATTTCATGAGAGTATCTTGATCAGCCTATGAACTTTTCAGCTAACCCTCATAAATCCTGATTTTATATATTTACCAACTTTTCTGCAGAACAATTTCTTAAGCAGAGTTTAACAGATTTGAATTTAGAGTTTTCCTTCTCCTAGACTGATCACTGAGCCAAGATTAAAGAGTATTAGTGCTATGTGAAATGCAAACAGTCTCGTCCAGGATTTGAACCTGGGTTGCCGAGCCCATTTCCTACGCCTCCAAAATCTTGATTTTATGTTAAAATTGAGAATTTTCACTGATACGAACTTTTGGAAATAAAATTCATTGTTAGATCAAAGATGACTATAATCCTAAAAAAATACTTGCTTACTTGAAATATTTCTTTGAAAAAATGTTTTCAATTTAAAAGCTATGATTTGAGATTGCCAGTTATATATTCATAAAGGATTTAAGTTCTTGCCAAAACTTATTATAGCCACAATAAAGAAATTATATGACAGCCGGAAGTCTTTACAAATGGGCCCCACTTTTGACCTACAAAGAAATTCCGGAGCTATTTCGAAGGTATTCATGATTCTATTAGAGTGATTAAAAAAACCTTTCCATAGCGTGTGTTCAGCGAGTGATACTTTCGCTGCTGTTATAAATGCAAGGGAAGCAACTCTTACAGTAAAAACTGGCGAATACGAACTTCACATTGTTTTCAACAAATCAATCTATAAAACAATACTAACATAGTTCATAAATGACTAGAATGTTTACATATGGATCGATACTTTCTTTCTTTTTTTCTATTTCACATTTGTCTTATTTCTTCTCTTTCTTTTATTATTTCTTTCTTTTTAAATTTTTCTTTCATTCCACCTTATTCTGGTCTCTTTTCTTTCTTTCTTTTTTTCCTATCTTACCTTATTTTCTATTCTTTCTCTTTTTGAAAATTATTTGTGCTACTTTAGTCAGACCAGCTTGCATGACTTACCCTTTTATCTATCTATCTATCTATCTATCTATCTATCTATATATATATATAATATATATATATATATATACACGATTAAAAGAAAATGGTTTAAAACAGACCGACTCAAGTTTCACCCCGAGTCAGTCTGTTTTATTAATTTTAATATTTCCCATATCAATTATTGTTATTATATCACATAATATTTTAATATATCCCATAATATCAATTATTTTTATCACATTATGTTTTAATATTTCCCATAATATCAATTATTGTTATCACATAATATTTTAATATGTTCCATAATATCAGTTATTTTTATTATATCACATAAAATTTCAATGTCCCATAATATCAATTATTGTAATTATATCACATAATATTTTAATATATCCCATAATATCAATTATTTTTATCACATTATATTTTAATATTTCCCATAATATCAATTATTGTTATCACATAATATTTTGATATGTCCCATAATATCAGTTATTGTTATTATATCACATAAAAATTTTTACCAAGCATATATAAAGTCTGTTCCATAATAATTGTGATATTTATTATATGATATTTATATGTAAATATAAGAATTATTGTAAGACATTTGGAATATTATGTTTTTGAAAGCCAAAATTTAATCAGTAAGAAAGTGCAAAAAAGTTTTGGATAATTTTTTTCTATTTCAACAAAAGAGATACATTTTCAATTACTTATTTCTTTTTCTCTTTTAATTTCAGAGAAATTTTTCGGATTGGAATGGTGAAATATATTGACTAACATCAGCCCAACCCTAATCCTGAAGCCATGTTGCTGCCTCTGTGTGTACTGCTATTTGTACTGCATGGGTGTCTATCCATTGATCTCACATATTATGTAGAAGAAGGTAAAAATTCCGGAGTCCTAGTCGGGGACATTGCAACCGACTCACATCTGCTGGATACTGTTCCACTTCAAGACCGTGGCCTTATCACTTTCAGCCAGCTTCAGCAGGACACAACCAGTGGTTCCCCATTATTCCGCGTTTCTAAAAACGGTAAACTCTACACGATCCAAAGTTTAGACACGGAATCTCTGTGTGCGCGTCATATGGACTGTTTCAGAATGGTTGACGTAGCGGTGAGAAAGGCGAAATCTTTTATGAAGATTTTAGAGGTGAAAGTCGTTATAGAGGACGTCAACGACCATCAGCCGGAGTTCCCCCATAAACAGGTGAATATCCAATTCGAAGAAGATGACCGAAAAGGGTCAGCCGATCCATCCCAAATGCAGTCGACAAAGATGTGGGCATTATCAATTCCCAGATGACTTACCAGTTAAAAAAAAACATGGACGAACCATTTGCCCTTTCGGTTTCTAAAAGCGTCGACGGAACATCCAAACTCGGTATTAAGTTAGAAGATGAGCTTGACAGAGAGGCAAAGGATGCCTACAGGTTTCAACTGATCGCCAAAGATGGTGGATCCCCTCCAAAGCAAGACGTCTTACACATCTACATCTCCGTGACGGACGTCAACGACAACATTCCACAATTCACCCACAAGGTCTACAACGTCTCGATCAGAAAAGAGCGGGACAACAGCTTGCCTATTGTCACATTAACGGCAAAGGACATGGACTCAGGAAAGAATGGGAGGGTGTCGTACTATTTCAGTTCTCAGACATCTGGCCTGACCAAATCCCTTTTTGAGCTGAACAAGGAGACCGGTGAGGTTTTTCTAAGCAAGTCCTTCAACTTCACCTCCGATAAAAAGCAAACGCACAAACTGTTTATTGAGGCCCGAGACGGAGGCAGTCCATCTTTGAGCTCCATTGCAATGGTCCTTGTAAATGTCATCAACCAGAAAAATAACCCCCCTGTTATCGATGTGAATTTCTTCTCAGAGTCGTCGGCTAACACAGCCGTAATATCTGAGGATGTTGAAGTTGGTAGCTTTATTGCCTATGTGAAAGTAACTGACCGTGATGTAGGACAAAATGGGCAGGTGACCTGTGACCTTCGTCATGATAAATTCCAACTTCAGACAATGGGCAAGAAAAAGTATAAGATAATCCTTAAAAATTCAGTGGACAGAGAGACAGAGGACCACCACGAAGTGACCGTCACTTGCCAGGACAAAGGGTCCCCTCCATTGCACAGCGAATTCAAGTTTTCTATACAAGTGTTAGACACTAACGATGTGCAACCCCAATTCTCTAAAGAGACGTACAAATTTAGAATCTATGAAAACCAAAAGTCTAAGATATCCGTCGGTTATATCAATGCCACGGATACAGATCTGGGCCCCGGAGGAAAGTTAACTTATTCCCTGCTGACGAAAAGCCGACATTTCTTACCATTCCAGATCACTGAAAGTGGATTAATCTCTACAATCGACTCATTGGATCATGAACTGCAAGACGTCTACAAATTCCAAGTTCTGGTAAAAGACAATGGTAAACCATCTCTACAAAATACCGTAAATGTTGTCGTTGAGGTCAGAGATGAAAATGACAACGCCCCTTATTTCACATTTCCTAGTGTTAACCCCTTCACCATGGACGTTGTCTACTACCCCCACCACACGAACAATATTACGGTCTTAAAGGCTTCAGACAGTGACAGTCGAGAAAATGCTTTTCTAAAATACGAAATCACCGCCGGTAACGAGAAGCAGCTTTTCACCATCAACCATTACACCGGTCTGTTGTCTTTTACTCGAGTGGTCACTCACCAGGATGCCGGATCTTACGAGCTGGAGTTTGTGGTGAAGGATAGCGGCACCCCAGTTTTGTCTGCCACGACAACCATGTTTATGACATTGACTGTAAGCAACAAGACATCTGAGATGTCCAACGCTGTACATATAAAGACGAACGATAAAATACATCTTAATCTGGTAGTTATTATCACATTAATAGCTGTGACAATATCTGTAATTATTACTGCAACTATGTCAATTTGCATACTTCGGTGTTGTTACCGGAGGAATACACCACCAGAAGATGAAGGGAATACACCCCACAGGTGTATCAGTGAGCAGAGACATTTGATGTGCCCTTCCCTCCATGCAACATCTTGGCCTGATGTCCCGGGAGCCATCACTACTACCCAGGGGATGGGAAGCTCTCACCTGACAGACCAAAGAAGGGATTCCCATCCAGGATCCGGCCAACAGAAAGGTTTAAGTTCGTCACTGAAACCAAGGGCATCGAGTGAAAACACACATCAGGTAAATACGAGTATACATGTTTCATTTTGTTTGTTTTAAAAAATTTGAATTTAAATCTAACTCTTACCTTCCTGTGGCCCATAATGTTTTATTTCAATATATTTATCCGTAGTAGAGCACCTGCCTCGGAACCACAAGGTTCTGGATTCGATACTGGCCCTCGCCAAGACAGTGCATGAGTAACATGGCTGGGATCTGTGCAGTAAAGTGGGAGATTTGTTGGTAGGTGTGGCATTCCACCTCAGATGCAAAAATACCCTCCCTGGTCTAGTGCCAGTGAAAAGGGGACAGACTTCCTCACTGTCCAGCTGATATCAATAATAGGCCACTAAGTGCATGAGTAACATGGCTGGGATCTGTACAGTAAAGTGGGAGATTTGTTGGTAGGTGTGGTATTCCACCTCAGATGCAAAAATAATCTCCCTGGTCTAGTGCTAGTGAAAAGGGGACACTTCCTCACTGTCCAGCTGATATCAATAATAGGCCACTCCACTAACTTTACTACATACAATTACATTTATCCTGTTAAAAAATTGCAGAACAGTTTTTAGTTAAAGTTTGATTTGATCATTTAAAAAAATTTCTGCATGGGTGGGTTTAGCTCAGTTAGTAGAGCATCCACTTTGGAACCACAAACTTTCAGGTCTGATACCAGACCTCACTAACTCAGCATATATTTATTTACTAACCCTTCCACTCGAGCAGGATGTGACACAAGATCAATTTCTTAAACAGAGTTCAACAGGTTTGAATTCAGAGTTTTCCTTCTCCTAGACCGGTTGCCTAACCAAGGTTAAAGATCCCAGTCTGCTCTACTATTTACCCATAGCTAGAGGGAGAGTAGGATTCATACCTTTCCCAAGGGTATTAGCTCTAAGTTAAATGCAATTACCACATCCAGGATTTGAACTCGGTGCGACGAGTCCATTTCCCATGACGTTAAACATTACACCACGCGCTGACTATAAGCATATAAGTATCACAGTTTGGATCTGTGCAGTATAGTGGGGTATCTGATACTAGGTGTGGTGCACCACTTCAGATGCTAGTGAAAAGGGAATAGACACCCTCGCTGCCTGGTTGATACCAAAAATAGGCCACTTTGCCGACTTTACAACTTTGTACTTTACTTAGGAAGTTACATTCAGTTTCACGCAATCAGCCATTTTATTTTTATTTACCTTGTTCCCTGAAAATTTATTTACCTCATTCCCTGAAAATTGAATAAGTAGTAATATCAAATGTTTCCTTTATAGGAAGGTAAGAGTTGATTATTCCCCTCATTGAAAAGTTAGATATCTTCTCATTTAAACTGTATCGTCTCTCTCGATAGATGTTCTAGGGGAGAATTTGAATAAACATTAATGCATTAAAATCAACTGCTTGTTTGTTAATCAAACAATTGCTTTCGTACAAGAATATTTTTCCTCTTTTTTTCCTCCTTCTCTCCTTTGCTTCCTTCTTCTTTCTTCTTCTTATTATTATTGATCAAATGAATTAATGATCTTATTATTCTTATGTCATAAAATTGTCTAACGTATCCTGTTAACATTTGTTTATATTTGTTAAAAATGCTTTCACCTTCCAAAATGTCTAATTGCCTTCTTATAGCTTTCTATCCTGGTATACTTGATCGCCATCTGTCTCATAATGTTGTACTAAAGAGCACAAGGGAGACAACTCATTTCAGTAAAAAAAAAAAAAAATGGTTAACAATCTTAACTGATTCAACACCTTTTACTCAAATCAAGTCAGTATTTAATATAAGAACTAAAATTTGAAACAAATTTTTTTCTGCAACTGTGTAATTGTTTATATATATATATATATATATATATATATATATATATATATATGTTGGGGGGGGGAGAATATGTGGTTAATTGAAGTCGTACCTAATTTAAAAAAATTAATTAATTAATAATTAATGAATTAAATAATTATTAATTAATTAATTTTCAAAAATTAGGTACGACTTCAATTAAGCACATATTCTCCCAAAAATTGTCGGCTAAAAAAAGCCATATCAAAACACATCGTTTGTTTGTTTACTTCTCATATATATATATATATATATATATATATATATATATATATATATATATCTGTGTGTGTGTGTGTGTGTGTGTGTGTATTTGGGGAGCATTCTTTCATTTATACATGTAGAATTAAACAAAAGGCACATCTCCTGTTTAACAATTGATGATGGCACTTCAAAGTGCCAAAAGTACTTGGGA
>CM042151.1:30160948-30165948 GCA_023376005.1 Doryteuthis pealeii | reverse complement strand
ATATATATATATATATATATATATATATATATGTGTGTGTGTGTGTGTGTGTGTAGAAATAAGAAAAGCATATTGTTCCAAAAAAGAAGAATTTATTATATTTATGTTGACGTTTAAACGTTTCAGTTTATATAAAACCTTCTTCAGGGCAATATGATAAAAACAAGAGAAAAAAAAATATGTTCTTCAAAAGGTGATGGATGTTTTTTGAATGACTTGAGTTTGAATTAATTAGAAAAGGGCTGATAACCATTCATTGATTAGTGTTCATATTGAATGTTCACCTTCTTTTTATCATAATGTCCTATCTTCTTCAGGTTTCATTTAACCAAATCGAATGGTTAATCGAAGCCTGACGAAGATAACAGAAGATCTGAAACACGTGTCACTAATGTAAAATAAAAAAAAAATCTTTTAAAAAATATAATCCATTTTGCGAACTTTCTTTTTTATATATATATATATATATATAAAAATCAAAGATTAAATATTATGGAGTTAATATCCCATAACTACAGTTTCATGTATTGTTGCAATTGTCAGATGGTCAAAAATGTTAAAATGTTGTTTTTTTTAAATAAACATGCTTAGGTCCTAATGCATGTGGTGTCCAGATTTTTTTTTTTTTAGACCTAAGCAAGCTTCTTTTTTTTTTTAGACCTAAGCAAGCTTTCTTTTTTTTTTAGACCTAAGCAAGCTTTTTTTTTTTTTAGACCTAAGCAAGCTTTTTTTAGACCTAAGCAAGCTTCTTTTTTTTTTTTAGACCTAAGCAAGCTTTCTTTTTTTTTAGACCTAAGCAAGCTTTTTTTTTTTTTAGCCTAAGCAAGCTTCTTTTTTTTTTTTTTAGACCTAAGCAAGCTTTTTTTTTGTTTGCATTATAACATTCCATTGCATGAGCAGACACTTCATGTTATATAAATGCTGAAAAAACCACCGTTTTGTAAAAACATTTTAACATTTTTGACCATCTGACGATTGCAACTATGCATGAAACTGCAGTTATGGGATATTAACTTCATAATATTTAATCTCTGATTTTAAAACTGTTCTGTTATTTTAGCATTGAGCACCTTCATATGCTAATACTTTTCACATTCATTCTCCATTATATCATATTATATATATACATATAATATAATATAAAACAAACAACCGTTTTGTGAAAAAACATTTTTAATAGCCTGACGATTGCAACTATGCATGAAACTGCAGTTACTGGATATTAACTCCATAATATTCAATCTCTGATTTTAAACCTGCTCTGCTATTTTAGCATTGAGCACCTTCATATGCTAATACTTTTCACATTCATTCTCCATCATATTATATTATATCATATTATATATATATTATATATATATATATATATATATATATATATATATATTGTTCCTCTGTCTTTTCTTTTCATATACTCTAGATTTCTTACATCCTACCCTTTTGTTACTTCCCATCTTTTCTACTTCATAACCTTTTTATCCCTTTTCTCTCCCTCAATTTTCCTAAATCCTTCCAACCTAACATTATTATGTATGTTTCTTGGTCAGAAAGCATAAATTCTAGCTCAGAAGGGTTGGTGATCAGCACCAGGTACTACACTTTGATCCTAGGTAGAAAAGCATAATGGTTATAGATACAAACAAGCAGAATAATAATATTTTTAGAATCATTTAACAGATATCAGTATTAGTATTATCTGCATTATTCGGGCTATTGTCCTCATCTTTATTGTGATCTGTACAACGTTTCGGACGATGTACAGATACCTTCTTCAGGTATTTCTTGTTGGATGTGGGAACCTTTTCGAACTCAGGAACCTTCTTGTCATAATCGGGAACTTTCTTGTCGTAAGAAGGTTCTCGAGTCCGAGATGGTTCCTGAGTCCGAGAAGGTTCCAAGTCCAACAAGAAATACCTGAAGAAGGCCGTAGGGCACATCGGCCGAAACGTTGTACAGATCACAATGAAGATGAGGACGACAGGTCGAATAATGCAGATAATACTAATCATCAAGCCTCATCTAAAAAATTAAGAGAAATAGATATCAGTATTGTTTAGTTAAATATGTAAAAGATAGGAACGTGTAAAATGAAAAAAGAAATTCCCTTTACTTTACTCTTCTTTTGTTTTTTCTTTTTTTTTTTACATTCCAGTGCATATATGACAGGATTTACCAGTAATATTTATTTGTGAGTGCAGGGATTAGGTTTAGTAAGGTGGGTATTCAATTTGCCCTTTTAGTTACCTATTAACATATATTCTTATGCATATATATATATATGCATATATATATATGAGTATAGATAAAAGGATATGAAAACAACAGAATATGCTGTTGAAGTGAAAATATTTTATATCATATTCATAGCTAATATTGAACAATATTTCGATTTATAAAATTCATCTTCAGAGCTTGTTTTACTTCGGCCTTAACAAGAGTGGAGACGAAAATATTATGAATTCAAAACGAAAACATTGATATTGCAAAAAAGTCTCCGCTCTTGTTAAGGCCGGAGTAAAACAAGCTCTGAAGATGATTTTTATAAATCGAAATATTGTTCAATATTAGCTATGAATATGATATAAAATATTTTCACTTTAACAACATATTGTGTTGTTTTCATATCCTTTTATCTATACTCGTACCGTCGGATTATTTCCTTTCTATTTACTTATATATATATATATATATTGGTTTCACACATAAATAATACATCCACAACAATTCTTTGATACAAAGTTCATTTTCTTTTAAACAAAAGTTACTCGGATCTTATTTCGAGGGTCATTCAATAAATAAGGTGAATATCATCTAAGGGCCAGGTTAGCTCAGTCGGTAGAGCATTTGGCTAGAAACCACAAGGTTCCTAGTTTGATACCGGCCCTCGCCAACTCAGCATATGAGTAGCACAGGGATCTGTGTGATAAAGTAAGGAGTTGATGGTAGGTGTGGCGCTCTACCTCTGATGCAGAAATAATCTCCTTGGTCTAGCACGAGTGAAAAGGGGATACGCTCCCTCACTGATTGGCTGATACCGACATTAGGCCATCCCGATGACTTTACTTTACTTAGTTGGCAAAGGAACCATTGTTTACAATTGCATCTTTTTCAAGGAAACTAAAAGTGATGAGTCCTTTCATGTCCCAGAAGAGTGTCAGCATGACCTTCTTTACTGATTGTTTCAACCGAACATTTTCTTTACCAGAGAGTCAGTGTGTTTCCACTCTTTGAACTGTCTTTTTGACTCAGGCTCATAGTGGCAAACCATTTCTAACCATTTTTTAGACTAAAACATGCTTCTCCGTACACTCTGAATTTCACATGGTTTGCACTTCTCAGCCACCAAGAATTTGATGACAGACCTCTGTTCAAGGCTGAAATACTGTTTGATTTGCTGTCATTTTGAATAGCTTCATAACAAATTTTTTGCAAGATTAAAATAATTTTTGCTATAAATCAATTCCAAACTATTTCAATCTTTTATGTTTTATTTTGCTTTTATTAAAAAAAAATTCCTTTATTTATTGAATGACCATTGTATTTCTAGTGAAACTTTATACAATCAAAAAAGGATATTATTAGGTATTAATTAACAAAACGGGAATTCTTCCAAGCTGTTCATTTGTCTACTATATAGTTGCACCACTTGAACTCTAATGAAACAATTAAAGAAAAAGCTACATAGAAATACACAAAGATTCCATGTGCTGTTTTGAATAGATACTGCAGCTGTATGGCCACTTTCTTCCCATCTTGCAAACCATAAAAGTAAGAAGAGCAAGGTATGCTGGACAAACTCATAGGCAATGGACACACCAGTATTGGCTGACCAGCAAAAATTTACATTCAGCAGCTCTTTGTAGACAATGAGTGCCATCTAGATAACTTACCAAGAGTAATATGTCCTGAGTATGATGTTAAAACTGCATGTAATGGTGAAATTCCAATTTTGGAACTCTGGAGAGTACCCCATTATCACCATTACTTCCAGGTCCACTTTGACTTGGAGTGGTAGTACCTGTTAGGGTCCCATCTATGGGATAAATAGAAAAAATGTTTAAAAGAAAATTGAGTTTTAAAAAAAAGATTTTGAATACCCATTAAGAATGAATAGAACAAATGTCTTTGGCATAAAATAACTCAACAAGAGTTGACTTGCCATAAAATCCAACCAACTAATCAAGAGCAATGGCCGATAGGGATGGATTGCAAGAGAGAATCAAGGGAATCTGAGCTGTCAGCATGCCTTGATGATGATATTAACAATTTCTACAGCATTGAAAATCTGTAATAAAAATATAATGTAATAGATATGTACAAGTTCAAAAATAAGTTCACAGATGAAATAAAGTGAAAATTCTTCCTAGCTGTAGCTGTGTCAGTGCTAATATACAACTGCACCACTTGGACTCAAATGAAACAATTAAAGAAAAGAGCTAGATGGTATCTGTCTGAATTATGATTACAACTTGAAGGCTCCCAAGTTTGACAAGAAGGTTCCTGAGTTCAACAAGAAACACCTGAAGAGGGCTGGAGGGCACATTGGTCGAATCATTGTAACTTCAATAGAGATGAAGACAACGGTCCCAAAAATCTAAATAATACAAAGTTAGATGTAAACTGTATAAAGATGCTGCATGCTGTCTTGAACAAATCCTGAAAGTAGCACCCCACAAAAGATGTATGGCCACTTGCCTCCTATCATACAAACCATTCCGGTTAGACAAACAAGGCATGCTGAACACTGCTGGAGTAGCAATGACAGGCTCATAAGTGACATTAGCCTATGAGCATTTGTATAAGGACACACCAGTGTTGGTTGCCAGCAAAAACCTACATTGGTTAGCTCTACACAGACCCACTTTGGCCCTTTCTTGGGCTAGATGGGCGGTCGGAGAAGCCCCCTCCGATCAATCAGCTGGTCACATCAAACCCTAGCACCTATATGATTTTCCCAACCCTATTGCCCTTATGGCAAGCCCCAACCCCTTTTTATCATA
>CM042151.1:30130948-30158448 GCA_023376005.1 Doryteuthis pealeii | reverse complement strand
TATCATGAAGCATAGAAAATAAATAAGTGAACAAAAACAGAAAAAAAAAACAGAAAAAAAAACCCAAAGTTTAAATATCCAGCTGTTGTTCTCTCCCTGATTAGATTTATTCCGATATTTCGGGTGAGATTCACCCTTTATCAAGGTATGATAACTGTGAGTGAAAAAGTGAAATCAAACAAATGTGAGAAAAAAATTGTATATGTTGAAAAGATAAATAAATAAAGGAAAGAAAATGTTGAATGTTGAATGGATAAAATTGATTTAATTTTAGTAACCAACACGTGTTTCGACCAGGAGTTTGTTCATGTACACATGCATTTTATTTATTATTGTTTTAAATATATTTAAAATGATAATAAATAGAATACGTGTACATGAACAAACTCCTGGTCGAAACACATGTTTGTAAGTCAAATTAAATCAATTTTATCCATTTAACATTTTCTTTCCTTTATTCATTTATCCTTTCAACATATCGTTGGATTCATTTCCATTTTCAACTTACATATATATATATATGTTGTCAAATTGGAAATAGCAGTGGGATGTGCATAAGTTACATATTTTAATTATTTTAGAGATTGGGAGATGGCATGGTAATTTAATGTTATTGGAGGAAATGTAGTTCTCTAGTTTTTTTTAAACATTTGTTAATAGGTATATTTGTGTAAAGAGATTTTATGTCAAGGCTGGCTAGAGATTTATTCATCATGTTTGTATTGTTTATCTCTATCTCTAGCCAGCCTTGACATAAAATCTCTTTACATAAATATACCTATTAACAAATGTTTAAAAAAAACTAGAGAACTACATTTCCTCCAATAACATTAAATTACCATGCCCTCTCCCAATCTCTAAAATAATTAAAATATTTATATATATATAAACCACGATTTGACATTAAATAACCCACGGGGTGATATGCCATTAAAAACCAACCAACCAACCAGCCAATCTTTTGTAGATGGTTTAGATCTACATAAGACAAGTACCTGATGATCGATTTTCTTATCATGAAATTGGCTGCAATTCTAAAAGGACTGTGATGACCATTCAATTTTAAAATGTTTTTATTAATAAAAGTTTTTAAAAAGTGATTTTATCTACAGTCAGTATTCAACTATGTTATCATGGCTTGACTTCATGAATAAAGGTCAAGGAGGGAGTGTGTATATATATATATATATATATATATATATATTATATATATATGCTGGGTAAATTACTTGTAGCATCTCTAAGAGCAATGGAAAGAGAGAGAGAGAAGAGAGAGAGAGAGAGAGAGAGAGAGAGAAAAGATGCTTTATTGTGAGTTGAAGGTGAACAAATGTGTTTAATTTACAATTACTATTCTGTATGCCCCATACTTGAGTCCTTTTCTAATTACAATCTTACATTTTATATATATATATATATATATATATATATATATATATATATATATATAAGAAATGAATAATTTGGCTAGTTAGTTCATTTGTTTATCTGTACAGATATATATATATATATATATATATATATATATAATATATATATATATATATAAAGTTATCTATGTTAACTTTTATAACTTTTATATATGAATGTACACACATATGTGCATGTATATGTAAAGAAATTAATAATTTAGCCTGTTAGTTCATTTGTTTATCTATACAGATTTATATATATATATATAATGTACACACTTATGTGCATGTATATGTATGTGTGTGTATGTATATACTAACGGATGAGATTTTGAATGTGAAAAAATAGATTTAAAAAACATTGTTTTGGGGATTCTAAGAAAGCAATGATCTTCAGCAGTAATAATCAGATAAAAGGCATGAATCCAACAGCTGCCTCAGGGTGGGTAAGTAAGGTAAAATAAATTGTGTCGTCCAAGAGGGGTATCCACCCCCCCCCTGACAGCACCCGCCTCCTCATCTAAAAGAGGTTTATTGGCCTACTATTTATTCATAGTTGGAGGGAGAATAATTGGATTCATACCTTTCCCAAGGGTATTAGCACTATGGGAAATGCAAACAGCCTCATCCAGGATTTGAACTCTTGTTGCCATCTCTATTTCCTATGACAATAACCATTGCACCCTAAGTGCCTCCTCATATTTTTCTTATAGTTTTCTTTTTCTTTATTTGTCATTATAATCTTTTTCATTTTCTACCCTTCTTGTGTTAAATAATGCTTCTTATTACATTCTCTACTGTGTCTTCTATCTTTTAATGTCCTATCGGCCATATTGGAGTTCTTCTGTGTTCTTCATATCAGGTGTTGCCTCTTTCTCTTGTTCTGAGTTCCATTTCTGTTCTTCTAGTTAATCAGAAACATAGAGGTATATTTTGTGTATACATAGTTTTATTCATTTCCTTGATACCATAACACTCGCACATGAGGAGAATCAACATGTCTGTCCACAATAGCTTTCTGGTCAGATCTGAGTTAACTAGATTTTTCCCTGGAGTCACTTGGTCACATGACTTCATAAGCCAATGAGAATCTCGTTTCAAGTCAACTTGGGGTTAAGAATTGTCAATTAAAACTCTATGAATTTTTCTATCAAGTTACCGTTAAATTTTAAATCCTAACTACGCTTCATTACAAAAATGGTAGGCTATGCCTATGCATAGTACAAACACTAGTACAAACTTTTTTTTGATACACTTTTATAACATTACTAACTTTTTTTTTTAATATCATAAAAAGCAAATATAAAAACAATCACTTTAACTATATGAATCAATAATGGTGGTGAAATTTCAGTAGCATGTAGCCCATTTACTTTTAAATTCAGTGCAGTTCTTCTTCTAGTGTGGCCTTTTATTTTTAGTCATGACTAGGGAGAGATGGAGTCATGCCTTTCCCAGATGTGTGAAGCAAACACAAACTATCTCTGCCAAAATTTGAACATGGGTTGCCAATTCCATTTTCCATGCCTGCCTTTAATTATTGAACCACCTACACCTAGATAATTACACACACACACATTCACACACACACACATTCACACATACACACACACACACACACACACATATATATATATATATATTTTATATATATATATATATATATACATACACATAGATAGATATTTATGAATATATATATGTGTGTGTGTGTATGTGTGTTATAAACACAAGTTAGCATTATTTTGTTGATATTTCAGTGTTTATTTACATCATTGTCAGAACATGTTTGTAAATCTGTCATATAGAACCTAAAGAAAGACAACGGAATTGTATATTTTCTATAGATAATGTGCCTTGGATACACAAGTTACAACAAAATCATATATTAGTTACTCATCACTAGCATGTTTTGTATAGTTAGATTCAACCCATATATAGATAGATATATATTAACAAGCTAAGATAAATATCAAAACCAATGACTAAATTCCTTATCTTAAAGTGAATACTTTGATTGTGTACTTGAATTGAGTACATTGTAATTCTTTCTTCTTATTTATTTTTTATAAGCTCCTAGATAGATATGAACAAGCTAAGATAGATATTAATACCAATGACCAAATTTAAAGACCAATTCCTATTCTTAAAGTGAGAACTATGATTGTGTACTTGAATTAAATACATTGTACTCCTGATTATAACTCTTTCTTTCTTTGTTTTTATAAGCTCCTTATTAGATAGACATGAACAAGCTAAGATAAATATTCATAACTCTTTCTTTCTTATCTATTTTTTATAAGTTCCTAGATAGATATGAACTAGCTAAGATAGATATTAAAACCAATGACCAAATTCCTTATCTTAAAGTGAGTACTATGATTGTGTACTTGAATTGAGTACATTGTACTCCTGATTATAACTCTTTCTTTCTTTCTTATCTATTTTTTATAAGCTCCTAGTTAGATCAATATGAACAAGCTAAGATAAATATTAAAACCAATGACCAAATTCCTTATCTTAAAGTGAGTACTATGATTGTGTACTTGAATTGAGTACATTGTACTCCTGATTATAACTCTTTCTTTCTTATCTATTTTTTATAAGCTCCTAGTTAGATACATATGAACAAGCTAAGATAAATATTAAAACCAATGACCAAATTCCTTATTTTTAAAGTGAGTACTATGATTGTGTACTTGAATTGAGTACATTGTACTCCTGATTATAACTCTTTTCTTTCTTATCTATTTTTTTATAAGCTCCTAGTTAGATACATATGAACAAGCTAAGATAAATATTAAAACCAATGACCAAATTCCTTATCTTAAAGTGAGTACTATGATTGTGTACTTGAATTGAGTACATTGTACTCCTGATTATAACTCTTTCTTTCTTATCTATTTTTTATAAGCTCCTAGTTAGATACATATGAACAAGCTTAGATAAATATTAAAACCAATGACCAAATTCCTTATTTTAAAGTGAGTACTATGATTGTGTACTTGAATTGAGTACATTGTACTCCTGATTATAACTCTTTCTTTCTTTCTTATCTATTTTTTATAAGCTCCTAGTTAGATACATATGAACAAGCTAAGATAAATATTAAAACCAATGACCAAATTCCTTATCTTAAAGTGAGTACTATGATTGTGTACTTGAATTGAGTACATTGTACTCCTGATTATAACTCTTTCTTTCTTTCTTATTTATTTTTTATAAGCTCCTAGTTAGATACATATGAACAAGCTAAGATAAATATATAAAACCAATGACCAAATTCCTTATCTTAAAGTGAGTACTATGATTGTGTACTTGAATTGAGTACATTGTACTCCTGATTATAACTCTTTCTTTCTTTCTTATCTATTTTTTATAAGCTCCTAGTTAGATACATATGAACAAGCTAAGATAAATATTAAAACCAATGACCAAATTCCTATTCTTAAAGTGAGTACTATGATTGTGTACTTGAATTGAGTACATTGTACTCCTGATTATAACTCTTTCTTTCTTCTTTTGTTTATCTTTTTTCTTTTTACTAAGCTGCTGCACTCATTCCTTTCATCCTCTCACTCTCCCAAAACAACACAATTTACAATGATTTTGTTTGTGTTCTATTATTGACAGGTGAGTGCTCAAGAGGCAGCAGTGCCACCTGTTGGTGAAAAAGATGAAAAGTGCACACTTATGGCCACTGATTACTTCTCCGCCCTGTCCCCTCATACCGATAGTGGGCATGGCTGGAGTTTGGGCGACACTGGACTGGGTGAGGAGGTGCCAGGTATGTCGTAAAGGGGTTATGATATATACGTATACATGCATATGATTACTTGCACTCTGTAAATCTTTCTTGTTAAAACAAAGTAATGGCATGTATCATTTAGATTTTTCGGACTGTTGTCCTCATCACATATACAACAACATTATATAATGTCTTGCCCAATGTGCCCTCTGGCTATCTTCAGGTGTTTCTTGTCGAACTCAAGAATATTCTTGTGAAACCCAAGAGTCTTCATGTTGTAGTCAGGAGCCTTTATAGAACTTTGAACCAAAACCTTTATTTAATCGATTGGGGTAGAATGTTTTCATTCCGTTAACCATGACCAGGTACAAGTGTTAAGTATTCTGTTATTTTCGCCTGTAGTCAAGATTGAACCTGCAGCCTCCAGATGATTGTCAGAACTGTATTAACTCAACTATTATATCTGTTGAACTATGTGTTCAATTGGATATTATGACTGAATTTGAAATTAAGGTTCAATAAGTTCTTAAGCAAACTAGCAAATTCTCAAACCAGAATTAATCTATATCAGCCTCCAGTTTTCGACTTTACCTGTCTGATAAAAAGGTTTTCAATACAGAACACCTTGTGGATGACATATGAAAAGGATTATATTACATTACATCAATTTTGAAAAAACACTTATTTTCAAAAATCTTTTGATGAATTTAGTATAAATACACAAAAGATTTATATCCATATGTTGAGACCTTATGTAAATGAAAATGCTAAATTTTACCTGTTTTTATATAGAAAATAGAAAAACTTCTAAATTTAATTATCCATATTAGCAAAAGTATGCACCCCTTTGGCGCAAGTATTTAAGTTTTAATGTAATAAAATATTATATTAAATTAGAAAGATTAATGAAACTAAATAAGAACAAATATAAGAATATTACACTTATTTTAATGTTATTTTAATTGATTTCTATATAAAAGTAAGTAAGTAAAGTCGTCGGGGCGGCCTAATGTCGGTATCAGCCAATCAGCGAGGGAGTCAATCCCCTTTTCCCTAGCACTAGACCAAGGAGATTGTTTTGGCGTCTGAGGTGGAGCACCACACCTACCATCAGCTCCTTACTTTACCGCACAGATCCCTGTGCTAGTCATAACGCTGAGTTGGCGAGGAATGGTATCGAACTAGGAACCTTGTGGTTTCTACCGACTGAGCTAACCCGGCCCATTTCTATATAAAATTATTATTATTTTGTTATTTTCACCTGTAGTCAGAATTGAACCTGCAACCTCCAGATGATAGTTACTTAGAACTGTATTAACTCAACCCTTATATCCGTAACACCATGTGTCCAACTGGATATTATGATATAATGGCTCCCAAGTTTGACAAGAAAGTTCCCATGTTTGATAAGAAATACCTGAAAAGGGCTGGAGGGCACATTGGCTGAAACGTTGTGCATATGAGCACAACAGTGTGAAACATCTAAATAATACAAATTATGAAGCCATGTCTCAAAAATTCAGACAAATAAAGTAATGGCAGTTTTAAGAAAAACTTAAATTCATAAAGGAGAAATATTCTTAATAAAAATTGGAAATTTTATTTCTGATGAATTATTGTTAAAATATATGAACAAAGTGGCATATATTATAGATATAGACTAACAATATATACGTGTGGGTGTATGCATGCATATTATTTCCTTTTTGCTCTCTCTCATCTCATCCTCCCCTATTTAAGCAGTTTAAGCTGCTGCTTTGACAGTGTCAGATATTCATGTTATGCTTTATATACATATATCTTTCTATATGCATCTCTCTCTCTCTCTCTCTCTCTCTCTCTCTCTCTCTCTCACTCTCTCCTTTATATATATATATATATAATATATATATATATGTGTGTGTGTATGTATATATATATATATATATATATATATATAATAAAGAATAATCAATATCTTGATTAATTCATTGCAATTAACCCTGAAGATCCTTTATGGTGAAACTTAAGTAGGTTATTTCTATATATACCTTTATACTATATATATGTATGTATATATTTATAGATGTATATATATATATGTAGGACTGGTTTAGCTCAGTCGGTAGAGCATCCTCCTAGGAACCACAAGGTTCCAGGTTCAATACCAACCCTTGCCAACTCAGTGTATGAGAAGCATAGGGATCTGTGCAGTAAAGTGAGGAGCTGATAGTACGTGTGGCACTCCATCTCAGATGCCAAAACAATCTCCTTAGCTTGGCGGTAGTGAAAAGAAAGACTCCCTCACTATCTGGCTGATACCAACTCTAGGTCACCCCAACGACTTTTTTTATGTATATGTATATATGTATGTGTATACATATGCGTGTTGTGTAATGGTTACCATCACAGGAAAGATATGAATCCAACAATTCTCCCTCCAGCTAAGTGTAAAATATAATGATTCTTTCTCACCACCTGTCTCTATCTGCCATTGCTTCTGGCAGGTCTTCTGCACAGAATCCAGTATCTGTGCAGAGTTGATTAATATAGATTTTTGCTGGCTAGTCCACACTGGTGTGTCCATGTGTAGTTGTCCATTGGATAATGTTACTTTTATGATCTCGTTATTCTCCAGAAGTGTCCAGCATGTTTTGTCCATCTTCCAAGTAGCCATACAGTTGTGTGGATTGCTGCTTCCAAGATTTGTTCAAGATAGTACACAGCATCCTTTGTAGTTCCCATCTAGCTTTTTCTCTAAGGGTTTTGTTTGAGTCTAAATGGTGCAGCCATACAGTAGCATTGACACGGCTATGGCTTGGAAGAATTTTCACTTTATCTTATCAGAGAGAGCAGCTTTCCATATGATTCATAATCTATCTATAGTAGTTGATGACTTTCCTATGCATATATTAACATTACTTTCTGTAGATGAGATATTGTTACTTAGGTATGTGAACTGGTTTACTAATTTCTGGTGAGCTTGATGTCTCTCAGTACATGGCATAGCATCTGGAGCTGTCGAATTGTGTTTAATGTTACCAAAATATTGCAAAACTTTTGACTCATCCTTCCATAAATGTACAATGAACACAACACCAGTATTTTAAAAAAATACTATTAGGGCTGGTTTAGCTCAGTCAGTAGAGTACTCGGCTGTGAACCTCAAGGTTCCTGGTTCGATACCGGCCCTCGCCAACAGGGATCTGTGCTGTAAAGTGAGGAGCAGATGCTAGGTGTGGCACCCTGCTAAAAACAATCTCCTTGGTCTAGCGCTAGTGTAAAGGGGATAGATTCCCTCGCTGTCTGGTTGATACCGACTTCAGGCCACCCAGACGACTTTTTTTTAGTCATCAAACAGTCTAGGAGAAGGAGAACACCTCATTCAACCCAGTTGTACTCTTAAAAATTGCCCTTGTGCCACACCCGGCCTGTAATGTAGGGGTGAGGAAATATATACATTGAGACAGTACAAGCTCATCACAAATATTATAGTTTTGTTTATTTTGTTTTACAAAACAAATATTATAGTTTTGTTTATTTTGTTTTACGGTATATCAACCTCAGTGGGTCATTTAATGCCAATAAAGTCTTGAAATAATTGATTCTTAATGGATACTCAATTTTTTATTCTGATACCGACTTTAGGCCACCCTGACGACTTTACTTATTCATTTACGTATAGAATTAAAAGAACTTAAATAACATTTTTTTAGATTTCTTTTTTTTATATCTCAGCAAAAAGACGTTGATAGAATTTGAGAATATTTTTAACAGAAAACTGTCTGGAATAAATTAACTTCTTACAAATTTATGCCATATGGTTTCACTGAGTCTCATTTCTGATTCAACATTGTGCACTGTGAAGGAAAAATCTATTAAAGACTTGCTTCTGGACACTCGTTCCCCTCTTTTGAGGCATTATTCACTTGTTAATAAGGATGCCTTTCACTTTTTTTGCTTCTTCTGTGTTACGTTGATTAAATTCTGGCTGCAATACAACAAGCATCAATGATCTGCCTTTCTTATCTTGATCGTACATCCAAGATATTTAGATTTCCAAATTAAATATCTTGGATGCTTTATTAGTAATTCACAACTGACATACGCTCTACTGAGACACTCAATGAAATATTCCTTTGAAAATGACAAATTAAAGAAGAAAAAAAACCTTGAAAAAAACGTTCAGGTAAAATAGCTGTTATCCATTTATCATACTGTTTCTATGTGTGTGTGTGCACATATAATATATATGTGTGCGTGTATATATGTGTGTGTGTGTTTTGTATATATATATGTGTTGTGTGTGTGTGTGTGTGTGTGTGTGTGTGTGTATATATATTTATCCAAGTCTATCGCTCATTGTATCTTGTGTATATATATATGTGTATGTGTGTGTGTGAAGGAGAGAAATGATGAGAAATGTATTATAAAAGGTTGAGAAATGTATGTATATATATTTATTCATGTATGTATGTATTGTTTCTATGTATATGTATTTATCCCAGTCTATTGTATTCATTGTATCTTTGAGTATGTATGTAATATCTATCTATCTTAGCAAGTATTTCAGTCAATTGCTCTCTTGCTCTTGTTCTTTCTCTCTCTCTCTCTCTCTCTATATATATATATATATATATATATATATACATATATATTCTATCTCTTTAATAACCTTTTATCTATACTAGCTTGTTTCTATCTATTAATATGTTTTAGCATGTAGATACGGCCAACGCCCGGGTCCAGTGGCTAACATCATTGATCCCAGGGGTCCATCCTCCCCAGGCAATACCTGTCCCTTGATTTAAAGGGCAAGGCTGTTTATTGCCCAGTTCCTGAGGTGCCCTCCTTGGGGGGGGAATGCCGAAGGGATCAACGCATTTTTTGCACCCGCCACCCATGAGTCACAACTTGTGGGTGATCCCACATTAATATGGCCTTGTGTCTAACCTGTACACATGGGGTACATGGTAGATAATTTGTTTCTATCTTTTGATCTATCTATCTATCTATCCTGGAGACAGAAAAAGATGATAAAAAGTTCTTGTCCTGAATGACCCTAAAATATTATTTTTTGAAGGGTTAAAGAAAATTGAGACTCATGTGCCAAGTGTGTTGACCTTTGGGTCAAATATATGAAAATATTTTTCATGGGTCAAGATCATTCCTTTCTTTATGAGATGTTTCAGCACCTGTTTCTACCTTAGTAAATAGTAATATTTAATAGACTTTTTTTTGTTGATTTTTGTTATGTCCCACTGAGTCTTTTTCATGGTCCTTGCTTTTTATGTATCACTCTCTACTCATGTGTAATTAATTTTGTGATTAAAGCTGAGTTCAAATCTTGGATGAGACTGCTTGTGAGCATAAATCTGCTAATTTCTATAACTCCAACCTAAAAAAGGGGAACCATTCTGATTGACTGATAAATTATTTATTTATTTATTGATCTACTAGGAAAAAAGAAGATGGGGTTAGGGTTAGGATTAGGGTTAAGGTTTAGGGTTAGTTTAATGGGAAAATAATGGGTAGATTAATTAACAGATAAAATGCCCCTTTTTTAGGTTGGAGTTATAGGAAATAACCCATAAATCTATCTCTTCTCCACCCCATCTCCATCTATGGGTAAATAGAATAGACTGGGTTATTTAGCTTTGTTTAGTCATCAGTCTAGGGGAAGGAGAAATAATTAAAACCAGTTGTACTCTTAAAAATTGCCCTTGTGCCACATCCGGCCTGTGATGTAGGGGTTGAGTAAAATATATACATTGCAGAGATGCTAATAAGAATGCATCCTGCATCCCTGACTGACGCATAAAAATCTAAAAGGAGGCAGTAAAATCATATCCATGCATCCCAGTGTCTTTCTTTTTTCTTCCCTGCCATTTCAAGCTAACTGTAAATACATTTCAATAGTTTCTCAGAAATGAATTATACAAGATAGGTTACAAGGTAGGAGTTAGATGGCCTATTTGTCTCCCCAGAACATAAATAAAATCCTTACAATTTATTAAGAAACTTTAGTTGGGACAAATAAATTTTCCTGGGGACTCATTCAAGGCAAATATTGCATTCCAGGATGCACTAATTCAAAAAGCTATCAGCATCACTCCATTGAGACAATACAAGCTCATCACAATTATTATAATTTTTTACAAGAGAAACTTACTAAATTGCTAATTATAGAGTACTTTCCCTTATTTATAGGGCTGGTTAGCTTAGTCGGTGGAGCATTCAGCTAGAAACCACAAGGTTCCTAGTTCAATACTGGCCCTTGCCAATTCAGCGTATGAGTAGCACACGGATCTGTGTGGTAAAATAAGGAGCAGATGATAGGTGTGGCACTCCACCTCAGACGCCAAACAATCTCTTTGGTCTAGTGCTAGTGAAAAGGGGATAGACTCCCTTGCTTGACTGATTGATACTGACTTTTAGGGCCACCCGATGACTTTACTTTTTTTTTCCTCCTTATTTATTTATTCATCAATCTATTTATTGCAAATCATTATATTTTTTTTTTAAAATAGGATCTGACTTGACATTGAGCTTAATGACCGCTAGCGGCGGCTTTTAAGACATCAAAAGAAATTCAATTTTCTTAAATTACACTGTTGCACAAAAGCAGATGGTTAACCAGTTATGATAAAAAGTTGCAATAAAAGCAGAGTTAAAAAAAGAAAATGTTGAAAATGCGTTGGAAGGTAAGGAGTAAGTTAGTAGATTGTGTTAGTGAATAGAGGCTGGATGTTATTAAGAAAAGGGGATGGGCATGCACATCCACCTGAGCCTGGGAGTACCGTAAATATTGAAGAACAAAAGACGGTAAATTCAGTAATACTTATAAACTATTCAGAATCATACAAAAAAAGATCATATATATATATTAGTTTATTATATAAGTTCTTACAAAGCCACCTTCTATCAAATCTTCAGATTAAAAGGATCTGAATAAGAGATAAGTTCCAGTTTCTTTTTTTTCTTTTAGCTTTTTTTATACTGGTGTACCCAAATTCAAGACAAATAAGTTTTTATTTTTTTTTGTTGGCAAAAAAAAAAAGCATTACATATATAATATATATATATATATATTACATATATTATTAGACACAAATATTCCATCAAAATTCTTCTCATCTCTTTCTCTGTGTATATATATATATATATATATATATATATATTAATATATAATATAATATACAGAGAAAGAGATGAGAAGAATTTTGACGAATATTTGTGTATCTTATAGATACAGACATATACATGCCTGTATGTAAAAATATATGTGAACACACCTATGTAACATATATATAGAGAGAGAGGGGGAGAGTTTATTGCACTTATACATGTGTATTATCTATAGCGATACAGACATAACATCTTTGTTATGTATAATATGTATACACACATGCATATATATATATATATATTTATTCCTGCATGATTATATGGAGGAGAAGAGAGAAAAAGGCAAGGGAATTTTTACGCCACATATTAGATGTGTGTTCCTGTAGATATACAGGACACACATTCTTTGTATGTTAAAAATATGAACACACACCACACAACAACACACACACACTATATATATAGACAGACAAGACAGACAGATAGACCAGACAGACAGAGAGACAGAAAGAAAGAAAGAGGTGTTTCAGAAATCAAAATAACATATTTCGTTTTTACTTGTTATTTTCTGTTTTCAAAATCCTTTAGTATGCACTTATGCTAGGATCACAGTGCAGCAGGTCACTGTGAGTGTTTTAAAGTAGGCAAAAGAGGTAACCAAATTACTTTTTTTTGTAACACAATTAGTATTCTCTTCATTTTTAAGAATTAATTTATCTTAAATACCAATTATTATCAGGTGCAAAGTTGAACGGGGGAAATTGCTTTATTCTCTAAGAGCACTTTTAACACTATTGTGCCTTAGAAATCTTAGAAACAACCGTCCAGATCTGCCATTTCATTGATAGCTCAGGACTACAAATCATAGAGAATGCAAGTACCATTGCATGTTTGCATTAAAATTAAAATTGTAATAATTAAAAAATAAATAATTAAAATTAAAAAAATTGAAAAAAATTTCAAGAATAAAAGATTTTTCTATTGAAAAAATATTGAGATATTCTGATTTCTGAGTTTTAATCATTTCCCTCTTAGATATTACTCGCTGATTCTGCTGTGTGCATCTGTCCAATAGTCTCTTCTCATCAAACCTTCCTACTAATTAGCTTACACCACAAGCACTTCATATACAAACTTAGGAAAAGCAAGTTGCATAAAGCTTCAGATATTTGCTACCAGTCTTTTATTTTGTCCTATTAATATCCAAGTCAAATTTTTTTATATAATTTGGTACATGCTAGTTTGTTGACATGTATTTCACATTGACATGAGGCATGTGGTTATGGAAATGACTGGTCAACGCAAGTTCAAATCCTGGAGTGGCTGTTTGCATTTCCATAGTACTAATTACCCTTTAGGAAAGGTATGCATGTCCAAGCTACTCTTCTCTCCAGGAGTAAATAGTAGGCAGACTGGGATCTTTAACCTTTGGCTAGCTAAACTAGTCTAGGAAAACTCTAAATCAAACTTTTAAGGATTGTTTAGAGAAATGACCTTGTGCGAACATCCTGCTCAATCATTGGTTATAAATATATATCACATGAATGAAGCAGCTCAAGGACATGAGGTACCTGCTGTGGGTTGTTGGTGCCCTGACACATTCATTTGCTTCACACCAATCTAAATTGAAAGCTTAGCACACTGGTGAACCCATCTTGCTTTTTAATGTCACCCTGCAAATTTTATTCCCTTCAGAGTCTTTTTGACCACTTGAAAATAGCCCTTGTCTAAATGTATAAGCAATACTTGTCCATTAGAGTTTGTGGCCTGCCTTTAATGTGGCCTACGAATCATGTTCTCTCTTATAGTATGTGCCTACATTTAAAAGCATATTATAAGCGTTATAATAATAAATGCTAACCCTAACCCTAACCCTATTTCAGAATTTTAGAATATTTAGAATTAAATAGATCTCGTAGTTCATGTAAAATTTATGGATAAATTCTTTTTTTTAATATTTCTTATACTTTCTTGAAATTGAATATATGTGAAAAATAATTATACAATATTGCCTACTACTTATATCTATAAATATACTTCTTACTGAGGTAGGCACATTAAAACTGGATAGGCCACATACTATAACAGAATCAAAAGGTGGGTGCCCAATACTTTATAGATATAGCTCTCCTGATTTCCTGTATGAGCAAAGCAAATTAAATTATGTAATATTTTGTTTGTTCAGAGATTCAACCAGTAATCTGTTCCTTTTGGGTTGAACCGTTATTGTATGATTATAAATACCTTGAGATTCTTGATTTGGTTCTTTTTTTTTTATTATTATTATTATTGATTGTGCAGGGCTCTATTTCCATGCGACTCCCAGGCAAAATATTCCAGCACTTCTCTGGGAATTCTCATATCAGCTGCTCCAGTATAGAGACCCTCATCTATTTGATAGATTATTTGCAAGAAAATAAAAGAACTTTTTTTTTCTTCCTTTGAGGACATGCAATGCAGATTACACTAAATTAACATACTCACCACACACACACGCACACACACACACACACACACAAATGTAAAACCACATATATTTACACATGTACACACATGTACAACCACATATATTGTAACACACACACATGTACAACCACAATAAGTACACATGTATCACACATGTACAACCACATATATGTAACAAAAAAAAACACAAAGCACACACATTGTACAACTGCATATATGTACAGACACACAATGTACAACCACATATGTGTACACACACGCACAGCATATATATAACATAATTACAGAATTTGTCAAGCACACATGCACCACAAATGTTAATACAAAGGGATGATTATATATATATAATTATATATATATATATATAAAGTTATATTTATTGTTATGTATATTAATGCTATAAAGATATATATTTGTGTGTCTGTCTGTGTATTTGTATATGTGCATCTGTGTGTATATAATTGCTAATGTGAAACATTATATACATATTTACCAACCCTCCACATAAGAAAGAATGACACAAGTCAATTCTTAAGTGGAGCTTGAACAAGTTGAAATCAGAGTTTTCCTTCTCCCTCCAGCTAGGGTTAAATAGTAGGACAGACTGGGCTTCTTTAACCTTGGTTAAGCAAACAGTTCTAGGAGAAGGAAATCTGATTTCAAACTTGTTAAGCTCCACTTAAGAGATTGACCTTGTGTCATATCTTTCTTATGTGGAGGGGTTGGTAAAATATGTATATAAATGTTACATAAGCAATTATATTACACACAGATGCACATATACAAATACACAGACAGCACACAATATATATCCTTATAGCATTAATACATATACACTAAATATAACTTTATATATATATAATATATATATATATATATATCCATCCTTTGTATAACATTTGTGTGGCATGTGTGCTTGACAAATTTGTAATTATGTATATATATATGTGTGCGTGTGTGTACACATATGTGGTGTACATATGTGTGTCTGTACATTATGCAGTTGTACATGTGTGTGCGTGTGTACATATATGTGGTTGTACATGTGTGTACATGTGTACTTATATTGGTTTGTACATGTGTGTGTTGTACATATATTGTGGTTGTACATGTGTGTACATGTGTAAATATATGTGGTTGTACATTTGTGTGTGTGTGTGTGTGTGTTTGCGTGTGTGTGTTGTGTGAGTATGTTTAAATTTAGTGATATCTGATTGCATGTCACTAAAGGAAAGAAAAAAAAAGTTTCTTTCTATCTTCTTGCAAAATAATCTATCAAAATAGATGAGGGTCTCTATAGCATGGGAGCAGCTGATAGGAGTAATTCCCCCAGAGAAAAGTGCTGGAATATTTTGCTTGGGAGTCGCCATGGAAATAGAGCCTGCACCAATCAATAAAAATAAAATAATAAAAAAAAAAGAAAATCAGAATCTCAGTATTTTATAATCTATACAAATTAACGGTTCAACCAAAAAGGAACAGATTAAAACTGGTTGAATCTCTGAACAGAAACAAAATATTTACATATTAATTTGCTTTGCTCATACAGGAAATCAGGAGAAGCTATATCTATAAAGTATTGGGCACCCACCTTTTTGATTCTGTTATAGTATGTGGCCTACCCAGTTTGAATGTGTCCTACCTCAGTAAGAGTATATTATAGATATAAGTAGTAGGCAATTTATTGTAACTAATTATTTTTCACATATATTCAATTCAAGAAAGTAATTAAGAATAATTTAAAAAAAAGAATTTATCCATAATTTACATGAACTACGAGATTCTATTTAATTCAAAATATTCTAAAATTCTGAAATAGGGTTAGGGTTAGGGTTAGCATTTATTATTAATAACCTAAATATGCTTTTTATGTTAGGCCACATACTATAAGAGAGACATGATTTCGTAGGCCACATTCAAAAGGCAGGCCACATACTATAATGGTACCAAGTATTGCTTATACATTTAGACAAGGGCTATTTTCAAAGTGGTCTAAAAAAGCTCCTGAAGGTGAATAAAATTTTGGCAGGGTGAATTAAAAAAGCAGATGGGTTCACAGTGTGTGCAGCTTTCAATTTAGATATGGTGTGAAGCAATGCAAAATGTGTCAGGGCACCAACAACCACAGCAAGTACCTTCATGTCTTGAGCTGCTTCATTCATGTGATATATATTTATCAACCACACTGATTGAGCAGGATGTTGCACAAGGTCATTTTCTTAACAATCTTAACAAGTTTGAATTCAGAGTTTCCTTCTCCTAGACTAGTTAGCTAGCCAAAGTTAAAAGATCCCAGTCTGCCCTACTATTTACTCTGGAGAGAGAGTAGTTGGATGCATACCTTTCCTAAGGGTATTAGTACTATGTGAAATGCAAACAGCCACATCCAGGATTTGAACTTGCGTTGACCAGTCCATTTCCATTAACCACATGCCTCAGTCATGTGAAATACATGTCACAAACTAGCATGTACCAAATTATATAAAAAAATTTGACTTGGATTTATTAGGAACAAAATAAAAAAAAAACTGTAGCAAAATATCTGAAGCTTTATGCAACTTGCTTTCCTAAGTTTGTATATGAAGTGCTTGTGGTGTAATGGCTATAGTAGGAAGGTTTTTGATGGAGAAGAGTGTTGAGCGTCACCTATTGACAGATGACACAGCAAATCAGGATGTTTATATCTAGAGGAATTTCAAAACTCAAAATCAGAATATCTCAATATTTTCAATAGAAAAAATCTTTTAATTCTTTGAAATTTTTTTCATATTTTATTTAATTATTTATTTTTAATTCTTAAAATTTTAATTTAATGCAAACATGCAATGGTTACTTGCATTTTCCTATATTTGTAGTCTGAGCTTCAATGAATGCAGATCTGGAGACGGTTGTTATCTAAGATTTTTATAGGCACAATAGTGTTAAAATGCTCTTAGAGAATAAAGCAATTTCCAGTTCAATTTGCAACCTGATAATAATTGTATTTAAGATATATTAATTCTTAAAATGAAGAGAAAATACTAATTGTGTTACAAAAAAAAGTAATTTGGTTACCTCTTTGCCTACTTTAAACCCCTCACAGTGACTCTGCTGCCACTGTGATCTCCTACATAAGCTGCTACTAAAGGATTTTGAAAACAGAAAATAACAAGTAGAAATATGTTATTTTGATTTCTGTTACACTCTTTCTTTCTTTCTGTCTCTGTCTGTCTGTCTATCTGTCTGCTGTCTGTCTATTATATATGTGTGTGTGGTGTGTGTGTGTGTGTGTGTTCATATTTTTACATACAAAGATATGTGTGTCTGTATATCTACAGCAACACACATCTATATGTGGTCGTCAAAATTCCCTTGCCTTTTTCTCTCTCTCCCTCCATATATATATGCAGGAAAATACAATATATATATATATATATGCATGTGTGTATACATATTTCTACATACAAAGATGTGTATGTCTGTATCTATAGATATACACATGTATAAGTGGCAATAAAAACTCTCCCCCCCTCTCTCTCTATATATATATATGTACATAGGTGTGTTCACATATATTTTACATACAGGCATGTATATGTCTGTATCTATAGATACACAATATTCGTCAAAATTCTTCTCATCTCTTTCTCTGTATATATATATATATATATATATATATATATATTATATATTATATACACAGAAAGAGATGAGAAGAATTTTGATGAATATTTGTGTCTATATATATATATATATATATATTAATATTATATATTGTAATGCTTTTTTTTTTTGCCAACAAAAAAAAATAAAAACTTATTTGTCTTGAATTTGGGTACAACCAGTATAAAAAAAGCTAAAAGAAAAAAAAGAAACTGGAACTTATCTCTTATTCAGATCCTTTTAATCTGAAGATTTGATAGAAGTGGCTTTGTAAGAACTTATATAAAAACTGAATATATATATATTTGATCTTTTTTTGTATGATTCTGAATAGTTTATAAGTATTACTGAATTTACCGTCTTTTGTTCTTCAATATTTACGGTACTCCCCAGGCTCAGGTGGATGATGCATGCCCATCCCCTTTTCTTAATAACATCCCAGCCTCTATTCACTAACACAATCTACTAACTTACTCCTTACCTTCCAACGCATTTTCAACATTTTCTTTTTTAACTCTGCTTTTTATTGCAACTTTTTATCATACTGCGTTAACCATCTGCTTTTGTGCAACAGTGTATCATTTAAGAAAATTGAATTTCTTTTGATGTCTTAAAAGCCGCCGCTAGCGGTCATTAAGCTCAATGTCAAGTCAGATCCTATTTAAAAAAAATATAATGATTTGCAAATAAATAGATTGATGAATAAATAAATAAGGGAGGAAAAAAAAAAGTAAAGTCATCAGGGTGGCCTAAAGTCAGTATCAATCAGTCAGCAAGGGAGTCTATCCCTTTTCACTAGCACTAGACCAAAGAGATTGTTTTGGCGTCTGAGGTGGAGTGCCACACCTATCATCTGCTCCTTATTTTACCACACAGATCCGTGTGCTACTCATACGCTGAATTGGCAAGGGCCAGTATTGAACTAGGAACCTTGTGGTTTCTAGCTGAATGCTCCACCGACTAAGCTAACCAGCCCTATAAATAAGGGAAAGTACTCTATAATTAGCAATTTAGTAAGTTTCTCTTGTAAAAAATTATAATAATTGTGATGAGCTTGTATTGTCTCAATGGATATGCTGATAGCTTTTTGAATTAGTGCATCCTGAATGCAATATTTGCCTTGAATGAGTCCCCAGGAAAATTTATTATTGTCCCAACTAAAGTTTCTTAATAAATTGTAAGGATTTTATTTATGTTCTGGGGAGACAAATAGGCCATCTAACTCCTACCTTGTAACCATCTTGTATAATTCATTTCTGAGAAACTATTGAAATGTATTTACAGTTAGCTTGAAATGGCAGGGAAGAAAAAAGAAAGACACTGGGATGCATGATATGATTTTACTGCCGCTCTTTTTAGATTTTTATTGCGTCAGTCAGGGATGCAGGATGCATTCTTATTAGCATCTCTGCAATGTATATATTTTATCAACCCCTACATCACAGGCCGGTGTGGCACAAGGGCAATTTTTAAGAGTACAACTGGTTTTTATTATTTCTCCTTCCCCTAGACTGATGACTAAACAAAGCTAAATAACCCAGTCTATTCTATTTACCCATAGATGGAGATGGGGTGGAGAAGAGAATAGATTTATGGTTATTTCCTATAACTCCAACCTAAAAAAGGGGCATTTTATCTGTTAATTAATCTACCCATTATTTTCCCATTAACTAACCCTAAACCTTAACCCTAATCCTAACCCTAACCCCATCTTCTTTTTTCCTAGTAGATCAATAAATAAATAAATAATTTATCAGTCAATCAGAGTGGTTCCCTTTTTTAGGTTGGAGTTATAGAAATTAGCAGATTTATGCTCACAAGCAGTCTCACCAAGATTTGAACTCAGCTTTAATCACAAAATTAATTACACATGAGTAGAGAGTGATACATAAAAAGCAAGGACATGAAAAAGACTCAGTGGGACATAACAAAAATCAACAAAAAAAAGTCTATTAAATATTACTATTTACTAAGGTAGAAACAGGTGCTGAAACATCTCATCAAGAAAGGAATGATCTTGACCCATGAAAAAATTTTCATATATTTGACCAAAGGTCAACACACTTGGCACATGAGTCTCAATTTTCTTTAACCCTTCAAAAAATAATATTTTAGGGTCATTCAGGACAAGAACTTTTATCATCTTTTCTGTCTCCAGGATAGATAGATAGATAGATCAAAAGATAGAAACAAATTATCTACCATGTACCCCATGTGTACAGGTTAGACACAAGGCCATATTAATGTGGGATCACCCACAAGTTGTGACTCATGGGTGGCGGGTGCAAAAAATGCGTTGATCCCTTGGCATTCCCCCCCCCCCCAAGGAGGCACCTCAGGAACTGGGCAATAAACAGCCTTGCCCCTTTAAATCAAGGGAAGGTATTGCCTGGGGGGATGGACCCCTGGGATCAATGATGTTAGCCACTGGACCCCGGGCGTTGGCCGTATCTACATGCTAATAACATATTAATAGATAGAAACAAGCTAGTATAGATAAAAGGTTATTATAGATAGAATATATATATTATAATATATATATATATATATATATATATAGAGAGAGAGAGAGAGAGAGAAAGAACAAGAGCAAGAGAGCAATTGACTGAAATACTTGCTAAGATAGATAGATATATACATACATACTCAAAGATACAATGAATGCAATAGACTGGGATAAATACATATACATAGAAACATACATACGTACATGAATAAATATATATACATACATTTCTCACCTTTTTATATACATTTCTCATCATTTCTCCTTCACATACACACATACACATATATATACACAAAGATACAATGAAAGCGATAGACTTGGATAAATATATATACACACACACACACACACACACACACACACACACACATATATATACAAACACACACACACACATATACACACCACACATATATATATATATGTGCACACACACACATAGAAACAGTCTATGATAAATGGATAACAGCTATTTTACCTGAACGTTTTTTTCAAGTTTTTTTTTTTCTTTAATTTGTCATTTTCAAAGGAATATTTCATTGAGTGTCTCAGTAGAGCGTATGTCAGTTGTGAATTACTAATAAAGCATCCAAGATATTTAATTTGGAAATCTAAATATCTTGGATGTACGATCAAGATAAGAAAGGCAGATCATTGATGCTTGTTGTATTGCAGCCAGAATTTAATCAACGTAACACAGAAGAAGCAAAAAAAGTGAAAGGCATCCTTATTAACAAGTGAATAATGCCTCAAAAGAGGGGAACGAGTGTCCAGAAGCAAGTCTTTAATAGATTTTTCCTTCACAGTGCACAAGCTGAATCAGAAATGAGACTCAGTGAAACCATATGGCATAAATTGTAAGAAGTTAATTTATTCCAGACAGTTTTCTGTTAAAAATATTCTCAAATTCTATCAACGTCTTTTTGCTGAGATATAAAAAAAAGAAATCTAAAAAATGTTATTTAAGTTCTTTTAATTCTATACGTAAAATGAATAAGTAAAGTCGTCAGGGTGGCCTAAAGTCGGTATCAGAATTAAAAAAATTGAGTATCCATTAAGAATCAATTTATTTCAAGACTTTATTGGCATTAAATGACCCACTGAGGTTGATATGCCGTAAAACAAAATAAACAAAACTATAATAATTGTGATGAACTTGTACTGTCTCAATGTACATATTTCATCACCCCTATATTACAGGCCGGGTGTGGCACAAGGGCAATTTTTAAGAGTACAACTGGGTTGAATGAGGAGTTCTTATCCTAGACTGTTTGATGATTAAAAAAAAGTCGTCTGAGTGGCCTGAAGTCGGTATCAGCCAGACAGCGAGGGAATCTATCCCTTTTTCACTAGCACTAGACCAAGTAGATTGTTTTTAGCATCTGAGGCAGGGCGCCACACCTAGCATCTGCTCCTCACTTTACAACACAGATCCCTGTACTACTCGTACGCTGAGTTGGCGAGGGCCGGTATCGAACCAGGAACCTTGAGGTTCACAGCCAAACACTCTACCGACTGAGCTAAACCGGCCCTAATAGTTAAAAAAAAAAAATACTGGTGTTGTGTTCATTGTACATTTATGGAAGGATGAGTCAAAAGTTTTGCAATATTTTGGTAACATAAAACACAATTCGACAGCTCCAGATGCTATGCATGTACTGAGAGACACCAAGCTCACCAGAAATTAGTAAACCAGTTCACATACCTAAGTACAATATCTCATCTACAGAAAGTAATGTTAATATATGCATAGGAAAGTCATCAACTACTATAGATAGATTATGAATCATATGGAAAGCTGCTCTCTCTGATAAGATAAAGTGAAAATTCTTCCAAGCCATAGCCGTGTCAATGCTACTGTATGGCTGTACCATTTAGACTCAAACAAAACACTTAGAGAAAAGCTAGACATGGATGCTGTGTACTATCTTGAAAAAATCTTGAAGCAGCACTCCACAAGAAAGCAACTGTATGGCTACTTGCCTCCTATCACACAAACCAACTGGGTAAGATGGACAAAACATGCTGGACACTTCTGGAGAATAACGAGATCATAAGTGACATTATCCAATGGACAACTACACATGGACACACCAGTGTGGACTAGCCAGCAAAAATCTATATTAATCAACTCTGCACAGATACTGGATTCTGTGCAGAAGACCTGCCAGAAGCAATGGCAGATAGAGACAGGTGGTGAGAAAGAATCATTATATTTTACACTTAGCTGAAGGGAGAATTGTTGGATTCATATCTTTCCTGTGAGGGTAACCATTACACAACACGCATATGTATACACATACATATATACATATACATAAAAAAGTCGTTGGGGTGACCTAGAGTTGGTATCAGCCAGACGGTGAGGGAGTCTTTCTTTTCACTACCACTAAGCTAAGGAGATTGTTTTGGCATCTGGGATGGAGTGCCACATGTACTATCAGCTCCTCACTTTATTGCATAGATCCCTATGCTTCTCATATGCTGAGTTGGCAAGGGTCGGTATTGAACCTAGAACCTTGTGGTTCCTACCAGGATGCTCTAGCGACTGAGCTAAACCAGTCCTATATATATATATATATATATATATATATATATTATAAAGGTATATATAGAAATAACCTACTTAAGTTTCACCATAAAGGATCTTCAGGGTTAATTGCAATGAATTAATCAAGATATTGATTATTCTTTATTATTATTATTATATTATATATATATATATATATATATAAGGAGAGAGAGAGAGAGAGAGAGAGAGAGAGAGAGAGAGAGAGAGAGAGAGATGCATATAGAAAGATATATGTATATAAAGCATAACATGAATATCTGACACTGTCAAAGCAGCAGCTTAAACTGCTTAAATAGGGGAGGATGAGATGAGAGAGAGCAAAAAGGAAATAATATGCATGCATACACCCACACGTATATATTGTTAGTCTATATCTATAATATATGCCACTTTGTTCATATATTTTAACAATAATTCATCAGAAATAAAATTTCCAATTTTTATTAAGAATATTTCTCCTTTATGAATTTAAGTTTTCCCAAAACTGCCATTACTTTATTTGCCTGAATTTTTGAGACATGGCTTCATAATTTGTATTATTTAGATGTTTCACACTGTTGTGCTCATATGCACAACATTTCAGCCAATGTGCCCTCCAGCCTTCTTCAGGTATTTCTTGTCAAACATGGGAACTTTCTTGTCGAACTTAGGAGCCTTTATATCATAATATCCAGTTGGACACATGATGCTACGGATATGAGGGTTGAGTTAATACAGTTCTAAGTAAATATCATCTGGAGGTTGCAGGTTCAATTCTGACTACAGGTGAAAATAACAAAATAATAATAATTTTATATAGAAATGGGCTGGGTTAGCTCAGTCGGTAGAGCGTTCGGCTAGAAACCAAAAGGTTCCTAGTTCGATACCGGTCCTTGCCAACTCAGCGTTATGAGTAGCACAGGGATCTGTGCAGTAAAGTAAGGAGCTGATGGTAGGTGTGGCGCTCCACCTCAGATGCCAAAACAATCTCCTTGGTCTAGTGCTAGTGAAAAGGGGATAGACTCTCTCGCTGATTGGCTGATACCGACATTAGGCCGCCCTGACGACTTTACTTACTTACTTTTATATAGAAATCAATTAAAATAACATTAAAATAAGTGTAATATTTCTATGTTTATTCTTATTTAGTTTCATTAATCTTTTTAATTTAATATGATATTTTATTACATTAAAACTTAAATACTTGCGCCAAAGGGGTGCATATGTTTTGCTAATATGGATAATTAAATTTAGAAGTTTTTCTATTTTCTATATAAAAACAGGTAAAATTTAGCATTTTCATTTACATAAGGTCTCAACATATGGATATAAATCTTTTGTGTATTTATACTAAATTCATCAAAAGATTTTTTAAAATAAGTGTTTTTTCAAAATTGATGTAATGTAATATAATCCTTTTCATATGTCATCCACAAGGTGTTCTGTATTGAAAACCTTTTTATCAGACAGGTAAAGTTGAAAACTGGAGACTGATATAGTTTAATTCTGGTTTGAGAATTTGCTAGTTTGCTTAAGAACTTATTGAACCTTAATTTCAAATTCAGTCATAATATCCAATTGAACACATAGTTCAACAGATATAATAGTTGAGTTAATACAGTTCTGACAATCATCTGGAGGCTGCAGGTTCAATCTTGACTACAGGCGAAAATAACAGAATACTTAACACTTGTACCTGGTCATGGTTAACGGAATGAAAACATTCTACCCCAATCGATTAAATAAAGGTTTTGGTTCAAAGTTCTATAAAGGCTCCTGACTACAACATGAAGACTCTTGGGTTTCACAAGAATATTCTTGAGTTCGACAAGAAACACCTGAAGATAGCCAGAGGGCACATTGGGCAAGACATTATATAACGTTGTTGTATATGTGATGAGGACAACAGTCCGAAAAATCTAAATGATACATGCCATTACTTTGTTTTAACAAGAAAGATTTACAGAGTGCAAGTAATCATATGCATGTATACGATATATCATAACCCCTTTACGACATACCTGGCACCTCCTCACCCAGTCCAGTGTCGCCCAAACTCCAGCCATGCCCACTATCGGTATGAGGGGACAGGGCGGAGAAGTAATCAGTGGCCATAAGTGTGCACTTTTCATCTTTTTCACCAACAGGTGGCACTGCTGCCTCTTGAGCACTCACCTGTCAATAATAGAACACAAACAAAATCATTGTAAATTGTGTTGTTTTGGGAGAGTGAGAGGATGAAAGGAATGAGTGCAGCAGCTTAGTAAAAAGAAAAAAGATAAACAAAAGAAGAAAGAAAGAGTTATAATCAGGAGTACAATGTACTCAATTCAAGTACACAATCATAGTACTCACTTTAAGAATAGGAATTTGGTCATTGGTTTTAATATTTATCTAAGCTTGTTCATATGGATCTAACTAGGAGCTTATAAAAAATAGATAAGAAAGAAAGAAAGAGTTATAATCAGGAGTACAATGTACTCAATTCAAGTACACAATCATAGTACTCACTTTAAGAATAGGAATTTGGTCATTGGTTTTAATATTTATCTTAGCTTGTTCATATGTATCTAACTAGGAGCTTATAAAAAATAGATAAGAAAGAAAGAAAGAGTTATAATCAGGAGTACAATGTACTCAATTCAAGTAACAATCATAGTACTCACTTTAAGAATGGAATTTGTCATTGTTTTAATATTTATCTTAGCTTGTTCATATGTATCTAACTAGGAGCTTATAAAAATAGATAAGAAAGAAGAAAGATTATAATCAGGAGTACAATGTACTCAATTCAATACACAATCATAGTACTCACTTTAAGAATAGGAATTTGGTCATTGGTTTTAATATTTATCTTAGCTTGTTCATATGTATCTAACTAGGAGCTTATAAAAATAGATAAGAAAGAAGAAAGAGTTATAATCAGGAGTACAATGTACTCAATTCAAGTACACAATCAAGTACTCACTTTAGATAAGGAATTTGGTCATTGGTTTAATATTTAATCTAGCTTGTTCATATGTATCTAACTAGGAGCTTATAAAAAAATAGATAAGAAAGAAAAGAGTTATAATCAGGAGTACAATGTACTCAATTCAAGTACACAATCATAGTACTCACTTTAAGAATAGGAATTTGGTCATTGGTTTTAATATTAATCTTAGCTTGTTCATATGTATCTAACTAGGAGCTTATAAAAATAGATAAGAAAGAAAGAGTTATAATCAGGAGTACAATGTACTCAATTCAAGTACACAATCATAGTACTCACTTTAAAATAAGGAATTTGGTCATTGGTTTTAATATTTATCTTAGCTTGTTCATATGTATCTATCTAGGAGCTTATAAAAATAGATAAGAAAGAAAGAGTTATAATCAGGAGTACAATGTACTCAATTCAAGTACACAATCATAGTACTCACTTTAAGATAAGGAATTTGGTCATTGGTTTTAATATTTATCTTAGCTTGTTCATATGTATCTAACTAGGAGCTTATAAAAATAGATAAGAAAGAAAGAAGAGTTATAATCAGGAGTACAATGTACTCAATTCAAGTACACAATCATAGTACTCACTTAAGATAAGGAATTTGTCATTGGTTTTAATATTTATCTTAGCTTGTTCATATGTATCTAACTAGAGCTTATAAAAAATAGATAAGAAAGAAAGAAAGAGTTATAATCAGGAGTACAATGTACTCAATTCAAGTACACAATCATAGTACTCACTTTAAGATAAGGAATTTGGTCATTGGTTTTAATATTTATCTTTGCTTGTTCATATGGATCTAACTAGGAGCTTATAAAAAATAGATAAGAAAGAAAGAGTTATAATCAGGAGTACAATGTACTCAATTCAAGTACACAATCATAGTACTCACTTTAAAATAAGGAATTTGGTCATTGGTTTTAATATTTATCTTAGCTTGTTCATATGTATCTAGGAACTTATAAAAAATGAATAAGAAAGAAAGAGTTATGAATATTTATCTTAGCTTGTTCATGTCTATCTAATGAGGAGCTTATAAAAACAAAGAAAGAAAGAGTTATAATCAGGAGTACAAT
>CM042151.1:30071873-30130748 GCA_023376005.1 Doryteuthis pealeii | reverse complement strand
ATCTGGAAAGGCCCCATTTGATCAATTGGCTGGTCATATCAAACCCTAGTAACAATATGTTTGGACTCAATCGTATACTTGAAATTTCTCATGGCAAACACCCATCCCTTTTTATCATATAGGTACTAGAAGGTGGTGGCTGAGGGTCAATCACTAATATTTATTAATGCACATGAAGTTGATTGCATATAAACTTTGTTCTTGTGAACATTGTTTTTTGATATCATGAAGCATAGAAAATGAACATGTGAACAAAAACAGAAAGTTTAAATATCTAGCTGTTGTTCTGTCCCTGATTAGATTTATTCCGATATTTCGGGTGAGATCACCCTTTATCAAGGTATGATAACTGTGAGTGAAAAAGTGAAATCAAACAAATGTGAGAAAAAAATTGTATATGTTGAAAGGATAAATAAATAAAGGAAAGAAAATGTTGAATGGATAAAATTGATTTAATTTGAGTTACCAACACATGTTTCGGTCAGGAGTTTGTTCATGTACACATGTATTCTATTTATTATTGTTTTAAATATATTTAAAATGATAATAAATAGAATACATGTGTACATGAACAAACTCCTGGTCGAAACACATGTTCGTAAGTCAAATTAAATCAATTTTATCCATTTAACATTTTCTTTCCTTTTATTCATTTATCCTTTCAACATATTGTTGGATTCATTTCCATTTTCAACTTACATATATATATATATATATATATATATATGAAGCACGATTTGACATTAAATAACCCACGTGTTATGCCATTAAACACCAACCAACCAACCAAGCAGCCAATCTTTTGTAGATGGTTTAGATCTATATAAGACAAGTACCTGATGATCGATTTTCTTATCATAAAATTGGCTGCAATTCTAAAAGGACTGTGATGACCATTCAATTTTAAAACGTTTTTATTAATAAAAGTTTTTAAAAAGTGATTTTATCTACAGTCAGTATTCAACTATGTTATCATGGCTTGACTTCATGAATAAAGGTCAAGGAGGGAGTGTATATATATATATTAATATATATATATATATATATGCTGGGTAAATTACTTGTAGCATTTCTAAGAGCAATGGAAAGAGAGAGAGAGAGAGAGAGAGAGAGAGAGAGAGAGAGAGAGAGAGAGAGAGAAAAGATGCTTCATTGTGAGTTGAAGGTGAACAAATGTGTTTAATTTACAATTACTATTCTGTATGCCCCATACTTGAGTCCTTTTCTAATTACAATCTTACATTTTATATATATATATATATATATATATATATATATATATATATATATATAAGAAATGAATAATTTGGCTAGTTAGTTCATTTGTTTATCTGTACAGATTTATATATATATATGTATATATATATATAAAGTTATCTATGTTAACTTTTATATATGAATGTACACACATATGTGCATGTATATGTAAAGAAATTAATAATTTAGCCTGTTAGTTCATTTGTTTATCTATACAGATTTATATATATATATATATATAATGTACACACTTATGTGCATGTATATGTATGTGTGTGTATGTATATACTAACGGATGAGATTTTGAATGTGAAAAAATAGATTTAAAAAACATTGTTTTGGGGATTCTAAGAAAGCAATGATCTTCAGCATTAATAATCAGATAAAAGGCATGAATCCAACGGCTGCCTCAGGGTGGGTATGTAAGGTAAAATAAATTGTGTGGTCCAAGAGGAGTAATCCCCCCCCCTGACAGTACCCGCCTCCTCATCTAAAAGAGGTTTATTGGCCTACTATTTACTCATAGTTGGAGGGAGAATAATTGGATTCATACCTTTCCCAAGGGTATTAGCACTATGGGAAATGCAGACAGCCTCATCTAGGATTTGAAATCTTGTTGCCATCTCTATTTCCTATGACAATAACCATTGCACCCCAAGTGCCTCCTCATATTTTTCTTATAGTTTTTTTATTTATTTATTTGTCATTATAATCTTTTTCATTTTCTACCCTTCTTGTGTTAAACATTGCTTCTTATTACATTCTCTACTATGTCTTCTATCTTTTAATGTCCTATCGGCCATATTGGAGTTCTTCTGTGTTCTTCATGTCAGGTGTTGCCTCTTTCTCTTGTTCTGAGTTCCATTTCTGTTCTTCTAGTTAATCAGAAACATAGAGGTATATTTTGTGTATACATAGTTTTATTCATTTCCTTGATACCATAACTCGCACATGAGGAGAATCAACATGTCTTCCCACAATAGCTCTCTGGTCAGATCTGAGTTAACTAGATTTTTCCCTGGAGTCACTTGGTCACATGACTTCATAAGCCAATGAGAATCTCGTTTCAAGTTAACTTGGGGTTAAGAATTATCAATTAAAACTCTATGAATTTTTCCATCAAGTTACGTTAAATTTTAAATCCTAACTACGCTTCATTACAAAAATTGGTAGGCTTATGCCTATGCATTATGAAACACTAGTACAAACTTTTTTGCTACACTTTTATAACATTACTAACTTTTTTTTTAATATCATAAAAAGCAAATATAAAAAACAATCACTTTAACTATATGAATCAATAATGGTGGTGAAATTTCAGTAGCATGTAGCCCATTTACTTTTAAATTCAGTGCAGTTCTTCTTCTAGTGTGACCTTTTATTTTTAGTCATGACTAGGGAGAGATGGAGTCATGCCTTTCCCAGATGTATTAGTGTGAAGCGAACACAAACTATCTCTGTCAAAATTTGAACTTGGGTTGCCAATTCCATTTTCCATGCCTGCCTTTAACTATTGAACCACCTACACCTAGATAATTACACACACACACACATTCACACACACACACATTCACACACACACACACACACACATATATATATATATATATATATATATATATATATATATATATATATATAATATACATACACATAGATAGATATTTATGAATATATATGTGTGTGTGTGTGTATGTGTGTTATAAACACAAGTTAGCATTATTTTGTTGATATTTCAGTTTTATTTACATCATTGTCCGAACATGTTTGTAAATCTGTCATATAGAACCTAAAGAAAGACAATGGAATTGTATATTTTCTATAAGATAATGTGCCTTGGATACACAAGTTACAACAAAATCATATATTAGTTACTCAATACTAGCATGTTTTGTATAGTTAGATTCAGCCTATATATAGATAGATAGATATTAACAAGCTAAGATAAATATTAAAACCAATGACTAAATTCCTTATCTTAAAGTGAATACTTTGATTGTGTACTTGAATTGAGTACATTGTACTCCTGATTATAACTCTTTCTTTCTTATTTATTTTGTATAAGCTCCTAGTTAGATAGATATGAACAAGCTAAGATAGATATTAAAACCAATGACCAAATTTAAAGACCAATTCCTATTCTTAAAGTGAGAACTATGATTGTGTACTTGAATTGAGTACATTGTACTCCTGATTATAACTCTTCTTTCTTTGTTTTTATAGCTCCTCATTAGATAGACATGAACAAGCTAAGATAAATATTCATAAACTCTTTCTTTCTTATTCATTTTTATAAGTTCCTAGATACATATGAACAAGCTAAGATAAAATATTAAAACCAATGACCAAATTCCTTATTTTAAAGTGAGTACTTTGATTGTGTACTTGAATTGAGTACATTGTACTCCTGATTATAACTCTTTCTTTCTTTGTTTTTATAAGCTCCTCATTAGATAGACATGAACAAGCTAAGATAAATATTCATAACTCTTTCTTTCTTATTCATTTTTTATAAGTTCCTAGATACATATGAACAAGCTAAGATAAATATTAAAACCAATGACCAAATTCCTTATTTTAAAGTGAGTACTATGATTGTGTACTTGAATTGAGTACATTGTACTCCTGATTATAACTCTTTCTTTCTTATCTATTTTTTTATAAGCTCCTAGTTAGATCCATATGAACAAGCAAGATAAATATTTAAAACCAATGACCAAATTCCTTATCTTAAAGTGAGTACTATGATTGTGTACTTGAATTGAGTACATTGTACTCCTGATTATAACTCTTTCTTTCTTTCTTATCTATTTTTTATAAGCTCCTAGTTAGATACATATGAACAAGCTAAGATAAATATTAAAACCAATGACCAAATTCCTTATCTTAAAGTGAGTACTATGATTGTGTACTTGAATTGAGTACATTGTACTCCTGATTATAACTTTCTTTCTTTCTTATCTATTTTTTATAAGCTCCTAGTTAGATACATATGAACAAGCTAAGATAAATATTAAAACCAATGACCAAATTCCTTATCTTAAAGTGAGTACTATGATTGTGTACTTGAATTGAGTACATTGTACTCCTGATTATAACTCTTTCTTTCTTATCTATTTTTATAAGCTCCTAGTTAGATACATATGAACAAGCTAAGATTAATATTAAAACCAATGACCAAATTCCTATTCTTAAAGTGAGTACTATGATTGTGTACTTGAATTGAGTACATTGTACTCCTGATTATAACTCTTTCTTTCTTATCTATTTTTTATAAGCTCCTAGTTAGATACATATGAACAAGCTAAGATTAATATTAAAACCAATGACCAAATTCCTTATCTTAAAGTGAGTACTTTGATTGTGTACTTGAATTGAGTACATTGTACTCCTGATTATAACTCTTTCTTTCTTCTTATCTATTTTTTATAAGCTCCTAGTTAGATACATATGAACAAGCTAAGATAATATTTAAAACCAATGACCAAATTCCTATTCTTAAAGTGAGTACTATGATTGTGTACTGAATGAGTACATTGTACTCCTGATTATAACTCTCTTTCTTTTCTTATCTATTTTTTATAAGCTCCTAGTTAGATACATATGAACAAGCTAAGATAAATATTAAAACCAATGACCAAATTCCTATTCTTAAAGTGAGTACTATGATTGTGTACTTGAATTGATACATTGTACTCCTGATTATAACATCTTTCTTTCTTCTTATCTATTTTTATAAGCTCCTAGTTAGATACATATGAACAAGCTAAGATAAATATTAAAACCAATGACCAAATTCCTATTCTTAAAGTGAGTACTATGATTGTGTACTTGAATTGAGTACATTGTACTCCTGATTATAACTCTTCTTTCTTTCTTATCTATTTTTTATAAGCTCCTAGTTAGATCCATATGAACAAGCTTAGATAAATATTAAAACCAATGACCAAATTCCTATTCTTAAAGAGTACTATGATTGTGTACTTGAATTGAGTACATTGTACTCCTGATTATAACTCTTTCTTTCTTCTTTTGTTTATCTTTTTTTCTTTTTACTAAGCTGCTGCACTCATTCCTTTCATCCTCTCACTCTCCAAAACAACACAATTTACAATGATTTTGTTTGTGTTCTATTATTGACAGGTGAGTGCTCAAGAGGCAGCAGTGCCACCTGTTGGTGAAAAAGATGAAAAGTGCACACTTATGGCCACTGATTACTTCTCCGCCCTGTCCCCTCATACCGATAGTGGGCATGGCTGGAGTTTGGGCGACACTGGACTGGGTGAGGAGGTGCCAGGTATGTCGTAAAGGGGTTATGATATATACGTATACATGCATATGATTACTTGCACTCTGTAAATCTTTCTTGTTAAAACAAAGTAATGGCATGTATCATTTAGATTTTTCGGACTGTTGTCCTCATCACATATACAACAACGTTATATAATGTCTTGCCCAATGTGCCCTCTGGCTATCTTCAGGTGTTTCTTGTCGAACTCAAGAATATTCTTGTGAAACCCAAGAGTCTTCATGTTGTAGTCAGGAGCCTTTATAGAACTTTGAACCAAAACCTTTATTTAATCGATTGGGGTAGAATGTTTTCATTCCGTTAACCATGACCAGGTACAAGTGTTAAGTATTCTGTTATTTTCGCCTGTAGTCAAGATTGAACCTGCAGCCTCCAGATGATTGTCAGAACTGTATTAACTCAACTATTATATCTGTTGAACTATGTGTGTTCAATTGGATATTATGACTGAATTTGAAATTAAGGTTCAATAAGTTCTTAAGCAAACTAGCAAATTCTCAAACCAGAATTAAACTATATCAGTCTCCAGTTTTTCAACTTTACCTGTCTGATAAAAAGGTTTTCAATACAGAACACCTTGTGGATGACATATGAAAAGGATTATATTACATTACATCAATTTTGAAAAAACACTTTATTTTAAAAAATCTTTTGATGAATTTAGTATAAATACACAAAAGATTTATATCCATATGTTGAGACTTATGTAAATGAAAATGCTAAATTTTACCTGTTTTTATATAGAAAATAGAAAAAACTTCTAAATTTAATTATCCATATTAGCAAAACATATGCACCCTTTGGCGCAAGTATTTAAGTTTTAATGTAATAAAATATCATATTAAATTAAAAAGATTAATGAAACTAAATAAGAATAAAACATAGAAATATTACACTTATTTTAATGTTATTTTAATTGATTTCTATATAAAGTAAGTAAGTAAAGTCGTCGGGCGGCCTAATGTCGGTATCAGCCAATCAGCGAGAGAGTCTATCCCCTTTTCACTAGCACTAGACCAAGGAGATTGTTTTGGCATCTGAGGTGGAGCGCCACACCTACCATCAGCTCCTTACTTTACTGCACAGATCCCTGTGCTACTCATAACGCTGAGTTGGCAAGGACCGGTATCGAACTAGGAACCTTTTGGTTTCTAGCCGAACGCTCTACCGACTGAGCTAACCCAGCCATTTCTATATAAAAATTATTATTATTTTGTTATTTTCACCTGTAGTCAGAATTGAACCTGCAACCTCCAGATGATATTTACTTAGAACTGTATTAACTCAACCCTCATATCCGTAGCATCATGTGTCCAACTGGATATTATGATATAAGGCTCCTAAGTTCGACAAGAAAGTTCCCATGTTTGACAAGAAATACCTGAAGAAGGCTGGAGGGCACATTGGCTGAAATGTTGTGCATATGAGCACAACAGTGTGAAACATCTAAATAATACAAATTATGAAGCCATGTCTCAAAAATTCAGGCAAATAAAGTAATGGCAGTTTTGGGAAAACTTAAATTCATAAAGGAGAAATATTCTTAATAAAAATTGGAAATTTTATTTCTGATGAATTATTGTTAAAATATATGAACAAAGTGGCATATTATAGATATAGACTAACAATATATACGTGTGGGTGTATGCATGCATATATATTTCCTTTTGCTCTCTCTCATCTCATCCTCCCCTATTTAAGCAGTTTAAGCTGCTGCTTTGACAGTGTCAGATATTCATGTTATGCTTTATATACATATATCTTTCTATATGCATCTCTCTCTCCTCTCTCTCTCTCTCTCTCTCTCCTCTCTCTCTTTCCTTATATATATATTATATATATATATATATAATAATAATAATAAAGAATAATCAATATCTTGATTAATTCATTGCAATTAAACCCTGAAGATCCTTTATGGTGAAACTTAAGTAGGTTATTTCTATATATACCTTTATAATATAATATATATATAATATTATATATATATTAGGACTGGTTTTGCTCAGTCGCTAGAGCATCCTGGTAGGAACACAAGGTTCTAGGTTCAATACCGACCTTGCCAACTCAGCATATGAGAAGCATAGGGATCTATGCAATAAAGTGAGGAGCTGATAGTACATGTGGCACTCCATCCCAGATGCCAAAACAATCTCCTTAGCTTAGTGGTAGTGAAGAAAGACTCCCTCACCGTCTGGCTGATACCAACTCTAGGTCACCCAACGACTTTTTATGTATATGTATAATGTATGTGTATACATATGCGTGTTGTGTAATGGTTACCCTCACAGGAAAGATATGAATCCAACAATTCTCCTTCAGCTAAGTGTAAAATATAATGATTCTTTCTCACACCTGTCTCTATCTGCCATTGCTTCTGGCAGGTCTTCTGCACAGAATCCAGTATCTGTGCAGAGTTGATTAATATAGATTTTTGCTGGCTAGTCCACACTGGTGTGTCCATGTGTAGTTGTCCATTGGATAATGTCACTTATGATCTCGTTATTCTCCAGAAGTGTCCAGCATGTTTTGTCCATCTTACCCAGTTGGTTTGTGTGATAGGAGGCAAGTAGCCATACAGTTGCTTTCTTGTGGAGTGCTGCTTCCAAGATTTTTTCAAGATAGTACACAGCATCCATGTCTAGCTTTTTCTCTAAGTGTTTTGTTTGAGTCTAAATGGTACAGCCATACAGTAGCATTGACACGGCTATGGCTTGGAAGAATTTTCACTTTATCTTATCAGAGAGAGCAGCTTTCCATATGATTCATAATCTATCTATAGTAGTTGATGACTTTCCTATGCATATATTAACATTACTTTCTGTAGATGAGATATTGCTACTTAGGTATGTGAACTGGTTTACTAATTTCTGGTGAGCTTGGTGTCTCTCAGTACATGGCATAGCATCTGGAGCTGTCGAATTGTGTTTTATGTTACCAAAATATTGCAAAACTTTTGACTCATCCTTCCATAAATGTACAATGAACACAACACCAGTATTTTTTTTTTTTAACTATTAGGCCGGTTTAGCTCAGTCAGCGGTAGAGTGTTTGGCTGTGAACCTCAAGGTTCCTGGTTCGATACCGGCCCTCGCCAACTCAGCGTACGAGAGTACAGGGATCTGTGTTGTAAAGTGAGGAGCAGATGCTAGGTGTGGCGCCCTGCCTCAGATGCTAAAAACAATCTACTTGGTCTAGTGCTAGTGAAAAAGGGATAGATTCCCTCGCTGTCTGGCTGATACCGACTTCAGGCCACTCAGACGACTTTTTTTTAATCATCAAACAGTCTAGGATAAGAACTCCTCATTCAACCCAGTTGTACTCTTAAAAATTGCCCTTGTGCCACACCCGGCCTGTAATATAGGGGTGATGAAATATGTACATTGAGACAGTACAAGTTCATCACAATTATTATAGTTTTGTTTATTTTGTTTTACGGCATATCAACCTCAGTGGGTCATTTAATGCCAATAAAGTCTTGAAATAAATTGATTCTTAATGGATACTCAATTTTTTTAATTCTGATACCGACTTTAGGCCACCCTGACGACTTTACTTATTCATTTTACGTATAGAATTAAAAGAACTTAAATAACATTTTTTAGATTTCTTTTTTTTATATCTCAGCAAAAAGACGTTGATAGAATTTGAGAATATTTTTAACAGAAAACTGTCTGGAATAAATTAACTTCTTACAAATTTATGCCATATGGTTTCACTGAGTCTCATTTCTGATTCAGCATTGTGCACTGTGAAGGAAAAATCTATTAAAGACTTGCTTCTGGACACTCGTTCCCCTCTTTTGAGGCATTATTCACTTGTTAATAAGGATGCCTTTCACTTTTTTTGCTTCTTCTGTGTTACGTTGATTAAATTCTGGCTGCAATACAACAAGCATCAATGATCTGCCTTTCTTATCTTGATCGTACATCCAAGATATTTAGATTTCCAAATTAAATATCTTGGATGCTTATTAGTAATTCACAACTGACATACGCTCTACTGAGACACTCAATGAAATATTCCTTTGAAAATGACAAATTAAAGAAAAAAAAAACTTGAAAAAAACGTTCAGGTAAAATAGCTGTTATCCATTTATCATAGACTGTTTCTATGTGTGTGTGCACATATATATATATATATGTGTGTGCGTGTATATATGTGTGTGTGTGTTTTTGTATATATATATGTGTGTGGTGTGTGTGTGTGTGTGTGTGTGTGTGTGTATATATATTTATCCAAGTCTATCGCTTTCATTGTATCTTTGTGTATATATATATGTGTATGTGTGTATGTGAAGGAGAAATGATGAGAAATGTATATAAAAAGGTGAGAAATGTATGTATATATATTTATTCATGTACGTATGTATGTTTCTATGTATATGTATTTATCCCAGTCTATTGTATTCATTGTATCTTTGAGTATGTATGTATATATCTATCTATCTTAGCAAGTATTTCAGTCAATTGCTCTCTTGCTCTTGTCTCTTCTCTCTCTCTCTCTCTCTCTCTCTCTATATATATATATATATATATATATATATATATATATATATTCTATCTATAATAACCTTTTATCTATACTAGCTTGTTTCTATCTATTGATATGTTATTAGCATGTAGATACGGCCAACGCCCGGGGTCCAGTGACTAACATCGTTGATCCCAGGGATCCATCCCCCCCAGGCAACACCTGTCCCCTTGATTTAAAGGGGCAGGGCTGAGTTTATTGCCCAGTGCCTGAGGTGCCCTCCTTGAGGGGGAATGCCAAAGGGATCAACGCATTTTTTTCACCCACCACCCATGAGTCACAACTTGTGGGTGATCCCACATTAATATGGCCTTGTGTCTAACCTGTACACATGGGGTACATGGTAGATAATTTGTTTCTATCTTTTGATCTATCTATCTATCTATCCTGGAGACAGAAAAGGATGATGAAAAGTTCTTGTCCTGAATGACCCTAAAATATTATTTTTTGAAGGGTTAAAGAAAATTGAGACTCATGTGCCAAGTGTGTTGACCTTTGGGTCAAATATATGAAAATATTTTTCATGGGTCAAGATCATTCCTTTCTTGATGAGATGTTTCAGCACCTGTTTCTACCTTAGTAAATAGTAATATTTAATAGACTTATTTTTGTCGATTTTTGTTATGTCCCACTGAATCTTTTTCATAGTCCTTGCTTTTTATGTATCACTCTCTAGTGATATAATTACATGTGTAATTAATTTTGTGATTAAAGCTGAGTTCAAATCTTGGGTGAGACTGCTTGTGAGCATAAATCTGTTAATTTCTATAACTCCAACCTAAAAAAGGGGAACCACTCTGATTGACTGATAAATTATTTATTTATTTATTGATCTACTAGGAAAAAAGAAGACGGGGTTAGGGTTAGGATTAGGGTTAAGGTTTAGGGTTAGTTTAATGGGAAAATAATGGGTAGATTAATTAACAGATAAAATGCCCCTTTTTTAGGTTGGAGTTATAGGAAATAACCCATAAATCTATCTCTTCTCCACCCCACCTCGATCTATGGGTAAATAGAACAGACTGGGTTATTTAGCTTTGTTTAGTCATCAGTCTAGGGGAAGGAGAAATAATTAAAACCAGTTGTACACTTAAAAATTGCCCTTGTGCCAATATATACATTGCAGAGATGCTAATAAGAATGCGTCCTGCATTCCTGACTGACGCATAAAAATCTAAAAAGAGGCAGTAAAATCATATCCATGCATCCCAGTGTCTTTCTCTTTTCTTCCCTGCCATTTCAAGCTAACTGTAAATAGTTTCTCAGAAATGAATTATACAAGATAGGTTACAAGGTAGGAGTTAGATGGCCTATTTGTTTCCCCAGAACATAAATAAAATCCTTACAATTTATTAAGAAACTTTAGTTGGGACCCAGAAATTTTCCTGGGGACTCATTCAAGGCAAATATTGCATCCCAGGATGCACTAATTCAAAAAGCTATCAGCATATTGAGACAATACAAGCTCATCACAATTATTATAATTTTTTACAAGAGAAACTTACTAAATTGCTAATTATAGAGTACTTTCCCTTATTTATACCTTATTTATAGGGCCGGTTAGCTCAGTCGGTAGAGCGTTCGGCTAGAAACCACACAAGGTTCCTAGTTCAATACTGGCCCTTGCCAATTCAGCGTATGAGTAGCACACGGATCTGTGTGGTAAAATAAGGAGCAGATGATAGTGTGGCACTCCACCTCAGACGCCAAAAACAATCTCTTTGGTCTAGTGCTAGTGAAAAGGGGATAGACTCCCTTGCTGACTGATTGATTGACTTTAGGCCACCCCCGATGACTTTACTTTTTTTTTTTTCCTCCTTATTTATTTATTCATCAATCTATTTATTTGCAAATCATTATTTTTTTTTAAATAGGATCTGACTTGACATTGAGCTTAATGACCGCTAGCGGCGGCTTTTAAGACATCAAAAGAAATTCAATTTTCTTAAATGATACACTGTTGTACAAAAGCAGATGGTTAACGCAGTATGATAAAAAGTTGCAATAAAAAGCAGAGTTAAAAAAAGAAAATGTTGAAAATGCGTTGGAAGGTAAGGAGTAAGTTAGTAGATTGTGTTAGTGAATAGAGGCTGGGATGTTATTAAGAAAAGGGGATGGGCATGCATCATCCACCTGAGCCTGGGGAGTACCGTAAATATTGAAGAACAAAAGACGGTAAATTCAGTAATACTTATAAACTATTCAGAATCATACAAAAAAAGATCATATATATATATTAGTTTATTATATAAGTTCTTACAAAGCCACTTCTATCAAATCTTCAGATTAAAAGGATCTAAGAGATAAGTTCCAGTTTCTTTTTTTTTTTTTAGCTTTTTTTATACTGGTGTACCCAAATTCAAGACAAATAAGTTTTTATTTTTTTTTTGTTGGCAAAAAAAAAAAAGCATTACAATATATATATATATATATATAATATATATATATATATATATAGACACAAATATTCGTCAAAATTCTTCTCATCTCTTTCTCTGTGTATATATATATATATATATATATATATATAATATATATATATATATACAGAGAAAGAGATGAGAAGAATTTTGACGAATATTTGTGTATCTATAGATACAGACATATACATGCCTGTATGTAAAAATATATGTGAACACACCTATGTACATATATATATAGAGAGAGAGGGGGGAGAGTTTTATTGCCACTTATATATATGTGTATATCTATAGATACAGACATACACATCTTTGTATGTAGAAATATGTATACACACATGCATATATATATATATATATTGTATTTCCTGCATATATATATGGAGGGAGAGAGAGAAAAAGGCAAGGGAATTTTGACGACCACATATAGATGTGTGTTGCTGTAGATATACAGACACACATATCTTTGTATGTAAAAATATGAACACACACACACACACACACACACACACACATATATATAGACAGACAGACAGACAGATAGACAGACAGACAGAGACAGAAAGAAAGAAAGAGTGTAACAGAAATCAAAATAACATATTTCTACTTGTTATTTTCTGTTTTCAAAATCCTTTAGTAGCAGCTTATGCTAGGATCACAGTGGCAGCAGAGTCACTGTGAGGGGTTTAAAGTAGGCAAAGAGGTAACCAAATTACTTTTTTTTGTAACACAATTAGTATTTTCTCTTCATTTTAAGAATTAATATATCTTAAATACAATTATTATCAGGTTGCAAATTGAACTGGAAATTGCTTTATTCTCTAAGAGCATTTTAACACTATTGTGCCTATAAAAATCTTAGATAACAACCGTCTCCAGATCTGCATTTCATTGAAGCTCAGACTACAAATATAGGAGAAATGCAAGTACCATTGCATGTTTGCATTAAATTAAAATTTTAAGAATTAAAAATAAATAATTAAAATAAAAAATATGAAAAAAATTTCAAGAATTAAAAGATTTTTTTCTATTGAAAATATTGAGATATTCTGATTTTGAGTTTTGAAATTCCTCTTAATATAAACATCCTGATTTGCTGTGTCATCTGTCAATAGGTGACCTCAACACTCTTCTCCATCAAAACCTTCCTACTATAGCCATTACACCACAAGCACTTCCATATACAAACTTAGGAAAGCAAGTTGCATAAAGCTTCAGATATTTTGCTACAGTTTTTTTTATTTTGTCCTATATATATATCCAAGTCAAATTTTTTTATATAATTTGGTACATGCTAGTTTGTGACATGTATTTCACATGACTGAGGCATGTGGTTAATGGAAATGGACTGGTCAACGCAAGTTCAAATCCTGGATGTGGCTGTTTGCATTTCACATAGTACTAATACCCTTAGGAAAGGTATGCATCCAACTACTCTCTCTCCAGAGTAAATAGTAGGGCAGACTGGGATCTTTAACTTTGGCTAGCTAACTAGTCTAGGAGAAGGAAAACTCTGAATTCAAACTTGTTAAGATTGTTAAGAAATTGACCTTGTGCAACATCCTGCTCAATCAGTGTGGTTGATAAATATATATCACATGAATGAAGCAGCTCAAGACATGGAAGGTACCTGCTGTGGTTGTTGGTGCCCTGACACATTTTGCATTGCTTCACACCATATCTAAATTGAAAGCTGCACACCTGTGAACCCATCTGCTTTTTTAATTCACCCTGCCAAAATTTCATTCACCTTCAGGAGTCTTTTTGGACCACTTTGAAAATAGCCCTTGTCTAAATGTATAAGCAATACTTGGTACCATTATAGTATGTGGCCTGCCTTTTGAATGTGGCCTACGAAATCATGTCTCTCTTATAGTATGTGGCCTAACATAAAAAGCATATTATAAGGTTATAATAATAAATGCTAACCCTAACCCTAACCCTATTTCAGAATTTTAGAATATTTTAGAATTAAATAGATCTCGTAGTTCATGTAAATTATGGATAAATTCTTTTTTTAATTATTCTTAATTACATTTCTTGAAATTGAATATATGTGAAAAATAATTAGTTACAATAAATTGCCTACTACTTATATCTATAAATATACTCTTACTGAGGTAGGACACATTCAAACTGGATAGGCCACATACTATAACAGAATCAAAAAGGTGGGTGCCCAATACTTTATAGATATAGCTCTCCTGATTTCCTGTATGAGCAAAGCAAATTAATATGTAAATATTTTGTTCTGTTCAGAGATTCAACCAGTTTTAATCTGTTCCTTTTGGTTGAACCGTTATTGTATAGATTATAAAATACTGAGATTCTGATTTTCTTTTTTTTTTTTATTATATTATTTTTTTATTGATTGGTGCAGGCTCTATTTCCATGCGACTCCCAAGGCAAAATATTCCAGCACTTTTCTCTGGGGGAATTACTCCATATCAGCTGCTCCCATGCTATAGAGACCCTCATCTATTTTGATAGATTATTTTGCAAGAAAGATAGAAAGAAACTTTTTTTTTCTTTCCTTTGAGTGACATGCAATCAGATATCACTAAATTTAAACACACTCACACACACACACACGCACACACACACACACACACACAAATGTACAACCACATATATTTACACATGTACACACATGTACAACCACATATATGTACACACACACACATGTACAACCACATATAAGTACACATGTACACACATGTACAACCACATATATGTACACACGCACACACATGTACAACTGCATATATGTACAGACACACATATGTACAACCACATATGTGTACACACACGCACACATATATATATACATAATTACAAATTTGTCAAGCACACATGCACACAAATGTATACAAAGGATATATATATATATATATATATATATATATATAAAGTTATATTTATGTATATGTATATTAATGCTATAAAGGATATATATTTGTGTGTGTGTCTGTGTATTTGTATATGTGCATCTGTGTGTATATAATTGCTTATGTAAACATTTATATACATATTTACCAACCCCTCCACATAAGAAAGATATGACACAAGGTCAATCTCTTAAGTGGAGCTTAACAAGTTTGAAATCAGAGTTTTCCTTCTCCTAGACTGGTTGCTTAACCAAGGTTAAAGAGCCCAGTCTGTCCTACTATTTACCCATAGCTGGAGGGAGAATAGTTGGATTCATACCTTTCCCAAGGATATTAGTGCAAATATGTGAAATGCAAACAGCCTCGTCCAGGATTGGAACATGTCTCACCATATCCATTTCCTACAACAGTAAACCATATATATATATATATATATATATATATATATATATATATATCACAGATTTTGCCAATCCATGAAGCAACCAAATATATTTACTTCTGGATTAATTAAAATCGATTTAAAAAGTGCTCAATAAAAAGAGCTAAATATACGTTTTAAAAGCGAATTGTTTAAATATTCTGAGTGCAGTTTCACGCAGTAGTGAATCTTCAGGGAAACTGCAGTCAGAATATTTCAAACCATTCGCTTTTAAAACGTATATATATGTGTGTGTGTGTGTGTGTGTGTGTTTACACATACATTTATATACACATTTACAAAGCCATGTGTAGACATTTAAGTAAGCATAGCATAGTAGTTATCATCCCAACTTAAGACATGTGGATACAATCTCCCTGAACATCAGGTGCATCAAACTCAGTCATGAGTTTTTACCCTGTTTTATTTTATTTTATATGTGATAATAATGTGATACTGCTCTGAATTCTTGTGCATAGAGCAATATATCTTATTTATTTAGACTGTTTGTTAATAGTAAATTTTAATTATAATTGTATAAATATATATACATACATACACACACACACAGTCTCTAATGTACAATTCTATTTGTTATTGTTCTAGTTTTAATTCTATCATCATCATCATGTCGCGCAAGTAGCAAGGATATCCATGACAATCTCTTGCCAACCTGGGAGGTCTTCTGCGCAGCATCCAGCATCCTCACATAGTTGGTCAATGTAGGTCCTTGCTGGACCCACATTAGCATGCCCATGTGTTGGCTTTCACAGAGAACATCACTTATGAGCTTTCCTTGCTTCTTCAGCAGAGTCCTGCATGGCTAGTCCGTCATACTCGGATGGTTTGTGAGATGGGGGGCAGGTAGTTATACAGCTGCTTCCTTGTGGGATGCTGTTTCCATGACTTGTTCAAGACTGCATGCAGCATTCTTGTGCAGCTCCCATCTAGCTTATTCTCAAGGTGCTTCGTTAGGGTCCAAGTGGTGATATAACCACAGCCTGGAAGAATTGTCGTTTAGCTTGTTAGTGAGATCGGATTTCCATATGACTGATAATTTGTTTGTGGCCAACCATGCCTTTCCTATTCGTGTATATAATTATTGTATTATTACTTATTATAACAGTAATTAGACAAATAATCTTCTTATGAAAATGCTTTGTCTAAGTAATATATAGATAAATAGATATGAACATACAATAAATAGAGATATCAGACCAGAAATGGGCAGGTAGCCCAGTTGTCACAAGCCTACTATTTTTAGCGTTCTATTTCTCGTTGTAAAGCCAAAAGAACAACCTTTAATAAAGAATATCTATCTATTTATCTATACATATATAAAGGGCAGTTGTGTATATGTGTATGTCCAGAGGAAACTTCGAAAATAAAACAATTAACGACAAAGTAAAATATATATATATATATATATACATTAACTGTTACCAGGGCTTAGTTTTTGAGCAAAAATAATGGAGATTTGATTTATATTTGGAAAATATTTAAAAATTAAAATTTGTATAGTAACAGAAAGTAATTGAAATATGATGTTGATTGATTGAATTAATCGCCTCATTTATATTGCATTTTTTTTTTAATTGTAAATTATTGAATTAAAATCTCTTACTATATTGTTATATATTTACGTGGGGATTTTTATGGGGCATCCAGTGAGGATATAACTTGTGATAGGTAATAATGGATCTGCGAGACTAACTTAAAAAAAATCTCCCCTCTACCTAGGTGACTCCGAGTAGCCACTTCTAGTTATAAAGAAAGCAAGAGGGTTACATTTCCTTTCTGGCTTGTGTTCATTACCAGCTTATTATTTTGAGGGGTCATTTTCTCACTTTTGGTAAGGAAAAATTACAAAGAGACTCAAGAGGGCTATATTTCCTTTCTGGCTTGGGCTTATGACCAGCTTTGCAAGGACTTGGATAGGCATAAAATACCACAATATATAGGTACATAGATGTCAGATCAGAGGTGGGCCAGTTGTCATAAGCCTCCTATTTTCAAGGGAGTATTTCTCCTAGTAGAGGCAAAGAGACAACCTTTCTGGCTTGGGTTCCTTACCAGTGAAGCATGGGCTTGGATAGGCATGACCATACTACAATACATAGATCAATAGGTAGATATGAACATACAGGATGGACAGATAGATAGATATGAATATACAATTGATTGGTAAATAGATAGATTGTTGATAGGGTCTGTATGGTATATGTAGATATAAATACTGATAGATAGATGCCAAACCAGAAGTGGGCAGATAGACCAATTGTCTTAAGCCTATTATTTTGAGGGGTCATTTTCTCTTGGTAGAGGTAACTTTTATATAGATTGTCAAGATGGTTATATTTCTTTTCTGGCTTGGACTAATTACCAGCTTTGCATGGGTTTTGATAGGCATGAGCATACTACAATAGATTGATATATAATTGATAGATATGAATATATGATAGATTGTTAGGTATGAATATATGATAGATAGATTGATAGATATTAATATACAGTAGATAGATAGATAGATATGAATATACAATAGATATATATAGAGAGAGATAGATAGATAGATATGAATATACAATAGATATATATAGAGAGAGATAGATAGATAGATAGAATATACAATAGATATATAGATAGATATGATAGATATATATAGAGAGATAGATAGATAGATATGAATATACAATAGATAGATAGATAGATATGAATATACAATAGATAGATTGATAGATATGAATATACAATAGATAAATAGATAGATAGATAGATAGATATGAATATACAATAGACAGATAGATAGATAGATAGATATGAATATACATAGATAGATATATAGATAATATACAATAGATAGATAGATAGATAGATAGATAGATATGAATATACAATAGATAGATGATAGATATGAATATACAATAGATAGATATGAATATACAATAGATAGATAGATAGATAGATAGATAGATAGATATGAATATACAATAGACAGATAGATAGATAGATATGAAGACCAGAAATGGGCAGGTGGACCAGTTGTCTTAAGCCTATTATTTTAAGGTTTCATTTTCTCTTGGTAGAGGCAAAGTTACAACTTTTGGTAAAGAATATTTTATAGATGATCAAGGGGGCTACATTTCCTTTCTGGCTTGGGCTCATTACCAGCTTTGCATGGGGTTTGATAGGCATGAGCATACTACAATAGATTGATATATAATTGATAGATAGGAATATACAATAGATAGATAGATAGATAGATATGAATATACAATAGATAGATAGAGATATGAAGATAGATAGATATGAATATATGATATATAATTGATAGATATGAATATATGATAGATAGATAGATAGATAGATATGAATATATGATATTGATAGATATGATAGATTGATAGATAGATAGATAGATGCCAGATCATAAGCCAGTTGTCATAGCCTCCTATTTTCAGGGGTCTGTTTCTCCTGGTTAAGGTAAAGAAACAACCTTTGGTAAAGGATATTACAAACTATCAAGAGGTCTACGTTTCCTCTTTGGCTTGGGTTCATTACCAACCTTGCTTGTACTTGGATAGGCACAAACATACTATGATAGATTGATACATATATGAATAAAGTACAATAGCCAGATATATAGAATATAAAGCATATCATGAAAGGAAAAATAAAACAAGGCATAAATTTCCGTATTTTTGATCTGATATAAAACAAAGAATAAATAAACAAATAAGAGAAAGGAATTATTTTGAGCCAAGATGAAAGAAAAGAACTAATTTTCTTCTCTTTAGTTTTTCTTTCACTTTCACTTTCTCTTTCTCTTTCTCTTGTGAAAACTGAAGGTGATATTGGGAGGTTTTTTAAAAGAGTTTCAGACACGGTAGCCCATTGTACAAAGCCGCCATCTATCATGTCAAATATATGAATTATGAAGTTGGGTCCGTGCTTATAATTCTTATGGCTTTACTCAGTAAAGAAGTCTGCTGATAAAAGGAAACAAAAAAGGAACAAGAAACAAACGTCTCCACCCTCCTCTAAAAAAAAAAAATAAATAAAATAAAATAAAAAAAATAAAAAAACAAACATCTGGACTTGTCCCTCTTATACTATAGTAGCCATTAATTACGTGGGTACAGAATAAATTTTTTTTTTACCTCGTTTTTTTTTTTTTTTTTATCAAAAAAGTCTTTGAAAGAGGAAAGAAAAAAGCCATTATGATCGCACGGTGATATTGATTAATTGTTAATGTTAGAAACAAATTGCAAAGGGATGCTGTTTGCTTTGTAAATAGCAGTTAGATGCGTTGCTGAGTTAAGAGAACAATGAGATGAAAAAGGAGAGACCGACACTCTCTCTCTCTTAGGCAGTCACAGAAGCAGACTCACAACCCAATCATATGAGGACAGGTACCCGCACAACCACCCACAACCACAACCACCCCAATTGATACATCCCTGGTTTAGGAATGGAGGAAGACAGCTCTCTTACATTCTTTTTCACTCTCTGTCTATCTATTGAATTTCTTATTCTCTCTCTGTCTCTGTCTCTGTCTCTCTCTCTCTCTCTCTCTCTCTCAACCTTTTATTTTCTCTTTTTCTCACAATCTTTCCTTTTTTATCTCTCTTTCTCTCCTCTCTCTCTCTCTCTCTCTTTCTCTCTCCCTTCTCTCTCTTTCTTGCATATGCATTTAGATATAAATGCACATACACATGTTAAAAAGTATATTGCATATTCACAGTGGATTGTTATACCTATGTATAGCTCAGTCGGTAGAGCACTCACCATGGAATTTGATACTGGTAATCTGATCAGTGCAGTAAAGTGGAGAGCTGATGGTAGGTGTGGCACTACACCGAAGCAAAAAGAATCTCCCTGGTCTAACGCTAGCAAAAATGGGAATAGACCCCTTCACTGTCTGGCTGATACCGACAATAGGCCACTCCACCCACTTACTTTTCTTATACCATACTTGTATGAAGTTGAGTATATGGTCAACATATTTCAGAAAAGCTTACCAATACAATTCTTATGCACACATATATTAGAGTGTATGTATGCGTGCACGCACACACACACATTAGCATCTATATGATTGTCCCAACCATATTGCTTTTATGGAAACCCCAATATATATATATATATATATATATATATATATATAATATATATATATAGGGTATTTGCCTAGGAGTATATCTCCCAGTTATTCACAAGTATCAGGTGAAAGCTATACATGAATTCCAATCTTTTCTAGAATTACTTTGCTGTAGGAGCTGCTCCTAGCAGAAAAAAGATTTAGAGTTAAAAAAAGTGCAAAGAAGATACAGAAACAAAATTATAGTATATATATATATATATATATATATATATAAGAAAAACCAAAAATTTTAGTGGATATATTTTTCATATAGGATAGTATGCAAGCATAATGTTTCATGGTTTTTTTTTTGTTTGTTTTAATAAACCATCTTCAGGGCATATGACAGATGTTAAATGCTTCATCTGAAAAATATTTTCAAATGGAAAAATATTTCAAAATTTGAAAATAATTTTTACTGTTGTTTTGTTTTGTTTTTTTTTAGATGTCATATTACATAGAAAAATCAGCTTATAAAGTATCTATTACTGCGAATACTTTATTATCATTATTCAATGTTGATATCACTGTTTTTATATATATATATATATATATATATATATATATATATATATATATAGGCATCTCACATGGTGTAATGGTTAGCGAGCTTGATTAGCAGACCATTGGTAGTGAGTTTCGATTCTCACTGGGCGTCCCATACTTCCGGCCTTGTGCCGTCTATGAGAAGTTGGAATATCGTCTCAGACACTGATGAGATATGTACATCATTAGATCTAATGTAGGAAGAGTTTTACACTAAAAAAAAGACAAGAAGTAGACGATTTCCCATAGAAACTATTACAGTTGCAGACTACACAGATGATCTAGTGCTTCTTACAAATACACCTGAAAATCTCTGCTGCATAGCCCAGCGCAGGCAGCAAGAGGTATTGGCCTCTATATGAACTCAGATAAAACAGAGTTCATATGTTTTAAACAAGATGGAGCCATCTGCACATTCCATGACAAGCCTCTGAAATTAGTAGACCAGTTCACATACCTTGGTAGCAATATCTCATCTACTAAAAGTGATGTCAATATACACATAAGAAAGGTGTGGACTGCTATAGACAGATTATTGATCATTTGGAAATCTAATCTCTCTGATAAGATAAAAAGATAATTTTTTCAAGCTGTAGCCATCTGTACTACTGTATGGCTGCACCACTTGGAATTTAACATAAAAAAAAAGAAAACAAAAAGCTAGATGGGAACAAAACAAGGATGCAGTGTGCTATTTTGAACAAATTCTGGAAACAGTACCCCACAAAAAATCAGTTGTATGACCACTTACCCCCTATCTCACAAACCATCCAAGTAAGATGAACAAGACATGCTGAAAATTCTGGAAGCAGCAATGATGACTTTCTCCTGTGTATACATACGCATGAACACACCAGTGTTGTCTGACCAACCAAAAGTAATATACACTGTGCAGACACTTGATGCTGTGCAGAAAACATGCCAAGTGGACTTGATGGGTATGGTTGGGGAGAGAGAGTCATAGGAACTGTGCTGTCAGCACAACCTTATGATGATGATGATGATGATGATGATGATGATATGGAAAAGGGACATAGTAGTTCTAGTAACATAAACAGTGTTTTATTTATTTATTTTTTATTTTGTAACAAGCAATGTTTTTATCTTGCCTTTTAGAGATTTCTTATATATAATCTGTTTTCTGTGGATGATGTAAATAAACATTGAAATATCAAGAAAATTATCAGTGACAATTTCTTTTAAACTGAATATTTATTTAATTATTAAAAATGTTTTTCATACAAGATAATCCTTTATTTCTATACTAGAAAGCGGCTACCCGGCATTGCCTGGGTAGAGAGGGGGATAATGAAAAGATAGTCTCGCAGATCCATTGATTGTATTAGTCGTGCATAATTTATGTTTTTAATCACTAACGCCACCAATGACTTTCCCTTCTTTTCTATTCAAATCCTAATTTTTAAATATCTTCATGAATATGAATAAAATCTTCATTATTTTTGCACAAAAAGCAAGCTCTGGTGATAGTGAATGTGTATATTATATATATATTTACTTTATATTAATATATTTTCGTAGTTTTCTCTGACATACATATATACACACAACTGCCCTTTATATATGTATAGATAACATTCATGGGACTCACATAGTAGGAAAACTTTGAATTTTTATTGTAAATTGCTCTACTTATAATGTACTGAGCACTTTTTACTTGTCATTCTATTATTATTATTATTTGAAAACACACTCACACACACATTTTATATATATATATATATATATATGAAAAATAGATGGAAATTAATCCGACAGTATGAAATTTAACATTTTGAAAAAACATATGATGTTTGTTATGTGATTGCTGACAGATCTGTTTCGACCAAATCGATAAGTTGGTCTTCATCAAAGAGCGACATAGATGGGAAGAAAGATATCCATTAAAAAGACTGTTTACAAAAAACGAACGCTGAATTCAACTGCTGAAATTTTTGAAAAATGCATGTTCTGTTTTAAAAATAAAATAAATTCTATTTTTAATTTTTTTAAATCAGAAGCATTATAGTTTATAAGAAAACTCAAAAGAGTTTGTTGTAAAAATATATAAAAAATAAATAGTATATATTTCAGCTGTTAAAAATATACAAGTCCACATTGTAATTTGAAGAAAGATGTTAAGAGTTCCAATTCAGCGTTAGTTTTTTGTAAACAGTCTTTTTAACGGATATCTTTCTTCCCATCTATGTCGCTCTTTGATGAAGACCAACTTATCGATTTGGTCGAAACAGATCTGTCAGCAATCACATAACAAACATCATATGTTTTTTTCAAAATGTTAAATTCACATATATATATATATATATATATATATATATATATAGAGAGAGAGAGAGAGAGAGAGAGAGAGAGATTATATGTATGTGAGTGTGTGTGTAGGTATAAAACATATATATTTGTGTAAAGACAATTAAAATTTATTTGTTCAGTAATAGGTGCATAATAATGATATTCAAGTGTGAGTCAAAAAGTAATGCCATTTTTAGGACAGGTATAATTACCAACATAGGAACATATATCCTACGTCAAAATGAAGCTGGTCCTCTGTGGATCACATCCCTACTTCTCCACTTAGTCACCATTTCTCTCAATAGCAATGTTCCACCTTCAAATGAGAGCATGTATCCCTGCCACGTAAAATTCTGTTGACTGTTCTTTGAGCCACTTCTTCACTACAGATTTCACTTCTTCATCACTGGAAAAATGTTTGCCTCTCAAACCCTCTTTCATGGAGCCAAAGAGATGATAGTCTGAAGGCTTTACTGCATCCTCCAAACTCACCAAATTTAATCTGGTGAGTTTGGAGGATGCAGTAAAGTTGTTCACCTGAATGAGGGATTTTCTCCCTTGTCTGGATGCTTTTGTGTGTTGTCGAGCATTGTCATACAGACGAAGGATATTGTCAATTGGCAAGTTGGGTCTTAGTTGTTGGATACTTGCTCTGAGTCTCGTTAGGGTCTCAATGTAGGCCTTAGTTTTAAAATAAAAAAAAAATCAAATGAAATAAAGAAAATAGCATTACTTTTTTACTCCCCCTCGTGTATATTTATCCTTTTCTATCACTCTCTCCTTATCTATTTCTTTCTCTCCCTCTCCTTCTCCTTCTCCTCTCCTCTCCTTCTCTCTCTCCCTCTCTCTCTCTATCAACCTTTTATTTTCTCTTTCTTTCTCACAATTTTTCCTTTTTTTCTCTCTCTTTCTCTCTTCCTCCTCCTCCTCTCACTCTCTCTCTCTCTCTCTCTCTCAACTTTTCTATCACTCTCTCCTTATCTATCTCTTTCTCTCCTCCTTTTCTCTCAATCTGTTTTAATATCTTTCTCTCCTCCTTCTCCTCCTCTGTCAACTTTTCCTTTTCTCTTTCTTTTTCTCAATCTCTCCTTTTCTCTCAACACCCCCTTTATCTCTCCCTCTTTTTCATTTAAATAGATATAACTAAAAAGCATTTATTCTATTTGTACGTTATATATACAATACATTATTATTATTATTTTATTATTATTCTTTGTTCATCATTATTCTGAAGGAGGATAAAGAAATTTACTTGTCGAACATTCAAATATACCATTTGCTATTTTCTTTCAGTCTTTCTTTCCTCCCATTTCATTCATTCATTCATTTATTCCTTCTTCCTTTCTTTCATTCATTCATTCATTCATTCAAGCTTTCTTCCTTCCTTTTTATCTACTACTTTCTACTCTCATTCTTACCAATTTTATGTGCTCGCTTACGCATGCATGCATGCACGTACATTTAAAGAAAAACGTAATAAATAAATAAATAAATAAATAAAATAAAGACCTAAAAAAATAGGGAAAATTTAAAAAAAAAATAAAAAAACAACTTCTCAGCGTGTAGCTTTATCATTTTCCCCTCAGTAACACGTTTCTCCCCCCCAGACCTTCTCTAAACTATCACCCTCCAACTTTTTCAAGTTGGAGCAAAAGATAAAAATTCCTACCTCCCCGTCTCCTCTTTATTCACTAAACCGTCTTATCTCATTGTTACTTTCCCTGCTATTATTTCACTTGCTCCATAGTCTTAAACAGCAATGTTGCATATGTATATATATGTAGAGAAAGGCTGGATGTATCTATCAGTGTGTGTGTGTGTGTGTCCGTTTATGTGTGTATGTACATGCATGTGCATTCATTCATTCATACAAGTCACTCTGCCTGATGCTAGCACACATAAATGGTTGGCTGGTGGGTGGAGGACTGAATTCTAACCAAAATAAGTAATAAAATAAAAATATAACAATAAATAAAATAAAAAGGAGACATTGAGAGAGGAAAAAAACGGGGTAATCGTGGTGGAAGTAATAAGCGTTTGAAAAGAGTGTCATTCGTTTGATAGATTGAAATCGGTGACAAGCCACGTTTATCACTGGAGGGGGCATTCATTTCCAAACGAAAATGGATTAAGGATGAATTCTGTTCGAAAACCTTTCACATCTGACGACCAAAAAAAAATAAGATAAAATAAATATATAAATATAAAAATAAAAAAAATATAGAAATAAAAAAGGTGAAAAAAGAAAGAAAGAAAGAAACCAAGTAGATATAAAAAGTACATCTTTTATCTTCACATTTTTTTTCTTTCTACCATAACTTAACAATAGTAAATCTAGAATTTAGGACATTATTATGAAGTGTGGATTAATTGTGGTACTAAACACTAAATACACTGTAATGCACATTTTAATATTGATAATGCACTAATGCAGTTATTTCTTAGAATTACTAAAAATGTTTATCTAGGCATGAAATATTTTTTGAACTGAAACTTGTCAGTATTTCCTATTTTTCAAAAGTAGATTCTGGTATATAATAGGTAAGTACTAAACATTTCCAAAACAAAATGTAATTAGAGATTTCTTTCTTTCTTTCTTTCTTTCTTTCTTTCTTTCTTTCTTTCTTTCTTTCAAATGTCTTAATTTCAAAATAGTTTCTTTCTTTATTTATTTATTTATATAAAAATTTATTTATTTCTTCCTTTCAAAATATTTTACACTCTTTCAGAATATTCTGTCATTCTTTCTTTCTATGAAAATATTTTTCTTTCTTTCTTGTTTCTTTTTTTATGTTTCCTTTTCTTTCTTTTTTCAAAATATTCTTTCAAAATACTTTTTCTATCTTTCTTTCTTTCTTTCTTTCTTTCTTTCTTTCTTTCTTTCTTTTTCTTTCTTTCAAAATATTATTCTTTTTTTTCAAAAATATTTCTTTCTTTCTTTCTTTCTTTTTCAAAATATTCTTTCTTCTTTCTTTCTTTCTTTCTTTCTTTTTTTCAAAATATCTTTCTTTCTTTTTTCAAAATTCTTTCTTTCTTTCTTTCTTCAAATATTCTTTCTTCTTTCTTTCTTTCTTTCTTTCAAAATATATTTTTCTTTCTTTCTTTCTTCAAATATTTTTTCTTTCTTTCTTTCATTCAAAATATTTTTCTTTCTTTCTTTCTTTCTAAATATTTTTCTTTCTTTCTTTCTTTCTTTCTTTCTTCTTTCTTTCTTTCTTTCTTTCTTTCTTTCTTTCTTTTTTCTAAATATTTTTCTTTTTCTTTTTTCTTTCTTTCTTCTTTCTTTTCTTTCTTCCAAAATATTCTTTCTTTATTCTTCTTATTTCTGTCTTTCTTTCTTTCTTTCAATGTCTAATTTCCAGTTCTTTTTATCTGTTTGTTAATGAAATATTACCATCATCAATTCTTGGAGACGTTATCCCCATACATTTTTTAGTTTTACTTTTTCCATTATCCCCTCCACCCCCAGTCTACTGACACACACATGCATATGCATGTGCACGCAGACAGGTTTATCCACTCACACAGATGCATGTAAGTTAAATACCAATGACTTGTGATATCAACTCTCTACCTAATCCACAACAATCAATCTTTTTGTACTTACACAAACAAATAACAATATACATGAGTAGCTATATATGTGTGCATGTGTGTGTTTGTGCATGTATATATATATATATATATATATATATGCCCAGATGAGTTGGTTGTGTAATTATTCTATTCAGGACCTTTTTGATATAGCTATATTAAAAATTGGTAGTTCACATGGAGAGCTCAATGTATAATAATTTGATAGTTATAGACAGACCAATAATATTAGATTAATAAATATTTAAGCCTTTTCTTTATCAATCGTATATATATATATTTGATTAATTCAGTGAATTTAACCCTGAAGATCCTTATGGTGAAACTCGAGTAGGTTATTCCTGTGTATACCATTATGTGTGTGTGTGTGTGTGTGTGTGTGTGTGTGTGTATGAGAAAATAAAGATAACTTACTAGGGAATAAAATATCAAGTTAATCACAACTTTGACTGTTGATACTGTTATCTATCTATATCTTTCTATATATATATATATATATATATATATATATATATATATATATATATGGGAGAATATGTGCTTAATTGAAGTCATACCTAATTTTGAAAGTTAATTAATAATTAATTAATTAGGCAGGCATACCTATTCAAATGTAAGGCTAAACAAATCGAGAAAAATCAATCTCTGTATGTACATTTCGGCCTATTAGGCCTCATCAGCAGAGCTATAGATAGGAAGACCGCCTTGTGCGTGATTTGAACCCCTGTCAAGCTGACAGGCGAGGACCACAACCCCTACACCAACCGGACTTTCTTAGATTTTTCATTTTGTTTAGAAGTGGTTTTTATTCCTCTTATAGTGACTTTCTACACGACAGTATGAGAAGTAAATACACAAGCGATGTGTTTTGATATATATATATATATATCAATCCTCTCCGTTATATATATATATATATATATAGGATTATGTATATATATACCCCAAACTTTCATGTGTGTATATTATGTTTGGTTGTCGTTAGAAGTCACTCAGTAGTATTTTTTTCTTTTCAATAAGAACTTTAAAACTTAACATTTTTACAGAAGAGAATATCAAAATGTTGTGCTTTACAGCAAATTTTCTTTTAAGATTAGTAAATAACTTGATCATTTTCATCTTTAGTCTAAACCATGTTATGGGGGCGGGGTCTTAATAGCCAATGAAAAATTGGATTGACTACCATATAGAAATAAACTGTACATTCTATTTAGGTAATACATCTCGGTTTGTTTATAAACTTATATATGGGAGAAATAAGAGGAAATTAATCCAACAATATGTGGAGAAAGGTAGACAAACATGGGACGTTGTACAAGATGGATGTTTATTGTAGGTAGTGATGTCGACCTAATAATGTTTCGGTCTATTAGACATCTTCAGGACGTTGGATTGAATTCTTGCTTCAACGGTGGTCATTCTCATACTGGTGAGGGGTGGTCAATTGCAGGTGCTACTAGGAGTGTTTAAGTTGGTAGTGGGAGTTACTCCTCGGAAAGGTGTACCTTGAACACCGAAACCATGGTAGAGAGAAAAACTTTTTCTACAACTATAAATGCTCCATATTTTACGAGATATATTGAGCCTTTTTGGATTAACTACTTATACTACTACAATTAAAACGTGGTAGTAACTTTGTGATGAATACGTATATATATATATATATATATATATATATATTTTGAGGGTATGTGCTTAATTGAAGTCATACCTAATTTTGAAAATTAATTAGTTAATAATTAATGAATTTACGCAGGCATATATGTTCAAATGTAAGGCTAAACGAATCGAGAAAATGTCAATCCCTGAATGTACATTTCGACCTATTAGGTCTCATCAGCAAGGTTATAGACATGGGAAACTGCTCCATGTGTGACTCGAAACCTCGACTGTCAAGCTGACAGGCGAAGTCTCTAACCGTTACACTAGCTTGCCATTCCTACATTCTTTGAGGTTTCGAGTCACACACGGAGCAGTCTCCCATGTCTATAACCTTGCTGATGAGACCTAATAGGTCGAAATGTACATTCAGGGATTGACATTTTCTCGATTTGTTTAGCCTTACATCATTTGAACATATATGCCCACCTAAATTCATTAATTATTAACTAATTAATTTTCAAGGTATGACTTCAATTAAGCACATATCCTCCAAAAATTGTCGACTAAAAGCCATATCAAATAAACACATTGTTTATTTACGTACTCTCATATATATATATATATATATATATATATATATATATATATATCACAGAACCCAATAATGCTCTTGTACACATTATAAACCATTTGCTGAATATGTCTTTGATTTTTTGTTTATTTATTTATTTGTTTATTTTATTTATTTGTTTATTTATTTTCCTTTTTTTTTTCTTTTCTATTTCAGATTTGTTCACACAGCAGTACTGCAATCCCCCTCCACCTCAGACCTTCAACTTCCAAGACATTGGCCTGAAGCCTTTAGAAAAGACATTTGCCTACCCCAGTGACATGTCAATTGGGGGTAGGGCTTTTTTCACACCCACAATTGGGCAACTGAGTCCTTTGAAAAAGTCAACAGGTCAGAACACAGTCACAGTAGATTGTGGCTCTTCTGGTGGACAACTACAGTGCAGGGACCAACCAATGAATAGCCACTATAATTCTAGCCCTAGGCCACTGCCCCCAGTACCACAGTTACTATACTAGAGGAACTCCCACAAATTATGAGCCTTGATTGGTTCTTAATTAAAGAATTTTCATTACCTAATTCTGTTACCAAAAAGAAAGAAAAAATGATTGAAAATCGGACAATTTACATTCCTATCCCATAATATAATAACAACAACAACAATGTGATATAATTCATTAAATGAATTTAAATATATTTTATCAAATGACAATGCAAGGTCTGTTTCTGAATTAATGAAAATTATTGTATGTGGATTTTATAGATATTTAAGATTAGTTATATGGCCAGTACACTCATCTCCATTAAGAAGTCGAGATTTTTTTTACCACATCTCATATTCTAAAAATAGTATAGATCTTTAAAGAAAACCACTTTTTTATTTTAATAATTATTGAAGACTATTTGAGATAAATGAAATAAAAAGATACTTATAAATTTTAGCACAAAAGCTAGAAAATCATTTTCCTTTATCTACTTAAAAATTAAGATAGGATTATTATAGGATTTAAAATATTAGATTGGTAATGTCTCTTAATTGATTTTAAACATGATCTATTTTTTTTTTTTTTACAAATATTTCTACTACCTCAGTCCCATAATAATTGTTACACTTGCTCATAAATTTCATACACCAAATGCAACAACTATTATAGCATAGAGGGTTTTTTTTCAGTAAAATAAGTACTTATTTTCTTATTAAATAAGTAATTTTCTATAATTTCATTATCATAAATGTTTTAAAACTTGAGATTAGGTGTACTTGTAATTGAAAGGAAGTTTAAAAAGAAAATTAAACCATTACATATCAACCAGCTAATCCACATTCTACATCATTTTATATATATATATATATATATATATATATATATATATATATATATATATATAAAGAATGTACCAGAAAGGTGAATAACAAACACAAACAATTGATTCAATTAATATTTCATAAACTTCTTCAGAATCTGAAAAAAATTTGGAGCTAACAGAGGCGAAATATTGATTGAATTGATTGCTTGTGTTTGTTATTTACCTTTCATGTATATTCTTCACATTTTGTCGGATTTTTCTTAATCTGCTATGTTCTTTATATATATATATATATATATATAATATTTTATTATTTATTTATTTATTTATTAATATATCTATTAGCTGAACTCAGCAGATATATACAAGCTGGTATACACTTCTGGGGGCTTTTAAACATATCTATCAACAGACTGAAATTTTATTTCAATTGTTTCATGGTGGGTAAAAATTTATAAAAATTCCATAAACGAATTATTATTATTGTACATATTAATCCAACATGATATCACCTGATGAAGGTTGGAGAGTTTTTGTTTTTTTTTGGCAAAATGATCATTAACTTGAACTTTAACTGAGGAAGAGTGTACTGTCCCCCCCACCCCGGATAACAAGATGGCCCCTCCCCCTTTCCATTTGCTGTACATATCTTTTCAAATTCATGTTAAGAAAGTAAAACTGACAATGTTTTTTTATAAATTCTGTTTTGTTTTTTGTTTTTTTTTTGTTTTTTTTCTGTTTTGTTTTGTTGCATTGGAGATACTAGGATATAATTTAAAACAAAAAGAAAAAAAAAATTATTACCGTAAAACAATTTTGGAAAAATGCTACACCAGTTATCATCTTCTGTATAGGTGAGAAACTATCAGTTACCAAGAGGCATTGACTTTATGTCGACACTACCCTAATTCATATATATATATATATATATATAAAATGTTGTTCTGGTTCCAACGGGAGAAATTAAATATTTTATAAAAAAAAAAGGTCCGCAAAATGGATTATGTTTTTAGAAAAAATTTTTATTATTTTTATCTTACATTTGCGACACGTGTTTCAGATCTTCTGATATCTTCATATGATTGATCAAAGCCTGAAGAAGATATCAGAAGATCTGAAACACATGTCGCAAATGTAAGATAGAAATAATTTTAAAAATTTTCTAAAAACATAATCCATTTTGCGGACCTTCTTTTTTATAAAATATATATATATATATATATATATATATATATGTGTGTGTGTGTGGAGAAAAGTAGATAAACACGGGATGTAGTACAGGATGTATGTTTATTATAGGTAGCAATGTCGACATTATAACGTTTCGGTCTGTTAGACCTTCTTCAGGACAGTGGACTGAGTTTTTGTGTTGAAGGATGGCCATTCTCATACTGAGAGTCTTGAGGTCATGATTGGGGATGCCTACTGGGAATGTTTAGGATAATAGAGAGAGTTGTTATATTTCAAAACCTCTGACCGCGTAGTGGTGAGGGCTGCTTGGGGGCCCAAGAAAGGTGGGTTTTCTTTTCATCCTGTAATGTTTGAGAATTTAACTTAGGGTTGATGCATACTATAACCGGGCAGGAGGTAATGGAAGAACAGGTTTCATATATTTTCTATGAATACTACTTTATGAAAATTGCCATGTATGTGAGCTTAGATGTGACACAAAGCCAGAAGTATGGGGGGTACCCAGTGAGAATCGAACTTACTACTAATGATCTGCTAATCTAGCTTGCTAACCATTATATCACATGATGTAATAGAATGGGAGCCCTGTATCATAGATTCGGGGGGGGGACATAAGACACTAGCACCAACCCTGACTAAGCCATTATTTTTCATTCTAAGTTGCACTGTTCTTCATTGCTGTACATTGGAAACCTGAGTCAGTTGCAATAAAAAGATAAAAGAAACAAAAAAGATAAAAATTAAAATTAAGATGAAAGAGTAGCCTATTGTCGATTATCAGCTGGACAGCGAGGGCATCTATCCCCTTTTCACTAGCGCTAGACCAGGGAGATTGTTTTTGCATCTGAGGTGGAATGCCACACCTACCACCAGGTCCCCACTTTACCACACAGGAAATTCAACATAATGGCAAGAACTAGGAACAACCATTAGCCCATGTCTGTTTGGTTTATTTATTTAATGACATATAAACCTTTGTGGGTTATTTAACACCAAAGACATCCTTGTAGAAGAATAGTAGCGTGACTGGAGTTCAAACTTGCTTACTATGATGTCATAGTCTAGCATACTAGCATGAAAATTAAGATGAAAGAAAATACTAAACAAAATTACTAATTGACAATGCTTCATCTAAAATATAAACAAAAAATTAAAAATATTGCACTTAAAGTAAAGGATACGTTTAAAAGGTTTGATTTAGGCTTCTGCAAAAGAGTTGCTTTCTCCATGATTTAAATTCAAACATGTCCTTCTCCTAGACTGGTTAACCAGCCATGACTCAAGTGTAGTGAGAGTCCATTTTTCTTAGCTCTTGTGGTTAGAGCATCTGGTGTGTTTAACCAGACTTTACTGAGGTAAAAATGACGTGAGTTTGAATCTCACCAAGAACATATCTTTTATTATTTTTGATCTTCAGTGTTCCTCATTGCTAGAATAATAGTAGGCGTGGCGCTCCACTCAGGGGTAACCAAACTACAGCCCACAGTCTTGATCCAGCCCACAAATCATTTTATCAGACCCGACGGTACTTGATTTGTTTGTTAAAACGTACGGAACACAAGACGTTCTGATACCATTTAAATTTAAATATCATATTAAGATTAGTAAATCTTCATGGACTTGACTACTGTAAGTAGGTTACAAAATTTCATGCATGTGAGCATTTCACTTGTTATTTACACAATCCTGAATTTTCACTTGTTACGACTTGTTGCAATAATGTGGCCCTCGCTCATTATTTTTTCAATTATGCAGCACACCATGAAAAAAGTTTGGTGATCCCTGCCATAGATTGACAAGCCAGTGAGTTCTAAGAAAGAAAAAAAAAATAAATAAACAAATGAAAATTAAGATGAAAGAAAAGAAAATTCAGAATTTAATGATTGACAATGTTTCATCTAAAAGTAAAAGAATTATAAATAAGTAAGTAAAGTTGTTGGGTGACCTAAAGTCAGTATCAGCCAATCAGCGAGGGACTCTATTACCTTTTCAATAGCGCTAGACCAAGGAGATTGTTTTTGCATCTGAGGTGGAGCACTACACCTACTATCAGCTCCTTATTTTACCACACAGATTCCTGTGCTACTCATTCGCTGAGTTGCCGAGGGCGGTATCGAACCAGGAACTTTTGGGTTTCTAGCCGAACGCTCTACCGACTGAGCTAACCCGGCTCTATTATAAATAAAAAAGAGAAATTGATTGTGATATTTTGCAGTAAAATTCACATATTTCTTCTTTAATTGATTGACATAATATCAGAAAAGAAATTCACATTGAATTGTCCAATTGGACACACAGCATCATGGATATAGGCATTGGGTTAAGACAGTTCTAAGTGACAGTTATCTCTAGGCTGCAGTTTCAATCCTGGTCAAGGGCAACAGTAACATACTTGTACCTACCTATGGTTAATGGAATGAGAACAGGATACCCCCATGGATTGAATAAAGGGTTGGGTTCTGTGATGGTTCCTAATTACGACAAGAATGTTCCTAAGTTTTAGAAAGCTCCCAAGTCCGACAAGAAATACCTGAAGAAGGCTGGAGGGCACATTGGCCCAAAACGTTGTACAGATAACAATAAAGATGAGGACAATAGTCTGAATAATCCAATTAATACAAATCAGGAACAAAGTTTTCTATTTTTGCAAATACAATACAAATAAAACTTTAGTCCATAATTTATTAGTTTATAATCCACCAGTGTGGTGTGGTGTGGTGGTGGTGGTGATGGTATTGGTAGTGTTGGAGGTTGATATATCCTTTCAGGATTTGGCGATCATGGCCTTCATAGCTACTTTGGTTATTTCCTATAACTCCAACATAAACAAAGGGACCACTCTTGACTGAAAAATTATTTATTTATTTATTTATTGATCTACTAGGAAAAAAGAAGACGGGGTTAGGGTTAGGTTTAGGGTTAGGAAATAACCACTACTTTTATCAGTAAATTGTGAATTACAATCATTGCTCTTGGAAGAAGTTGTAGAATTGTTTTCTCCATGATCTAAATTCAAATATATCCTTCTCCTAGACTGGGTACCCAACCATGGCTCAAATCTCCAATGAGTCCTGCTATTTTATCCAGAGTGATAATTTGTATTATTTTGATTTTTCAGCCTGTTGTCTTCAACACATTGGCCGAAACGTGTATATAACAATAAAGATGGGGACAACAGTCTGGAAAAATATAATTAATACTAATTCAAATCTTTCAATCTGTTCAACAGATTTTTAAATTAGTATTATTTGTATTATTCAGACTATTGTCCTCATCTTCATTGTTATTTGTACAGATAACAATAAAGATGAGGACAATAGTCTGAATAATACAAATAATACTAATTATCAAGCCTCATCTCAAAAATTCAGAGAAATAGATTTTTAAATATCTACCTATTTAATAATTTTCTGACCTGGGTAATGAAATTTTCAAATTTACTATTTTCCAGAACATTCTAGGTAGATTTAGTGTTGAGTAGCTAAAAGATAATTTTCTAGAACTTACAAAATATTTGGGTTATTTCCTATCAGTCCAACATAAACAAAGGGGAACCACTCTTGACTGATAAATTATTTATTTATTTATTGATCTACTAGGAAAAAAGAAGACAGGGTTAGGGTTAGGGTTTAGTGTTAGGGTTAGTTTAATGGGAAAATAAATAAATAATTTATCAAGAATGGTTCCCCTTTGTTTATCTTGGACTTATAGAAAATAACCAATATTTTTGTTTATTTTTGTATAACTTTAATATGAATACATGAAATAAAGTTTTAAAACTAGCAGATCAATAGGGCTTGTCTGATGACTTGCTAATAGTAAATTGTTCATCATGAGGTACTCTGCAAATGATCACATTTCTTATCTATTTCAAAATGAATAAATAGATGTTTTTTCATTATCAATTTGATAGTTGGAATACCATATCAAGTAATTCTACTTTACTGAATCTCAGGGTAATGGAGGGGGGGGTCACTTAGCATTGCCCATCTGTCCACAGGTTTTATTGTGTTAAATGGTACCAGTAGCAAGGATGAGCTCTGACCTGACCCGACCCATTACCGAATGCTGAAGATGAATTTAAATATTTGAGGGGTTAATTGACTTGCTATTTTGATTTAGTTGGAGTAAACTGTATTCATGTTTTCCCCATGGGCATTAGTGGAAAGTGAAGGCAAACTGTCCCAACGAGAACTTGAACTCAGTTCACTGATTTTTTTTTTTTCCTTTTTAAACAAGGGTTATTTTTTTCTTTTATGAAATATTAAAAAATTTTGTAAAGCAAATGCAAGACAAAGTTATTTTAGTAACAGAGTGGTGAATACATGGAATAAACTACCATCATCAATAATGAATGCCTCATCTCTAAACTCCTTTAAGGCAATGTTAGATAATATGTGGAAAGATTATAAATATTCTGTGGAATTAAGATGAATGTTTATAAGGAACAGCTGACAGGTCTCAGACTTAATATACTAGCTGAAAAGATGATGATGATGATGATGATATTATTGATATTATTATTATTTACTCCTTATGAGTTTTCACATCAGCGTTAGCTGGAGTCTGAGTGACAGCAAGGACACTTCTGAGTATTCTGGCAGATTGCAGCAGTGCAGTGTTCTGGATGGTATCAATCCTTCCTCTGATTCCAGACTTTCCAAACCCTTTTCCAATCCTTTTGGGACCGTTCCAATAATAATAAGAACAATTTTGGTTTGTGATGAAAAGCACCAAAAATAAGATGAAAAAAAAAAACTAGTTAAGAAATACTGTTAAAAATAATAACTACAGTGAAATCTTTTTTAAATTGGTAATAAGTCATCTTTTCATTGGGTGCATCAAAATTTAATTAACTAAGAATTCATGAATGATTGATTGGTTTTAATGACATGTCTAGCTCTTTTCTTTTGTGTGTTGATTGTTAGGTTTTCTTCTACTTAGCATTCTAAAGCATCATAATTGGCAGCTGATGAGTGTTCATTTTTCAAGGGACAAGTCACCCACCCTTAAAACACTTTAACCAGTTCTAGACAGTATGATCACCTATGTTGGATTTCCTCCTGAATCCTTTAAGCAGCTTCAGTAGTTTTGAGATCCAGTTTAAGATAATGCCTCAAAATTACTAGAAACGCAATATTTGTCATAACACCTGAAAGAAAGGGTTCAGCTGATTGATTGATTGATTGATCTATTTTAATGTCATGTCAACCCTTGTGAGGTTAAGGAATCACACTCATATTTACATTTTTTGTGTAGCTGTTTCTTTAGGTTTTTTTTTTGCACACGGTCCAATACAATACAAATAATTTTTGAATAGATTTATTTGTCCCATAGATGGAAACCTAACAGGTACTACAACTCCAATTCAAAGTGTACCTGGGAGTAATGGCATTGAAAGGGTACCCCACACTCCCTAGATCTCCTGAATTGAAGCCTCACTATTAGATCCAATTAAGTATCATATCCGGAACACCCCATTTAGGGACAGTGTTACCCCACTGCAGAGGATACAGTTATCATATTCTAAGCCCTGCTAATAGGGCATTTTATCCTGAGTTCAAATCCTGAGTTAGGCACAATGGACTCTTATGATATTTCTTTTGGTTTCCTGAAGATTCCCAAGATGTCATCATAAATGCCATAGGGGTAATTCCATGCTTCCAAAATCCTTTTCATCCAATAAATTTTTAGGAGTAGGGAAGCTCTAGAAATCATTTTACAGACAAAAATAGGTCACAAAAAGTCGCCATTTTTCACCCCCCCCCCCAAAAAAAAAACTTGGAGAGCTAAAAATCAACATGACTCTGCCAATTTTTAGAAATGGAAGCTCAAATTTTGGGGATTGTCTAACTTTAACATAATCCACACCTGGACAAAAATTCAGAAAAATTGAAGGCGGTGGTTGACATGCCTGGATGATTTGACATGGAATTACCAACAGGCAAACCTGAATTGTCTTTGAATTGGTGAGTTGAATGAAGTGAAACTTTAATATTTCCTGTCAGTTACATCTCCTTAAATCAACTGTTTTTATTGATATTTATTTGATGATTTAGCTTAAAAGTACACAAACAATTCAACAACAACAGAATTTCTTTGATATATCTCCATTTTTATCCAAATTAATATTGAGACAAATAGAATATTAATGAATAAATAGAAATGAAAATAGATTTAGAGAAACTAGGCTACTACAATATATTTCTTCTTCAATAATAATTTCAGTCAGATCTTTTCCTTTTGCAAAATATATCTATTAGATGAATGAGGGGGGAATCATTAGCAATGTTGTATTCATTGGATCAATGGAAATTTCTGGTTTTCAATATCGGATTTCCTCCCCCAGGAGACCCAATTGGGGCTGATCAGACCCCGACTCTCATTCCTCAGCAACAGGCTTTCACTAACCTTATCTCCACACTGAGTACCATTGACCATAGCTTTATACTACTAGTCATGTGACCTCCAGCCAATGGCTATGGAGTTCTCTATTCCACTACTTATATATGAGTCCTGGATGTGGTAATTGCATTTCACTTAGCGCTAATACCCTTGGGAAAGGTATGAATTCTACTCTCCCTCCAGCTATGGGTAAATAGTAGGGCAGACTGGGCTCTTTAACCTTGGTCTAGGAGAAGGAAAACTCTGAATTCAAACCTGTTAAACTCCGCTTAAGAAAATGACCTTGTGTCACATCCTGCTCGTGCGGAGGAGTTGGTATATATATATGAGTCCTTGAAAGTCTAACTCAAGTTTGGTGTTGGTCTCACTACCAGTAAAAAAATGGCCATGGTATATTATTATTAATGAATCACAAACAATTCAATAATAATCTTTGATTGATTGATTTTAATGGTAGGTATTTACCCAACCCATTCGTAATGGGTAGGAAGTTTTTTTAAGTATGGGGCATCAAGTAAGAATCAAACTTGCTATTCAGTAGTAATGGATCTATGAGACTAGTTTGCTAACCATTACACCATGATGGGACACCCTGTAGTAGTAGTAGTAGTAGTAGTAGTAGTAGTAAGGATAATGTTATTATAAAGAATACAAAAACGTTTGGATACACAAATTTAAGATAAATGGACATCAAGATTATTTTGATACATTTTTCAATTTGACTCATAAAACTTAAATATACTCAGTTTCAATAAAAAAAATATTACAAAGAATAGACACTGGTAGGTTTAGAAGAATAAATAATTCTCAAGTAAGTTACAAGGGAGATAACTCAAAACAAATCAGCCACGGTTGCAGTTGAGTCGCCCATAGTCTGAAAACAGGGACATAAATGTTGTATATGCATCTTAAATCATGCCTCAGGTACTAAGCTTTAACTTGGCTTATCACTATAAAACACGATTCTTTTCAAGTTTGAATCTATGAGTGATAAGTTAAGCCTTATAGAAGTCTATTTCCCTGGAAGCTTGTTGCATTTATTCTTGTTGAATTTCATTTTTTTTTTAAATCCACAATATTTTTCAGACCAGTATTCAAATTGAGAAAGAAAATCCCTAGTAAAAGAAATATTCATATATACCAGGAATGTAAAAGCAGGAATTTTTTGTAAAATTTCAATATATATATATATATATATATATATATATATATATATATAAACTAGACAAAATGTGACCCATTGGGTCACCCATTCAGCTCTGAGTAGATAATTGAGATTAGGGAAAAGGGAGTTAGCAAACTTAAAAAAAAATAAATATGGCCAGACGAAACCTTAAAATCATGTTTGACCTCATTTAAGCTGTGGTTGCTGGTTGTGAAATTTAACATATAAATACATTTCAAATTCTCCCGGCTCTCTCTCTCTCTCTCTCTCTCTCTCTCTCTCTCTCCAGAGAAAGTAACATTATATAACAAGGAGGTAGTCAAGAGATACATGGGAAGAAAGAGATAGAAAGTAAAGTAAGGGATTGGTCAGTTTTTTACTTAATTGCAAATTATGACTAATTAGAACCAATTAAAACAGAATTTTTTAAAAACATAATTCAATCCTAAAAGTAAGAATAATTTAGTATAATTTTCATGTCATTAAACTAAACAGTAAAAAAGCCTTTAGAAAGCAAAAGTTGATTAACTCAGCTTTAGTATAATAATAGATATATAAAATCAGTGGGAGTTCCAATTTTTTTTCTGTAAATATGTATACTTATCTAGCAGCCCTGTGTCTGAAGAATTAAAGAAAGTAAGATGTAAAAGGTCTGCACAAAAGGTTGGGGGGCAGGGTCCAGTTCCTTTGACTGAAATGACCACTGTACATTACCTACACACTAAAAGGAGACGTGCTAATTCTCCTGGTGGACCAAAATTACCTGATCTCATTAATACTGGATATGGATTTTACCTATTTATTTACCATGGATGGTCACTTACAGAATCTTACCACTCTTCAGGTAAGTAATTTCTTGACCATTTTCAATCTGTCTGAATCTATGTTTGCTTTTTGAAGACAAAACATTTGCAATGATACAAAGGTTTCTTATCCTAGATCCAGTTATAAGACTATGTATTTTTTTCTTTCATATCTTATAGAACTAGATCTAATATCTATTGTCTCATAGTGACAATCAAAACTTTTAACTGATATATCAACTTGGTTTTTGTAAGATATGGGTGTCATACTAGTTATTGCCATGGTGATCTTAGAAGCATGGGTGGCATAATGGTTATTGGGATCTTGAAGGCATGGGTGGTATACTGTTTATTATGATCATGGAGGCATAGTTGACATACTGGTTATTGTGATCTTAGAGGCATTGGTAATATAATGGTTATTCTGATCTTGAAGGCATCGGTGGTATACTATTTTTTATGATCATGGAGGCATGGTTGGCATACTGGTTATTTGGATTTTGGAGGCATGGATGGCATACTGGTTATTTGGATTTTGGAGCATTGATAATATTGAGTTATTGAGTTCTTAGAGGCATTAGTAACATAATATTATGATCTTGGAGGCATAGATGGCACTGTTTATTTTAATCATGGAGGCATGGTGATATAATGTTTTTTAATATCTTGGAGGCATGGATAACATACTGTTTATTGTGATAGCATGATGGCATGATAGTTATTGTGATCTATGGGTGGTATACATCATTATGATGGAGGCTCCATGGATGGCATACTGGTTATTATGATCTTGGAGGCATGGGTGGCATACTGGTTATTGTGATCTTGGAGCATGGGTGGCATACTGGTTATTGTGATCTTGGAGGCATGGTGGATACTGGTTATTGTGATCTTGGAGGCATTGATGGCATGATAGTTATTGTGATCTTTGAGGTATGGGTGGCATACTCGTTATTGTCATCTTGGAGGCATGGGTGGCATAATGGTTATTGTGATCTTGGAGGCATCAATGGCATAATAGCTATTGTCAAAGAAAATAGACTTAGCAATCCAGGTTCTAATTCTTGAGTAGGTTTCTTTAGATTTCACTTTATACGACTACCCTTGGTAAATGCAGTATCCATCTCTTTTTCGGTTTATGAGTAAAATGTCAAGGTAGACTGATATTTCTAGCCTTGGTTTGGCAACAGATATTTGAGAAGGAAAAATTCAGAATTCCAAACCAGGAACTAATGCCCTACCCACCATTTATGGGTAAAACAGTAGGGCTAACTGAACTCTGTAACCATATCCCTTCAACTAGTCTATTAGAAAGAATAACTTTAAATTCAAGAGTTTATTTACCTGAATCTATGTAGGCTTTTGAAGACAAAACATATAGACCAAGATTATTGACCCTGAGATCCAGTTGTAAGATCCAGTTGTAAGACAAGCAATGTATTCATTTCTTTCATTATATATATATATATATATATATAATGTGTGTGTGTGTGTGTGTGTGTGTGTGTGTGTGTAAGTTGAAAATGGAAGTGAATTCGAAGGTATGTTGAAAAGAAAAATAAAGGAAAGAAAATGCTGAATGGATAAAACAGATTTTATTTTATTTTACTGACATGTGTTTCGGCCAGGAGTTTATCCATGTACATATGCACTCTATCTATTATTATTTTAAATACAAAATAAAATACAATAATAGAAAAGTTTTCTATTATTGTTATTTATTTCTATTATTTTTACCAGGCAATTGTTACCATTGGTTTCCAAACAGTATATTAGCCACTTCTCATCGAGACATGTTGTCTTGATGAGAAGTGGCTAATACGCTGCTTTGAAACCAATAGTAACAGTCGTCTTTTAAGTGCATTGCACTCTATAACACATATACATATGTAAGATGAACAAAAGTGATAAGACAAACAGGAATATTTCTTTTATGTTATATATTTTTTAATTGTTCTCACCTAGTTTTGATTTTAGGTCATCGACAGGAAAAGTTTTTGTGAAAAAAATTGTTTTTAGAAAGTTGTAAAAAAGTATTCTATAAGCCACAAAAAAGGGACAGAAAATATAATGAAGTGGCATGTCCATTTGTTGAGTGAAAACCATCTTATGAACAAAAGTGATAAGACAAATAAGAATATTTATTTTGTAGTTATCTATTTTTTTAATTGTTCTCAACTGGTTTCAACCTTAGGTCATTATCAGGAGAAAAAGTTTTTTTTTGTTAAGAAAAGTTACTTTTATAATGTTTTTTTGGTGCATATCACATGAATGCATTCTGGCCTGCCCTAAAAAATGCTAGCAGGTACTACCACTCCAGGTCAGAGTGGACCTGGGATCAATGGTGATGAAGAGGTGCTCCACATTCCCCAGACCTCCAAAACTGGAAACTCATAAGGGCAATAGGATTGGGGCAATCATATAGGTGCTAGGGCTGGACATGACCAGCTGGTTGATTGGAGGGAGCCTCTCTGACCACTAAGGGTCTAATTGAAGTGTTGCATGTTATGGACTGCTCAGCCACCTGGGTTCCATCCTTAAGCATGTTTTTTTTACAAAGAGTCGATATGCTATAAGAGAAGTGACCAAGAAGGATCTATTAATGTATTATATTCCTTAGTTTAATTAAAATTATTTTTTACTACCTGTCTTTAACTGACCACTATATGATCTCAGCTATCATAAACACCTTGCATTGAGCTCTCCATTTGTTCTTTTTATTCTTGTGACAGCATTCACTCTAGTTTAGTGAGCCAGCTTTATCACGAATAAAGGCAGACCATGTGTGGTGATCTAATGCAATAGATGATATTAGTGTCAGTCATTTGTGGTTCCACCAACAAACTCCATAAAGGCCTGGGCCCAGCATTAGATCAGTATCCTTCTTGACTGTCATGAGCCAGGTTTTCAGTTGATCCCCTTTGGCGTTTCTTCCAGTCCAGGTCGATGGATTCACGGATAATGTCACTAGGTTGTTGACGAAGAGCATGACTGAGCCAGTGAAGATGTCTTGCAAAAAGAGCCCATGCTCATACTCAGCCCATGCTTAACATATATCTCTTAAATGGAGTTCTCTATTTGGGAGATATATGTTAAGCATGGGCTGAGTATATTTCAAATTAGCCATGACTGCTTTGGTCAGCCATTTGTTTATCTAAGTGTTTATGTGTAAACCAAATCTGTCTATCCTATTTCAAAGTGATGTTTTGAGGACACTTGTACCCAGAAATTGTTAGGAGAAGAAAGGAATGAGAACAGGATATCCTGTGGATGAATAAAGGGTTGGGTTCAAAGTTCTATGACAAGAAGGTTCCCGAGTTTGAGAAGGCTCCCGAGTCGATAAGAAATACCTGAAGAAGCCGGAGGATACATTGGCCGAAATGTTGTACAGATAACAATAAAGATGAGGACAATAGTCCGAATAATCCAAATAATACATATGTATTTCAAGTTATCCTAATTATAATGTTCAAATGAAAGCCTATTTGCAAAGAAAATTATGTTGAATGACATAGCTGTTATGTAATAGGATACCCGTGGATTTTACAAGCAAGTTGTGAGTACCTTTTTGGATGGCAGTTATAGTGATGGTAGGATATTGTTTAACATCAGTGACACAAGAGAAAAATTAATAATAGCTGAACGACATGAATGTCATGGTAATATATTATGGTTTTATTTGGTGCTAGGGAGGATATTAAGTTGCATCCCCACTCACCAAGGTTCAATATTAGCATTAGTACATTCAATATACTAACACTGAATAGACAGAAAGAAAGACAAGATAAGCTTATCTACACATAAAGGAACATTTAATACATTCATAATAAGCATATAAGAAGTATTAACAAGAATCCACAAAGTTATCCCAACAGATAAGATATGTACATATTGTTTCATGAACAAGCAGTATATGAAAGGGGTACAAAAACAGTGGTCCTATATATATTTACCAACACCTCTGCAGGATGTGTCACAAGGCAAATTTCTTAAGCAAATTCAACAGGTTTGAATTCAGAGTTTTCCTTCTCCTAGACCGGTTGCCTAACCAAGGTTAAAGAGCACAGTCTGCCCTACTATTTATCCATAACTGGAGGGAGAGTATGATTCATACCTTTCCAAGGGTATTAGCGCTAAGTGAAATGCAATCTATGTGGTCCTATATGTTGATTGGACATTTTGAATTCTTACTTAGCAAATATATGCACCACCCAGGGTGCAAGTATTTAAGTTTTAATGTAATAAAATATTATATTAAATTAGAAAGGCTAATGAAACTAAATAAGAATGTGAATAAAAAGATTTGAAACAGAGTGGGGTATAATAAATTTTAAAAAATAGAACGACTGAAACTTACTCTTCCATCACTCCCATCTTTCATTGCTAAATTTTCCTAATTTAACTATTTAGTTAAAATAGAAGTAAAGAATAAAATTACAGTTATTTCCTCTTGTTAATGGATTTCTTTTAAGATTAATCCCCGAGATTTTTGCTCATATTCATTAAGATAAAACCAAACAATTAGATAAAGATAATACTAAGTACATATTTATTAAAATCAAATTTTTAATATCAATATGCAAACCAGCCTTCCCGTTTACAATATAAATCGCTATTTTGTTGTATATATAAATACAATTGCATGTTATTAGTATGTAGGTATGGTCAACAATATTAATAATGTAAAACAATTTTATTAATAATTGAGGCTTGAAAAAAAATAAAATCATGGAGAATGTGACGTAAATAACAAAGGGAATTGTGACTTGGGTAGTGATATAGTTTCCATTACAGACAGTCAGACATACAATTTTCATTATAATAAGATTTTAAAATGAGAGAAGCTCTCAGTCTGGAAATTAGAAAGCCTATTTATTCTATATGTTTTGTGGGTCAGCTCAGATCTACTGTGGCAGAACTTCAGGTTCTCATATTCTAAGGTATATAACAAATCCTGGAAGCAGCACCCTACAAAAAGTAGTTGTATGGCCACTTACCTCCCATCACACAAAACATCCAAGTGATACAACAAGACATGCTGAATAGACTCCTACACACGGTCACATCAGTGTTGGCCGACCAGAAAAAAAATCTTACATTCATCAGCTCTGTGCGGATTCTGGATGCCATCCAGAGGACTTGTCATGAGCAATTGCTGATAGGGACAGATGGTGAGTGAGAATCGAAAGGAATCCATGCTGTGAGCATTAAGATGATGATCCAGACCTCAAACTGGCATACTACTTTAAGTAAGAGAAAATATATGACTCACATGAAATGTAAATACAAAATCACAGAAAATGAATAAATATAACAAAACACAGGTCAAATATGTAAAAACATTTATTATTTCAATAAGGCTGGCACAAAAATATTCAGTCAATATTAACTTTATATTATATACTAGAAAGACCTGTGGATATACCACAGTATGATAATTTAATTATTATAACGTTTGATATGTTTACTTAAGAGCTATTGCAAATAGTTCAATATGTAAAAAATATAATAATCTTGATTTAACTCTCTCTCACTCTTTCTTAAAAGGGGGTTGTAAAATATTTACATTAATTTGCTGATAAAAATCTGGGGGGGCATTTAAAATATCTACATTAATTTGCTGACAAAAAAGTGACAAAAACACGACTCGGAAAATATCTAAGTTGGGTCAGAAATTCGCCTGACCCTGGCTCACTAAACATAGTGTAAATTAAGGCAGGAGGCCGAGACGACATGAGATCAAAATTACCAAAATATATTCCGTAATTCACAATTTCAATATTACAAATAAAACAAACATGTAAGTTTTTTTTCTTTTTAATTCTTTTTAATTTTACGTTGGGATTTAAGTAAGACCAATCAGAATGTTCATTTATAAAATTGGGTGAAATAAAATAGGACAAATAAGAAATCTGCAATTAAGTGACACCAGATAATTTGTATTCACATTTTTGCATTGCATCTTGGATGATTTGGACAGTCTCATTTTTAACCAAAGAGTGTTGTAGGATGATAACGGACAGAAGATTTTAGGAACACCAGTATTTGTCAAGTCAGGCTTAAAGCTCTTTTTCCCACTAGATCTTTGTAATTAATGGTCTGTTGGTTGATTTTTATGGCAGGTCAACAGTTGTAGGGTTATTTTATGCCAAAGTCAGTTGAACAATTATGTTTTCCAATTATATATGATACAAAATGGATCATGACAATATTTTAAAACATTTTATCATCTCAAGGGGTGGGGGAGTCTCATGGTGCTGTGGGTAATCTGCTGGACAACAGCATTATAGTAAGTAAATTTGAATTCTACTCACCCTATTACTCCTCATTCCTCCAGCTATGGGTTAAATAGTACCACTGCTGTTCTTCTACAAGGATGGCTTTGGCATTAAATAACCCATGAAGGTTGGTATGCCGTGATGCAAAAGCTTTTAGAAATTTAAGATGATTAATGAATGAACCCCCAACTATGGGTTAAAATAGTACTACTGCTGTTCTTCTACAAGGATGGCTTTGGCATTAAATAACCCATGAAGGTTTATATGCCATGAAACTAAGGGAAGCAAACAAACAAAAAATTATGACTATAACAACCAAGATGAGGACACTAGTCCAAATGAATAAGTGATAGTTCCTCATCTATATAATAGCTGAAATATCATGACTACAACAATCAAGATGAGGATGCTAGTCCAAATACCCTTGGCAAAGGTATAAACTCTCCCATCCTCCAACTATGGGTTAAATAGTATCACTACTGTTCTTCAACAAGGATGGCTTTGGCATTAAATAACTCATAAAGGTTGATATGCTATTAAACAAAGAAACCAAACCAAACCAAAATCTCATTTGATCCATGGATGGAACCCTAACAGGTACTACCACTCCTGAGTGGACCTGGGAGTAATAGAAAGAAAACGGTAACTCCATACTCTCCAAAGCTCCAGAAATGGATCCTCACCACCAGATATTTAGTATCCTGCCCAAGGTACCAAGTAAAAAGTTTGTCCTGATTACAACAAGAAGGTTCCCAAGTTTGAAGAGAAGGTTGCTGAGTTCGACAAGAAATACCTGAAGAAGGTCGGAAGGTACATCGGCTGAAACGTACAGATACCAATAAAGATGAGGACAATAGTCTGAATAATAAAAAAAATACTAATTATTAAGCCTTATCTCAAAAATTCAGAAAAAAGTTTCCAGTTTGTAAATTTTACTCAAGATCCGAAAAAGAAACTATTCATTCTGCTTTTGATGTGTTTTTTTTTTTTATTTTTTTTATTCATATACATGTATCTATCTATCTATCTACATATATAAAGGCAGTTGTGTGTATATGTATGTCCGGAGTAAACTTCAAAAATAAAACAATTAATGACAAAGTAAATATATATACACATTAAATATCACCAGGGCTTGGTTCTTGGGCAAAAATAATAGAGATTTGATTTATGTTCGTGAAGATAATTAAAAATAAAATTTTAATGATAACAGCATGGGTTTTTTTTTTTAATTTAATATTTTAGATTGTAAACATTAACATTTCTTTTCCGAGTAGCTAGATCAATGCAAGGTCTATTTTTTTACATGGGGATTTAAATGGGGAATCCACGAGGATTGAACTCACGATTTATTAATGCAGGACTAACTTTAAAAAATCCCCCTCTACCCAGGCGACGCCGGGTAGCCGCTGCTAGTATTATTTATAAGTCCACCTTATTTTGTTATTCTTTTTATAATTGCAGTTTTATTGCATCTCCAAAATGAGAGGCGCAAACTGTTCTAAGTGAAGCAATGACGCCTTGGTAACTGACAGTCACCATCCGTCTTGGGACGGCGACGACTCTGTAAATTTAATAATGGATAGAATTTTGTTGGTAGTTACCTACTGTAAAATCTTGTTTCAATTTGTTGAGACGATTCTTTATTCGCATCACGGTAATCCCCTTGAACCATTCGTTCGTGTCACATACCAAGAAGAATGCAATTGATAAAGAAAAGAATTACTTGGATTTTTGCGGCTTATTATTTCAAAATGTCCATTTTCTCAAATCAATAAGCACATTTTTCAAAATACAAACTTTTTAGATAACTAATATTCAATTAAAGAAATAAGCAAAACCCAGTTTTCTTTTATAAAGGATTAATTATATTCATATTAATTTGAAAAAGGAAGACGAAAAAAAACAACAAAAAAAAAAAACGCTCTTAATATTATCGACTTCAGATATTGCATTTATCTACAATATTCTGTTTACTCACGACACGGTTATCTCCCTTGAACCATTCTTTCTTTTCGCACTCCAAGAATTCCGATCATGAAATGAAAAAAAAAAAAAAAAAGGGAAAAAAAATTACTTGAAATATACTTTATTTTATTGCTTGATTATTTTGAAATAAAAATGAAAATATAATTTAGGGGTTGGATTTTATGCAAATTTGAAACTTAATAATCGATTATTCAATATTCTGCAAAAGTTAACTGAATTTGATATAAAAGTAGTGAAAAATAAACATTACATCCATCTATTTAGTTGCTAAATAACAAACCAATTTTAACGGCATGTCAACCCGTCTAGGGTTATTTTATTGTCCATTGTACATTTATATCAACATTGCTGGAGAAACCTACATCGATCAGCTCTGCACAGATACTGGATGCTATGTAGAAGTTTCTTCCAATAGTTATGGTTGATAGGCATGGGTGGCGAAGAAGAAACATGATCCATGCTATTAACTGGAATGGATGATAATGATGAAGCCTCCTATTTTGCATTTAATATAAAGCAAGGTGGGGTGCCACACCTACCATCAGCTCCTTACTTTAGTGCACAATCCCTGTGCTACTCATACATTGAGTTGGTGAGGGCCGGTATCGAACTAGGATATCGTTTGGTTCCAAGGCATCACCGACTGATCTAAACTGGCCACTATTAAATACACATAATTTCTCGGATTCTTGGTTTTTCAACCCTAATATGTTACAGTGGCACCATGTGCTTCATTGCATGGTCATGAAAAGACTCAATGTCTGTTTTACTCCATGTTGTGTTAGTAAAAGAGGAAGATTTTAGTGCTTATCTGGTTACATGATAAAAACGGACACATGACGTGAGAAAAAAAACGCCTCCTATATCAAAAAGGGAGACAATTTTTTTATTTTGTCTCCTAACCAAAAAAAAAAAAAAAACACAAAAAAAAACTTCACCTTTTTTATTTCTCTGAAATTTTGGACTTATAAATAATATGGATGTATATGTATATAAAACTTTTAAAAAAAAATTAAAGCAAAATAAATAGTTTCTTTTTCGGATCTTGAGTAAAATTTACAGACTGAAAACTTTTTTTTCTGAATTTTTGAGATGAGGCTTGATAATTTGGATTATTTGAATTATTTGACTATTATCCTCTCTTTTTATTGTTTCTGTACAACATTTCAGCTGATGTGCCCTCCGGCCTTTTTCAGGTATTTCTTGTCCATTTGGACACATAGCATAGTGAATATAGACATTGAGTTAATACAGTTCTCAGTGAGAATTATCTCTAGGCTGCAGGTTCAATCCTGGTCAAGGGTGAGAGTAACATAGAATAATAATTAACACTGTTAACACTTGTACCCAGCTAGGGTTAGCAGAATGAGAGCAGGATACCCCTGTGAATTGAATAAAGGGTTGGGTTCCGTGATGGCTCCCAATTATGACAAGAAGGTTCCCGAGTTTGAGAAAGCTCCTGAGTCCGACAAGAAATACCCAGCTATAGTTAGTGAAATGATACCGTCATGGATTGAATAAAGAGTTGGATTCAAAGTTCCGTCATGGCTCACAATTATGACAAGAAGGCTGCCAAGTCCAACAAGAAATACCTGAAGAAGGCCAGAGGCATAACGGCTGAAACGTTGTATAGATAACAATAAAGATGAAGACAATAATACAAATAATAGAGATTCACCTTTTTTTTTCAGGAAGTTTGGGTGTCATGGCATTAATAATCCAGGTTAAATTTGTTGAGAACCAATGGCAAAGGCTGACAGAAGTTACGATTAGGTAGAAACTTGTCATCGCCTGAAAGAATAAAGAGGACGGTGAAAGATAAACAAAAACAAAAACAAAACAATAACATCAACAGTCAGTTCATTCAATTACCACCTTATTTACTCCATAATTTAATATATATATATGAGGGCGAGTCAAAAAGTAATGCCATTTTCTTTATTTCATGGAAGTTTTTTTTTAATAAAACTAAGGTCTACATTGGGACCCTACTGAGCCTCAGTGGAAGAATCCAACGAGTAAGACCCAAATTGCCAATCGACAATGTCCCATTCTGCTTGACAATGCTCGACCACACACAAGCATCAGAACAACGGGGAAAATTACCTCATTTGGGTGGACAACTTTACCGCATCCTCCATACTCACTAGATTTAGCGCCTTCAGACTTATCATCTCTTCGGACCCATGAAAGAGGTTTGAGAGGCAAACATTATTCCAGTGATGAGGAATACTACATACGATACTGATGACTATTTTCAGAAAGTACGGATGTGCTGGTCTTTTCATTTTTAAATATTTTATTCCCCAATTTCAATTTTTTCATTTTGCAAACTGAGTTATCTGGGTTTTTTTTCACACGGTTGAGTTTAGAAAATATATATATATATATATATATATATATATATATATTGTTTTTTTTTTAGGATATATGCTTAATTGAAGTCATACCTAATTTTGAAAATTAATTAGTTAAAAATTAATGAATTTAGGCGGGCATATATGTTCAAATGTAAGGCTAAACAAATTGAAGAAATGTTTAGCCTTACATTTGAACATATATGCCCGCCTAAATTCATTAATTATTAACTAATTAATTTTCAAAATTAGGTATGACTTCAATTAAGCACTTATCCTCCAAAAATTGTCGGCTTAAAGCCATATAAAAATAAACACATTTGTTTGTTTACTTAACCTCATATATATATATATATATTATATATATATATATATATATATATATATATATATATATGTCCAAGTGACACTTTAGAGTTTGCATTGCAGGGCATTAGTTATATATCCAAGAATGCTCAATATATCATAAATATAGAGCTATGATAATTGCAGAAAAATGTTCTTATCTCTTGGTATCATGGTTTTCAAGAGATAAGAAAATTAATTAGAACTGCAGTAACCCAAAACTCCCCACCTATCTACTAGCAAATATATAGAAATATAAATTTTGTAACTTAGTTCTGATGAGATCTATCAAGATTGAAACCGTGGTAGACCCATAATTTTTCTACATATATATTATTATATATATATATATAGTATCACCCATAAATAATTATACACTAAAAAAAAAAAAGACAATCTAAAAAGTTCATTTTTTTTTAAATCAAAGAAATCTGGATTTTATTATTTCTAATGGAACACTATACAATTAAAATGAATATTATTTGATATTTTATTCCCCAAATCTATAAAACAAAATTTTAATGCTATATATATATATATATATATATATATATATATATATATATATTAGTTAGAAAAATTCATTCACATTGTGTCACTAATTGGCGGGTGAGTCAGAAGAAAATTCAACGAATGGTTGAATTTTCAGTCAATTTACTTTAGTGTTTGCAAGAGTTGTCTCCCTTGGATCATAGCTCAAAAATATTTTCTTGTCAAACACACTCGTGCATAAAAATGATTAGGTGAAAGGGGAAAAATGCTTGCTTGTTTTATGTGATCGTTAGAGTTTGCTTTTGTGTTTTTTTTTTCCATTTCTTTTATTTATTCATCGTTAATGAGTATTCGATTACTCTAAGAAGAAAATATAGTATATTCTTTCTTTTGGTTTGTTGATAACAATTTTCGCCACGATTTTCATTTTAATGAAGTTGTTCTTTTAATTTATTTTTAAAATATTTGATATTTCTAACCTAGCCCAACACATGTTGTAATGGGGTCCACTGTAACTTATCAAAGTTCCATAACTGTCTATTTTGGATTCGGTAGACGGCCCAAGATTTATTTTATTATAATTTTTTTTTATTTTGTTCTTTTTGTAAATATTGGCCCAAACGCCCAATATCAGACATTTATAAAAGAATAAAATAAAATAAAAATTTTTTTAAATTAGAAAAAAAAAAAAAAAAAATTCAAAGCTACCCTTGGGAAAGGTATGAATCCAACTACTCTCCCTCCAGCTATGGGTAAATAGTAGGGCAGACTGGGGTCTTTAACCTTGGTTAGGCAACCAGTCTAGGAGAAGGAAAACCTGAATTCAAACTCTTGGGGTGGTCGCTACTAGAATAGGCTCAGGCCTAATTAGTGATCAATAATTAAAAACTGTGTATCTTATGCAATAGCATTTAACTTGGGGACTGTCTATCAAAGTTCAAAATGGACAGTGACAGCCAATAACTTATTGGGCTTTGGTAACTTACAGTGGGGCTACTCCTACTAATAGAATTGTATTTCATGCGTCTTAAAGTGTATTGGTGCCAGTTTCTGATTAGGGATAAGGTTAGAAATATGTTATTGAAAATGTCTTATTCATTTATTTATTTTTCAAATTAAATCAAGCTTTTTTTTTTTCATTGTTATTTTTTGAATAAAAAAAAATCTATAGATGTAACTAAATTAATGTAATTGGTTGAAAAATAATAAAGACTCGATCTTAGCAAAAAGGTTCAGTTTTAAACACACTGAAGCCCGTTTTAAACTTGATAAATGATTTTAAAAAATCTAATATAAAATCAAGTTAATAAATAAATAATTAATAACAATTTTCATTTCAAATAATGCGCAAGCACAATTAAGAATATACTTTATGATATTTTCGTGTTAAAACATGCAGTTATATTGATTCGAACAAATTCGTATTTTCAGTGTAGATTTACGGTGAAATGAAAATGGCCGACCAAAGCATAAGGCTTCCTCAAAGTGAAAGAAACAAGGGGAGGTTACTCTCATTTATGTAGCTAATGTTCAGATTACCCATTTAATCAAAGAAGTATTACTGGGAAACATGAACTGAGACTTTTGAAAAGATTCAGCAAAACAACCTATAGACAAAATCTTTTTAGTAATAAGCTAGTTGATTCTTGGGACAAATTACCATCAGCCATGGTAAATGCCCCCTCATTAATTTCTTTTAAGTCTAGGTTGGATAAAGTTGGGATTTACCCAACTCATTCGCTATTAACACTATGGGACACCAGTATATTTTACCGAATTCGTTTGCCACATGTAGATTTTGAAACAAGGTCACAATTATGGGGCTACCAACGATGATCGAACTCGCTTTTTTTTCAGTAGCAATAAATCTGCGAAAATAGCTTACAAATCATACACCACAATGGGACGCCACTTTATCTATAGAAAATTAAAAATATGAGTACAACGATGACCAACTGACTGGTCTCAGGCATAATAGATTCAATCGAACAAGACATTATATTATCATCATTATTATTATCAATTAAAATATTTCGTTGAAATTGATTAAAAAAAAAATCGACTTTTTGTTTAGTGATGTATTTATGTGTGTATGTGTGTGTGTGAAATTCTGGTGATATGTGGATCTGTGAGGAATTTGACCGGGCCCTATTGTCAAAGGCGGCTTGGTTACATGAAATCACATGAGAGCTACCCGACTGCAATTGTTGTCTCTACCATGCCACACTCAAAGACCTAGCATGATCACCATGAGGACAGTGATGAGTATACAACACCTGTCGACTCAGTCAACACCGATTGTTATGTGTGCCAGATATGTTCTAGGATATGCAGGACTTTGGCGGGATTGAAGAGTCATGAACGAGCCCACAGACGGACAATGGATGAAGGAGTGGCAATCGCCTGACAAGACGTTGCGATCAATATGTGTGTGTGTGTGCGCGCTTGATTTTCAACTTTCATGACATAAAGCTTACATGAGTTATTTCCCTTGGATCATGAAAGCAGAAAAATATTGCAAGGAAATTTGCCTTTCGATAGCAGTTAAAAAAAATATTTTATTGATTTATTATGAAAGATGTTTTTTTTTTTCAAATTGTCATACACTCACACATATACTGCTGAATAGTGAATCAGATCTTTTCTGGATGCCTCATACTTGCGACCTTGTGTTATATCCTACACGTGGAGGGGCCGGATTAGCTCAGTCGGTAGAGCGTTCGGCTAGAAATCACAAGGTTCCTAGTTCGATACCGGTCCTCTCCAACTCAGCGTATGAGTAGCACTGGGAGCTGTGCGGTAAAGTAAGGAGCTGATGGTAGGTGTGGCGCTCCACCTCAGACACCAAAACAATCTCCTTGGTCTAGCGCTATTGAAAAGGGGATAGACACCCTCACAGACTGGCTGACAACGACTTTTACATGTATACAAAAGTGATGCTAGTAAAAAAAAGTAAGTCCCAGCAGATCACAGGGTGAAGCTGAAGGAAAATGAAAAAATGGACAAATACCTGGACCTTGCCAGAGAACTGAAAAAGTTATGGAATATGAAAGTCAAAGTGATACCAATTGTAGTTGGTGCACTGGAAAAAGGATTGGAAAATCTGGACACCAGAGGGAAGATTGAGACCATCCAGAATACTGCACTGCTGCAATCTGCCAGAACACTCAGAAGAGTCCTGGAGACCTGAGGAGACTTGCTGTCACTCAGACTCCAGTGAAAGACCATCAGCTGACGCTGATGTGAAAACCCAAAAAGAGTGAACAATAATAATAATAATTTTCTATTTCATTTCCAGTGGCTCACTTCATGTAATTATAGTTGATTAATTTGGAGTTATATTTTGATTGGGGGTGACAAGACTTTCAGACCACTGTATAAAGACAGATCATGTGTTGATGTTTCCCATTGAGAAGTTTTCATATAAAAATCATGTACATCTTCATTATGTCATCCTGTAACACTTCATCATATAAAGCATTATTGTCTTAGAAATTAATCTATTTATCTTTCTTTTCTCTGAGTTTTCTTTGTTAAAATTTAATGTGAAAAAATAATCCACTTTAGAATATCATTTTTATCCATGGCACTACTTCGGCTATGGCGTACACACATGCACAAACAGACACAGATAATAATGAAATTTATTGTGTACAGTGCTCAGGTGCACCACAACTCATCAAAGTCTCATGTCAAGTACACAGAATAATGTATTAGTGTCAGGAACATTAACAGTTTACAGTAGTAATATGCATGTATGTGTGCGTGTGTGTGCATATGGGTGCAGAGAGGGGCATCAGGTATAGTGTTGGCAGACTACAGGAAGCATGGAGGCTTTGATACCGGCAGATGCCCTTAGGGTAACGGTTTAATATCGATGTGTGGCTATGTTTGCATTTCATATAGTGCTAATAACCGGTGGGAATGGTATGCATCCAACTATCCCCCCCCCCCAGCTATGGATAAATAGTAGGGTAGACTGAGTTCTTTAGCCTTGGTTAGGCAACAAGTCTGAGAGAAGGAAAACTCTGAAATCTAAATACATATTTACCCAACCCCTCTGCTACAAGCAGGGTGTGACACAAGGTCAATTTTAACCATAGTACTGCTGGTTTAAATTCTGAGACTGGTTGCTGTCCTAGCTTTGGATATGGACACGATATGACACAAGGTCAATTTTTAAGCAATATATTGCTGTTTTTTTTCTTTCTGCTACTCTGGAATTTCAGAAGTGCTTCAACCAATCAAAAACTCACTGGAATAAGTATGTTGAATGCCGAGGGGACTATTTTGAAGAAAATTAATGTTTCATTCATTTTTTTGTTTCTGTCTTGGTAAATACAGCTTCAGTCTCAATACTTTTTGAACAAACCTTTTATTCCTAAATAATTATATATGTACCAAGATTTTATTTGTTTGAAAGAAATTCTTTGTTTCTATCATCACTAAAACCTTTTGAAAATCTGTTTAACTTGATCATTAATTACAATGTTGTCAGAATAAGTAAGAACTTTAACTCTTAAATTATTCAAATATATATATATATATATATATATATATAGTCATCCACAGACACCATATTTCTATGTATCACATCTCTTCAGTGTGACTAGATTTAGCAAGTGACCCCCAGAGGGATTGAACCCAAAAGATTTTTCATCAGTCAGAGTTCCTAACCACTGGGTCATCAGCCACCTACAAGCAGGGGGTAGAATTTATCTGATAGATACATATATAGTTTTATATGTCACAGCTGCCAGAGAGTTCACATCTATTTTTATAGGAGCGCCTTGCCATTTAAGTGTAATTCGCGGCCATCAGATAAATTCCCTCCAGAGAGCTCAACCAACCAGAGGTAGATATATATGACACACACACACACACACACAATGGGATCAAGACTGAAGCTTTATCTTTGAATATTCTATCACCTTTATCCTGACTAGCAGGAGAGAACACCCTTCGGGTGTCGTAAAAATTAATTTTTGAAAGACATTGCCTGAGAGGATGGGAGTTAAAAATTCAATATCAGAGGGTTTGTATCATAAGTAAGACAAATCCTCATATTTATTAAAGGAGTAAAAAAAAATAAAACAATTTGAAATGAAAACTGAGCTCCGTCCCTCTTAAATAAAATGTCGCGTGCATGTAATAATCAAACAATTATTTTTAATATTTTCCACATCAATTTTACACAAAATCGTAGGTATTTATTTATTTGTAAACTTTTTAGCTAACTTCTTGTTACTGTAAAAAAAAGGACAAGAGTAAAAAAACAATTTTTAAAATTGCTTACTCAAATTTTTGGTGTATATAGCATAAGAATATTATGACGTAAGCTGTGACGTAGAGCTATGACGTGGTTTTTGTTACAGACAGAAATACAGACAATCTCCATTATTAAAAGATGTCACACAACAGTTGTGGGACATCAGGATAAAGGTGATACCAATTGTTTGGTTTGTTTTGTTTTTTACGGCATCTCAACCTCACTGGGTCATTTACTGCCAACAAAGTTTCAAAATAAATTCATTCTTAATGGATATTCAATTTTTTTTATAAACACATTTTACTATTTAATCCATAGATGGGACCCTAACAGGTACTACCACTCCGGGTCAGAGTGGACCAGGGAGCAATGGTTATGAAGGGGTGCTCTACATTCCTCAGACCTCCAGAACTGGAACTTCACCATCAGATTTAACGTTATACCCAGAACATGAAGACCCTCAGCCACTGCCTTCTAGCCACAATATGATAAAAAGAGTTGGGGATTGCTATAAGGGCAATAGGGTTGGGACAATCATATAGGGGCTAGGGCTTGACGTGACCAGCCAATTAATAGGAGGAGGCCTCTCCAACTGCCCATCTAGCCTAAGTAAGGTCCAAAGTGGAGTGTTGCATCTCATGAAATGCTCATCCATTCCATCCTTAAGCATCATGGGTCACCACTCATGGTCAACAGGTGACCCCATTGGGGGGGGGCTTACCCCACTGCAGAGGTGCAGTCAGTGTATTCTAAAGCCCCAGCCAACAGGGCTGATATCAATTGTAGTCAGTGCACTTTGAATAGTTTCCAAGAATTTTAAAAAGGAAGAATTAGAAATCAGAGGAAGAATTGAGACCACAACAGCATTGTTAAGATCCACTAGAATACTCAGAAGAGTCCTAGAGACTGGAGGAGGCTTACTGTCACTCAGCCTCTAGTGATTGACCATCCCCTATTGCTGGTGGGGGAAAAAAACAGTAATCTGAACATTAGCTACATAAATGAGAGCAACCTCCCCTTGTTTCTTTCACTTTGAGGAAGCCATATATTTTGATTGGTCATTTTCATTTCACCATAATTCTACACTGAAAATATGAATCTGTTCGAATCAATACAACTGCATGTTTTAACACGAAAATATCATAAAATGTGTTCTTATTTGAAATGAACTTAATTGTTATTAAGAATACATTTTATGATATTTTTGTGTTAAAACATGCAGTTGTATTGATTACGGTGAAATGAAAATGGCCAACCAAAACATATGGCTTCCTCAAAGTGAAATAAACAAGGGGAGGTTACTCTCATTTATGTAGCTAATGTTCAGATTACCAAAAAAAAACTAATAATAATGATGAAACACCAACCAAAAGAAGCAGCAAAAAACATAAAAACATAGAATACATATTGTCACTATCTTTCTTGACCCATGAATTTTCCATGAGTTCCTTCTTAAATAAATCTTATTATAATGGAGATTTGGTGTCTGTCTATAACCAAAACTAACCATATGACCTTTAGGCACCCCTTTTGCGATCTCAATTCTTGGGGACATTTTTTCCATTTACAACATCAAAATCTGGTTAATTGTTAACTGAGAATTTTTAGAGTTTTTTTTTTTAATTATAAAACTAACCCCTAACCCAACCGGATTTTGACGGTGTACATGAGAAAAGTGTCCT
>CM042151.1:30031873-30066873 GCA_023376005.1 Doryteuthis pealeii | reverse complement strand
ATTTGACCTCACCTTGTTAAGTCAGTTTCAATATTGTCAGGCATTTGTTAGTGTGGGTGTTATTATATTATTCAATATTGCATTTGTAATATTTTTTCTGTATTTTATAAACATTTTGATCTTGAAACTAAAAACATTAAAAAAATCACCTCCCCCCCAAACTCATCCTTCCCATTAAAAAGTAATTCAAGAATTAAATGTACATTTGCATTTGTATTTTAGTTTATCTTTTCTCATGTAAGTAAAAAAAAAAGTAAAGTCGTCGGGCGGCCTAAAGTCGGTATCAGCCAGTCAGCGAGGGAGTCTACCCCCTTTTCAATAACGCTAGACCAAGGAGATTGTTTTTAGCATCTGAAGTGGAGCGCCACACCTTCCATCAGCTCCTTACTTTACCACACTGATCCCTGTGCTACTCATATGCTGAGTTGGCAAGGACCGGTATCAAACTAGGAACCTTGTGGTTTCTAGCCGAACGCTCTACCGACTGAGCTAACTGGCCTCAAGACTTCATTATTATTTTCTCATGTAAATTGTATTAAACACAGGTAAATTAGTTTTGTAATTTGATATTTAATTAATTCAATGTAATTTGATATTCAATTAATTTATTTGTGGGTGAATGGAAAATAAATTTTGTGAAAATTTCTAAGAAGACCTGGTGTAGGATAATCAGTGTACCCTATCCATATCTCTTCTCCAAGGAACTTCCCATGGTGTAATGGTTATTATAGGAAATGGACTTGTTGAACAGAATTTAAATCCTGGATGCAGATGTTAGCATTTCACATAATACCTTTATAAGTAAAGTGTCGGGATGGCCTAAAGTCGGTATCAGCCAATCAGCGGGGAGTCTATCCCCTTTTCACTAGTGCTAGACCAAGGAGATTGTTTTTTGCGTCTGAGGTGGGACGCCACACCTACCATCAGCTCCTTACTTTACCACACAGATTCTGTGCTACTCATAAGCTGAGTTGGCGAGGGCCGGTATCGAATGCTGAATAGCTGAATGCTCTATCGACTGAGCTCCCTCCAGCTATTGGTAAATAGTTGGGAAGACAAGGCTCTAACCTTGGTTATACAACCAATCTAAGAGAAAGAAAACTCTTAATTCAAACCTGTTAAACTCTGCTTAAGAAATTTAAAATGTGTCACATACTACTTGTGTGGAAGGATTGAAAAAATATATACCTCCATATCTCTTAAGTAAACTTGTATGATGGTACTGTTATAGAACTATGCAATGGATAGTTTGGTTTGGTTTGGTTTGGTTTGTGGCATATCAACCTCAGTGGGTCATTTAATGCCGATAAAGTTTTGAAATAAAGTCATTAATGGATACTCAATTTTTTTTACAAATACATTTTTCTATTTAACCCATAGATGGGACCTCAACAGGTACTACCACTCCGGGTCAGAGTAGACAAAGGAGCAATTCCTCCAGAATTGGAACCTCACCATCTGATAGAGTTTAACATCATTCCCAGGACATGAAGACCCTCATCCACCACCTTCTAGGACCCATATGATAAAAGGGTTGGGGCAATCATATAGGTGCTAGGGCTTGACGTGACCAGCCGATTGGTCGGGGGGGAGGGGGGGGGCCTCTCCGACCGCCTGTCTAGCCCAAGAAAGGGCCAAAATGGAGTATTGAAAGTCATGGACAGCTCAACCACCTCGGTTCTATACTTAAGCATCACGGGTCAACACTCACGGACAAAAGATGACCCCATTGGGGGAGTCTTATCCCTCTGCAGTGGTGCAGTCGGTGCATTCTAAGGCCCCAACCGAGAGGGTGGGCAATGGGTAGTAATATTCATTAGAGGCTATTTCTAGAGAATTTCATCCTTACTGGGTGACTTAATCTTGTGTCAGATTAAGCCAAGCTCAGATATTAACATTAATATCTTTGTAGAAACACGTCTATACAAACAAGGGAGAAAACCTGTATCAAACAACGTTATTAAACAAATTCTTATTAATATCGTCTTTAATATGCATACAAATTATCTCCCTTGCATCATACACAGACGCCAATGGTAGAGAAATAAAACATGAAAGCCAAATAGAAGATGTCTTCTAACTCTGCTTGTCTGAGTTTGCATGTTCACATACGCACACACAAGAACAGCTATCTATCTATCTTATCACCCCTAAATAGATATACCTTGAGAATCTTTTCTATAAAAGTTCATTTTCTTCAAAATTAAAGAAACAAGGATTTTATTATTTCTAGTGGAACGTTATCCAATCAAAACGGATTTTTATTATTCATAATAAAACTCTGCAACATTGAAAATCACTAAATAAAAATATGAAAATGTAACAGTTATAGAACAAGTACTCCCTCCCTCCCTCCCCCCCTCTCTCTCTCTCTCTCTCTCTCTCTCTATATATATATATATATATATATATATATATATATATATAAAATGTTGTTCTGGTTCCAAGGGAGAAAATTCAATATTTTATAAAAAGAAGGTCCGCAAAATGTATTATGTTTCAGAAAAAAAAATTTGTATTTATATTTATATATATATTCTTCAGTGGAGTATATATATATATGTGTGTATTTGGGCAGCATTCTTTCATTTATACATGTAGAATTAAACAAAAGACACATCTCATGTTTAACAATTTTATTTTTAATCTTTTCTAGTTTTCTGGCCAACTTTTTAATATTTGGGTGGAATTCGTGAATAAGTCCACCAAAGTTCAGGTCCCGAGTACTTTCAGCACTTTGAAGTGCCATCATTAGGGGTGATGTGTTCCATTTTTTTTTAAATTATAATAATGTGGAGGCTGGAAGGAAAAGAAATGCCGAAAGTACTCGGGGCCTGAACTTTGGTGGACTTATCCACGAATTTCACCCAAATATTAAAAAGTTGGCCAGAAAACTAGAAAAGATAAAAAATAAAATTGTTAAACAAGAGATGTGTCTTTTGTTTAATTCTACATATATATATATATATATATATATATATATATATATATATATATATACTAGCAGAACCTGTGGATATGCCACAGTATGATAATTTAATTATTACAACGTTTGATATGTTTACTTAAGAGGTATTGTAATTAGTTCAATATGTAAAAAGTATAATAATCTTGATTTAACTTTCTCTCACTCTTTCTTAAAGCCGCCGTGTCGGCTGGGGCGTTAGAATGCACCAACTGCACCTCTGCAGAGGGGTAAGACTCCCCCAATGGGACCACCTTTTGGCTGTGGGTGGCGACCCGTGATGCTTAAGAATAGAGCCAAGGTGGATGAGCAGTTCATAACTTGCAATACTCCACTTTGGCCCTATCTTGGGCTAGACGGGCGGTCGGAGAGGCCCCCTCCGATCAATCGGCTGGTCACGTCAAGCCCTAGCACCTATATGATTTTCCCAACCCTATTGCCCTTATGGCAAGCCCCAACCCCTTTTTATCATATGGGTGCTAGAAGGCAGTGGCTGTGGGTCTACATGTCCTGGGAATGACGTTAAACTCTATCTGATGGTGAGGTTCCAGTTCTGAAGGTTTGGGGAATGTGGAGCACCCCTTCATCATCATTGCTCCCTGGTCCACTCTGACCCGGAGTGGTAGTACCTGTTAGGGTCCCATCTATGGGTTAAATAGAAAAATGTATTTATAAAAAAATTGTATTATCCATTAAGATTTATTTCAAAACTTTATCGGCATTAAATGACCCACTGAGATTGATATGCTGTAAAACAAAACAAACCAAACCAAACTCTTTCTTAAAGGGTGGGTTGTTAAATATTTACATTGATTTACCGAAAAAATGTAGATATTAATGTAGATATTTTAAATGCCTTCTCCCATATGGAGGAAGGCGTTTAAGATATCTACAATAATTTGCTGACTAAAAAGTGACAAAAACACGACTTGGAAATTATCTAAGTTGGTCCGGAAATTCACCTGATGCTGGCTCACTAAAACATAGATTAAATTAAAACAGAATTTTACGTTGGGCATTTAAGCAGTGCAAGACCATCTGGAGTGTTTCATTTAAAAATTGGGTGAAATATAATGGGACAAATAAGAAATCTGCGATTAAGTGACACCAGATAATCTGGATTTACATTTTTGCATTGCATCTTGAACATATCTAGATGGTCTCATTTTTAACCAGAGGGTGTTGCAGGATGATAACGGATGTAAGATTTAGGAACACTGTTATTAATATATAGATGTGTGTGTGTGTGTGTGCATGTGCGTACAGATGTGAATGTGTGTGCATACATTGATAAGTCTGTTACCTAATGATAAACAAGAATTTATTTCCCACAACAAATATTTATTTTTGAACATAGTCTCTTTCCTTGTGAATGTAAATTCAATACTTCTCTTTAAACTATACAGATCAAATTATTATACAGTGAAATTTACTGAACTAATAACTGTGTCATGCTATGGACTTTTATTGACCCATCTGGATGATGTAAGAGAGGTGCTGAAAAGTTCTCGGCACAACCAAGAATGGAATGATTTTTAGAATTTCTTTGTTGGAATGGTTTAAAAAAAACATTGGGAAACAATGTGCTGAACTGTAGAAGGAATATGTAGAATAACATGGTTAGGACAAGAACTTTTCTGCACTTTTTCAAATCATAATAGTTTCATGTAAGTTGAACACTATAATCTTCAAACAGCAAAAACTATATATATATATATATATATATATAAGTAAAGAAATAACAAAAGACTTAGAGATTTAGCCTTATAGTCTATTTCAGGGAGCTTGAAATAGACTATAATGGACACTATAATCTCAAACAGCAAAAACTTATATATATATATATATATATATATATATATATATATATATATATATATATATAAGTAAGTTGAACACTATAATCTTCAAACTGCAAAAACTATATATATATATATATATATAAGTAAAGAAATAACAAAAGACTTAGAGATTTAGCCTTATAGTCTATTTCAGGGAGCTTGAAATAGACTATAATAGACACTATAATCTTCAAACAGAAAAAAACTATATATATATATATATATATATATATATATAAGTAAAGAAATAACAAAAGACTTAGAGATTTAGCATTATAGTCTATTTCAGGGATCCTGAAATAGACTATAAAGCTAAATCTCTAGGTCTTTTGTTATTTCTTTACTTATATATTTACTCTGTGACTCTAACATTAAGAGCACACATTGAGCTCTCAAACTGCGACAGGTTTTTTAAATAAAACTCTTTTGTCGTAAGGAAGATTTCTTCTATGGACTTTTGGATTATATATCAGTCATCCACAGACACGTGTTTCGAAGTTTACTTCTCATCAGTGAGGCTTGACTTTTTAACAGCTACCTCTAGCCGGGATCGAAACCCGACAGAATTTTTGTCTGCCAAGTTCCTTACCCTTGTGGCTATCAGCGGGCCGTTAGACTAGGGTGAACAATTAATTTTTTCATACTTTATGGTGGTATGATTTTACAATCACCAGATAACTCAAATCTGTAAACAGACGGGTCACGGCTAATGCCAAACGGTGAAGTTACAATTAATGTCCCCCCCCCACCACAGTGCTATATTTTTTCTTTGTGGTGTTATGGTTATCATTGTAGGAAATGGACTTGGCAACCAGAGTTCGAATCATGGACGAGGCTGGTTGCAGTTCACCTAGTGCTAATACCCTTGGGAAAGGTATGAATCCAACTATGGGTAAATAGTAAGGTGGACTAGACTCTTTAATCTTGGTTAGACAACCAGTCTAGGAGAAGGAAAACTCTGAATATAAAGCAGTCAAAATCCACTTAAGAAATTGACCATGTGACATATCCTATTCATGAGTAGTGGTTTATATATATATATATATTCTGTTTTAAGATTGTAGTTTTCTCACTACATGGAACTTTTAGTAATGGCATTTGAGTTCATGTGCAGTCTTTTAAAAAAATGTATATTTTTATATCAGCTCTATTTTGTAGAGGACTTTTTAGAAAATAATTGTTAGATTTACCTAATAGATTCTTGTTATAATATATATATATATATATATATATAATATATATATATATATATATATGTTGAAGAGTGGGTTCTATGTATGCTTCTTATATAAATTAGATGAAAATGGTATGGCATATATATATTAGGTAGCCGAGCGGTAAAATCTCTGACTCTGCCTGCTGGGCTCCCAGTTTCAATTTCTGTTGGAGTGAAATCATTAGTATACATCGCTGATGAGACTTAATAAAGTTGAAACAGACTGTACGATGTTCTACGCATCGCACAATTGTTTGCCAAGTTTGTTGGTCATGATTATTTTCTATAATTATTGAATTTTATACAATATATGCATTGTAATTGCCTTCAAGCAAAAATATAAATAATAATATATACTTTATTCAACAATACTTCTAAAAACAAACATCTAAAATCTTATTTCCTTCGCCGGGGCATAGGCCTGGTTTGTTGTTATCCACTCAATGTCCACGTACCTCATATGGTAGAGGTGTATCATTATCATTGACGGGTTAATTTTGCATGGATTGTGCGGTGCGTATCGGTAGCCGAGCGGTAAAGTCTCTGACTCTGCCTGCTGGGCTCCTGGTTTCGATTTCTGTCGGAGGGAAATCGTTAGTATACATCACTGATGAGACTTAATAAAGCATCGCACATTGTTTGCTGAGTTTGCTTGTCATGATTATTTTCTATAATTATCGAATTTTATATGATATACGCATTGTAATTGCCTTCAAGCAAAAATATAAATACGCATTGTAATTGCCTTCAAGCAAAAATATAAATAATAATATATAACATATATATATATATGAGGAAGAATGAAAAAAGGAAAAAAAAGTACAGAATGGATAATAAAAGATGAATTTAATCAATATCACTTACACATATGTTTCGGTCAGTTTATCTTTGTGTACACGATACAAACTGATATTATCATTAAATAAAGAAATGAAATGAAATAATAATAATAGAAAAATGTAAAAATATTCCGTACACAGAAAATTCGACCTTCATCAGAGTGAAATTTAATTTTGAATGAAAAAATTTGTTGGAGAAAAACGGAGAATTTTTAAAAATGTTCAAAGAGAATTTTTTAAAAATTCACTTTCAGGATGCTGAACAATATAGAGTCGTTAGCCAATCTCGAGAATCTGAATATTTGATTTTCCTAGGAGTTATGCAAGATACAATTATGTATTGCAAAAATATATATATATATATATATATATGAGGAAGATTCAAAAATTATCTGCACTGTTGTTTTATGGAAGTTAAGCTCATCATGAATGATTTGATGATAACTCACCGATTCACCATTACTATCTCTCGAGCTTGTTCAATTTTCTCATCAGTGGTGGATATTGATGGGCTTCATCTTCATGCATCACATTCGTCCAGACACTTTTAAACTTCTCTATCTTCTCATAAACAATTCTACATGGTTGTGCATGGTCTCCTTATGGTGTTAAAAGCCTCCAATGAATTTTCAGCCCCTGACACTCCTTCCAGCCAGAGCAATTGGATTACTTCCTTGGTGCTTACTGCTAGTAAAGTGGCCATGTTTACACTGTAAAGACAGCAAGCAAAATTGTGGGATCAGGCTCAAACATCGATCAGTAGATGAGATATTACTACCAAGGTATGTGAATGGGTCAAACAATAAAATCAAAGCACCACATTGTGGTTTGATGGTTAGCAAGCTAGTCACAGTTCTATTTCTACTGAAGTATCAGCTAATGTGAGTTTGAGCCTCACTGGGTGCTCTAGATTTGTGGTCTTGTGTTAAATCTAAGCTCTGCTTAGTTTTAAAACAGGTGCCTTGCATGCTACGATGGCTAAGGAGCATGTTTAGCAGACCAGTATAAATGAGTTTGATTCTCACTGGGAGCGAGGGAGTCTATCCCCTTTTCACTCACACTAGAACAAGAAGATTGTCTTTGCGTCTGAGGTGGAGCACCATACCTATCATCAGCCTCCCACTTTACTGCTTATATACTGAGCCAGTATCAAAATTCGGAACCTTGTGGCATCCAAGACGGATGCTCTACTGACTGAACCAACAGTTTGATCATATGATGTTCCACTAGAAATAATAAAATCCTTTGTATCTTTAGTTAAAAGAAAATTAACTTTTTTATAAAAGAATTTTTAAAGGTGTAAAAAGTCAATGGGGTGGCCTAAAGTCGGTATCAGCCAGACAGTGAGGGAATCTATCCCCTTTTCACTAGCGCTAGACCAAGGAGATTGTTTTTTTTTTGCATCTGAGGTGGAGCGCCACACCTACCATCAGCTCCTTGCTTTGTCGCACAGATCCCTGTGCTACTCATTCGCTGAGTTGGCGAAGGCCGGTATTGAACCAAGAAACTCAATCATCTCTAGGCTGCAGGTTCAATCCTGGCCAAAGGTGATAATAACATAGGATACTTAACAAAGCTTAACACTTGTACCCGGTCATGGTTAATGGAATGAGAACAGTCTACCCCTGTGGATTGAATAAAGGGTTTGGTCGGAAGTTCTGTGAAGGCTCCTGATTATGATGTGAATGCTCCCAAGTTTGACAAGATGGTTCCTAAGCCCAAAAAAGGTTCCTGAGTTTGACAAGAAACACCTGAAGATGGTCAGAGGGCACATTGTCTGAAACATTGTGTAGATAACAATAAAGATGAGGATAATAGTCCTATTAATACAAATCTTTTGTATCTTTGATTAGAAGAAAATCAACTTTTTTATAAAAGAATTGTTAAAAGTGTACTTGGTAATAAATAATACCTAATAATATCCGTTTTGGTCATATTTTCCACTAGAAATAATAAAATCTTTTGTAGCTTTGGTTTAGGAGAAAATTAACTTTTTTTATAAAGAATTGTTAAAAGTGTACTTGGTAATAAATAATACCTAATAATATCCGTTTTGGTCATATTTTCCACTAGAAATAATAAAGTCTTTTGTAGCTTTGGTTTAGAAGAAAATAACTTTTTTTTTATAAAAGAATTGTTAAAAGTGTACTTGGTAATAAATGATACCTAATAATATCTGTTTTGGTCATATGTTCCACAAGAAATAATAAAATATTTTGTGTCATTGGTTTTGATGAAAATGAATGTTTTATAACAAAAGTTGTTAGAGGTGTATTTATTTATTGGCAAAACTAAAGACAGTAACAGCACTGTATATCAGAAATTCATATAAACATAATAAAATGGTGATGTTTTAATACAATTGTTGGCTGTTGGTTATTTATTCTGTCTGCTTTTGGTGGGAAAAGCTGGCTGTCAGCCTCATATTTTTTTTTTTTGAGTGAGGGTTGGGGATAAGAAGAGAAATCAACTTGAGTTGTTCAATGGCCGCAATTTGGTCATTGAGTGGTTAGTCAGACTGGCTGGACCCTGACTCCTGCAAGTTTCCCATATTTAAGAGCTGAAGGTGTCAGCAGCAGGAAATCATGGAAAGTAGATTGGAAGGAAGATGGAAGGTAGAGAGCAGAAGGAGGGGAGAGGCTAAAGGAAAAAGGAGGGTGACAAAATAAAATCAGGCAGGAGAATTATGATGTGTGGAGGAGAGGTTGGGAGGAGATGGAAGAGACATTGTTCCATGCTGAATTAAGCTTAGTAAATATCTTAACTGGAATATTGGGGATAAAAAAGTAGAAGGAATTATAACTGAAGGAATGGAGGGTAAAACAATGATAAGATGGAGAGTAAGGAGAGAGAGAGAGAGAGAGAGAGAGAGAGAGAGAGAGGAGAGAGAGGAAGAGACATTAGATATTAGAGTGTAAAGAAAAGAGAAGGGCAGAAAGTGGAGAGAGAAAGGAGACAGGGGGAAAAGATGGAGAGAAGAGGAAATAGAAGGGAGAAAGAAAGAAAGAGAGAAAGAAAGAAAGAAAAAGGCAAGGTTATTTGAAAAGGGAGGACAAAAGAAAGAAAGAAAGAAAGAAAAAAGAAAGAAAGAAAACTATAAAGAAGGAGAGATGAGGAAATAGGAGGAAAGGAGGAAGAAAGAAAGAAAGAAAAGGCAAGGTTATTTGAAAAAGGAGGACAAAGAGAGAAAGAAAAGAAAAAGAAAGAAAAAGGCAAGGTTATTTGAAAAGGGAGACAAAGAAAGAAAGAAAGAAGAAAACTATAAAGAAGGAGAGATGAGGAAATAGGAGGGAGGGAGAAAGAAAGAAAGAAAGAAAGAAAGAAAGATGGGAGTGTTGTAAACATAATGATTATCATTCTAGGAAGTGGAATTGGCAACACGAGTTCAAATTCTGAACAAGGCTGTTTTGTATTTCACTTTGCACTAATACCCTTGGGAAAGGTATGAATCCATCTCTTCTTCCCCTAGTTATAGATGAATAGTAAGGCAGACTGGGCTTGTTAGGCAACCAGTCTAGAAGAAGGAAAAACTCAAGGAATTCAACCCAGCTGTACTCCATAAAAAATTGACCTTTGTCACATATTGCTTTGGGGGGGGGGGAGGAATGGGTAAATGAATATATAGCAGAAAAACCTCCCACATTTTAAAATGTTGCTTGTGTGACAAAAGTGAACGATTAGTCACAATCATTGGTTGGACTGGAAAATCTGTAATTGGTTACCAGATCTTCATGCTCATTTCCTGTTATATCAGAATGATGCTGTTCCAGATAGAAAATCAATACTGCTATGGGTTGAAAATTCTGTCCATAACAGCAGCATTCCAACATAACATGAAATGAGCATGAAAAGCCATAAGTGTTGCAATTGATGGAGGCATGTGGTATAATGGTTAGAGTCATAGGAAATGGACTCGCCGACTCAAATTCAATTCCTGGACGAAGCTGTTTGCATTTCACATGGCGCTAATACCCTTGGGAAAGGTATGAATCCAATTCACCCTCCAGCTATGGATAAATAGTAGGGCAGACTGGGCTCTTTAACCATGGCTAGGTAACCAGTCTAGGAGAAGGAAAAATCTGAATTTAAACCTGTTAAAACTCTGCTTAAGAAATTAACCTTGTGCCACATCCTGCTCGTATGGAGAGGTTGGTAAAGATATATAAGTATTGCAATTAAAGACTCACTAGTCTTAAAATAAACACTTCAACAGCAAACACACAATGTGCACTGGTCCAAGACATAATCGTAATTGAACATAACTGAAAAAAATGATAAGACATTAGCTCGATGGAGCTACCAATGCAACTTGCCTTAGTTCACTTGCACCACACAAGTGACAGTTTAAAATGTGGGAGGTTTTTCTGCTGCAAACTGTATTTACCCAACCCCTCCACCACAAGCAGGATGTGACACAAGGTCAATTTTTAAATGGGATACAGCTGGTTTGAATTCAGAGTCTCTCCTTCTCCTAGACTGGTTGCCTAACTGTGGCTAAACAGCCTCGTGGCAATAGGAGCTCATATAGCTAATGTCTTATCATTTTGTTTCCAATATGATCAGTTGTGATAATGACTTGGATTGGTGTAGACTGAGTGTTTGCTGTTGAAATACTTTTTATGACAGGTGAATCTGTAATTGCTACATAGTGAACTTTTTGTACTCATTTCATGATATGTCAGAATGATGTTGTTTTGGGTAGAAATTTTGGACCATATGACCTTAAGGCACCTCTTTTGCGATCTCGGTTCATAAGGACATGTTTTTCATTTACACTGTCAAAATCCGGTTGTTTGTTAACAGATGATTTTTAGAGTTTTTTTTTTTAATTATAAAACTAACCTCTAACCCTAACCCCTAACCCTAACCCTAACCCCTAACAAACATCCGGATTTTGACGGTGTAAATAAAAAACATGTCCTCATGAATCGAGATCGCAAAAGGGGTGCCTAAATGTCATATGGTCCAAATTTTTAATCCATAGAACGTTAGAAAACATTTCAACAGCAAATGCACAATGTGCACCAGTCCAAGCCATGATCGTAACTAACCATATCTGAAAAATAGAAATGGGAAGATATTAGCTATATGAAACTGCCATTGTCACTTAGATGGAGCTACCATTGCCACTTGCCAAAGTTAACTTGCACCGCAAAGGTGACAGTTTAAAATGTGGAGCCCTGTTGGCTGGGGGTTTAGAATACACCAACTGTACCTCTGCAGAGGGGTAGGACCCCCCCCCCCTGGGGCAACCTGTTGGCTATAGTGGTGACCCGTGATGCTTAAGGATGGAATCCTGGTGGATGAGTAGTCTATGACATGCAGCACCACACATTAGCCCTTACTTAGACTAGACAGAGTCCCCTCTGATCAATCGGCTGGTTTGATTGTTCCGACCCTATTGCCTTTATGACAAACCCCAACTCTTTTTATCATGTGGGTGCTAGAAGGCGGTGGCTTAAGGTGTTAATGTCCTGGGTATGAGTTTAAACTCTATCTGATGGTGAGGTTCCAGTTCTGGAGGTTTGGGGAATGTGGAGCACCCTTTCATCACCATTGCTCCCAGGTCCACTCTGACCCGGAGAGGTAGTATCTGTTAGGGTCCTATATATGGGTTAAATAGAAAAAAACTGAGTACCCATCAAGAATGAATTTATTTCAAAACTTTGTCCGCATTAAATGACCACTGAGGTTGATATGCCATAAAACAAAACAAACAAACAAAATTTAAAATGTGAGAGGTATTTCTACCACATCCTATATATAAAAAAGATAAGTATATGATAATATCTGACCATCAGTCGCTAATACAATTTTTATTAGTATAAAGAGGAAGTCGAGTTTGGAATTGCCTTCACATAGGCCACACCTACATCACCCATCATCATTTACTAGAAGGCACAGAATCCCTAATATGCACTACATGTCAAAAGAGATTTACTGTGAAACATATACTGCTAGAGTGTATAGACTTTGATCTAGTGCGAACAAAATACTACCAAGCAAATAATTTGAAAAAAACTTTTCACAAAAATAAGACCATCCAGGATTTAAACATTTCCTAAAAGAAGTGGGATTGTACTCAAAAATAGGAACAATTAAACAATAGTTAAAATTTATATATATATACATTTATTTTCTACCAAACTCCTGCTATGGATCCAAAACTTAGTCGGCATTAAATGACCCATTGAGGTTGATATGCCATAAAACAAACTAAGTCAAACCAAATCTGATGAATAATTTTATTGTTATGTATTTCCGAGGAATTTTGTGTTTCTTGATTTCATCAATGGACTGTTAGTTTGGTGAGAATTGATTTGGGAATTGTAAATGGCTGATCAGCTGAACAAATTCAGCTGTCAATTAAACACCTATAAGTACAGATGCATTCTGGGAAGTTTTTGTATCTGCTTTAACTGAGCATAAATATATAATATGTATGATACATTTGTGTGAAAAAGTATACAAAATGAATGTACGTATAGGCATACGTCAAATATGAGTTGGTGTGCTTAATGTAGCAGTTGTTATTGTAGGAAATGGAATTGGTGACCTGAGTTCAAGTCCTGGATGAGTTTGTTGGTGTTTTCACTTTGTGCTAATACCTTTGGGAAAGGTGTGAATCCATCTGTTCTCACCCCAGCTATGGATAAATAGTAGGGAACACTAGATTCTCTAAGATTGGTAAGGCAATCAGTCAAAGAGAAGAAAAACTGAATTCAAACCAGCTGTACTCCACTTAAAAATTGACCTTGCATCAAATCCTGTATGTGGTGGAGGGGTTGGGTAAATAGACACATCAAATACAATTCTTTTGTATTTTAATTATGGAACCATAAATCAATTGTTTGATTTACTGATTTTAATGGCATCTAGGGTTATTTTATGCCAAGCGGTTAAGGAATTGTGTTCATTGAATGTTATTATTTATATTTTTTGTGTAGTTCTTTCTTAAGAGAGGTTTTTATTCACACAGTCCTATTGAATACAAATAATTTTTATACAAATTGATTTGACCCATAAAAGGAACCCTAACAGGTAAAAAACGATGCATAATGTTAAAAATCTCTCAAGTTATCCAAGACTAAAATTTTTAACGTGCACGTATAGGAAAGGCATGGGTTGCTATAAATAAATTATCGGTCATATGGAAATCCAATCTCACAGACAAGTTTAGAGACAGTTCTTCCAGGCCGTTGTTGTGTCAGTGCTGCTGTATGGTTGCACCACCTGGACCCTAACGAAGCGACTAGAAAATAAACTAGATGGGAGCTGCACAAGAATGCTGCGGGTGATCCTGAACAAGACGTGGAAACAGCACCCCACGAGAAAGCAGCTGTACGGCCACCTGCCACATATCACCCAAACCATCCGAGTAAGACAGACAAGACACGCGGGACACTGCTGGAGAAGCAAGGATGAACTCATAAGCAACGTCCTCAGCACATGGGCACACCAGTGTGGGCCGACCAGCAAAGACGTACATTGATCAGCTCTGTGCGGATACAGGATGCAGAGGACCTCCCGAGAATGATGAGCGATAGGACGGATGGAGAGAAATTGTCATGGATATCCGTGCCAACAGCGTGACATGATGAAAATTTTTAATATTGATAAACTTAATTCTTTCAACCTGTCCTTTCTTAATCAACCTGGCAACAGTACCCCATTATGGTTTAATGATTAGCAATCTAGTGTCACAGATCCATTACTACTGAATAGCGGGTTTCGATCATCACTGGATGTCCCATACTATCAACGTTGCGTCACATCCTACCTATGGTGAATGTGTTGGGTAAATGCCTACAAAAAATATAAAAATAAATCTACAATGTACAATGTTTAGGTATAGAATAACCCCAGATAGGTTGATATGCCATTAAAATCAATCAATCAATCAATCTATGATACTTCTTTGATAATAGGACATTTGACAATATTTATTAAATCTACATCTACTTTTTTTTAATAAGTCCAAATATGTGATATATGGTGCAAATGAATAGAAAAGATAACAAAGTCTTTTGCCAAAAGGTAGAGGTCTACCTGAAATATTAGGATTAATAAATAATATCAAAAACAACATTATTTTGAATTTTTAATTATTAATACTTATCTTAAATTTTTCCCTACTTCCAATACAACCAAAAAAGTTTCCCAACATCCACCGCATACATCTACAATAGTATATTGTAGAGCTGGTTTTAATTCAGAGTTTTCCTTCTCCAAGACTGATTGCCTTACCAAGCTTGAAGAACCCAATCCTCTCTACTACCTAGAGATGATTGAACCCATTTGTATATTAAAGAAAGAACTACACACAAAAGTAAATAGAAATATACAGAGTTTTATTTGCACAGTTATATATATATATATCTTAACATCCTGTTAAGAATTTGAAGTCCAAAGCCCCATTTCTATAAGGATTTATCAAAAAATGGCTAAAAGTGGCCTTTTCCTTTAAAGTTAACTGTTATATCCCTTAGATCAAAGATTTCAAAATATTTTTTAATATTACATTTAAACATATTAGTAGGGGCCGGGTTAGCTCAGTCGGTAGAGCGTTCGGCTAGAAACCACAAGGTTCCTAGTTCGATACCGGCCCTCGCCAACTCAGTGTTTGTGTAGCACAAGGATCTGTCCGGTAAAGTAAGGAGCTGATGGTAGGTCTGGCGTTCCACCTCAGATGCTAAAACAATCTTCTTGGTCTAGCGCTATTGAAAAGGGGATAGACTCCCTCGCTGACTGGCTGGTACCAACTTTAGGCCGCCCCGACGACTTTACTTTACTTTTTTACATTTAAACAAAGGCTATCATTTGGGGTAGATTAGGAAAATGAATCTGACTTCCAGCCAGGTGGAACGAAGCCGTATAGGATGCTAAGAAATGTATTCCTATCTAATACAAGTAATTTTTACACTGTTTTATTCTTTCAAGTAATCATTTTTATTTAATAATAATCATTTGCTTGAAAACAGTTATATGGTTTCAAGTAATCTATACATATATAAAGGGCAGTTGTGTGTATGTCTGTCTGGAGGAAACTTCAAAAATAAAACAATTAACGACAAAGTAAATATATATACACATTAAATATCACCAGGGCTTGGTTTTTGAGCAAAAACAATGAAGATTTTATTTATATTTTGGAAGATATTTAAGAAATAAAATTTGTACAGTAACAGAAGGTAATTGAAATATGATGTTGATTGATTGAATTAATCGCCTCATTTATATTGTATTTTTTTTTTAATTGTAAATTATTAAATAAAAATTTCTTATTATATTATATATTTATGTGGGGATTTTATGGGGCATCCAGTGAGGATCTAACTTGTGATAAGTAATAAAAGGATCTGCGAGACTATCTTTTAAAAAATCCCCCTCTACCCAAGTGACACCGGGTAGCCAATTCTAGTCAATAATAATCCTTAGTAAGTAATCATAGTTTAAAAAATAACTATTCTTATTACAAATAGTTTACACACAGTTATATGGTGCTGAGTGTTCCTACCTAATGCAAATGATTTGTAAGTTGGAGGCATGGTGTAATGGTTAGAGTCGTAAGAAATGGACTTATCGACCCGAGTTCAAATCCTGGACAAATCTATAATTCACATAGCGCTAATACCCTTGGGAAAGTTATGAATCCAACTACTCTCCCTCCAGCTATGGGTAAATAGTAGAACAGACTGGGCTCTTTAACCTTGGTTAGGCAACCCGTCTAGGAGAAGGAAAACTGAATTCAGACCTGTTAAACTCTGCTTGGGGTGGTCACTACTAGAATAGGCTCACTCCTAATTAGTGATCTATTTCACTGTGCTTGGTTAGGCAACCCATTTAGGAGAAGGAAAACTCTGAATTCAGACCTGTTAAACACCACTTGGGGAAGTCACGACTAGAATAGGCTCACTCCTAATTAGTGATCTATTTCACTGTGCTCTTTAACCTTGGTTAGGCAACCCATTTAGGAGAAGGAAACTCTGAATTCAGACCTGTTAAACACCACTTGGGGAAGTCACGACTAGAATAGGCTCACTCCTAATTAGTGATCTATTTCACTGTGCTTGGTTAGGCAACCCATTTAGGAGAAGGAAAACTCTGAATTCAGACCTGTTAAACTCCGCTTGGGGAAGTCATGACTAGAATAGGCTCACTCCTAATTAGTGATCTATTTCACTGTGCTTAGTTAGGCAACCCATTTAGGAGAAGGAAAACTCTGAATTCAGACCTGTTAAACACCACTTGGGGAAGTCACGACTAGAATAGGCTCACTCCTAATTAGTGATCTATTTCACTGTGCTTGGTTAGGCAACCCATTTAGGAGAAGGAAAACTCTGAATTCAGACCTGTTAAACTCCACTTGGGGAAGTCACGACTAGAATAGGCTCACTCCTAATTAGTGATCTATTTCACTGTGCTTGGTTAGGCAACCCATTTAGGAGAAGGAAAACTCTGAATTCAGACCTGTTAAACACCACTTGGGGAAGTCACGACTAGAATAGGCTCACTCCTAATTAGTGATCTATTTCACTGTGCTTGGTTAGGCAAACCATTTAGGAGAAGGAAAACTCTGAATTCAGACCTGTTAAACTCCACTTGGGGAAGTCACGACTAGAATAGGCTCACTCCTAATTAGTGATCTATTTCACTGTGCTTGGTTAGGCAACCCATTTAGGAGAAGGAAAACTCTGAATTCAGACCTGTTAAACACCACTTGGGGAAGTCACGACTAGAATAGGCTCACTCCTAATTAGTGATCTATTTCACTGTGCTTGGTTAGGCAACCCATTTAGGAGAAGGAAAACTCTGAATTCAGACCTGTTAAACTCCACTTGGGGAAGTCACGACTAGAATAGGCTCACTCCTAATTAGTGATCTATTTCACTGTGCTCTTTAACCTTGGTTAGGCAACCCATTTAGGAGAAGGAAAACTCTGAATTCAGACCTGTTAAACACCACTTGGGAAGTCACGACTAGAATAGGCTCACTCCTAATTAGTGATCTATTTCACTGTGCTTGGTTAGGCAACCCATTTAGGAGAAGGAAAACTCTGAATTCAGACCTGTTAAACACCACTAGGGGAAGTCACGACTAGAATAGGCTCACTCCTAATTAGTGATCTATTTCACTGTGCTCTTTAACCTTGGTTAGGCAACCCATTTAGGAGAAGGAAAACTCTGAATTCAGACCTGTTAAACACCACTTGGGGAAGTCACGACTAGAATAGGCTCACTCCTAATTAGTGATCTATTTCACTGTGCTTGGTTAGGCAACCCATTTAGGAGAAGGAAAACTCTGAATTCAGACCTGTTAAACTCCACTTGGGGAAGTCACGACTAGAATAGGCTCACTCCTAATTAGTGATCTATTTCACTGTGCTCTTTAACCTTGGTTAGGCAACCCATTTAGGAGAAGGAAAACTCTGAATTCAGACCTGTTAAACACCACTTGGGGAAGTCACGACTAGAATAGGCTCACTCCTAATTAGTGATCTATTTCACTGTGCTTGGTTAGGCAACCCATTTAGGAGAAGGAAAACTCTGAATTCAGACCTGTTAAACACCACTTGGGGAAGTCACGACTAGAATAGACTCACTCCTAATTAGTGATCTATTTCACTGTGCTTGGTTAGGCAACCCATTTAGGAGAAGGAAAACTCTGAATTCAGACCTGTTAAACTCCACTTGGGGAAGTCACGACTAGAATAGGCTCACTCCTAATTAGTGATCTATTTCACTGTGCTCTTTAACCTTGGTTAGGCAACCCATTTAGGAGAAGGAAAACTCTGAATTCAGACCTGTTAAACTCCACTTGGGGAAGTCACGACTAGAATAGGCTCACTCCTAATTAGTGATCTATTTCACTGTGCTTGGTTAGGCAACCCATTTAGGAGAAGGAAAACTCTGAATTCAGACCTGTTAAACACCACTTGGGGAAGTCACGACTAGAATAGGCTCACTCCTAATTAGTGATCTATTTCACTGTGCTCTTTAACCTTGGTTAGGCAACCCATTTAGGAGAAGGAAAACTCTGAATTCAGACCTGTTAAACTCCGCTTGGGGAAGTCATGACTAGAATAGGCTCAATCCTAATTAGTGATCTATTTCACTAATTTTTTTTTATGTAAACATATATTTGAACCAGAGACCTGTGAGTAATGGCAATGAAGGAGTACAACACACTCCTCAAAGCACCAGAACTGGAGCTACATAATGATGGTTTGTGAGGAAAGTGTACTTTTTGACTGAATTGATGTTCATAGAAGTTTATTTATGTTTGTTTTGGGAAGCATACAGCTTTAGGCTCATTCAGTGTAAAAAAGAACTGAATAAAAAAATAAAAAACTAAGTATAAAAAAGAAATGAATATCTGTCAATATAAACACAATCTTCTAGTCTTGTAATTCAGCAGAAGGTTTGTGTTTCATTAAATCATAAACCTGCTTACTGACTTATTCTATCTTAGTAAATACCCTCATCAGTCACAATGAGTTTGCGTGATTTTTATCCCCCGTTTAATTCAGGCTACCAGTAACAGGATTTTCCCTTTATTTGGATTATCCCGGATTTAAATTAAAAAAAAAACAAAAAAAAAAAACTTAGTTGTCCAAGCTTCTTCAATCAAGCCTTTTTTTAAATTCATTTCTATAGATTCCATTGCGTGATTTCACTTGGTCAAATACACTGGGCCAGGAACTGGGAATTATCCTTCTCCTCAAAAAAAATAAATAAACAGATAAAATAAAATAAAATAAAATAAATAAATAAATAAAAGAATAAATAAAATAAAACAAAACAAAATAAAATAAAATTGAGGTTCACCTCATCAAGAGAGCATAGGCCCACAAACATTGCAATATATTCTCAAGTCACTATTGCATCAGTAGACGAGACGGACAGCTTCGGTACGCTTGCTAAGAGACTTGTTCAACTGGGTATTAAACAAGCTTCAGTCAATGTCTGTTCTGTTCAACAAGTTTCCGATCATGTGCAGACTCGGCTCCACAATAAGGATACTCGATAATAAACGATCCTATTCACCGATCGTGAAACACACAGCAGCTCCAGAGCAGGTAGCATTCAACAATGGGACACAAATCTTTTCCCTACTTTGCCAGAAGAGTTCAAAAAGAATTTTACAAACAAAATAGCTTTAAGCAGTAAAAGTTCTGTGTCCCTAATCATGCCAGTACTGTTTGGTGAAAAACGTGTATGGTTAGTGACAAAGAACTGAAAATATTACTCACCAAGGTCAGAAATCACTGAACATATAAGCAATCACAAACACACACACACACACACACTGGCGCACACACGTACATATGCACACACACAAACAGCACACATAAAATACTTATATATATATATATATATATATATATATATATATATATAAATAACATAAAGATGTCATATGTATATATGTGTGTGTACATAAAGCATGTATAGCACGCACACATGCAATGCATATATATATATATATATGTATATATATATATATATAATATATATCTGTGTGCGTGCAGCACGCACAAATAAAATGATAGTACATATATATACATATATGTGTCTACATGCAGCATGCACAAATAAAATGATGGTACAAATATATACATACATACATACATACATATATATATATAATATATGTGTGTGTGTGTGTGTGTGCATGCAGCAAGAACAAATAAAATGATAGTATATATATATATATATAATATATATATATATATATATATATATATAATATATTAAATTTATATATAACATTTGTATCTTAACATAAACAATATATATATATATATATATATATATATATATATGAAGCATTGCTACATATACACACAGACACAGACACAAATATATATATATATATATATATATATATATATATATGCCCCATCACATAAAATCATAAAATATATTATATCTCTCTCTCTTTCTTTCTGTCAGTCTCTACACATGCACGTACACACACACACACACACACACACACACACACACACACACACACACACATATATATATATTGTACAGATATCAAATGTTTCTGTGTGCATGACTGTGTGCACGTTTATATCATTATCCCAAAATGCACTAATATATTTATGTATAAATATACATATATATATGTATATGTGTGTGTGCATATATATATATATATATATATATATATATATATATATATATATATATATATATATATATTGTGTCAGGTACAACAATAAAAATTATTTGACTCTTGTTTATCCCTGTGCGTGTAACCCAAATTACCATTAGTCCTGGTCAAAGAATTTATTCTTTTATGGCAACACAAAATTTGCGGTGACACGAATCTGCTCCAAAAATTGACATGAAATCATAAAAAGAGGGAAGTACCAAGGCAATAAAAGAGATAACACATTAACTGAGAACCTCACAAATACACATACTCACATAAACACATACATATATACATACATGCATCTGTGTGTGCATGAGTGCATGCAAAAGTTCTTGTCACTAAATTTGTTTGTCTATTTACCTGAATGTGTCACACAGAAATAAACCAAATTTCATAAAATTAATGACTTAGAACTGGCATGACTTAGAAATGCTGTGCAGTGCAATAACCAATAGGCTGCAAAAACACCATAAATTTACAAAAAACAAAGCATTGGCACATCAACATCTTCAGGGACAGCCTTCACATGCAACATCTGTGGTCGAGGCTGTTTTTCAAACATTGGACTTCACAGTCATAGGAGGCGCTGTAACTTCAGGGGCACAAGAATTATATAGTCTTCTGAGACTGCAATGCCAATGCCAATGCCAATACAAAAACACTTACAAATCTGTGTGATAAAAAACTTTACTTAAATCATCATAATCATCATCATCATCAAGTTGTGCTGGCGTACAGATTCCCTTGACTCTCTCTCACCATTCGTCCCTATCAGCCATCACTCATATTAAGTCCTTTAGATGGCACGCAGTGTCTGCACAGAGCTAACGAATGTAAGCTTTTGTTGGGTTGGCCAATACTGGTGTGTCCATGTGTGGGAGTCCATAGAAGAATGTCACTTATGAGTTTGTCCTTACTTCTGCAGCAATCTCCAGCATGTTTTGTTTGTCTTACTAGGATGGTTTGTGTGATGGGATGTAATCAGAAGTGGTGGGGGGGCGGAGAAAAGAAACAAAAATGGAAAAAAAAGGAAATAGAAAAGAAAACGATAAATGAAGGAAAAATATTTAGGGACAAACACAGAAGTGAGAAAGAAAGAGAGAAAGAAAGGGAGAAAGAAAGAAAAGAAAACGATAAATGAAGGAAAATATTTAGGGACAAGCACAAAAGTGAGAAAGAAAGAGAGAAGAAAGAGAGAAAGAGAGAAAGAAAGAGAGAAAGAAAGAGAGAAGGAAAGAGAGAAGGAAAGAGAGAAAGAAACAGAGAAGAAAGAAAGAAAATGAAAAATGAAGGAAAATATTTAGGGACAAGCACAGAAGTGAGAAAGAAAGAGAGAAAGAAAAAGAGAAAGAAAAGAAAAGAAAACGAAAATGAAGGAAAATATTTAGGGACAGCACAGAAGTGAAAGAGAGAAAGAAAGAGAAAGAAAGAGTGAAAGAAAGGAAAGAAAGAAAAGAAAATGATAAATGAAGGAAAATATTTAGGGACAAGCACAGAAGTGAGAAAGAAAGAGAGAAAGAAAGAGAGTAAGAAAGAGAGAAAGAAAGAAAGAAAGAAAAGAAAACGATAAATGAAGGAAAATATTTAGGGACAAGCACAGAAGTGAGAAAGAAAGAGAGAAGAGAAGAGAAAGAAAGTGAGAAAGAAAGAAAGAAGAAAACGAAAAATGAAAGAAAATAAAAATAGTTACAGAAAAACAATCAGAAAAATAATTAAGGAAAAGTAATCAGAAGCAGAAAAAGAAAAGAAAGAAAGAAAGGCAAAAAAAAAAGAAAAGAAAGAAAGGCAGAAAAAAAGAAAGAGTAACAAAAAGGAAAAGAAAACCAGTTAAATAAAACCAATAAAATTTAAGAGAAAGGGGGAAAATGGTGTATAAGAAAGAAAGAAACGAAAGCAGAAAGAAAGAAAGAAAGAAGAAGAAAGAAAGAATGCTGAAAAAAAGAAAGAAAGTCAGAAAAAAAAAAGAAAGAGTAACAAAAGGGAAAGAAAAGAAAGAAATATGAAAAGAAACAAATGGAGATTAATTGTGTCTCGAGGGTTTTTCTGAAGATTTCCAGCCAGTGTTATAAATTGAAGCAACTAAGAATCCAAGAAAAGAATATGGCAAATGCTTAAAGAAAAAATTTGCAGCAGCATTTTAGAAATAAGAAGGAATCAAAGAAGTCAAAGACTGACCCTTCCTGCAAGAAGAAAGAACATTGTTCTTTAAAGACTTGATTAAAAATTGTAGAATTCTACTCACCGTTTATTACCATTGGTCTGCTTAAATTAATCAGAACTGGTTGAAGAATTTTTATATTTGCTGTCGCTTAAGAGTTTAATTTAATCCAATTGACACCCTCCTCTCCCCATGATAAGCTACATTCAAATTGCCATTTATTAAATTTAGCTTATTTTTGTACAAAGCCAGAAGTATGAGGTACCCAGTGAGAATTAAACTTATAAACATTTTTTTTTATTCATCTATCTTACTATTAGTAAAATTATCTTTGTGCTTGTATGTAATTCTAACCCAACAAAAAAAGACAGACTGATAAAATAGATAGATAAATAGATATATAGGAACATACTGATAGATATATAGATTGATTGATGGATATGTACATACTGACAGACAGATTGATATATAGATAGATATGAACTGATAGATAGATAGATAGATAGATAGATAGATATGAACAGTTAATTAAATAGATAGATGGAACAGTCTGAGATAGATAGACAGATAGATATGAATAGACAAATAGATAGAAAAGAACAGTCTGAGATAGATAGATAGATATGAATAGACTTAAATAGTCTGAGATAGATACTTAGATAGATAGATAAGAACAGTCTGAGATAGATAGATAGATAGATAGATATGAATATACTTAAATAGATAGATAGATAAGAACAGTCTGAGATAGATAGATAGATATGAATAGACTTAAATAGATAGATAAGAACAGTCTGAGAGATAGATAGATAGATAGATAGATAGATAGATAGATATGAATATACTTAGATAGATAAGAACAGTCTGAGAGATAGATAGATAGATAGATAGATATGAATATACTTAGATAGATAAGATAGATAGATAGATTAGATAGATAAGAACAGTCTGAGATAGATAGATAGAGATAGATAGATAGATATGAATAGACTTAGATAGATAAGAACAGATAGATAGATAGATAGATAGATAGATAGATATGAATATACTTAAATAGATAAGAACAGTCTGAGATAGATAGATAGGTATGAATAGACTTAGATAAGAACAGTCTGAGATAGATAGATAGATATGAATAGACTTAAATAGATAGATAAACATACTAACAGACAAACATAGTGAATTTTTATTAGAGCAATACATTTTAATTATTGTAACTTAGAGAATAAACATTTCCAATTCAATTTGCAACAGGATGATATATTCACTTAAAATAATTTTTTAATCGCCCACTTTTTCGATATAATGGATATAACTATGAAATGGTAATTATAATTTGTAAGTTTGATTCTTTTTGGTTGATGAGGAAAAAAAATGTAATGTACTGCCTAGAACAGGGATTGAACTCACACCCTCCAGGTTATAGTAATGTTTTTTTTTAATAGATTTGTCACCCCTATTAAATAAGGTTCTCAGAATGTGTGTGCGTGTTCTTCAGATACAGCTGATTTTTTTATTACCTTTACTTGTTTGCTATGTGTGTGTGTTTGCTATGTGTGTGTGTTTTTTGTGTGTGGTGTGTGTGTGTGTGTGTGTTTGTGTGTGTGTGTGTGTGTGTGTGTACCATACCCATATGTGTTTGTGTGTGCGTATGTGTATGTGTGTGTTGGATTTAAAAAAGGTTAGAAGGAAACTAATTTTTATCAAAAATTATAATTATAGCTTCTGTTAACTTAGTCTGTAAGAGGTTAAGATAAAAGGGTAGTTTAAATTATTAAAAAAATAGCTTTTGATATAATCTATGATAGCCTACTCAAAAGGTTATTGGTTGGTTGGTTGGTTGGTTGGATTTTATGGCATGTCAACCCTTGTGGGTTATTTTATGCCGAAGACTTGTTTTATTTATTCTTGATGTGTATTCAATTTTCTTTTAAAAAACATTTTTGTTAACTCATTTTTTAAAACTATCTAACCCATAGATGGGACCCTGAAAGGTACTACCACTCCAGGTCAGGGTGGAACTGGGAGCATTAGCAATGAAGGGGTACTCCCCACTCCCCAAAGCTCCAAATTGAAACTTCACCATTAGACACAATTTAATGTCATACCCAGAACACTAAGACTCTCAACCACTACCTTCCAACTCATATATGATAAAAGGGGTTAGGAGTTTGCCATAAGGGCAATAGGGTCAGGACAATCATATAGGTGCTAGGGCTTGACAGGATTAGCTGATTGATTAGAGGGTTTCTCCTCAACTTCCCTCTAGCCTAAGTAAGGGTCAAACTCGATTGTTGCATGTCAAGGATTGCTCAGCCACAAGGATTCCGTCCTTAAACATCATGGGTCACCCACGGTGTTAGCATTGTAGTGCGGGAAGGTCTCATAATGTTAGTGAAAAGACGAGACAAAAATCAGAGAAGTAATTAATACATCTTGCTGTACAATTTATTGAAGAATTGGGAAGATTTTACAGAAAGGAATTTAGTGCCAATAATTTTAGTGCCTAAAAAACAAGTCATGATATACTGGCACGTATTATCATTACAGAAATAGTCCCAGAGAAGTGGCTCATTGGCCGCATCACAAACAAATCATAATGGACTATTTTCTAGATGATTCTCAACAAACGGCCAACATATGGCCTCATTGGGAGGGGGGGGGTCTTACACCTCTGCTGAGGTGCAGTCTGTGTATCCTACAACCCCAGGTGAAAGGGTTACAAGATTATTGGTATGCAAGTCATTAAGTTTCCATTTTCATATTATCATATATATAACATGTTATACTAAAATGAGACTGCATCAATATCTTTTTTCTGTATTGTTTAATATTATTCTTTTCACATGCTGGGATACAATACAACAGATAAAAATACTTGGAACTTGATCATAAATCAAAAAATAATATAGTAAAAATATGGTACCAGTTCATGGCACATTGGAAAAATGTCTTGCCAGTACACCTCATCAAATAGAAGAAGCACTGACCTATGATATCAGAAGAAAGATTTATTTAACAAATCAATCAAAACTTTAATTCAGTCTAATGTTTACATACATAGTGACACAGGAGGTGTGCTTAGTTTAACAGAAATGGAAATGGTGACCCCTGCCCTCTACAGTTCAAATCCTGGACAAGACTGTTTGTGTTGCATTTTGTACCAATGCCATTGGGAAAAGCATGAGTCCCTCTCTTCTCCCACTGGCTATTGATAGATAGTGGGGCATGCTGAATTCTTTGTTTAAGCAAACAGTCTAAGAGAAGGAAAACTCTGAATTCAAAATCAGCTTTACACTGCTTAAAAATTGACCTTGTGCTACATCCAGCTCATGACGAAGGATTGGGTAAATACATACATACATATGTATGTATGTATTTACCAACCCCTCCGAATGAGCAGGATGTGACACAAGGTCAATTTTTAAGTGGAGTTTAACACATTTAAATTCAGTTTTCCTTCCTAGACAGGTTACCTATCCAAGGTTTAAGAGTCCAGTCTACCTTACAACTTACTCATAGCTGGAGAGAGAGAGAGTAGTTAGACACATACCTTTCCCAAGGGTATTAGCACTATTTGAAATGCAAACAGCCTCGTCCAGGATTTGAATTTGGTTTGACAAGTCCATTTCCTAGGACTCTAACCATTACACCATGTGCCTCCAAATAATATAATACATAAGTTATGTAACTATTTTACCTCTAAAAAAATCTTTAAAAATTAGATTATTTTCTAGAATTTCAAGTTGTTTTGTGAAATTATTTTACCTCTAAAAAAGATATAAGGGGTGACAAAATTTTCGGATCAACCTATATATCACCATTATTGAGAAATTAGAATTTTGAAACACTTATAAACTTTTTAGATGCAAAACAAACAATAGCTTCCTGTGAAATATTTTAAATTCTCCATCAAGTCACTGTTTTCCTAAAAAAGAAAAGAAAAAAAACAAAACAATTAAAATCTATTTGATACATTACTTTAATGTGAAGAGGATTTATAAGCTGGATTGATATAAATAAATTAAACACTTTTTTTATCTCTTCCTTTGAAGAGTTCATTTTTTTCCCCTTAAAGAACACGTCTAAGCCTTAAGCAAATGGAAATCTAATTAATCTTTTAATTAATTTTGTATCTATAAAATTAGACTTTCTCATCAAAATGAAATTTTAGATTTTATTTTGTCAAAGAAAAAACAATAAAACTTGAAAATGCTAATGCTTAGGCAGCTTAAACAGTACTAAATATAATTTACATGTCACACTTGAATTTTTTGCAGCACAAAGGGGTTGATAAAAGCAGGTTTTGGCACAGTTTATTTGAAGGCAACAAAATTAGAAAATTAAGTTGAAATTCTGCAAGTGATATTTTTTGTGTTCTTCTTCTTCCTTTTAACCTAGCTGAGAGCAAAGGCATGTCTACCTGACTTCTAACTGTTTCTTTTTTTTTTTTTAAATGATGCATATTTTATCCTTTAATTCAGGACTTTATTGAGTGAAATAGAATTTAAAAAAAGATAAACGAATTTAGCTGGCTTTTATTAAAATATCCCCAAAATTAGTTTATAGAATTTTCGGAAAAATCCTTCAGTAGGTTATAAGGAATCTTCACACACACACACACACACATTCTCTCTCACTCGTAAAAACACACATACACACAGAGTCTCTCTCTCTCTCTCTCTCTCTCTCTCTCTCTCTCTCTCTCTTTCTCTCTTCTATCTCAGGTATACAGGGAAACAAATTCTTTCTCACCTTGGCATCAAACATACATATTCTCTTGTTTTATCATATACAAAATGTAATGCACAGACTCTGTTTATCTGTCTCTCCACACACACACATACATACACACACACACATACTCTCTCTCTCTGTCTCTCTCTCTTTGTCTGTCTCTGTCTGTCTCTCTTTTTCTCTCTCTCAGGTATACATAAAAGCAAATTCTTTATTTCCTTTGCATACACACAAATATTCTCTCCTTTTTATAGATACAAAATTACATGCACAGACTCTCTGTCTCTTTAACACACACAAACTCTTTCTCTTTCATGCACATACTTATATAAGCACTTTATATATAAAAAGAGTCCTGGGAATCTGTGACATATATATATATATATATATATATATATATATATATATATATATATATATATATATATGTATATGTATATTTATTTATTTAATTTGTTGATAAAAAAAATAAATGCTTATTATTTTTAATTATATTAATATTTATAATTAAAAAAAAACTCAACAAATTAAATAAATATTAGCTCTCACAATTTGTGATTGAGCACTGTATTTTCTTTGTTTCATCACAAAAAAAAAATTTGTTTTTATATATACCTATATATATATATATATTAATAAGTCATCCACAGACACGTGTTTCAACGTTTCACGCCTCTTCAGTGTGGCTAGACACAACTATCTTTGGCTAGGGTCGAACTCAGACTGACCGTATGGTAGCCCGATATCTTATCCCCTCGTCTACTGACAGTTGTAGCGGGGACTGGTGTTTTTAAACTATTAAGTACATAGGTTTGTTTATGTATTTTACGGTCACTGAAAGATCAAATTTCCAGGGAAACGATCATTGCTTATATGCTTAGTAGTGAGAGTTAATTTAAATTACCAATTAGAGAGCTCATACAAAATTTATGGGAATACAAACAAGTTAATGGCAAATGTCTATTTCCTATTTTCACAATCATAAAGTTTTTCTATTTTATCTGTTATCATCTGATATATCTGAAAATTATGAAAATGTGAAACTGACAGTAGTGATTAACATGTATGTATTTGAATTTTTGATATATAAATTGCGCTATCTTGTCCCACATTCTACCAAATGTCTGTGTGTGTGTGGATTATGATTATTTGTACAATATTTACCTTTCTGTATTAATGACAAAACTCCGAATTGATTTGAAACGGACAAATAGAATGTGTCTGTTCTTTATTAACTTAAAAGAATCCAACAACTTTATTAAAGGGAAAAACAACAAACTACTATGCATATTTAAAGTTTTAGTCTTTAATTCATATAATTTATATATACAGTGATGCTGATAGCTTTTTGATTTAGTGCATCCTGGGACACACATATTTGTTTTGAATGAGTCCACAGGAAGATTTATGGGTACCAACTAAAGCAGTCTAACTCCTACCTTGTAACCTATCCTGTGTAATTCGTTTCTAAGAAACTATTAAAATGTATTTATAGTTAGCTTGAAATAGTGAGGGAAGAAAAAAGAAAAACACTGGGAGTATGGATACGATTTTACTGTGTCCTTTTAGATTTTTGTGTGTCAGGAACAAAGGACGTGTACCTATCAGCATCTCTGTATATATATATATATATATATATATATAATATGTGTGTGTGTGTGTGTGTGAAGAAAGGAAGTGAATCCGACGGTATGTAGTATATTAGGAAAAATGAAAAAACACAGGTTTAAATGGGTTAAGTGGTGAGTTTATTGGCCGACGCTGCAGTGTTTTGATCTATTAATTAGATCATCTTCAGGGCATTTGTTGGTATATGGAAGGTGATAAGAAATTATTTATCACAGAATAACGAGAAAAGCGAGTGGTAGTCGTTATTCAGACTGAATTGTTTGTTTTTTAATATGATCTTAGTGATCATTGTTAAATTTATGTGTCATAATAAAGTAAAATAAGATAAAGTGTGTTAATGTTTTTCGTTAGAGGGTAAAAAGAAAAGAAAGCTGGAAAATATAAATAGACTTGTTGTCACATGTTTTTCAGTGGGCTGGTAGCTTGGGCAGGTGTAGAAATTTTTTTTCTTTTTTAGTGGCGTGAAGTTGATGATAATGATGATGATGGTAAAACAGTAAAATACACGCGCGCACACACACATACATATATATATATATATACATATATATATGTATATATATAAAATATAGACATATACACATACATATGTATTTACTTACTATTACCAAATAGAATGTGGTTTTTCTTTTATTAACATTAAAGAATTCCACAACAGTATTAAAGGAAAAAAATCACAAAAAAATATTATACGTATTTAAATACTTATCATTTATATATATATATATAATATATATATATAATGATAAGTATGTAAACACGATGTGTTTGGATATGGCTTTTTTGCCAACAATTTTTGGGAGAATATGTGCTTAATTGAAGTCATACCTAATTTTTGAAAATTAATTAATTAATAATTAATTAATTAGGCGGGAATGCCTATTTAAATGTAAGGCTAATATATAATATATAAGGCTATACACACACACACACACACACACACACACATATATATATATATATATATATATATGTGCGTGTATGTATGTATTTATTTACCTACAAGTGCCAAATAGAATGTGCCTGTTCTTTATAAACTTAAAAGTATCCCACGATTATATATTAAAGGAAAAATAAACCCTAAAACACTATACAGTATTGTATACTCTATTGAGAAGCTCGGTGGTGTACTGGTTAGAGTCACAGGAAGTGGATTCCTTGACCCGAGTTCAATTCCTGGATGAAGCCATAGTTCACATAGTACTAATACCCTTAGGAAAGGTATGAATCCAACTATTCTACCTTTAGCTATGGGTAAATAGTAGGCAGATTGTGCTCTTTAACCTTGCTTAGGCAACCAGTCTAGAAGAAAAACTCTGAATTCAAACCTGGTCACTACTAGAATAGGCTCAGGCCTACTTAGTGATCAACTTCATTTTAAAAAAAGAATTAAAAAATTTTGTTTTATCTATACATACTTAAAGTTTTAAGTTTCAATTACTTATCATTTTATAGTAATTAATAAACTAACAGATGTACAGCAGATGACTAACAGGATTACAAAAGATGATTAAAAGATGTACACAGTATTTAGTGCATTTACTTAAAAATCAATAAAAGAGAATCCAGATATGTGAGAGACTCTGCTAATGGTTAAAGGCAGGTGTTGAATATGGAGAGGCAAAAAGATGATTTGATTGAGGAAAATTAATTAGATTAATTAACCTTGAAGGAATACAGGTAAAAAGGTAAATATTGCATTGGAATAGTGTTTAATAAACAATTCCTGTTTCAATTAAATAACTTCAACATTCAAGTCCTTGAGATGATTACGATAAGGAAAAAGAATTAATTTCTTATTTTTGTGGTTTCTGGTGTTAAAGAGATAAAGTTTATATATATATATATATATATATATATATTATATTATATATATATATATATATATATATATATTTTATTTATTTATTTATAATTAATAATACAAATGAAAAGTCGGTCCAACCATTGGTTTCTGAATAACACTTTTTTGGTGTTATTCGTCGTCAGAGGCGTTAACTTTTTAATATACATATACATATATATATATACATAAAACTTTTTAATATACATATACATATATATATATACATAAAACTTTTTAATATACATATACATATATATATATACACATAAAACTTTATACATGTATACATCACTGATGAAACTTAATAAAGTTGAAACAGCCATACGATGTTCTACGTAGGGCTCGATATTTGCCGAGTTCAATTGTCATGATTATTTTCATTAATTATTGAATTTTATACGATATACACATTGTAACTGCCTTCAAGCAAAAAATATAAATAATAATAATAATAATAATATATATATATATATATATACATATATACATATATACCCACATATATATACATGTTGGCTGTCAATTAACATGTGTATATATATATATATATATATATATGGATGTATGTGTATATATACACACTCTCACACACACACACATATATAGATATATACACAAAAATACATACATATATATATACATATATAAACACATACACCCACATTTATATACATGTATATATATACATACGTATGTTTATATCTATATATGCATACACATATATATACACAGATATGTAACAATACATATATTACATATGCATATATATGTACATGTAGCCTAATGGTTAGCAAGCTAGCTTAGCAGACCATTGTTAGTGAGTTTCATTCTCACTGGGTGCCTCATATTTCTGGCCTTGAGCCACATCTAAGCTAAGCTTACTAAATAATTATACAACTACATATGCACACATATAAACACACACACACACACACAACACACATACATATACACACATATATATATACACACACATATACACACACATATACACACACACACACACATATATACAACACACACACACACACACACACTATATATATACACACACACACAGACACACCAATATATATATACACACACACACAGACACAACAACATATATACACACACACAGACACACCCACACATAATATAAACACACACACCACATATATATAGACACCACCACATATATACACACACACACACATATATATATAATACACACACACATATATATATATATATACACACACCACACACACACACACATATATATATATATATATACATATCATCAAGTTCTACTGATAGTACTGATTTCCTTGACTGTCTCCCTATGAGTTCATTGTTACTTTTCAAGCAGTTTCAAGCACATTTTTCACATCTTACTTTACTTGATGATTTGTGTGATAGGAGGTAAGTGGCTGTACAGCTACTTTTTTGTGGGTAACTGGTTCCAGAATTTGTTCAAGACACCATGAAGTTTTGATTTTTCTGAGTCCCCCCATGAACAAACAAAAGAAACCTTGGTTACTCCAGTCATGGAAGAAATAGTGAAATTACCAGAACATAGTGACTAATCTGATGTGTTTATGTGTGTGGGGAGGTTTTTGTTTTCTTGTACATTTGGGAATATCATTTGGTCCAGAGGTAGACAACTACAACATACCACCAGGTAGTGACTTTATTCTCAGTGGTGGACAGGATTCTATTATAATCAATAAAATGGAAAAGGTTTTAATCTCTAAACAATACAAAAATAATGAATTATATATAGAAGATAAATTCACACACACACTCATATATATATATATATAATATTATATATATATATACAAGTTTTGTTGAACTGTACAGACAATTCTCACAACTTGTGCCCCCCTCCCACAGAAAATCACTACTGCATCGTTCACTCGAACCACTACAATTCCTACAACCTCCCACTACCAATTGTTATTACCTCCCACTTCTAATTCCTTGCTACTACTCGTTCTCTTTAAAAACGAGACACGAAACCATACCATTGTTTCCTACCTGATGATGGCAAACTGTATTGCAGAAAGCGCTCGTATCGAAACCTTTGGTGGACTGTTACACCAGTTCCACCCCAACACCAAAAAGATGGCTCGAAAATTAGAAAGGATTAACCAAAAACTCGTCCGACAAGAATTGTCTGTACAGTTCAACAAAACTTGTATAAAAGAAAAAATACTGCCAAAATACACTTATTTTAAAATATATATATATATGTTGAAAAAATAAATAAAGGAAAGAAAGTATAGAATGGATAAAATAGGATATTTTAATCAATTTTACTTACACGTGTTTTGGTCAGGAGTTTATCCATGTGTACATTATTCAAACTATTATTATTTTTAAATAACCAAATGAAATGAAATAATAATAATAGAAAAAATGTAGAAATGTTCTGCACACAAAGAAGATTCGACCTTCCTCACAGTAAATCCTTATTTTTTTTCTTTCCTTTATTTCTTTTTTCAACATACCGTTGGATTTACTTCCATTTTCATTTTACATATATATATATAGTGTAATGGTTATTGTCAAAGGAAATGGAATCAAATCTCAGACGAGGCTGTTTGCATTTCATATAACATTAATAATCTTGGGAAATGTATACATCCAACTATTCTCCCTCTAGCTATGGGTATATATTAGGCCACACTGGGCCCTTTAACCTTGGTTAGCCAAAAAGTCTAGGAGAAGGAAACCTCTGAATTCAAACCTGCTAAATTCCACAAAAGAAATTGACCATGTGTCACATCCTATTCGCAGAGGGGTTGCTATATATATATATATATATATATATATATATGGGCAATTCCATGTCAAATCATCCAGAAAAAAGTAAAATTGTTACTCACCTCCTTCAATTTTTCTAAAATTTTGTACAGGTGTGGATTGTGTTAAAATTAGACATTCCCCCAAATTTGAGCTTCCAATTCCAAAAATTGGCGGAGTTAAGTCGATTTTTAGCTCTCCAAATTTGGTGGGGTTCGCGAAAAATGGGGACTTTTTAAAATCTGTTTTTGTTTGTAAAATGAGTCCTAGAGCTTTCCTACCCCTAAAAATTGTTTTATAAAAGTAATTTTGCCCAAGAAATCCAAAATTGCTATAGAAAAAGTCTGAAAGTTAACCAATTTTAAGTTATTGATGATTTTTTATTTTTTCATAGCAAGATCAATATCCCGAGGTGGCATTGAATCTAAGACAAAATTTTTTCTATTATTATTCCACATATATTGAACATTATTTGTAACAAAAAGATAGTTTGGTGTTTGCCCAGAACTGAAACTACAACATCAGTTAACATTTTGCAAATCAGAAATCATTAATAATTTAAAACTGGTTAACTTTCAGATTTTTTTATAGGATTTTTGGATTCCTTGGGCCAAAATTCTTTTTTAAATCAATTTTTAGGAGTAGGGAAGCTCTAGAACTCATTTTACAGACAAAAATAGATTACAAAAATTAAACATTTTTGGCGACTGACTACCCAAATTTGGAAAGTTAAAAATCGACATAATTCTGTCAATTTTTTGAATTAGAAGATAAATTTTGGGATTGCTAAAATTAAGATTAGTCACATAGACT
>CM042151.1:29894451-30031773 GCA_023376005.1 Doryteuthis pealeii | reverse complement strand
ACGCACCTTGTAAGCATTGGCAGACACTGGAAGTAATATCTTTCGGACCTATTAGTCGGAAAATATAATCCAACTGTGTCATCCTAGAACGTCTTTTTTGTAGTGTTTCACCCATCTGCAGAGTATTAAGTCATTTTTTTTTGTGATTCACGCTACTTATTTTACCTATCGTTAGAAAAATGTAACGACCTAACCGCGTTGTCAAAAAAAATAATAATTAAGATATTTTATAAATTCTCAATATGGTTAAATTCAAAACTATCTCGCCTGTTAGTTTGGGCTGTAGAATACTCCCGACTCCACCCTGCAGGAGGGAGGTAAGACCCCACACGCATAAAGCCACCTGTTGGCCGTGAGTAGTGACCGTAATACCCATGGACGAATTGTGGTGGCTGAAGCGGTCTCTGACCTGAGTCCAGTGATTCATCGGAATCCACTTTAAGACCCCACTTTGGGTTTACTTCGTCTGACGGGAAGTCGTCGCGAAAGCTATTATTAGCAAATTAGTTTTATCCCCCAAACCATTCTGCCAGTGTTACATGATTGATAGATTGCCTATAAATTATGAACGGCAGTGTAGAAAATAATTGTAATTATGAATCATGGAAAAAAAACAAACGTAAAAGTGATTGAAAAGACTCCTTTTATTAACCTTGTAGCTGGGTCAAAACCAATCGTGAAATCAAGTTAGTTTTTCAGAGTTTTTTGTTTTTCGGAGAGACAGTTCGAAATGGCTAATTCTCCAGCGTGTTGGTTAAATTGAGTTGAATAAAGATGTTTTGAAAAATATTCCAATTATTAAGATGCGTTATAAGAACAAACAATGGACACAAAGATTGAAGAAGTCAACCCAAGAAGTCCAGACAGAAGGAATATATATAGTATATAAAATCCAAAATCCGGAGAAGAAATCTTCTTTACACATAGGAATTTTTTTTAAAGTGTCGCAAGTTTGCAGAGCTCAATGTGCTACTCTTATGTTAGAGTCACAGAGCAAATTTATAATTAAAGAAATAACAAAAGACTAAGAATTTTTGCTTATAGTCTATTTCAGGAGCTTAGACTATAATGCAAAAATTCTAAGTCTTTTGTTTATATTTTTACTTATATATATATATAATATATAATAATATATATATATATTATATATATATATATAGAGAGGAGTGAGGAGAGAGAGGGGCGTCCAGCATTGAAGAGATAGCAGAGAAGAGACCACATAAGATAGACGACTAAACCAGCATAGAAGACGAATAGATAAGATTTAGAAAAATACTATTTAACACCAGAGATCTGAGTCGATCTCAAATGATGTTTGAAAGAAGAAAAAGATAAGAGTACACACGTTCTGAGTGAAACGTTACATTCCATTACACACAATACGTACGCACATCTTAATAGATTTATTTGATCAATTTAAGGCAACAAAGCGTAAAGGAAACAAACACACTTTTTAAAAAAATGCAACCTTAACAACCTTGCCAAAACGGTGTGGCAGAGGCCACTTGCATAGACCTGGGAATCATGCTTACCTTGATTAGAGGCAAGGGTAGGTAAACCTTTTGGTTATTGAACGCTTGGTGGTAGGGAAGATATTTAGTCAAGTCAACAATCACCAAAGTTAACAATGTTAGCATTAGTATACCATGAATATAATAACACTGAACAATGCGAAAAAAAAGACAAAATAAACTTATTCACACATAGAATCTTCAACTTTTTATATACATAATATATATACAATACTATTAAGGAAAAAAATACACAATGTGTCCCACGTAGAATTATACACATTGTTGTTTCATGAACAAGCAGATGAGGAAGGGGACAAAGTAGAAAAAAAGTGTTACTTGACAAGTTGCCTCTATTTTACCACGTATCCCATGATTTACGGGTCAGGCACAAGTCCCTATTAATTGTGGACCGCTACAAGCCGGAACCTCATGAAGGCGGGTGCAAAAAAGTTTATCTCTCGGCATTCCCCTTCAAGGGGGGTGGGGCCCTCAGGAACCGGGCAATAAACCCAGCCCTATCCTTTAAATCGGTGGGCAGTGTTGCTGGGAATGGCCCCCTGGGATCAACGTTGTTAGCTACGCGCGTCCAGAGCCGAAGCCACCGGACCCTCCGGTCGAAACCAGATAGTCATGTGGCTTTTACTGTCACAGCAGAGCTCAGAAGCAAGGTCTTCTAGTCCAAAGAAACAGAGACAAAAGGGTCAAAGACGTTTTTGGGGTGGACTGTTTATGGCTGACATCCTACGTGTAAATTATATATAGGCGAGATAAGTATAATTGTATCTGTAGAGAGTAAAGAGGCCTTAATTTTTCTTCTTTATATTAGACGCCCATGTGTAACGGTATCTTTGTAGGAAAATGGCATCCAGAGGACCCGAGTCATCCAGGACGAAGCTGTTGTGTTTCCCTTCACCCTCATGCCCTGGGAAAGGTATAATACATATGTCTACCAACTATGAGGAAATATTTAGGACAGACTGAGTTCTTAGCTTAGGAATGCAACCTTCTCTCGGAGAAGAAAATCATCTGTACTCTAAAAATTGACCTAATGTCACACTCTCTCCATGGGGGAGAGGTTGAGTAAAATATATACATTTCCTTTTCATCTAGCTTGACCAGCGTTGTACTGGCTTGATAAGATGCATCATCACTTTTTAATGATGTCCTAGTGATATTTGGCATTTCAGTCGTCGGAAGACTATAATAAGTTTTTTGCCCTTTTTAAAGTTACAGCGCTTCCTGTGACTGTGAAGTTCGATGTTTGAAAAACATTTCTCGACCCCAGATTTCGCATTTGATGTTGTCCCTGAAGATGTATGTGTCGGTGCTTTGGCCGCTGCTTCTCTGGACCTCTTAGCTTCATGGTGTTGTGTCAGGGTGATTTCTGACATGAGCAATCCTCTATGGAAATCTTACCGCCACTAAGGGCCAAATTTTTCCAGATGGAAGTGAACATGAACCTTATACTCACCAAGCGGCGGCTAAATAACTTCTACTTTCGCTGCCTAGACGTATACTGGCATCACCTGGCTGTACAGGATCACTACACGGCAGTCTAGAGAGAGCTCAACTCCCCAGCTTGTGTTCTCTACTGAGACAACGTCGTCTCCGATGGTTGGGTCATGTAGTCGGATGGATGATGACGAATCCCGAATGAATCCTCTATGGGAGCTCAGCTGATAAGAGGACAGGATTGGTCGCCCCCAGCTGCGATTCAAGGATTGTCGGTTCATTAGTGATTATGACATATCAATAGCCTTCGGTGTTTGCGGAACATGTGATAATTTGATTGATGAAAATAATGGCCATATCACCTGTATAGGGTTATTTTATGCCTAGAAGTTAGGGACTGCGTATTTTGTATTGATATTTTTGTGTTAGCTCTAAAGTTTTTCTCTGACACGTTATATTAAAATTCAAGCATTCCTATCTAATACAAATAATTTTGGAAAACATATCTATTTGATCCAATAGATGGACTCTGACCGAGTGGTAATACCTGTTAGTGTACCAGGGAGTAATGGCAATGAAATGGAGGTACTCACATTCCCAGAGTTCCAGAACCAGAGCTCACAACAGATGCAGTTTATTATTCATAACAGGACACTTCTTTAATTCCCTGCAAGGAATTACCCAGGTCAGCGTATTTAAGCACACAACAGGACAATCGTGACCACGTCGAGTCTTCGTATGCTAGGATCGACCAAATTCCCGCACCTGGTCAATAAAGGGGTCACGGGGAATTTTTTTTAAAAAGCTGAAAAATTAACTAATATCCGATTTTAATATTTTGTGGTATATGAATGTAATAAAAGAAGAACTTTATTTTAATAATGTTACTCTAAATGTAAAATCAATTAATCATTTAAAGAGGATTCGTGGCGGAACATATGTTAAACAAATGTGTTTGGATAAAGTCGGTAGTAGGACGTTTTACATTTTTTGAACTTAAGTTCGTAAATAAGAAGAATATTTATCCTTTTTTTGTTTTTTTTATCCAGAAGAGTCCTGAGACATGAGGAGACTTGCTGTCACTCAGCCTCCAGTGAACCACCAGCTACGGCAGTGTGAAAAACAACAACAACACACAACAACAATAATAATAATAATAAATAATAATAATAATAATAATAATAATAAACAAGACTGAAATTGTTTATCTGGATTGTGATGTAAAAAATGCATAATTTTATTTAGTATAATACAAGTAAGTTAAATTTCAATGGCGGGTGTTTATAATCACCAATATCTAAATTTAAAGTAGCAAACGCACGACGGTTTTTAATCTTATTAGTTAATTATATTTTATCCACTGTTGATGTCACTGTCATTGAGCTGACTACAATACGGCCAAAGAATTTCTGTTGCATTCGGTGTCCTTCACCCTAAAATGACAGACTGTTTTGTAGATAAATTTGGCAAAATTAAATACGGTTAGTGGAGAACAGCGGAGTCAATCACCTAGTGGATTGATGATTTTAACGGCATGCCAACCCATCTAGGCTAGAGGTTAGGGGAATTGCGTTCGTTGTACATTTACAATTTACTTTTTGTATAGTTGTTTCTCCAAGTTTTTTTTCTTACAAATATTCCAAACTAACTATCTATTATATACGCTTGTTCCTAAATCTTCCGACCGTCATCATCAAGCAAACTCTCTTGAGTAAAAATGACACTGTCCAAATTCCAGGATGTAATCCAAAATGGGAATACAGTACTGGTGTCGCTTAATCGCAGATTTTATTATTTGTCTCAATTTTATTTTACCCAATTTTAAAATGAAACATTCAAACGGTCTTTACGTCGTTAAATGGCCAAATGTAGAATTAAAATGAATTTTGTTAAAAAAAATTACGGTATGTTTTTATTTTTATAATAAATTGTGAATTACGAAAAGATATTTTGGTAATTTTAGTAGGATTCAAGGTACGAACCTGCAGCCAGAGATAACTGTCACTAGAACTAATTAACTAATGCTTATTAACCGTGTGCCATGTGTCAATTTAATTGAATAAACGGTTCTGTTCGAAGTTCTTGTAAACGGCTCCTTGATACAACTTGAAGGCCCCAAGTTCGAAGGAAGGTTCCCAAGTTCGAGAAGTAGATAACAATAAGTGTCTTAAATAATCCAAATAACAATAAAGATTGTCTAAATAATCCAAATAATATAAATTATCAAGCCTCATCTCAAAAATTTGAGAAATGTTTTCAATATTTTTTAATTCACATCCAAACTATTATTTAATGTTGATAAAAAAAATATCAAGACCGAAGCTTTAAGTTTAATTTAAATAAAAAGACACAGCTTGATAATTATATAAACATAATTGAGTCAGATAAATCGGGTGTCAATTTTCAGTTTTTAGTGAAACACAGAATGAGTTTCAGAACCCTCACTTCAGAAGTGTGTTAAAGTTCAGAACCCTCCACTTTAGAAGTGTGTAAGTTCAGAACCCTCACTCGGAATTATGTAAGTTCAGAACCCTCATTCAGAATTGTGTAAGTTCAGAACCCTCACCAGAATGTGTAAGTTCAGAACCCTTCCATGGAATCTTCTTGTTTCTAAACTGAAAATTTCTTTCAAGATAAGATTTCAGGGTTATGGAGGACCAAACCAAAGATGATTGCATTTTCTCACACCACATCAAAAGAGAAGTCAGAGGTGTTTCAACCAATGGAAAATGCAAAGGGAATCATTTTAGTGGAAAATTAAATTGTTCCTTTCTCTCTTCTCTTGATACTTTTGAAACAAAACACACACACACACACACAACACAACACACACACACACACACACAAATCTATTAATAATGGAGATTGGGTGTATTTCTGTCTGTAACCAAAACTATGTCACAGGCTATGTCACAATTATTTCTCAATAATTGCCGTAAATCTATTAATGAATATTTATCTATAATCAAAATCATTTAATACATGGAATAAAAACAGTTCTGTGTTATACCACACTCAAATTTGAGTAAGCAATTTATAAAAATTGTTTTCTCTCGCTCTTTTTTTTCAGTATCAAAAGGAAACAACAATAAAAATAAATACCTAAGATTTGTTTTAAATTTATGTGCAAAATATTCAAATAGTATTTAATTAATAATTAATAGATGTATGCACATTTTATTTAGGAGGAAAGAACTAGTTTCCATTTCAATTGTTTTATTTTTTCTACTCCTCTTCATAATTGATGATTTTACTTACTATTGATACAAACATCTCACATTTGAATTGTTAGAGCTCCCCCACCCTCAGCATAATTCTTGTGCAAAATTAATTTTTCACTGTCTGCAGGGCGTTTTTTTTTTTTTTTGCTAGCATTATTAAATGTAGTTAGCTATATTTCTAAATAAAAGATGCTCAATATCAGTGAAAACCATATTTAGATCTAAGAATAATATAGACACAGATTCAATGTGCTTGGTGGCTGTCAGTTTCTTGCCTATGCAATTCATCAGACCAAGAGCTTCTTAGTGGTTAGATCAATAGGCGGAGTCCAAGATGCAGTTGACACTTACTTACACTATTCTAATTAGATCTATCTATCTATCTATACTATATATATATTTAAATAAAATATTATAATATATAATATATATATATATAATATATATATATACTCACATTTTAGCTTTTGTGTCAAATGATTGGCACTTGAATAGATTATCTTGGCAAAAACATTAGTTGGCTTGAGTTTAAACTATAAACATGGCATCTAGATTTTACAAAAATCTTCACTTCTATAACATTTGGTCTAATCTTATGTAAATTTTTATCCTAATTATAGATAGAAAGTGTGTTATGTGTGCATCTATATTGTGAGTGTTGTTGTGTGTTGTGAGCCAATGTCAGTAGTACATTGAACAAATTTGCTTCCAGGGCCAATATAAAGAGTAAAAAAAAATAATTGCAGAAGTTGTTTTCAATGCCCAGTAAAACAAAAAACCCCCCCACACCCCCCCCAAAAACCCCCAAAACCTAATGGGTTTTTTTCTTCTAATGGGGGCCCCCCTTCAAATTAGAAGTTTAAGAAATTATATACATAATTTCTTCTTCTTTTTTTTTGCTGTTAATTAAATTTCTCCATGATATGTTTTTTGTTTTTTTTAATATTTGTTTTGGCATCCTTAACAAGACTATTCATGTCATCAAAGTTTATGAATCAAAGGTTTTAAGAAAATTTGTTGATTGAGCAAAATTCAACACAAAAAAAACAAACCAAAGATCAATTTTACTTTTTTGGACTATGTTTTTTTTTAATCGCAACAGAAAAATAATTTTAAAATAACAGTAGATGATTTCTTAAAAAGAAAAAAAAAAGAAACTGAATAATTGATAAATCCAATACCTTTTCAATTTACTCAGTTGGCTGAGATGTGCATGCCTGGATTGAGGATTAAGTGTCAGCTTAAGCCAGATCTCAGGCTAATTTTCAAGCTATCCTCTGGGGGATTATATAAGAGAGAGGAAAGAAGAGAGAGTAAAAGAAATTACCATTTTCACCATAACATATCTTAGTCATATCACATTGTGTTGCTGTGCATGTGTGTTATAGTTGGCACTATTGTGGTCACTTGATCAAAGTTGAGCCTGTCATGCCATTTTGCTTGCTGTGTTAAAGGTGTAAACATGGCTGCGTTCCACTAGCAGTATGCACCAAGAAAGGACCAGATAGAAGGAATAAATAGGCTGAAATTCAATAGAGGCTTTTAGTACAATATGGACACAGTGTATTATCATGTAAAAAGGGTATGATTGAATAGAGAAGTTAAAGTGCCTGTACAAATGTGTTGCATGAATGAGGAAGCAGGGTGCTCTCCAACTTCCACACTGATGAGAGATTCAGCAAGCCAAGAGATGTAATGAGAACCAGGCAAGTTATTATTGATTGAGCTAGCTTGTTCTCTGCAATTAGTCAAGTTCTGCAATCAATCATCCACGATAGCTCAGTTCCATAAAACAAAAGGCAGATATTTTTTTAGTCTACCTTGTATATTTACTAACCTTCTCTGCATTGAGGCAGGATGGACACAATGTAAATTTTTAATTGGAAATTTAACAGGTTTGTATTCAGAGTTTTCCTTTCGACTAGTTTACTTAAACCAAGGTTAAAGAGTTGCATTCTTACTCTACTATTTATTCAAGCTGGAGGAGAATAGTGGATGCATACCTTTCCCAAGGTATTAGGACTATGCGAAATGTAAACACCCTTGTGGAGATTTGAACCGGTCACTGAGTCCATTTCCATATGATAACCATTCATCATGGGGATGAGCAACATAATCTTTATATCTTCCCAAAGAAAGGGCATACATATCTGTTAATCTATATATTCCGAGTCAGTTTCCATATATCTATCAGTCTATCTATCTATCTACTTAAGATAATTAAAGGATTATTGAATATTAACATTACATCTATTCATAATGGCCATGGTGTAACGGTTATTATTGTCTTAAGAAAATAGACATGGTGAATTTGATTTCAAAATCTCGGATGAGCTGTTTATGTTCACTTCTGCTAATGCTCTTGGAAAGGCATGAATTTCATCTCTTTCTCCCTAACTAGGGTAAATGATAGGTTGTTTTGTTGTTTAGCATTGTTTATGACAACTGCCTTAGTAGAAGGAAAACTCTGAATCAAATCAGCATTACTCGGCTTAAAAATGACATGTGTTGCATCTTGCTCATGTAAGGGGCTGGGGTAAAATAGATATAGTAAAAGTAAAGTGATGGGGTGGCTAATGTCATTATCACCAGACAGCAAGGGAGGTCTATCCCTGCACTATGTGCTAGACCAAGGAGATTGTTTGTGTCTGAGTGTGCACCACACCTATCATCACCTCATCACTTTATTCACACAGATCCCTGTGCTACTCATATGGCGAGTTGGCAGTGTGACCAAGTATCCAATAGGCACCCCAAATCATCAACTTAATGAAAGGTTCACATTTTTAACTCATCACTGTATTTCGACTTCCAAATTTTTGTTAACAAATGATTTAATCAGAAGTTTATTGGAGATGTTGAACTTACAAAAATTAAATAAATTAGATGGTTTGGTACAATAATCAAATTAAAATTCAATAGCCAAAATTTTTTTTTTAAATAAAATACTTTTTAATTCACAAGTTTGTGAATATTTTCAACACTACAATTAAATCAAAAAAAAAAAAAAAAAAAATCAAAGACGTTTTTTACTAGGAATATATACTTTTATCAGAAGAAAATGGAATTCATGTTCATTTAAATAAGATTACAGTTTTTATTTACAAAATATTTTTTAAGTTAATTTAGATAAAAGATGTTGTTCAGAAATCGTATCACAAAATTTGTAAATTGTTTTTTCAGATAAATATAAGTTTTATTTTTTTAAAAATCTCTGTTCGAGTTACCGTGGACGAGTTTAAATATGAACCTTTCATTTAAGTTGATGATTTGGGGATGCCTATCGGATACTGTCCAGCAGTTGCCTATGCATGTGAATATATGTGCAAACAGAAGGTGTTTAGTAAACATTTGTTGTTATTTTGAACGTTGTGCAACAGAATAGTTTGGACTATTTGCTGCTGGAGTTACTTTTTGTGAAGAATATTCACTAGTGCAAATTCTAGAGTGGTTAACAACAGTCAACTGACGCGTAGTTGTTCATTCAGGTTTCAAATTCCTAAACCTTTGTGTACTACATCATATATGAATAATTGAAGAATCAATTTAAGTTCCTAAAAAACACTATCTAACCCAATAGTATTGATACACTAAATAATTAAGCAGTGTTGATGTTGTTGATATTTACATGTTTTTCAGTTCCAATATTATTACACATAGAAGTATCAATAAAGTACAATACCAATCTATCTATCTTCATGAGGCAATTCTTTCATCTCTGTTGTTGAACACACATACAGAAATTTATTTGTTACCACTTGAAATTGCATATTATTCAAATTAAATGAATATAGGAATTGCTCTGCACACAAAAAAACAATGTCTGCTTTCAACACTATTTATATTATATATATATATATATATATATAATAGATGTATATATAATTCTCCTCTTCCAGCTCCACACCCCTTAATATTACTAAGTTGAAAGAACTGGAACATAAACACATCACCCCTGATGATCGCAGTACGAAAGTGCTGAAACGTACTTGTTTTTATGATATGAACGTTTGGTGACTAACTACAGATTCCATCCAAATATAAAAAAGTTGGCAGAAAAACTCAAAAGATTTGTTAATCAAAATTGTTAAAAAGGAGACATTTGGTTTAATCTACATGTATAAAGTGAAAGGAATTTGTTTTAATTCCTAATGTATAAATGAAAGAATACTGCCCAAATACACCACACAACATACATACATACATACATATATACTATAATATATATAATCTTAAACCGTTTAGCTTAGAACCACAGGCTAGGTTTCTTTAGACTTTTTTATTTGATTTTTTTTTTGTGCTTATTGAGATTTCTTAGTCTGGTTCAATTGACTAAAATTTCACTTCATCTGCTTTCTGCCATCATGGTTCATTTTTCAAGGGAATAATTGAGAGATTATTATTTTCTTTAAAATCCAGTGAAACTTTCATTTTAATATCGAGATGCTTTCTGCCAGAATTGGGAGAGGTTTGAATATTTGCTGTTTTTTTTTTTAAATTTAAACCTTGTGTAACAATACGGAACCAGTGTATACTTTTAACAGTAGATTTTTCATTCTTTTTGATTTATATACACTTAATTTATACTAGTTCAAGGATGAATGCGATTTTTATATATTGTCAATGTATAACATTCATCTTTGATAAGTAAGAAACCTTGTCTTGAGGACCAAAAAAACATTGACAATATATAACAATAGCATTCATCCTAACTAGTATATTAGTGTATATAATAATCAAAAGAATGATATACTACTGTTAAAGTATACACTGGTCCGTATTTGTTACACAAGGATTTAAATTTAAAAAAAAAAACAGCCAAATATTCAAACCTCTTCCAATTCTGGACACAGAAAGCATTCTTCGGATATAAAATGAAAAGTTTTCACTGGATTTTAAAGAAAAAAATAATCTCTCAATTCCCTTTGAAAATGAACTGATGGCAGAAAGCAGTATTGAAGTGAATTTTAGTCCAAATTGAACCAGACTTAAGAAATTCATAAGACAACAAAAAAAAAAATCAAATAAAATAAAGTCTAAAAAGAACCTAGCCTGTTGTTCTAAACTAAACCGTTTAGATTATATATATAATTATATATATGTATGTATGTATGTATGTGTCCTGTTGTGTGTGTATTTGGCAGTTATTCTTTTCATTTATACATGTTAGAATTAAAACAAATTCTTTTCATTTTATACATGTAGAAATTAAACAAATGTCTCCTTTTTAAACAATTTGATTAACAATCTGTTTTGAGCTTTCTGGCCAACTTTTTATATTTGGATGTAAATCTGTAGATTTAGTCCACCAAGTTTCATATCACAATACTTTCAGCACTTCTAACTGCCATTCATCAGGGGTTGATGTGTTTAGTTCCAGTTCTTTCAACTTAGTATATTAAGGGGTGTGGAGGCTGGAAGGAGGAGAATGTATATATACATCTAATATATATATAATATATATTATATATATATATATAGTGTTAACAGACATTGTTTTGTGTCAGACTGCCAATCTATATTCATTATTTGATATATATGCCAATTTAAGTGCTAAATATTACAAAATAAATTTCTGTATGTGTTGTATCAACAACAGAGATGAAAGGAATGCTCATGAAGATAGATAGATTGTATTGTACTTTATTGATACTTCTATGTTAATAATATTGGAAAACTTGAAAAAACATGTAAATATCAACAACATCAACACCCTGCTATTATTTAGTTATCAAATCCTATTGCTTACGAAGTGTTTTTTAGGACTTAAATTGATTCTTCATTATTCATATATGATGTAGTACACAAAGGTTTAGGGAATTTGAACCTGAATGAACAACACCGTCAAGTTGACCCTTGTTGTTAACACTCTAGAAATGCACTAGTGGAATATCTTCACAAAAAGTACTCCAGCAGCAAAAGTCCAAACTACATTCTGTTGCACACGTTCAAATACACACAAATGTTTACTAAACACTTCTGTTTGCACATATATTCACATGCATAGAAGCACTTGCGGACCAAGTATCCGATAGGCACCCCCAAATCATCAACTTTAATGAAAGGTTCATATTTTAACTCGTCACCGGTAACTCGACAGATGATTTTTTAAAACTTATATTGTATCTGACAAAAACAAATTTTACAAATTTTGTGATACGATTTTCTGAACAACATCCTTTTATCTAAATTAACTTAAAAATATTTGTAAATAAAAACTGTATCTTATTTAAATGAACATGATTCCATTTCTCTTCTGATTAAAAGTATATATTCTAGATAAAAACGTCTTTGATTTTTTTTTTTTTTTTTTTTTGATTTATTGTAAGTGTTGAAAAATATTCACAAACTTGTGATTAAAAAGTATTTATTTAAAAAAAAAATTTTTGCTATTGAATTTTAATTTGATTATGTGTACCAACCATCTATTTATTTAATTTATTGTAAGTCAACATCTCCATAAACTTCTGATTAAAATCATTTGTTAACAAAAATTTGGAAGCGAAAATTACCAGTGATAGTTTAAAATGTGAACCTTTCATTAAGTTGATGATTTGGGTGCCTATTGGATACTTTGGTCCACTTGCCAACTCAGCATATGAGTAGCACAGGGATCTGTGTGTAAAAAGTGATGAGGTGATGTAGGTGGGTGCTACACCTCGACACAAAACATCTCCTTGGTCTAGCACTAGTGAAGGGATAGACTCCCTTGCTGTCTGGTTGATAATGACATTAAAGCCACCCATCAACTTTATTTTACTATATCTATTTACCCAGTCCTTTACCATGAGCAGAATGCCAACACAATGTCAATTTTTAAGCCGAGTAATGCTGATTTGAATTCAGAGTTTTCCTTCTCCTAGGCAGTGTTCATAACAATGCTAAACAGACAAAAACTACCTATCATACCCATAGTTGAGGGAGAAGAGATGAATTCATGCTTTCCCAAGAGCATTAGCATGAAGTGAACATAAAACAGCCTCATTCCAGGATTTGGAAATCAATTCACCATGTCTTATTTCTTAAGACAATAATAACCGTTACACCATGCCATTATGCACATAGATGTAATGTTAATATTCAATAATCCTTGTATTATCTTAAGTAGATAGATAGATAGACTGATAGATATATGAACTGACTCGGATATATAGATAGACAGATATGTATGCCCTTTCTTTGGGAAGAATATAAAGATTATGTTGCTCTAATCCCCATGATGTAATGGTTATCATTATAGGAAATGGACTCAGTGACCTGGGTTCAAATCCTCCACAAGGGTGTTTACATTTCGCATAGTGCTAATACCCTTGGGAAAGGTATGCATCCAACTATTCTCCCTCCAGCTATGAATAAATAGTAGAGTAGAATGCACTCTTTAACCTTGGTTAAGTAACTAGTCGAGAAGGAAAACTCTGAATACAAACCTGTTAAATTCCAATTAAAAAATTTACATTGTGTCACATCCTGCCATGCAGAGAGGTTAGTAAATAACAAGGTAGACTAAAAAAATCATCTGCACTTTTGTTTTATGGAAGCTGAGCTCATCGTGGATGATTTGATTGGCAGAACTATGACTAATCTGCAGAGAACAAGCTAGCTCATCAATAATAACTTGCTGGTTCTCCATTACCATCTCTTGAGCTTGCTGAATCTTCTCATCAGTGGTGGAAGTTGGAGAGCACCCTGCTTCCTCTTCATGCAACACATTTGTCCAGGCACTTTTAAACTTCTCTATTCACTCATACACACTTTTACATGATAATACACTGTGTCCATATTGTACTAAAAGCCTCTGATGAATTTCAGCCTATGTTATTCCTTTCTATCTGGTCACTTTCTTGGTGCATACTGCTAGTGGAGCAGCCATGTTTACACCTTTAAACACAGCAAGCAAAATGGCATGATCAGGCTCAAACTTTGATCAAGTGACAACAATAGTGCCAACTATAAACACACATGCACAGAACACAATGTGATAATGACTAAGATATGTTATGGTGAAAAAGTGGATAATTTCTTTTACTCTCTCTCTCTCTCTCTCTCTCTTATATAATCCCCCAAGAGGATAGCTTGAAAATTAGCCTGAGATCTTGGCTTAAGCTGACACTTAATCCTCAATCCCAGGCATGCTACCATCTCAGCCACTGAGTAAAATCTTGAAAAGGTATTGGATTTATCAAATTATGTCAGTTTCTTTTTTTTTCTTATTTAAGAAATCATCTACTGTTTATTTTAAAATTATTTTCTGTTGGATTAAAAATAAAACATAGTCCAAAAAAGTAAAATTGATCTTTGTTTGTTTTTTTGTGTTGATTTTGCTCAAATCACAAATTTTCTTAAAACCTTTGATTCATAAACCTTTGATGACATGAATAGTCTTGTTAAGGATGCCAAAAACAAATATTAAAAAAAACAAAAAAAACATATCATGGAGAAATTTTATTAACAGCAAAAAAAAAAGAAAGAAGAAATTAATGATATATTTCTTTTAACTTCTAATTGAAGGCATTAGACATTAGGTTGGTGGGTTTTTTTACTGGGCATTGAAAACAACTTCTGCAAATTATTTTTTTTTTTACTCTTTAATTGGCCCTGGAAGCAAATTTGCTTTCAATGTACCTGCTGACATTGGCTCACACACACACAACACACACACAAAAGTGCACACATACACCACACACAAATGAGGAAATAAATTTACATAAGATTAGACCATGTGTATAAAGAAGTGAAAGATTTTTGTAAAATCTAGATGCCTGTTTATAGTTTTAAACTCAAGCCAACTATGTTTTTGCCAAGATAATCTATTCAAGTGCCAATCATTTGACACAAAAAGCTAAAATGTGAGTATATATATATATTATATATATATATATATATATATATATATATATATATATATATATATAGATAGATAGATAGATCTGAATTAGAATAGTGTAAGTATAGTGTCAACTGCACTTGATGACTCCCGCCTATGTGATCTACCAACTAAGAGCTCTTGGTCTGATGATTGCATAGGCAAGAAACTGACAGCCACCAAGCACCATTGAATCTGTGTCTATATTATTCTTAGATCTAAATATGTTTCACTGATATTGAGCACTCTTTATTTAGAAATATAGCTAACTACATTTATAATGCTAGCAAAAAAAAAAAAAAAAAACGCCCTGCAGACAGTGTAAAAAATTAATTTTTGAAAGATATTGTCTGAGGGGGGGGCTTAAAATTCAATGTCAGAGTGTTTGTATCATGAGTAAGTAAAATCATCAATTTATGAGAGGAGTAGAAAAATAAAAACAATTTGAAATGGAAACTTAGTTCTTTTCCTAAAATAAAATGTTGCATACATCTATTAATTATTAATTAAAAACTATTTTGAATATTTTGCACATAAATTTTAAACAAAATCTTAGGTTTTATTTATTTATAAATTGTTTAGTTAACCTTTTGATACTGAAAAAAAAAGAGCGAGAGTAAAAAACAATTTTTATAATTGCTTACTCAAATTTTGAGTGTGTATAACACAGAACTGTTTTTATTCCATGTATTAATGATTTTGATTATAGATTAAATATTCATTAATAGATTTACGCAATTATTGAGAATATTGTGACATAAGCTGTGACATAGTTTTGGTTACAGACAGAAATACCCCAATCTCCATTATTAATAGATTTGTGTGTGTGTGTGTGTGTGTGTGTGTGTGTGTGTGTGTGTGTTGTTTTTCAAAAAGTATCAAAGGAAGAGAGAAAGGACAATTTAATTTTCACTAAAATGATTCCCTTTGCATTTTCCATTGGTTGAAACACCTCTGAAACTTCTCTTTTGATGTGGTGTGAAGAAAATGCATCATCTTTGGTTTGGTCCTCCATACCCTGAAATCTTATCTTGAGAAGAATTTTCAGTTTAGGAAACAGAAAGATTTCCATGGAAAGGGTTCTGAACTTACACAATTCTGAAGTGGAGGGTTCTGAACTTACACAATTCTGAAGTGGAGGGTTCTGAACTTACATAATTCCGAAGTGGAGGGTTCTGAACTTACACACTTCTAAAGTGGAGGGTTCTGAACTTACACACTTCTGAAGTGGAGGGTTCTGAACTTACACAATTCTGTGTTTCACTAAAAACTGAAAATTGACACCGATTTATCTTGACTTCATTATGTTATATAATTTACTCAGCTGTGTCTTTTATTTAAATTTAAAACTTAAAGCTTCGGTCTTGATATTTTTTTTATCACATCTAAAATAGATAGTTTGGATGTGAATTAAAAAATATTGAAAAACAATTTCTCCAAATTTTTGAGATGAGGCTTGATAATTTATATTATTTGGATTATTTAGACATCTTTATTGTTATTTGGATTATTTAGACATCTTTATTGTTATCTACCTTCTCGAACTTGGGAACCTTCTCTTCGAACTTGGGGGCCTTCATGTTGTTATCAGGAGCCTTTACAGAACTTCGAACAGAACCGTTTATTCATTAAATTGGACACATGGCACAACGGTTATAGGCATTTAGTTAATATAGTTCTAAGTGACAGTTATCTCTGGGCTGCAGGTTCGTACCTTGAATCCTACTAAAATTACCAAAATATCTTTTTCGTAATTCACAATTTTATTATTAAAAATAAAACATACACGTAACTTTTTTTACAAATTCATTTTAATTCTACATTTGGCATTTAAGCGACGTAAGACCGTTTGGAATGTTTCATTTTAAAAATTGGGTAAAATAAAATTGAGACAAATAATAAAATCTGCGATTAAGCGACACCAGATAATCTGTATTCCCATTTTTGGATTACATCCTGGACAATTTGGACAGTGTCATTTTTACTCAGAGAGATTTGCTGGATGATGACGGTCGGAAGATTTAGGAACAAGCGTATTATATAGATAGATTAGTTTGGAATATTTGTAAGAAAAAAAAACCTTGAGAAACAACTATACAAAAAAAGTAAATGTAAATGTACAACGAACGCAATTCCCTAACCTCTACCTAGATGGGTTGGCATGCCGTTAAAATCAATCAATCACTAGGTGGCATTGACTCCGCTGTTCTCCACTACCGTATTTAATTTTGCCAATTTATCTACAAAACAGTCTGCATTTAGGGTGAAGGACACCCGTAATGCAAAGAAATTCTTTGGCCGTATTGTAGTCAGCTCAATGAAGTGACATCAACAGTGGATAAAAATACTAATTTTAACTAATAAGATTATAAACGTTGTCGTTTGCTACTTTAATTTAGATATTGTGATTATAACACCCGCCATTGAAATTTAACTTACTTGTATTATACTAAATAAAATTATCATTTTTACATTCACAATCCAGATAAGACTAATTTTCAGTCATTTGTTTATTATTATTATTATTATTATTATTATTATTATTATTATTATTGTTGTTGTTGTTGTTGTTGTTGTTTTTCACACCTGCCGTAGCTGGTGGTTCACTGGAGGCTGAGTGACAGCAAGTCTCCTCATGTCTCCAGGACTCTTCTGGATAAAAAAAACAAAAAAGGATAAATATTCTTTTCTTATTTACGAGACTTAAGTTTCAAAATGTAAAACGTCCTACTACCGACTTTATCCAAACACATTTGTTTACATATGTTCCGCCACTGAATTCTCTTAAATGATTAATTGATTTTACATTTAGAGTAAACATTTATTAAGAATAAAAGTTCTTCTTTTATTACTTCATATACCAAAAAATATTAAAATCGGATTATTAGTTAATTTTTTCAGCTTTTTAAAAAAAAATTCCTGTGACCCCTTTATTGACAGGTGCGGGAATTTGTCGATCCCTAGCATACGAAGACTCGACGTGGTCACGATTGTCCTGTTGGTGGTGCTTAAAATACGCTGACTGTATTCCTTGCAGGGAATTAAAGAAGTGTCCTGGTTATGATAATAAACTGCATCTGTTGGTGAGGCTCTGGTTCTGGAACTCTGGGGAATGTGGAGTACCCCATTCATTGCCATTACTCCCTGGTACACTAACAGGTATTACCACTCCGGGTCAGAGTCCCATCTATGGATCAAATAGATATGTTTTCAAAATTATTTGTATTAGATAGGAATGCTTGATTTCATATAACCGTGTGCAAAAACTTATAGAGCTACACAAAAAATATCAATACAATATACGCAGTCCCTAACTTCTAGGCATAAAATAACCCTATACAGGTTGATATGCCATTATTTTCAATCAATCAATTATCACATGTTCGCAAACACCGAAAGGCTATTGATAATGTCATAATCACTATGCCGACATCCTTGAATCGCAGCTGGGGGCGACCAATCTGTCTCTTATCAGATGAAAGCTCTCCATAGAGGATGTCATTCGGGATTCGTCCATCATCCATCCGACGTACATGACCCAACCATCGGAGACGACGTTGTCTCAGTAGAGAACACGAGCTGGGGAGTTGAGCTCTCTCTAGAGCTGCCGTGTTAGTGATCCTGTCCCTCCAGGTGATGCCCAGTATACGTCTAAGGCAGCGAAGGTAGAAGTTATTTAGCCGCCGCTCTTGGTGGGAGTATAAGGTTCATGTTTCACTTCCATCTGGAAAAATTTGGCCCTTAGTGGCGGTAGATTCTCCATAGAGGATTGCTCATGTCAGAAATCACCCTGACACAACACCATGAAGCTAAGAGGTCCAGAAGAAAGCAGCGGCAACAAAGCACCGACACATCAACATCTTCAGGGACAACCTTCAAATGCGAAATCTGGGGTCGAGAATGTTTTTCAAACATCGAACTTCACAGTCACAGGAAGCGCTGTAACTTTAAGGGCACAAAAACTTTATTATAGTCTTCCGAGACTGAAATGCCAATATAATCACTAGGACATCATTAAAAAGTGATGATGCATCGTTATCAAGCCAGTACAACGCTGGTACAAGGCTAGATGAAAAGGGAAATGTATATATTTACTCAACCTCTCCCCCATGGAGAGAGTGTGACATTAGGTCAATTTTTAGAGTACAGATGATTTTCTTTCTCCGAGAGAGGTTGCATTCCTAAGGCTAAAGAACTCAGTCTGTCCTACTATTTACCCATAGTTGGTAGACATATGTATTCATACCTTTCCCAAGGGCATGAGGGTGAAGGGAAACACAAACAGCTTCGTCCTGGATTTGAACTCGGGTCACCGATGCCATTTTCTACAAAGATAACCGTTACACATGGGCGTCTAATATAAGAAGGAAAAATTAGGCCCTCTTTACTCTCTACAGATACAATTAATACTTATCTCCCTATATATAATTTACACCGTAGGATGTCACATAACAGTCCCCCCAAAAACGTCTTGACCCCTTTTTGTCTCTGTTCTTTGGACTAGAGACCTTGCTTCTGAGCTCTGCCTGTGAACAGTAAAGCCACATGACTATCTGGTTTCGACCGGAGGGTCCGGTGGCTTCGGCTCTGGACCGCGTAAGCTAACAACGTTGATCCAGGGGCCATTCCCCAGGCAACACCTGCCCCACCGATTTAAAGGGAGGGCTGGGTTTATTGCCCGGTTCCTGAGGCGCCCACCCCTTGAGGGGGAATGCCGACGAGATAAACGTATTTTTTGCACCCGCCTTCCATGAGTCTCGGCTTGTAGCTGTCCCACATTAATAGGGCCTTGTGCCTGACCCGTATACATGGGATACGTGGTAAATAGAGCAAACTTGTCAAGTAAACTTTTTTTCTACTTTGTACCCCTTCCTCATACTGCTTGTTCATGAAACAACATGTGTATAATTCTACCGTGGGACACATTTGTGTATTTTTTCCTTTAATAGTATTTGTATATATATTATGTATATAAAAAGTTGAAGATTCTATGTGTGAATAAGTTTATTTTGTCTTTTTTTCCATTGTGTTCAGTGTTAGTTATATTCATGGATATACTAATGCTAACATTGTTCCTTGGTGATTGTTGACTTGACTAAATATCTTCCCTACCACCAAGCGTTCCAATAACCAAAAGGTGTACCTACCCTTTTTGCCTCTATCAGGTAAAGCATGATCCCAGGTCTATGCCAAGTGGCTCATCTGCCCCCACACTCGTTTTGGCAAGGTTGTTAAGGTTGCATTTTTTTAAAAGTGTGTTTGTTTCCTTTACGCTTTGTTTGCCTTAAAATTGATCAATAAATCTATTAAAGATGTGCGTACGTATTGTGTGTAATGGAATGTATACGTTTTCCTCAGAAACGTGTGTACTCTTACTCTTTTTCTTCTTTTCAACATCATTTGAGGATCGAACTCATGATCTCTGGTGTTAAATAGTTATTTTTCTAATACTTATCTTATTCGGTCTTCTATGCTGGTTTAGTCGTCTATCTTATGTGGGTCTCTTCTCTGCTATCTCTTCAATGCTGGACCCTCTCTCTCCTCTCTCTCTCTCTATATATATATATATATATATATATATATATATATATATATTATATATATAAAGTAAATATAACAAAAGACTTAGAATTTTTGCATTATAGTCTAAGCTTCCTGAAATAGACTATAATGCAAAAATTCTTAGTCTTTTGTTATTTCTTTAATTATAAATTTGCTCTGTGACTCTAACATTAAGAGTACACATTGAGCTCTGCAAACTGCGACACGTTTAAAAAAAAATTCCTATGTTGTAAAGAAGATTTCTTCTCCGGATTTTTGGATTTTATATATATATATATATCCTTCTGTTCTGGGACTTCTTGGGTTGACTTCTTCATCTTTGTGTCCATTGTTGTTCTTAGTAACGCACTTAATACTTGGAATATTTTTCAAAACATCTTTATTCAACTCAATTTAAACCAACACGCGTGGAGAATTAGCCATCTTCGAACTGTCTCCTCCGAAAAACAAAAACTCTGAAAAACTAACTTTGATTTCACGATTGGTTTTGACCAGCTACAAGGTTAATAAAAGGATGTCTTTTCAATCACTTTTACGTTTTGTTTTTTTCCATGATTCATAATTACCATTATTTTCTACACTGCCGTTCATAATTTATAGGCAATCTATCAATCATGTAACACTGGCAGAATGGTTTGGGGATAGACTAATTTGCTAATAATAGGCTTTTCGCGACGACTGCCCGTCTAGACGAAGTAAACCAAAGTGGGGTCTTAAGTGATTCCGATGAATCACTGAAGACTCAGGTCAGAGACCGCTCAGCCACCACAATTCTGTCCATGGGTATTACGGTCACTACTCACGGCCAACAGGTGGCTTTATTGGCGTGTGGGGGTCTTACCTCTCTGCAGGGGTGGAGTCGGAGTATTCTACAGCCCAAACTAACAAGGCGAGATAGTTTTGAATTTAACCATATTGAGAATTTATAGAAATATCTTAATTATTATTTTTTTGACAACGCCCGGTAGGTCGTTACATTTTTCTACGATAGGTAAAATAAGTAGCGTGAATCACAAAAAAAAAATGACTTAATACTCTGCAGATGGGTGAAACACCTTACAAAAAAGACGTTCTAGGATGACACAGTTGGGATTATATTTTTCGACTAATAGGTCCGAAAGATAATTACTTCCAGTGTCTGCCAATAGCTACAAGGTGGCGTGGTCAATGTAGTATATAGAGAATATGCAGTAAAATCAAACTTCTTTCCCATTCTTCTTGCCTCGACAGAAGTAACAACGCATGTTGCATTCCTGTCCATGGGCAGGGAGCTTTGAGCCCCCAACAACTCGTGGCGCATGGCACATGCAGGTCTTCATATTCTTATTCAGTACCAGTTACATTTCATCACTAAAGGTTTTTCCTTTCATTATAAGGATATTCTTATTATTCATTCTTTAGTTGTATCTATATTCTGTTAAGTTTCCTCAGGAAAAAATGTTATGTGTTAAATATATGGGGGGTAAAATTGACAGGACAAATTGGAGGTTCCTAAATATTACTAGTGACCTCCAATTTGTCCTTTGAAATTTAGCTCCCTCTATTTAACACAATGAAACTTGCATAAAGGTTAATATTATCTTGAATGTTTTTAGTCCTTTCAAAAGAAAAAACATTAAAAAGTCTTCTGATTAATTTTTTTCAGCTTACGGAAATAATGAAAATTATGAACGAAAACAATGTTTACATTTTCGCACCATTAAACCAATTGAAATTTAACGTAGTCAAAAATAAGTAATGACTAGAGGCTTTTTTTTAATTCTATGAAAAAAATCAATTAATGGTCCGATTTTCATGAAAATTTCCATAATTACTTACCTTTTGATGATATATGTTTGAAATAGGTTTTTCCAAAAATATATTAGAGGATGTATGTTTACAAGGTCTACCCCCACCCTATTTCATTTTATGAAATTTGAAAAAATGAACTGATAAAAAACGATTTTAATTTTTTTTTTCTATAAAGATAAGAGTCTGAATAATTGTATCAGAAGATTTTTATAAGTTTATATACGGGAGTTTTTGGGGGCGGGGGGTGGTAGTAAAAGAACCATGGATACAGAATTCTGCTAAAAAATATCAATAAAGAAATTGACCCTGTTGTAAAAAAAAAAAAAAAAGAAACGGACTGTTACTTATTTTTTACGATAACGTTGAGTAATTTTTTCCCAATTAGATAATTTGATCTTTGAATTACCTGTTTTTCTTTGAAACAATTCTTTATGTTCGTTATTTTTTTTTTGTGAGATTTAAAAAAAAAAAAATATTTACGTTTCTTCCTTCAATGTGCCTACCTTGTGACGTGAATTTGGTGGTACCTGAGGATTAACTAAGTTAACTAAGAATTAGCTAAGTTATGCGAACAAATGACTATTAAATAATTACTTAAAACCATATAATTATTAGTTTTAGACAGGAATACTTGAAATCATACAACTGTATATCTATCAAGATAGTCTCGCAGATCCATTACTAAATAGTAATTTACTATTGTTTGGTCCTCGGCTGGATGCGACCTTATGTCACATCCTTTCCATACCGAACGGGTAGGGTAAAACAGACACCTACAAATATGGGCAAATTATTTGTATTTAGTATTTTCGGATAGGAATACTAAATACTTGATAACGTGTACAAAAAAAAAAAAGAGTTTTTTTTTTTGGGGGGGGGGGGGCCTACCAAATTTCCCCCACGGATGTACCAAATATTCTTGGTATTTCTTACCTGTGTGTATGTGTGGTTCACAGACAAAACAAAAGATGGCAGGTGTGTTGTTCACGAAGTGATTTTTTAGTGTAAACTGTAAACAAACAAACAAGTGTTAAGTACAAGATCAGCTACCAGCGGCTTACGGTACGATCGCAGTGGTGGCAGAACCGCTGTGAGCAGTTTAAAGTAGGCAAAGAGTCAAGAAACAATTACACGAAATATAAACATGCAACGTACGCAATTCCCTAACCTCGAGGCATAAAATAATCCCAGACTGATTGACATGTCGTTAAAATCAATTAATCTTTTTGTCTTCCCTAACCTTCCACTCCCTCTTTTTTCGTAGTTAAGTTTTTTGTTTCGAAAATGAGAGAAAATAAGAAAGAGAAGAAAGAATTTACGGCAAGACGGAAAGAAGGAACGAACGAAAGAATAGAGGAATACATGCGTGTGTGCATGGCACGTGTTTAAAAAGATGTATTTGTTTCCTGGTTGTCTGGTCTGAAATATCCCACTCGAATTTGTGGACACATTTTCTTACAAATGATTTTAATCAATGTCCATATTATTTCTATTTCAGCGAAAACCGGGAAAATTGGTGGACAATCGCGAATTAATTAATTGGTTCGATAAACAAACAGAAATGTTAACTATATTTTGTTTGTTTAATGTTTACTGTTCCCGCAACACGGAACTGATGAGAGAAAGAAGGAAAAAATGAGACGAGGAAGAAAACGGTTGTGCAGATGCGCGTGTTTGTCTTAGTGTCTGATGATAATGATAGACTAGAAAAAAAAGATCGAAGTGGAAAAAAAAAAAAAAAAAAAAAGATTTTGAATTCTCGAATAAAGAAATAAATGAATGAATGAATTTAGTTACGAGAAAGTAAATTATGAATAACAGCACTGAAAATATTAATTGTTGGCAGAGAAGAAGAGAACGAAGAAAGAAAACTGACACCAAAAAAGAAAAAAAAATTATGCTCTCGGATACATTTCGTCTGTTTACAAGATGTGTACATTCACGCACATGAGTGTGCGTGCGTCCGTGCATGTGCGTGTGTGTCTTAGAAGACAATGGTTCATTTTCTCATATTTACACAATCTAAATAATGTCACATAAAACAAAACAAAACACAAAAAACGTAAGGTGTGGGGGATGATCACTAATTAGGATTGTGTGTGTGTGTGTGTGTGTGTGTGTGTACGCGCCCACCTGACTGATGATTGATGAAGTTAGCTTTTAAATGAGATATTAACCTAACACTTCCATGGGGGTCAAATGTTGCACAAGGACTCCTTTTTCTTTTCTTTTAAACTTTAAAAAATATTTTTCTATTCAAATTTTAGAAATTCTCTGTTAAAACTCGACACCAACTTTGATTATTAGATTTTTAACAGAATCTCAAAAAGTTGGTGCCGAAAATAAGTAAAGAAAAAGTACTTGGTTCCATCGAATACTACTCTGTGTGTGTGTGTGTGTGTGTGTGAAAGCGGCCCGTGGTATAAGTAATAAAAGCGGTTGCGAGGGATCCCCAGGTGCGTTTTGTTGTTGTTCTTGTTGTTAAATAGTGCGCGAGTAAATAAAGCCATGCCGTAAAATATGACAGGAGGGTGTATATTCAAAATAAAATAAATAAAAAAAAAAACTTTGATTTTTTTTCCACGGTAGGTGGCGAACGATCAAGCATTGCTGACTATATTAATATACAACAAACAATAATATTGTTTGCGGCGATGGAAAGAGCAAATCAAATTCCACTTAGGGTCCATATCTGATCTCTCTCTCTCTCTCTCTCTCTTCTCTCTCTCTCTCTCTCTCTCTCTCTCTCTCTCTCTCTCTCTCTCTCTCTCTCTCTCTCTCTCTCTCTCTCTCTCTAGGTATAAACAATAAATGCGGTTGCGATGGAGCTACCAAGAGTGCTATTTTTGTTTGTTGTTTTAACTATCATCTAGTAAATAAATACTGAATACATATGACGAGACGGCGTATGAAATAAAAAAGAATTTGAATTCAACATTTTTTTCTTCTTTTTCATAGGTGTGAGAACAACGATCAAGTATTGATGATTCTATTAAGACAACAATCAATATTGTTTGCGGCGATGGAAGGGAGCAAATCCAATCAAATTCCGCTTAGGGTCCCATATAGGCCTGTGTCACCCTTTCTCTCTCTCTCTCTCTCTCTCTCTCTCTCTCTCTCTCTCTCTCTCTCTCTCTCTCTCTCTCCGTGCGTGTGCGCGTTTTTATAGAGTTCAGTCTTTTAAGAGTCAGGAGTATACAAAAAGACATGAGTATGCAATTTTTGTATATTTGAAAGCAGGCATGAGTCTTAAAGGCATGTTTACGTCTATTTACTGCATTAACTCGTAAAAAAATAAATAAATATTCCATATAATTATGTTTTTTACGGGTATGAAGTGAATGATGGGATTGGTATTATTTACCCTATACCCACAGGTAGGAAATGGTACAGGTTACAAGCATGGGGCATCCTGCGAGGATCGAACGCGCTATTCAGTAGTAATGGATTTGCGAAATTAGATTGCTAATTAGTTACAAAAGTATATAACCCCAACCATATTTTGCGCCCCCAAAAGCAGTGGGGTTCAAAGTTAAGTGACTTGGAAAAAAATTCAGAAAGTTTTGAAATAAAATAACTGATGCGTTATAAAATTAATAGTGATAAATCAACACTGAAAATTTCATTAAAATCGGATAAATCCCTGATTTTTGGTAATTTTTTTTTCAATCAGGGCGGGGGTGGTTATTTTGTAAAATACGCATGTGACAACAAAATTGGCAGACCCTACATTACACCACGATGTGGGTGACAGAAGGGAGGGGGTGGTGAAAACTTTCAAATATTGTGGAAATTATGCAAACAACCTTTCCTCTTACTTTTTTTGCTGAAGACTAAAAATATTAAAAATAACCTTATCCGATAATGCGATTTCGTGGCTTTTCACCGGCGCCAGGGTTCAAGGTTCGCTTTCAGGTAAAAAAATAAAAAAAATGTTGATATTTATTCTCAAATAGATTTTTATATTTTACTTGACGACCCGTGAACCTGTTGTGTACTCGTTTTAGCAACGGTCCGTGATGATATTGATACTTCTATTTACAGAGTGAAAGATTCTAATAAATGTTTTATAATTATACTTATTTCCGTTATATCGATAATTTCGATTATTGTAAATGTAAGATGACGTTCAGCGCGAATGAAAATCCCACAAAATTATCACTCAGTTACAAATTGGACTGTAACTTGCTTTTTAACTGCGTTGCCCAAATAAAAACCTCGTTGTGATGTGCCGTTTTTGCTGGGTTACGGCGGCATACAAACATAATGAGAATTTTAGTGAGATATATATGAATAAACTGAGATAGATAGATATGAACAAACTGAGATAGATAGATAGATAGATAGATAGATAGATAGATAGATATGAACAGACTGAGATAGATAGATAGATAGATAGATAGATAGATAGATAGATATGAACAGACTAGATAGATAGATAGATAGATAGATAGATAGATAGATAGATAGATAGATAGAACAGACTAGATAGATAGATAGATAGATAGATAGATAGATAGATAGATATAGAACAGACTGAGATAGATAGATAGATAGATAGATATAGATAGATAGATAATAGATAGATAGATAGATAGATGATAGATGAGATAGATAGATAGATAGATAGATAGATAGATAGATAGATAGATAGATAGATAGATAGATAGATAGATAGATAGATAGATATGAACAGACTGAGATAGATAGATAGATATGAACAGATGAGATAGATAGATAGATAGATAGATAGATAGATACAGACTGAGATAGATAGATAGATATGAACAGGCGAGAGAGATAGATAGATATGAACAGACTGAGAGATAGATAGATAGATAGATAGATGAACAAACTGAGATAGATAGATAGATAGATAGATAGAACAGGCCGAGAGAGAGAGAGAGAGAGAGAGAGAGAGAGAGAGATGAACAGACTGGTATAGATAGAGTGATTGTTTAAAGTTCGATCAAGATTGTATATCTATTTTCAATGAAGGCCTAAGATAGATAGATAGATAGATAGATAGATAGATATGTCGTAAAATTATTTATAATATTAGTAACTAACATTATGGGCAAAACTATTCCTTCTACTCTTGGCACTTGGCAAGAAAAGAAAATATATGAAAATACATTTTTTTTAAATGTTAAATAACTGCAATATGCTTTATAAATTTTTATTATAGATTTTTTTTTTAATATAGGCTTTAGTCCTCTCTAAGTTAGAGGATCCATTAGAAAAACAAAAAAGTAGAAAAAAAAGATTATATATGATACACTTTATGAGAGATAGGAAAATATTTACCCAACCACTCCGCCACAGTCATAAGGCAACATAAGCCCTATTATTCAATTTACCCTTCTATTTACCCATAGCCAGGGAATATCTAGATTCATGCCTTTCCAAGGGGCATTAACGATGGTATCAGTCTGTTCTGACAATAATGGAAATTGGGGAGATGTGCAAATATACCTTGTTGAGAAAGTTTAGCTTAGTTGTGACATAAAGCCAGAAGTATGGGGAATCCAGTGAGAATCGAACTCACTAACAATGGATAGTTTACTAATTGTTAGCTTACTAACCATTATCATATGTGAAGTGCGCTTAGGTTAACCGATGATAATCTTAAAACAAAGTTAGAAAAAAAAGGAAAAAAGATGGGACCACAATTGTACCATTATAAAGTCGTCGTCGTCGGGGCGGCTTAATGTCGGTATGAGCCATACAGCGAGGGAGTCTATCCCCTTTTCACTAGCGTTAGACCAAGGAGATTATTTTAGCGTCTGAGGTGGAACGCCACACCTACCATCAGCTCCTCACTTTACCGCACAGGTTCCTGTGCTACTCATACGCTGAGTTGGTGAGGACCGGTATCGAACTAGGAACCTTGTGGTTTCTAGCCGAACGCTCTACCGACTGAGCTAACCCGGCCCTTACAAATACGTTAATACAACTTTGTAAGATTATTATTAGTTGGTTTCTTTATTTAATGGCATATCAACCTTCATGAGTTATCTAATGCCAAAGTCGTCCTTGTAGAAGAACAGTAGTGATACTATTTAGCGCATAGCTGGAGGATGAGGGATACTTTTCCTAAGGGTATTAATCCGAAAGTGAACGTAATAGAATAACGTGACTGAGGTTTGAACTCGCTTACTACAATGTCACAGTCCAGCACGTTAGCCACAATGCCATGTGGTCTTTCCTCAGAATAAGTCTGGAAAACTTCACAAAAATCGATGACGTAAAAAAAAAATGAAACCACAACTTGCACCACAATACCACATACAGTGAGTGTTTCACACCAGCGTTAGCTGATGGTATTTCATTTGAGTCTTGAGTGACAACAAGTCTCTTCAGGTCTCCAGGACTCTTCTGAGTGTTGTTGTTGTTGTTGTGATGATGATGATGATGATGATGATGATGATGTTTGTTTTTTGGTTTTTTTCTTGGGAAATTTTTTCTATACTAATTTTAATTGGTGGTTTTTCACTGAAGTCAGAGAAAGCAACTCTCCTCAAATCTCCATAACACTTCTAACAATATTAGCTGATCTTAACTGTGCTGTGATCTGAATGGTCTGGATTCTTCCTCTGATCTCCAATTTCCCCCCCCCCCCCCAAATTTCTCTTTTTCTGGCCTTTTCGTTTTATGTTATTTTCACTCTGTGGTCAGAACCTCGACTTTCGAGAATTTTATCCTTCGTAAAAACAAAAATTTATCCCATCGTAAAAACAAAAATTTTTTTTTTTTTTAATGACCCCTAGTCTAACTTAGACACCCTTAACGCCCCCAGCAATCTTAAAACTCTTGTCACTTTTGTTTGTTTGTTTGTTTTTTTTGTTGTTGTTTTTATTCTATTTTATTTTTATTTTTATTTTTATTTATTTATTTATTTATTTTTGTGGGGGGATGTAGTAAGTTTTGAAAATACGATATAAAAAAAGAAAAGAAAATTATACGATTTTAAACACAGGGAAATGTTAACGCTCGTGATCACTAATAGGACTGGAGGCTAAGTTGAAAGCCGCTACGTTATCCCAGCATCGGTAAAAATAGATAAATGAATGAATCGTGCAGCATCCGTGAGGCCTGAAGAAAAGTATTGTAAAAAAAATATAGATAGATAAGTAAATAAAAATGTTAAAGATTGGTAACAATTGAATGATTTGATCATCGTTATCACCATAGCATTGTCGAAAAAGCATAAGTTGGGTCATGAAACATGCAACACCTGCACAAAGTTATTTGTCTCTCAATTCATCTTTTTGCTGAAAAAAAAAGTTATTTCCCACCAGTGTTGGGGGTCGGTGTTCAAGCATTGATAAAAGCCCGGATGTCGAATACTGGCAGATTTTCTCCATACAGAAAAAGGTCGTTACAACATCATTGTCTCTAGACTCATTAGACTTAAATATTTATTTCTTAATTCCTATGTTACTTGTGAATTTGAGGAAGTGTAGAGGCATCCAGGGAGTATATCCCACTTTAAGCACGTTCTCTTAGTAAAAATAAAAATAAAAAAATACTTCGACAAAAATTTAAGGAGTCTCTTCAACATAGCATCATACTTCAAAATTGTCACTTGACTCTTAGCTTATCGGCCATTAAAAAAAAAAAAAAAAAAAAAAAAAAAAAAATGCTATGAAAACTTGAGCAGTTAAAGTATATGTGAAATGTCTTATATAGTGATATATGTGAAGGTGTATGTGTGTGCGACTGTGATACTCATCATTTCAACTAAATTTCATTATCTTCATGTTTCTTTAATCTTTGTGATGCGTTCAACTTTAATGTAATAGAATCTTAGAAATATCCTTTATATATATATATATATATATATATATAATATATATAATAATATATATATATATAAAGAGAGAGAGAGAGAGAGAGAGATTATTGGATTTGCTCACTTTTTTGAGTTTTATTGTTAGTATTTTTGTTTTGTTTTTGTTTTGTTTTTGGTTGTTGTTTTGGCTTGTTTTTGTTTTTGTTTTTTCATCGGCGCACCTAAGTTCATCTTTATCTTTAAAAATAGGAAAACAATTTGAAAACACGAAAGAAAGAAAAAGAAAATCCTTAACATTAACAATTTAATGTAATATATATAATTTTTTAAAAACTTTTGTAAATTTTTATATCTTTAAGAAGGAGTGTTACAGATGTTCTGAATAAATAAATATATAAAATAATTGTAAAATATAAACACGCTAGAACACATGAACATATGCGTGCATTCATAAAATCAAATTTTATATATATACTCATAATTTTTGTAAAAATACAACGCATGTGTAAACTTGATTTGTTGTTTTTCTTCTTTTCCCTTTTTTTAAGGTACCGTAAAGATAAAGAAAAAGAGGATTTTACGTGTGTATGTATGCGTATAAACATGCACGGTGAAATGGATGGGTGTGGGTTGGGTAGAAATGCGAGGATTGTCAGCATGAGACCAAAATGTCATACCCACCCTAGTTTCACTTTCACTTTCACTTTCGGCAAGTTTTTTTTTTTTTTACTTTAAAATTTAATGTCATCACCTTTTCTTTTAAATAACTTTTTTTCAAAATAGATCCAACGAAATCCCATCCCCTAGAAAAATGAAGAAGGTGAATCCAGTGCATTTTACCGTAACAACTTATATCTTTCTTCTTCTTTTTTTTTAAATAACGTGTTTGGTGCCGGTGCGTTTGATGAGAAAAGGGGTAAAATGTGCCGCTTCTGGTGCACGCACAACGCAATGCGACCTGCAAGCGCGCACACACGCACACACATGCATGCATACTCTCTCTCTCTCTCTCTCTCTCTCTCTCTCTCTCTCTCTCTCTCTCTCTCTCTCTCTCTCTCCTCTCTCTCATTTGAGTCAAAGTTTAGGATTGACTGCTATAGGCATGAACAAATAAGACAATTTTTTCTCAAACTTTTGACTCAAATAGAGAGAGAGAGAGAGAGAGAGAGAGGAGAGAGAGAGAGAGAGAGAGAGAGAGAGAGAGAGAGAGAGAGAGAGAGTATGCATGCATGTGTGTGCGTGTGTGCGCGCTTGCAGGTCGCATTGCGTTGTGCGTGCACCAGAAGCGGCACATTTTACCCCTTTTCTCATCAAACGCACCGGCACCAAACACGTTATTTAAAAAAAAAAAGAAGAAAGATATAAGTTGTTACGGTAAAATGCACTGGATTCACCTTCTTCATTTTTCTAGGGGATGGGATTTCGTTGGATCTATTTTGAAAAAAAGTTATTTAAAAGAAAAGGTGATGACATTAAATTTTAAAGTAAAAAAAAAAAAAAACTTGCCGAAAGTGAAAGTGAAAGTGAAACTAGGGTGGGTATGACATTTTGGTCTCATGCTGACAATCCTCGCATTTCTACCCAACCCACACCCATCCATTTCACCGTGCATGTTTATACGCATACATACACACGTAAAATCCTCTTTTCTTTTATCTTTACGGTACCTTAAAAAAAAAGGGGAAAAGAAGAAAAACAACAAATCAAGTTTACACATGCGTTGTATTTTTACAAAAATTATGAGTATATATATAAAATTTGATTTTATGAATGCACGCATATGTTCATGTGTTCTAGCGTGTTTATATTTTACAATTATTTTATATATTTATTTATTCAGAACATCTGTAACACTCCTTCTTAAAGATATAAAAATTTACAAAAGTTTTTAAAAAATTATATATATTACATTAAATTGTTAATGTTAAGGATTTTCTTTTTCTTTCTTTCGTGTTTTCAAATTGTTTTCCTATTTTTAAAGATAAAGATGAACTTAGGTGCGCCGATGAAAAAACAAAAACAAAACAAGCAAACAAAGCCAAAACAACAACAACAAAAACAAAACAAAAAACAAAAAAATACTAAAATAAACTCAAAAAAGTGAGTAAATCCAATAATCTCTCTCTCTCTCTCTCTCTCTCTTTATATATATATATATATATATATATATATATATTATATATATATATATATATATATATAAAGGATATTTCTAAGATTCTATTACATTAAAGTTGAACGCATCACAAAGATTAAAGAAACATGAAGATAATGAAATTTAGTTGAAATGATGAGTATCACAGTCGCACACACATACACCTTCACATATATCACTATATAAGACATTTCACATATACTTTAACTGCTCAATTTTCATAGCATTTTTTTTTTTTTTTTTTTTTTTTTTTTTTAATGGGCCGATAAGCTAAGAGTCAAGTGACAATTTTGAAGTATGATGCTATGTTGAAGAGACTCCTTAAATTTTTGTCGAAGTATTTTTTTTATTTTTTTTTTTACTAAGAGAACGTGCTTAAAGTGGGATATACTCCCTGGATGCCTCTACACTTCCTCAAATTCACAAGTAACATAGGAATTAAGAAATAAATATTTAAGTCTAATGAGTCTAGAGACAATGATGTTGTAACGACCTTTTTCTGTATGGAGAAAATCTGCCAGTATTCGACATCCGGGCTTTTCAATGCTTGAACACCGACCCCCAACACTGGTGGGAAATAACTTTTTTTTTCAGCAAAAGATGAATTGAGAGACAAATAACTTTGTGCAGGTGTTGCATGTTTCATGACCCAACTTATGCTTTTTCGACAATGCTATGGTGATAACGATGATCAAATCATTCAATTGTTACCAATCTTTAACATTTTTATTTACTTATCTATCTATATTTTTTTTTACAATACTTTTCTTCAGGCCTCACGGATGCTGCACGATTCATTCATTTATCTATTTTTACCGATGCTGGGATAACGTAGCGGCTTTCAACTTAGCCTCCAGTCCTATTAGTGATCACGAGCGTTAACATTTCCCTGTGTTTAAAATCGTATAATTTTCTTTCTTTTTTTATATCGTATTTTCAAAACTTACTACATCCCCCCACAAAAATAAATAAATAAATAAATAAAAATAAAAATAAAAAAAATAGAAAAAACAACAAAAAACAAACAAACAAACAAAAGTGACAAGAGTTTTAAGATTGCTGGGGGGCGTTAAGGGTGTCTAAGTTAGACTAGGGGTCATTAAAAAAAAAAAAAAAATTTTTGTTTTTACGATGGGATAAATTTTTGTTTTTTACGAAGGATAAATTCTCGAAAGTCGAGGTTCTGACCACAGAGTGAAAATAACATAAAACGAAAAGGCCAGAAAAAGAGAAATTTGGGGGGGGGGGGGAATTGGAGATCAGAGGAAGAATCCAGACCATTCAGATCACAGCACAGTTAAGATCAGCTAATATTGTTAGAAGTGTTATGGAGATTTGAGGAGAGTTGCTTTCTCTAAGACTTCAGTGAAAAACCACCAATTAAAATTAGTATAGAAAAAATTTCCCAAGAAAAAAACCAAAAAACAAACATCATCATCATCATCATCATCATCATCACAACAACAACAACAACACTCAGAAGAGTCCTGGAGACCTGAGGAGACTTGTTGTCACTCAAGACTCAAATGAAATACCATCAGCTAACGCTGGTGTGAAACACTCACTGTATGTGGTATTGTGGTGCAAGTTGTGGTTTCATTTTTTTTTTACGTCATCGATTTTTGTGAAGTTTTCCAGACTTATTCTGAGGAAAGACCACATGGCGTTGTGGCTAACGTGCTTGACTGTGACATTGTAGTAAGCGAGTTCAAACCTCAATCACGTTATTCTATTACGTTCACTTTCGGATTAATACCCTTAGGAAAAGTATCCCTCATCCTCCAGCTATGCGCTAAATAGTAACACTACTGTTCTTCTACAAGGACGACTTTGGTATTAGATAACTCATGAAGGTTGATATGCCATTAAATAAAGAAACCAACTAATAATAATCTTACAAAGTTGTATTAACGTATTTGTACAATGGTACAATTGTGGTCCCATCTTTTTTTCTAACTTTATTTTAAGATTATCATCGGTTAACCTAAGCGCACTTCACATATGATAATGGTTAGTAAGCTAACAATTAGTAAACCATTGTTAGTGAGTTCGATTCTCACTGGATTCCCCATACTTCTGGCTTTATGTCACAACTAAGCTAAACTTTCTCAACAAGGTATATTTGCACATCTCCCCAATTTCCATTATTGTCAGAACAGACTGATACCATCGTTAATGCCCCTTGGAAAGGCATGAATCTAGCTATTCCCTGGCTATGGGTAAATAGAAGGGTAAATTGAATAATAGGGCTTATGTTGCCTTATGACTGTGGCGGAGTGGTTGGGTAAATATATTCCTATCTCTCATAAATTGTGTCATATATAATCTTTTTTTTCTCTACTTTTTTTGTTTTTCTAATGGATCCTCAAACTTAGACAGGACTAAAGCCTATATTAAAAAAAAATCTATAATAAAAATTTATAAAGCATATTGCAGTTATTTAACATTTAAAACAAAAATTATTTTCATATATTTTCTTTTCTTGCCAAGTGCCAAGAGTAGAAGGAATAGTTTTGCCCATAATGTTAGTTACTAATATTAGAAATAATTTTTATGATATCTATCTATCTATCTATCATTGAAATAGATATACAAGCTTGATCGAACTTAAAAATCACTCTATCTATACCAGTGTTCATATCTCTCTCTCTCTCTCGGCTGTTCATATCTATCTATCTATCTATCTATCTATATCTATCTATCTATCTATCTATCTATCTCAGTCTGTTCATATCTATCTATCTCTCTCGCCTGTTCATATCTATCTATCTATCTCAGTCTGTTATATCTATCTATCTATCTATCTATCTATCTATCTCAGTCTGTTCATATCTATCTATCTATCTATCTGTTTCATATCTATCTATCTATCTATCTATCTCAGTCTGTTCATATCTATCTATCTATCTATCTATCTATCTATCTATCTATCTATCTATCTCAGTCTGTTCATATCTATCTATCTATTTATCTATCTATCTATCTATCTATCTATCTATCTCAGTCTGTTCATATCTATCTATCTATCTATCTATCTATCTATCTCAGTCTGTTCATATCTATCTATCTATCTATCTATCTATCTATCTATCTATCTCTATCTATCTATCTATCTATCTATCTTCTATCTATCTATCTATCTATCTAATCTAGTCTGTTCATATCTATCTATCTATCTATCTATCTATCTATCTATCTCATCTGTTCATCTATCTATCTATCTATCTATCTATCTATCTATCTATCTCGTTTGTTTATATCTATCTATCTGTTTATTCAATATATCTCACTAAAATTCTCATTATGTTTGTATGCCGCCGTAACCCAGCAAAAACGGCACATCACAACGAGGTTTTTATTAGGGCAACGCACGTAAAAAGCAATTTACAGTCCAATTTACAACTGAGTGATAATTTTGTGGGATTTTCATTCGCACTGAATGACATCTTACATTTACAATCATCGAAATTATCGATATAACGGAAATAAGTATAATTATAAAACATTTATTAGAATCTTTCACTCTGTAAATAGAAGTATCAATATCATCACGGAGCGTTGCTAAAACGATAACATAACAGGTTCGCGGGTCGTCAAGTAAAATATAAAAATCTATTTGAGAATAAATATCAACATTTTTTTTTTTTTTTACCTGAAAGCGAACCTTGAACCCTGGCGCCGGTGAAAAGCCACGAAATCGCATTATCCGATAAGGTTATTTTTAATATTTTTAGTCTTCAGCAAAAAAAGTAAGAGGAAAGGTTGTTTGCATAATTTCCACAATATTTGAAAGTTTTCACCACCCCCTCCCTTCTGTCACCCACATCGTGGTGTAATGTAGGGTCTGCCAATTTTGTTGTCACATGCGTATTTTACAAAATAACCACCCCCGCCCTGATTGAAAAAAAAATTACCAAAAATCAGGGATTTATCCGATTTTAATGAAATTTTCAGTGTTGATTTATCACTATTAATTTTATAACGCATCAGTTATTTTATTTCAAAACTTTCTGAATTTTTTTCCAAGTCACTTAACTTTGAACCCCACTGCTTTTGGGGGCGCAAAATATGGTTGGGGTTATATACTTTTGTAACTAATTAGCAATCTAATTTCGCAAATCCATTACTACTGAATAGCGCGTTCGATCCTCGCAGGATGCCCCATGCTTGTAACCTTGTACCATTTCCTACCGGTGGGTATAGGGTAAATAATACCAATCCCATCATTCACTTCATACCCGTAAAAAACATAATTATATGGAATATTTATTTATTTTTTTACGAGTTAATGCAGTAAATAGACGTAAACATGCCTTTAAGACTCATGCCTGCTTTCAATTATACAAAAATTGCATACTCATGTCTTTTTGTATACTCCTGACTCTTAAAAGAGTGAACTCTATAAAAACGCGCACACGCACGGAAAGAGAGAGAGAGAGACAGAGAAGGGGTGACACAGGCCTATATGGGACCCTAAGCGGAATTTGATTGGATTTGCTCCCTTCCATCGCCGCAAACAATATTGATTGTTGTCTTAATAGAATCATCAATACTTGATCGTTGTTCTCACACCTATGAAAAAGAAGAAAAAAATGTTGAATTCAAATTCTTTTTTATTTCATACGCCGTCTCGTCATATGTATTCAGTATTTATTTACTAGATGATAGTTAAAACAACAAACAAAAATAGCACTCTTGGTAGCTCCATCGCAACCGCATTTATTGTTTATACCTGAGATATATATATATATATATATATATATATATATATATATATATATATATATCAGATATGGGACCCTAAGTGGAATTTGATTTGCTCTTTCCCATCGCCGCAAACAATATTATTGTTTATTAATATAGTCAGCAATGCTTGATCGTTCGCCACCTACTACTATGGAAAAAAAATCAAAGTTTTTTTTTTTATTTATTTTATTTTAATATACACCCTCCTGACATATTTTCGGCATGGCTTTATTTACTCGCTGACTATTTAACAAGAACAACAACAAACGCACCTGGGGATCCTTCGCAACCGCTTTTATTACTTATACCACGGGCCGCTTTCACACACACACACACACACACACACACAGAGTGTATTCGATGGAACCAAGTACTTTTTCTTTACTCATTTTCGGCACCAACTTTTTGAGATTCTGTTAAAAATCTAATAATCAAAGTTGGTGTCGAGTTTTAACAGAGAATTTCTAAAATTTGAATAGAAAAAAAAAAAAAAAATCCTAAAGTTTAAAAAAAAGAAAAAGGAGTCCTTGTGCAACATTTGACCCCCATGGAAGTGTTAGGTTAATATCTCATTTAGAAGCTAACTTCATCAATCATCACTCAGGTGGGCGCGTACACACACACACACACACACACACACACACACACACATCCTAATTAGTGATCATCCCCCACACCTTACGTTTTGTGTTTTGTTTTGTTTTATGTGACATTATTTATATCGTGTAAATATGAGAAAATGAACCATTGTCTTCTAAGACACACACGCACATGCACGGACGCACGCACACTCATGTGCGTGAATGTACACATCTTGTAAACAGACGAAATGTATCCGATAGCATAATTTTTTTTCTCTTCTTGGTGTCAGTTTTCTTTCTTCGTTCTCTTCTTCTCTGCCAACAATTAATATTTTCAGTGCTGTTATTCATAATTTACTTTCTCGTAACTAAATTCATTCATTCATTCATTTATTTCTTTATTCGAGAATTCAAAATCGTTTTCTTTTTTTTTTTTTTTCACTTCGATCTTTTTTTTCTAGACTATCATTATCATCAGACACTAAGACAAACACGCGCATCTGCACAACCGTTTTCTTCCTCGTCTCATTTTTTCCTTCTTTCTCTCATCAGTTCCGTGTTGCGGGAACAGTAAACATTAAACAAACAAAATATAGTTAACATTTCTGTTTGTTTATCGAACCAATTAATTAATTCGCGATTTCTCGGTTGTCCACCAATTTTCCTGGTTTTCGCTGAAATAGAAATAATATGGACATTGATTAAAATCATTTGTAAGAAAATGTGTCCACAAATTCGAGTGGGATATTTCAGACCAGACAACCAGGAAACAAATACATCTTTTTAAACACGTGCCATGCACACACGCATGTATTCCTCTATTCTTTCGTTCGTTCCTTCTTTCCGTCTTGCCGTAAATTCTTTCTTCTCTTTCTTATTTTCTCTCATTTTCGAAACAAAAAACTTAACTACGAAAAAAGAGGGAGTGGAAGGTTAGGGAAGACAAAAAAGATTAATTGATTTTAACGACATGTCAATCAGTCTGGGATTATTTTATGCCTGGAGGTTAGGGAATTGCGTACGTTGCATGTTTATATTTCGTGTAATTGTTTCTTGACTCTTTGCCTACTTTAAACTGCTCACAGCGGTTCTGCCACCACTGTGATCGTACCGTAAGCCGCTGGTAGCTGATCTTGTACTTAACACTTGTTTGTTTGTTTACAGTTTACACTAAAAAATCACTTCGTGAACAACACACCTGCCATCTTTTGTTTTGTCTGTGAACCACACATACACAGAGGTAAGAAATACCAAGAATATTTGGTACATCCGTGGGGGAAATTTGGTAGGCAACCCCCCCCCAAAAAAAAAAAACTCTTTTTTTTTTTTTGTACACGTTATCAAGTATTTAGTATTCCTATCCGAAAATACTAAATACAAATAATTTGCCCATATGTGTAGGTGTCTGTTTTACCCTACCCGTTCGGTATGGAAAGGATGTGACATAAGGTCGCATCCAGCCGAGGACCAAACAATAGTAAATTACTATTTAGTAATGGATCTGCGAGACTATCTTGATAGATATACAGTTGTATGATTTCAAGTATTCCTGTCTAAAACTAATAATTATATGGTTTTAAGTAATTATTTAATAGTCATTTGTTCGCATAACTTAGCTAATTCTTAGTTAACTTAGTTAATCCTCAGGTACCACCAAATTCACGTCACAAGGTAGACACATTGAAGGAAGAAACGTAAATATTTTTTTTTTTTTAAATCTCACAAAAAAAAAAAAAATAACGAACATAAAGAATTGTTTCAAAGAAAAACAGGTAATTCAAAGATCAAATTATCTAATTGGGAAAAAATTACTCAACGTTATCGTAAAAAATAAGTAACAGTCCGTTTCTTTTTTTTTTTTTTTTTTTTTTTACAACAGGGTCAATTTCTTTATTGATATTTTTTAGCAGAATTCTGTATCCATGGTTCTTTTACTACCCCCCCCGCCCCCCAAAAAACTCCCGTATATAAACTTATAAAAATCTTCTGATACAATTATTCAGACTCTTATCTTTATAGAAAAAAATTACAATCGTTTTTTATCGGTTCATTTTTTCAAATTTCATAAAATGAAATAGGGTGGGAGTAGATCTTGTAAGCATACATCCTCTAATATATTTTAGGAAAAACCTATTTCAAACATATTTCATCAAAAGGTAAGTAATTATGGAAATTTTCGTGAAAATCGGACCATTAATTGATTTTTTCATAGAATTAAAAAAAAAAGCCTCTAGTCATAATTTATTTTTGACTACGCTAAATTTCAATTGGTTTAATGGTGCGAAAATGTAAACATTGTTTTCGTTCATAATTTTCATTATTTGCGTAAGCTGAAAAAAATTAATCAGAAGACTTTTTTAATGTTTCTTCTTTTGAAAGGACTAAAAACATTCAAGATAATATTAACCTTTATGCAAGTTTCATTGTGTTAAATAGAGGGAGCTAAATTTCACAGGACAAATTGAAGGTCACTAGTAATATTTAGGAACCTCCAATTTGTCCTGTCAAATTTACCCCCACCCCCATATATTTAACACATATTTTTTTCCTGAGAAAACTTAACAGAATATAGATACAACTAAAGAATGAATACTAAGAATATCCTTATAATGAAAGGAAAAGACTTTAGTGATGAAATGTAACTGGTACTGAATAAGAATATGAAGACCTGCATGTGCCATGCGCCACGTGTTGTTGGGGGCTCAAAGCTCCCTGTCCATGGACAGGAATGCAACATGCGTTGTTACTTCTGTCGAGACAAGAAGAATGGGAAAGAAGTTTGATTTTACTGCATATTCTCTATATACTACATTGACCACGCCACCTTGTAGCTATTGGCAGACACTGGAAGTAATTATCTTTCGGACCTATTAGTCGAAAAATATAATCCCAACTGTGTCATCCTAGAACGTCTTTTTTGTAAGGTGTTTCACCCATCTGCAGAGTATTAAGTCATTTTTTTTGTGATTCACGCTACTTATTTTACCTATCGTAGAAAAATGTAACGACCTACCGGGCGTTGTCAAAAAAATAATAATTAAGATATTTCTATAAATTCTCAATATGGTTAAATTCAAAACTATCTCGCCTTGTTAGTTTGGGCTGTAGAATACTCCGACTCCACCCCTGCAGAGAGGTAAGACCCCCACACGCCAATAAAGCCACCTGTTGGCCGTGAGTAGTGACCGTAATACCCATGGACAGAATTGTGGTGGCTGAGCGGTCTCTGACCTGAGTCTTCAGTGATTCATCGGAATCACTTAAGACCCCACTTTGGTTTACTTCGTCTAGACGGGCAGTCGTCGCGAAAGCCTATTATTAGCAAATTAGTCTATCCCCAAACCATTCTGCCAGTGTTACATGATTGATAGATTGCCTATAAATTATGAACGGCAGTGTAGAAAATAATGGTAATTATGAATCATGGAAAAAAACAAAACGTAAAAGTGATTGAAAAGACATCCTTTTATTAACCTTGTAGCTGGTCAAAGCCAATCGTGAAATCAAAGTTAGTTTTTCAGAGTTTTTGTTTTTCGGAGGAGACAGTTCGAAGATGGCTAATTCTCCACGCGTGTTGGTTTAAATTGAGTTGAATAAAGATGTTTTGAAAAATATTCCAAGTATTAAGTGCGTTACTAAGAACAACAATGGACACAAAGATGAAGAAGTCAACCCAAGAAGTCCCAGAACAGAAGGATATATATATATATATATATATATAAAAATCCGGAGAAGAAATCTTCTTTACGACATAGGAATTTTTTTTTAAACGTGTCGCAGTTTGCAGAGCTCAATGTGTACTCTTAATGTTAGAGTCACAGAGCAAATTTATAAGTAAAAATAACAAAAGACTAAGAATTTTTGCATTATAGTCTATTTCAGGAAGCTTAGACTATAATGCAAAAATTCTAAGTCTTTTGTTATATTTTTACTTATATATATATATTATATATATATATATATATATATATATATATATATATAGAGAGAGAGAGAGAGAGAGAGAGAGAGGGGTCCAGCATTGAAGAGATAGCAGAGAAGAGACCCACATAAGATAGACGACTAAACCAGCATAGAAGACCGAATAAGATAAGTATTAGAAAAATAACTATTTAACACCAGAGATCATGAGTTCGATCCTCAAATGATGTTGAAAAGAAGAAAAAGAGTAAGAGTACACACGTTTCTGAGGAAAACGTATACATTCCATTACACACAATACGTACGCACATCTTTAATAGATTTATTGATCAATTTTAAGGCAAACAAAGCGTAAAGGAAACAAACACACTTTTAAAAAAAATGCAACCTTAACAACCTTGCCAAAACGAGTGTGGGGGCAGATGAGCCACTTGGCATAGACCTGGGATCATGCTTTACCTGATAGAGGCAAAAAGGGTAGGTACACCTTTTGGTTATTGGAACGCTTGGTGGTAGGGAAGATATTTAGTCAAGTCAACAATCACCAAGGAACAATGTTAGCATTAGTATATCCATGAATATAACTAACACTGAACACAATGGAAAAAAAGACAAAATAAACTTATTCACACATAGAATCTTCAACTTTTTATATACATAATATATATACAAATACTATTAAAGGAAAAAATACACAAATGTGTCCCACGGTAGAATTATACACATGTTGTTTCATGAACAAGCAGTATGAGGAAGGGGTACAAAGTAGAAAAAAAAGCTTACTTGACAAGTTTGCTCTATTTACCACGTATCCCATGTATACGGGTCAGGCACAAGGCCCTATTAATGTGGGACCAGCTACAAGCCGAGACTCATGGAAGGCGGGTGCAAAAAATACGTTTATCTCGTCGGCATTCCCCCTCAAGGGGGTGGGGCGCCTCAGGAACCGGGCAATAAACCCAGCCCTATCCCTTTAAATCGGTGGGGCAGGTGTTGCCTGGGGGAATGGCCCCCTGGGATCAACGTTGTTAGCTTACGCGGTCCAGAGCCGAAGCCACCGGACCCTCCGGTCGAAACCAGATAGTCATGTGGCTTTACTGTTCACAGGCAGAGCTCAGAAGCAAGGTCTCTAGTCCAAAGAACAGAGACAAAAAGGGGTCAAGACGTTTTTGGGGGGGACTGTTATGTGACATCCTACGGTGTAAATTATATATAGGGAGATAAGTATTAATTGTATCTGTAGAGAGTAAAGAGGGCCTAATTTTTCCTTCTTATATTAGACGCCCATGTGTAACGGTTATCGTTGTAGAAAATGGCATCGGTGACCCGAGTTCAAATCCAGGACGAAGCTGTTTGTGTTTCCCTTCACCCTCATGCCCTTGGGAAAGGTATGAATACATATGTCTACCAACTATGGGTAAATAGTAGGACAGACTGAGTTCTTTAGCCTTAGGAATGCAACCTCTCTCGGAGAAAGAAAATCATCTGTACTCTAAAAATTGACCTTGTGTCACACTCTCTCCATGGGGGAGAGGTTGAGTAAATATATACATTTCCCTTTTCATCTAGCCTTGTACCAGCGTTGTACTGGCTTGATAACGATGCATCATCACTTTTTAATGATGTCCTAGTGATTATATTGGCATTTCAGTCTCGGAAGACTATAATAAAGTTTTTGTGCCTTAAAGTTACAGCGCTTCCTGTGACTGTGAAGTTCGATGTTTGAAAAACATTCTCGACCCAGATTTCGCATTTGAAGGTTGTCCTGAAGATGTTGATGTGTCGGTGCTTTGTTGCCGCTGCTTTCTTCTGGACCTCTTAGCTTCATGGTGTTGTGTCAGGGTGATTTCTGACATGAGCAATCCTCTATGGAGAGTCTGCCGCCACTAAGGGCCAAATTTTTCCAGATGGAAGTGAAACATGAACCTTATACTCCCACCAAGAGCGGCGGCTAAATAACTTCTACCTTCGCTGCCTTAGACGTATACTGGGCATCACCTGGAGGGACAGGATCACTAACACGGCAGCTCTAGAGAGAGCTCAACTCCCCAGCTCGTGTTCTCTACTGAGACAACGTCGTCTCCGATGGTTGGGTCATGTACGTCGGATGGATGATGGACGAATCCCGAATGACATCCTCTATGGAGAGCTTTCATCTGATAAGAGACAGATTGGTCGCCCCCAGCTGCGATTCAAGGATGTCGGCATAGTGATTATGACATTATCAATAGCCTTTCGGTGTTTGCGAACATGTGATAATTGATTGATTGAAAATAATGGCATATCAACCTGTATAGGGTTATTTTATGCCTAGAAGTTAGGGACTGCGTATATTGTATTGATATTTTTTGTGTAGCTCCATAAGTTTTTGCACACGGTTATATGAAATCAAGCATTCCTATCTAATACAAATAATTTTGAAAACATATCTATTTGAGCCATAGATGGGACTCTGACCCGGAGTGGTAATACCTGTTAGTGTACCAGGGAGTAATGGCAATGAATGGGGTACTCCACATTCCCCAGAGTTCCAGAACCAGAGCCTCACCAACAGATGCAGTTTATTATCATAACCAGGACACTTCTTTAATTCCCTGCAAGGAATACAGTCAGCGTATTTTAAGCACCACCAACAGGACAATCGTGACCACGTCGAGTCTTCGTATGCTAGGGATCGACAAATTCCCGCACCTGTCAATAAAGGGGTCACAGGAATTTTTTTTTTAAAAAGCTGAAAAAATTAACTAATAATCCGATTTTAATATTTTTTGGTATATGAAGTAATAAAAGAAGAACTTTTATTCTTAATAAATGTTTACTCTAAATGTAAAATCAATTAATCATTTAAGAGAATTCAATGGCGGAACATATGTAAACAAATGTGTTTGGATAAAGTCGGTAGTAGGACGTTTTACATTTTGAAACTTAAGTCTCGTAAATAAGAAAAGAATATTTATCCTTTTTTGTTTTTTTTTATCCAGAAGAGTCCTGGAGACATGAGGAGACTTGCTGTCACTCAGCCTCCAGTGAACCACCAGTTACGGCAGGTGTGAAAACAACAACAACAACAACAATAATAATAATAATAATAATAATAATAAACAAATGACTGAAAATTAGTCTTATCTGGATTGTGAATGTAAAAATGATACTTGTATTATACTAAATAAGATTAAGTTAAATTTCAATGGCGGGTGTTATAATCACAATATCTAAATTAAAGTAGCAAACGACAACGTTTATAATCTTATTAGTTAAAATTAGTATTTTTATCCACTGTTGATGTCGCTTCATTGAGCTGACTACAATACGGCCAAAGAATTTCTTTGCATTACGGGTGTCCTTCACCCTAAATGCAGACTGTTTTGTAGATAAATTGGCAAAATTAAATACGGTCGTGGAGAACAGTGAAGTCAATGCCACCTAGTGATTGATTGATTTTAACGGCATGCCAACCCATCTAGGTAGAGGTTAGGGAATTGCGTTCGCTGTACATTTACATTTCCTTTTTTTTTTGTGTAGTTGTTTCTCAAGGATTTTTTTCTTACAAATATTCCCAACTAATCTATCTATATAATACGCTTGTTCCTAAATCTTCCGTCCGTCATCATCCAGCAAATCTCTCTGAGTAAAAATGACACTGTCCAAATTGTCCAGGATGTAATGCAAAAATGGGAATACAGATTATCTGGTGTCGCTTAATCGCAGATTTTTTTATTTGTCTCAATTTTATTTTACCCAATTTTTAAAATGAAACATTCCAAACGGTCTTACGTCGCTTAAATGCCAAATGTAGAATTAAAATGAATTTTTAAAAAAAGTTACGTGTTTGTTTTATTTGTAATATTAAAATTGTGAATTACGAAGAAGATATTTTGGTAATTTTAGTAGGATTCAAGGTACGAACCTGCAGCCCAGAGATAACTGTCACTTAGAACTATATTAACTAAATGCCTATAACCGTTGTGCCATGTGTCCAATTTAATGAATAAACGGTTCTGTTCGAAGTTCTGTAAAGGCTCCTGATAACAACATGAAGGCCCCCAAGTTCGAAGAGAAGGTTCCCAAGTTCGAGAAGGTAGATAACAATAAAGATGTCTAAATAATCCAAATAATATAAATTATCAAGCCTCATCTAAAAAAATTTGGAGAAATTGTTTTTCAATATTTTTTAATTCACATCCAAACTATCTATTTTAGATGTGATAAAAAAAATATCAAGACCGAAGCTTTAAGTTTTAAATTTAAATAAAAGACACAGCTGAGCAAATTATATAACATAATGAAGTCAAGATAAATCGGTGTCAATTTTCAGTTTTTAGTGAAACACAGAATTGTGTAAGTTCAGAACCCTTCCAGAACCTCCACTTCAGAAGTGTGTAAGTTCAGAACCCTCCACTTCAGAAGTGTGTAAGTTCAGAACCCTCTCACTTCAGAATTGTGTAAGTTCAGAACCCTCCACTTCGGAATTATGTAAGTTCAGAACCTCCACTTCAGAATTGTGTAAGTTCAGAACCCTCCACTTCAGAATTGTGTAAGTTCAGAACCCTCCACTTCAAAATTGTGTAAGTTCAGAACCCTTTCCATGGAAATCTTTCTTGTTTCCTAAACTGAAAATTCTTCTCAAGATAAGATTTCAGGGTATGGAGGACCAAACCAAAGATGATGCTTTTTCTTCACACCACATCAAAAGAGAAGTTTCAGAGGTGTTTCAAACCAATGGAAAATGCAAAGGGAATCATTTTAGTGAAATTTAAATTGTCCTTTCTCTCTTCCTCTTGATACTTTTTGAAACAAACACACACACACATGTTGCATAGCCCTTCTTCGCTACACTGGATAGGTATATGTTATATACTTTCTTACGTCTTACTCTGGTCGTCTATCATCTATCTTGGTCTGGTATATCTTCTAAGGTCTGGTCTTCTTGGGATTCCGGGTCTGGTTTCTGTTGGGGTTTCTCGTTATCAGAAGCCCTGTGCTATTGTTAGTTTTTGGTAATAAACACAAGACTTCGATTTACTTTTGATGTTACTTTATTCATAAACCCGAGACCAGACAATGCGCGCGGATCCTTACATCTTGCTAGCTCGGCTTCTAACTTCTAACTCTAACTGAGTTGCTTACCCTTCAACCGGAAGGGGCTTCTATCGGGGTTCCGTTTCTCACGGTTTATCCCCAGAACGCAAGGTGAGATCGAGGTCAAGCGCCGTCACTCACCCTCAAGGCCATCAGCTGCACTAATATGATTTCTACACTATTGTCATAATCATTAGGTATCTAATGATTATGTAACACACACACACACACACACACACACACACACACACACACACACAAATCTATTAATAATGGAGATTGGGTGTATTTCTGTCTGTAACCAAAACTATGTCACAGCTTATGTCACAATATTCTCAATAATTGCGTAAATCTATTAATGAATATTTAATCTATAATCAAAATCATTAATACATGGAATAAAAACAATTCTGTGTTATATACACTCAAAATTTGAGTAAGCAATTATAAAAATTGTTTTTCACTCTCGCTCTTTTTTTTTCAGTATCAAAAGGTTAACTAAACAATTTATAAATAAATAAACACCTTATGATTTTGTGTAAAATTTATGTGCAAAATATTCAAAATAATTATTTAATTAATAATTAATAGATGTATGCAACATTTTATTTTAGGAGGAAAGAACTAAGTTTCCATTTCAAATTGTTTTATTTTTTCTACTCCTCTCATAAATTTGATGATTTTACTTACTCATGATACAAACACTCTGACATTGAATTTTTAAGTCCCCCCCACCCCTCAGACAATATCTTTCAAAAATTAATTTTTACACTGTCTGCAGGGCGTTTTTTTTTTTGCTAGCATTATAAATGTAGTTAGCTATATTTCTAAATAAAGAGTGCTCAATATCAGTGAAACATATTTAGATCTAAGGATAATATAGACACAGACTCAATGGTGCTTGGTGGCTGTCAGTTTCTTGCCTATGCAATCATCAGACCAAGAGCTCTTAGTTGGTAGATCACATAGGCGGGAGTCATCAAGTGCAGTTGACACTATACTTACACTATTCTAATTCAGATCTATCTATCTATCTATCTATCTATCTATCTATATATATATATATATATATATATATATATATATATATACTCACATTTTAGCTTTTGTGTCAAATGATTGGCACTTGAATAGATTATCTTGGCAAAAACATAGTTGGCTTGAGTTTAAAACCTATAAACAGGCATCTAGATTTTACAAAAATCTTTCACTTCTTTATACACATGGTCTAATCTTATGTAAATTTATTTCCTCATTTGTGTGTGTGTGTATGTGTGCACTTTTGTGTGTGTGTGTGTGTGTGTGTGTGTGTGTGTGAGCCAATGTCAGCAGGTACATTGAAAGCAAATTTGCTTCCAGGGCCAATATAAAGAGTAAAAAAAAAAATAATTTGCAGAAGTTGTTTTCAATGCCCAGTAAAAACACACCACCAACCTAATGTCTAATGCCTTCAATTAGAAGTTAAAAGAAATATATCATTAATTTCTTCTTTCTTTTTTTTTTGCTGTTAATAAAATTTCTCCATGATATGTTTTTTTGTTTTTTTTAATATTTGTTTTTGGCATCCTTAACAAGACTATTCATGTCATCAAAGGTTTATGAATCAAAGGTTTTAAGAAAATTTGTGATTTGAGCAAAATCAACACAAAAAAAACAAACAAAGATCAATTTTACTTTTTTGGACTATGTTTTATTTTTAATCCAAACAGAAAAATAATTTTAAATAACAGTAGATGATTCTTAAATAAGAAAAAAAAAGAAACTGACATAATTTGATAAATCCAATACCTTTTCAAGATTTACTCAGTGGCTGAGATGGTAGCATGCCTGGGATTGAGGATTAAGTGTCAGCTTAAGCCAAGATCTCAAGCTAATTTTCAAGCTATCCTCTTGGGGGATTATATAAGAGAGAGAGAGAGAGTAAAAGAAATTATTCACTTTTTCACCATAACATATCTTAGTCATTATCACATTGTGTTCTGTGCATGTGTGTTTATAGTTGGCACTGTTGTTGTCACTTGATCAAAGTTTGAGCCTGATCATGCCATTTTGCTTGCTGTGTTTACAGGTGTAAACATGGCTGCTCCACTAGCAGTATGCACCAAGAAAGTGACCAGATAGAAAGGAGTAACATAGGCTGAAATTCATCAGAGGCTTTTAGTACAATATGGACACAGTGCATTATCATGTAAATGTGTGTATGAGTGAATAGAGAAGTTTAAAAGTGGCTGGACAAATGTGTTGCATGAAGAGGAAGCAGGGTGCTCTCCAACTTCCACCACTGATGAGAAGATTCAGCAAGCTCAAGAGATGGTAATGGAGAACCAGCAAGTTATTATTGATGAGCTAGCTTGTTCTCTGCAGATTAGTCATAGTTCTTGCCAATCAAATCATCCACGATGAGCTCAGCTTCCATAAAACAAAAGTGCAGATGATTTTTTTAGTCTACCTTGTATATTTACTAACCTCTCTGCATGAGCAGGATGTGACACAATGTCAATTTTTTAATTGGAATTTAAAAGGTTTGTATTCAGAGTTTTCCTTCTCGACTAGTTACTTAACCAAGGTTAAGGAGTCCATTGTACTTTACTATTTATTCATAGCTGGAAGGAGAATAGTTGGATGTATACCTTTCCCAAGGGTATTAGCACTGTGTGAAATGTAAACAGCCTTGTGGAGGATTTGAACCCAGGTCACTGAGTCCATTTCCTATAATGATAATCATTACATCACGCGATTCCTTTTTGGGGATTAGAGCAACATAATCTTTATATTCTCCCTAAAGAAAGGGTATACATATCTGTCTATCTATATATCCAAGTCAGTTCATATATCTATCAGTCTATCTATCTACTTAAGATAATATCAGCATTATTGAATATTAACATTACATCTATGTGCATAATGGCATGGTGTAACAGTTATTATTGTCTTAAGAAATAGACATGGTGAATTGATTTCAAATCCTGGATGAGGCTGTTTATGTTTCACTTCATGCTAATGCTCTTGGGAAAGGCATGAATTCATCTCTTCTCCCTCCAACTATGGGTAAATGATAGGTTAGACTGGTCTGTTTAGCATTGTTATGACAACTGGCCTAGGAGAAGGAAAACTCTGAATTCAAACCAGCACTACTCGGCTTAAAAATTGACATTGTGTTGCATCTTGCTCGTTGTAAAGGGGACTGGGTAAACAGATATAGTAAAAGTGAAGTCGATGGTGTGCCCTAATGTTGTTATCAACCAGACAGCGAGGGAGTCTATCCTTTCACTAGTGCTAGACCAAGGAGATTGTTTTGTGTCTGAGGTGTAGCGCCACACCTATCATCACCTTCTCACTTTACCACACAGATCCCTGTGCTACTCATATGCTGAGTTGGCGAGGGCTGTTATTGATTCCTAGGCAAGTGGGACCAAGTATCCAATAGGCACCCCAAATCATCAACTTAATGAAAGGTTCACATTTTAACTCATCACTGGTAATTTTCGCTTCCAAATTTTTGTTAACAAATGATTTTAATCAGAAGTTTATGGAGATGTTGAACTTACAATAAATTAAATAAATAGATGGTTGGTACACATAATCAAATTAAAATTCAATAGCAAAATTTTTTTTTAAATAAATACTTTTTAATCACAAGTTTGTGAATATTTTTCAACACTTACAATAAATCAAAAAAAAAAAAAAAAATCAAAGACGTTTTTATACTAGAATATATACTTTTAATCAGAAGAGAAATGCAATCATGTTCATTTAAATAAGATACAGTTTTTATTTACAAAATATTTTTTAAGTTAATTTAGATAAAAGGATGTTGTTCAGAAATCGTATCACAAAATTTGTAAAATTTGTTTTTGTCAGATACAATATAAGTTTTTAAAAATCATCTGTCGAGTTACCGGTGACGAGTTAAAATATGAACCTTTCATTAAGTTGATGATTTGGGGTGCCTATCGGATACTTGGTCCAGCAAGTGCTCTATGCATGTGAATATATGTGCAAACAGAAGGTGTTTAGTAAACATTTGTTGTATTTGAACGTGTGCAAACAGAATGTAGTTTGGACTTTTGCTGCTGGAGTACTTTTTGTGAAGAATATTCACTAGTGCAAATTTCTAGAGTGTTAACAACAAGGTCAACTTGACAGTAGTTGTTCATTCAGGTTCAAATTCCCTAAACCTTTGTGTACTACATCATATATGAATAATGAAGAATCAATTTAAGTCCTAAAAACACTTCTAAGCAATAGGTATTTGATAACTAAATAATAAGCAGTGTTGATGTTGTTGATATTTCCATGTTTTTTCAGTTTTCCAATATTATTACACATAGAAGTATCAATAAAGTACACTATCAATCTATCTATCTTCATGAGCAATACTTTCATCTCTGTTGTTGATACACACATACAGAAATTTATTTTGGATACCACTTCAAATTGCATATATATCAAATAAATGAATATAGAATTGCAGTCTGCACACAAAAACAATGTCTGTTCAACACTATATATATATATATATATATATATATATATATATATATATATAGATGTATATATAATTCTCCTCCTTCCAGCCTCCACACCCCTTAATATACTAACTTGAAAGAACTGGAACATAGACACATCATCCCTGATGATGGCACTTTGAAGTGCTGAAAGTACTTGTGATATGAACTTTGGTGGACTAATCTACAGATTCCATCCAAATATAAAAAAGTTGGCGAGAAAGCTCAAAAAGATTGTTAATAAAATTGTTAAACAGGAGACTTTTGTTTAATTCTACATGTATAAATGAAAGAATTCATTTAATTCTACATGTATAAATGAAAGAATACTGCCCAAATACACACACACACATACATACATACATACATATATATATATATATATATATATATATATATATATATATAATCTTAAACCGGTTTAGTTTAGAACCACAGGCTAGGTTCTTTTTAGACTTTTTTATTTGATTTTTTTTTTGTTGTCTTATGAGATTTCTTAAGTCTGGTTCAATTGACTAAAATGTTCACTTCATCTGCTTTCTGCCATCATTGGTCATTTTCAAGGGAATAATTGAGAGATTATTTTTTTCTTTAAAATCCAGTGAAACTTTTCATTTTAATATCCGAGATGCTTTCTGTCCAGAATGTGGAGAGGTTTTGAATATTTGCTGTTTTTTAAAAAAAATTTAAATCCTTGTGTAACAAATACGGAACCAGTGTATACTGTTAACAGTAGTATATCATTCTTTTGATTATTATATACATCTAATAGACTAGTTTCAAGGATGAATGCTATTTTATATATTGTCAATGTTTTTTGGTCCTCAAGAACAAGTCTTCTATACTTATCAAAGATGAATAATTATACATGGAAAGAAATTTCAGCAAACATGCAGACACTCTTTCTCTCTCTCTGTGCATATGCATATATATATATATATATATATATATATATATATATATATATATATCAAAGTTAGGGTGGCGGAGATGAATTCAACGGTTCTTGGTTTGAAAATTGCATAGGTGAGAAACTGTCAGATGCCAAGACGTGTTGACTTCATATCTCCACTACCCTAACTTTGATATACATGCTCTATCAATGATATTGAACACTCTTTACTTATAAATATAGCAAACTATGTTACCAATATTAATATATATATATATATATATCCTCTCTGATATATTTATAAGTAAAGAGGAGAGGAGAGTAGCCTTGACAGCAAAGAGAGCCAGAAAGAGAGAGAGAAAAGCCAGCAGCCCCAGAAAGCATCACATTTTGTGTAAATTCAGTGCACCAAAGACTGTCACTCAAAAATTGGCTTGCAGTCACTTGCGCAGATAATTTTTTTTTTTTGACACTAATGCCATCATCCTTAGTGGACGGAAAGGATCCAATAACATATATATATATATATATATATAATATACCAAGCTTGTTGGTAAATCCTTGCGGTGAGAAAAAAACCAGCAAATAGTTTGATTGTAGTTGGGGGGATCAGAATAGCGATGGGGTGCTTGTACTGATGTAATGGTTTCAAATTTGCTTAATTTATAAATTTATAAATTAAATATAATATAAAAAAATAAAAAAATAAAATAAAATAAAAAAATAAAAAATAAATAAATAAAAATTTTAATATATAAATTAAATATTTATTAAACAATAGACTTATAGTGTTCTGTGTTTTTTTTTTGTTGGTTTTTATTGGTCCGTCTGGTTCAGCTAATTTAAATGACTACTGTGGTTAGTACTATTTAATTCGTCTTGCTCCTTGTCTCTGTAGTCAGATCTTAGCTCTGAAGAGCATTAAACGAAACTAATAGTAGGTTCGTATGACTCATTAGATATATATATATATATATATATATATATATATATATATATATATATTAAATCTTTAAAATGCAAACATATCAGTCATAAATGTTAGTTTCATGTTTTTACAATCACCAGGAAATAAAAGCTTTTTTTTCAAATTCACTTCATCTATTATCTTTCTTGCCTGCTTAAAAAAAAAAAAAAAATTTTGATGTTTTTTTTATGGAGTTACACTCATTGATTTTCTCTCGGGATTTTCTTTCAATTCATTATACTAAAATTAGATAACTCTTTCTTAGAATTTTGCCGCCAACCATTTACCATTTTCCTTACACCTTTAGCAGCAATGAATTGAACATCAAGATGTCAAGAATTTCTGCTTTAAAAAAAATTTCTGTCAGAAAGGTACTAGAAACATTTGGTTTGAGGTTTCAATATTACCACTTAAAAGGATATGCATTTACCCCACCCATTCACTTTTCTTGGGCTAGACAGGCAGTCAGAGAGGCCCCCTCTGATCAATCGGCTGGCCACGTCAAGCCCTAGCACCTATATGATTGCCCCAACCCTATTGCCCTTATGGCAAGCCCCAACCCCTTTTTATCATATGGGTGCTAGAAGGCGGTGACTGAGGGTCTACATGTCCTGGGAATGACGTTAAACTCTATCTGATGGTGAGGTTCCAGTTTTGGAGGTTTGGGGAATGTGGAGTACCCCTTCATCACCATTGCTCCTGGTCCACTCTGACCCGGAGTGGTAGTACCTGTTAGGGTCCCATCTATGGGTTGAATACAAAAACATGAGTTTATAAACAAAATTGTTTTATGCATTAAGAATGAATTTATTTCACAACTTTGTTGGCATTAAATGACCCACTGAGGTTGATATGCCGTAAAACAAAACAAACCAAACCCACCCATTCACCATGGGCAGGATGTGACACAAGGTCTAAAGTATGGGGCATCCAGTAAGGATCAAATATGATATTCATTAGTAATGGATCTGAAAGATGAGCTTGCTAACCATTACGCCACAATAGAATTTCCTTACCGCTTATAAGGGTATGCATATATTATTACTATAATAATCATATCCTTATTTACTAAATTTTTGTATTCTTTTTTTCTTCAAGTAAATATGTATTTACCTAACCCCTCTGCCATGATCAGGATGCGACTGTTGGATTTTGTGTCAAGTATTCAACTCTGTTACAAGATGAATACAAGACTAAAACTAGAGTTTGGTAGGTGGCTTATATGGAGCTTTGGATTGTTCCATTATGAACTCAGGCAAGTTCATTTCCTGAGTTCTGATTGGCTGTTGGATTTCAGGGTTAGTAAGAACAGGGATAAGTACCCACTCTTCAGCCACCACTTTGTATTATGCCAGCAGCATGCAAGGACTGTATTAAGTTACAGCTTGCCTGTTGTTCTCGTCTGCTAACTCGACTGTAGTTAGAACCCCACTGCGATGGTGAGTATCATTGTTTCTACAGCGACACAGTCAATTTTTAGGTAGAGTTTAACAGCTTTGAATTCATAGTTTTCCTTTTCCTAGACTGGTTGCCATACAAAGAATAAAGAGTCCAGTCTTCCCTATTATTTACCCTTTAGTTGGGAGAGAATAATTGGATTCATAATTTTCTCAAGGGTATGTGAAATACAGTTATCCAGGATCTTAACTCAAGTTGCCATTTCCATTTCCTATGATTAAGCAGTTTAAATTCAGAGTTTTCCTTCTCCTAGACTGGTTGCCATACAAAGAATAAAGAGCCCAGTCTTCCCTATTATTTACCCTTTAGTTGAGGGAAAATAATTGGATTCATAATTTTCCCAAGGGTATAAGCACTCTTAACTCAGTTTGCCATTTCCATTTCCTATGATGATAACCATTACACCACGAATGCCTCCTCAAATAGATATGGTGTCACATCACAGATTTAACGCAAAATGAATCACAATTGAAAAAAAAAAAGATTATTAAAATTCTACACGAATTATACACAGGCTATGGCATCTTGAATTGTTTTTTGGGGGTTCAAGAATCCAGTGTTCAAAATAATTTTGGAAAAACATGATCTTAAACTTAAAAAAAAAAAAAGATGACATTTTCAAATCCTGTTTAATATTCTTGTGAGGATCAGTGGTGATAAATAAACAAAGAAAAAAATAAAACAGTTGAATTTCTAGAGTCGTGACTTTTAAATAACAAAGCATTCAAAAACATTGTAGATTTTTACACATCTTGAAAGATGATCTAATACTGCCCCCCATCACCCTCCCTCAAAAACATTAACAGAGAAGAGAATAGTAAGGAAGATAAGTGTATTAAAGATATGCTTACCAGAATAGAGCATGTTTCAATTATCTACATAAAGAAACCTGTTTACCCCCCCCCCCCACACACATATATATATATATATATATATATATATATATATATATATCTTATTATAATGGAGATTGTGTGTTTTTCTGTCTGTAACCGAAACTATATATTATTATACAAGTCACAATTCCCTTAATTATTTACATTACATTCTCCATGATTTTATTTTTATTTAAACCTCAATTACTGAATAAAATTGTTTTACATTATTTATACTGCTGACCATATCTACATACTAAGAACATATATTTCTATTTATATATACAACAAAATAGCTGTTTACAGTGTGTACGGGAAGGCTAATTTGCATATTGATCTTAAAAATTTGATTTTAATAAATATATGCTTAGTATTATTGATTTCTAATTGTTTGGTTTTATCTTATTGAATATGTGCAAAAATCTCGGGGATAAATCTTAAAAGAAATCCATTAACAAGAAGAAATAACTGTAATATTATTCTTTACTTCCTATTTTAACTAAATAGTTACACCAGGAAAATTTACCAATGAAAGACGGGAGTAACGGAAAATGATGGAAGAGTTAGTTTCAAATTTGTTCTATTTTTCAATCATACCCCCTCTGTTCCAAATTTTTTATCTGCATTCTTATTCAATTTCATTAGCCTTTCTAATTTAATATGATATCTTATTATATTAAAACTTAAATACTTGCACCCGGAGGGTGCATATATTTGCTAGTATATATAAAGTGTGTGAGAGAGAGAGTAACCAAATGCTATTGACTCCATGTTCATGCTACCCTAACTTAGATATGTATCCTTATATGTATGTGTGCACCTTCATGGATATCATAATTATACATATATATTGAAAGAGAGATAGAGGAAGGAAGATGTATATGTGAGTCTGTGTCTACACAGAAAAACATTTTTATCTTTATCTAGGTCTATATCAATTGTATTTATTTAGACATGCATTTATTCATATATAAATATTATATACCTATATTCGTGCATATATCTTTACCTATATACATAAATTGAGATGGGTAAATCTGTATATATTATATAACATGAATAGATTTTTATATGTATCTCTCCATATTTAAACAACAAATTCATATATAAATATATATATATTATATATATATATATATATATGTGTGTGTGGGGGGCTGGTTGATTGATTGGTTATTTTGTTTAATGGGATTTTCTTTGATTTCATGTGTATTAGGGCTGGTTTAGCTGAGTCGGTAGAGAGTCCGGCTTGGAATCATAAGGTTCCTGGTTCAATACCAGCTCTCGCCAACTCAGCATATGAGTAGCACTGTGATCTCTGCGGCAAAGTGAAGGGCTGATGGTAGGTGTGGCGCTTCACCTCAGATGCAAAGATATCCTTTCAGCTAGTATATTAGGTCAGAGACCTGTCAGCTGTTCCTTATAAACATTCATCTTAATTCCACAGAATATCTATAATCTTTCCACAGATTATCCAATATTGCCTTAAAGGAGTTTAGAGATGGGGCATTCACTATTGATGATGGTAGTTTATTCCATGTATTCACCACTCTGTTACTAAAATAATTTTGTCTTGCATTTGCTTTACAAAATTTTTTTAAGAGTTTTAATTTATGACCCCATGTATATTAATGAACTGGTGGTTGACTCTCAGCCACCACCTTCTAGCACCTTTAAGATAAAAAGAGTTGGGTATTTGTTTGCGATAATAGCAATTTGTAGAATGCGGTCGAGGCTTAATCATATAGGTGCTAGGGGTTAAAATGACCAACTGATTGATCAGATTGAGCCTCTCCAACTGCTTACATACGGAAAGACTGATAGATATAAAGATTCAGATAGATAGATAGATATACTAACGTAAATAAACATGCACATAAATATACATATATGTATATAATCACACACGCACACACACATGCACACACACACACATATATATATATATATATATATTTGTGTGTGAGATAGAGAGAGGGAGAGAGATTAAGACACAAACAGGGATAGATGGATACAAATCAATATGAATAGACAGCTATATAGATAGGTATATATGTATTGACAAATATAAGGGCCAAAATAGTTACAGTGATGAAAAAATGTTTTAGTTTAATCTATTTTCTTTGTTGCCTGCTGGGTTAGCTGTCAGTAGAGTGTTTGGCTAGAAACCACAAGGTTCCTAGTTCAATACTGGCCCTTGCCAACTCAGTGTATGAGTAGCTCAGGGATCTGTGCGGTAAAGTAAGAGGTTGATAGTAGGTGTGGCGCTCCACCTCAGATGCCAAAACAATCTCCTTGGTCTAGTGCTTGTGAAAAGGGGATAGACTCCCTTGCTGATTGGCTGATACCAACTTTAGGCCACCCTGTGCTACTCATACGCTGAGTTGGCGAGGACTGGTATTGAACGAGGAACCTTGTGGTTTCTAGCCAAACGCTCTACTGACTGATCTAACCTGGAATAGTAGTGCACTGGGCAAATTATTATCAATTAGGCCAACAATAGGAGAATAGAAGCCAGGATATAAAAAAAATCTCAGGAAGAAAGCAGTAATACTGGCTTGGCTGTGCATTAGCCATACGTTATTTACACAATCTTTTATTTTCAAACAATCTTTTATATTCAAAATTATGCAATTTCCTAACCTCTTGGCATAAAATAATGAATTAGATATAAAATATAATCCTTGAAACTATCTACAAAAATACACCAGTAAAGTACCAACTTTTGTCTCACACTCAAACAGTTTTTAGATAACCCAAAGGATTGATATGCCTTTAAACAAATAAATAGTTCAAAAAAAAAAAAAAAAAGAAGATTTGTTTTTTACAATTAGTACTAAATTACAACACAATAATTTTCAAAAATTCATCAAATTCAAATTTTGCCTTTTGGATTTTTTTTTTTTTGTTTAATGGTATATCAATCTTTTAAGATAATCTAATGCCAAAGACATCCTTGTAGAATAACAGTAATCATACTATTTAACCCATAGCTGGGGGATGAAGAGGGTTTAAAACTTTCCCAAAGGTATTCACGCGAAAATTAATGTAATAGTGCAACTGGACTTCTAACTCGCTTACTACATTGTCAGAGTCAAGTACATTATCCACTAAGCCACATGGACTCTCTTTTCCTCAGTCGAATCTGTGTGATATTTAAATATCATGAATCTTACAAAGAAATTGTTGTACTTATGAAAAACTGTGAAGAGTTCTACCAATCGATTGATTTTTAATTATTGAATTATAGCATTTAATCAGTAAAAATCAAAAACTGTATCTTTCCTTATTATGAACATATTTAAGTGTATGTGCAATTATAATGCTCAATGATATATATATATATATATATATATATATATATATATATATATATATATATATATGTGAGAGAGAAAGATGTGAGTACACAGAAAAACATTTATATCTTTATATTTTATATGCACATAGATAAAGAAATAATTGCATTAGTGTAATGTAATCCTATGCATATCATATCAGTAGTTGATATAATATGCTTGCATATCGAGGGAGTATATATATATATATATATATATATACACACACACACACTATGCATATCGATGTTTGTATGTTTAAAATCATATATATATATATATATATACATACACACAATGCATATTGATGTTTGTTTGTATGTTTAAAAGCATATATATATATATATATATATGTATGTATATATATATATGCTATTATAAATTGTCTATTATCTTCTACATATGTTTGTTTAGGTGTTCAGGGCCAACATCTCCAGAACACAACAGTAAATAAAGAATTAGCAGAAAGCTGCATCAGTGAAAAACATCTATTTCTTTTATAATTGAAACAAAGTGTAGGCAGGAAGAAGAAAAAAAATCGGTAAATAAAAAATAATTCTCATTCATCTCAAGTAAACACACATTTGCCAGGGCATTAAATATATATATATATATATATATATATATATATATGTATGTATGTGTGTGTGTGTGTGTGTGTGTGTGTGAAAAAACATTTATATTCATATGAGTAAACACTCTTGCATATGCAGACACACATACATACATAGCCAAGCACATATGCACACATTTGTATATATGTAAGTGTATATATGTAGATGTATATATTGTATAACATTTCCAGCTTTTTTAGAAAATAACTTTTTTTCTCCTTTCATGTTTTCAGTACATGACCAACCTTTTGTTCTTTTATTTTCTTTTTTCGCTACATATTTTATTTTCTTACTTATTTTTAAAATAAATTTATGAATGATGTTTATTCAGACTAGTAATTTAGTTTTTTTTTTTTTTTTTTTGAATATCGGAATATTTTTTGGTAAACTGACATCTATCTTGGTCATATTGTTTTCTTGAAATACAACCGCCAGCCCTGTCTTTAACTTCACTTGTGATGAATAATCGCTTATCTTGTTATGAGGATTCCAGAACATTTTGTTTGTTTTGTTTTTTATGGCATATAAACCTTGGTGGGTCATTTAATGCCAACAATGTTTTGAATTTGTAGTGATATTTTGCTAGAAAACAAATGTATATATAATATATATATATATATATTTGAACAATTGTTCAATTACTCATATAAGAAGTTCTGGTTTGTTTGTTTGTTTGTTTTATGGCATATCAACCTCGGTGGGTCATTTAATGCCGGCAAAATTTTTTAAACTCAATTTTTTTTAAAAACAAATTTCTTATTTAATTCATAGTTGGGACCCTAACTACCACTCCGGATAAGTGTGGACCTTGTAGCAATGGTGATGAAAGGGTGCTCCACATTCCACAGACCACCAGGACTGGAACCTCACCATCAGATAGTTTAATGTCATACCCAGGGCAGGAAGACTCTCAGACACTGCCTTTTAGCACCCATATGATAAAAAGGGCTGGGGGTTGCCATAAGGGCAATAGGGTTGGGACAATCATATAATACTAGGGTTTGATGTGACCAGCCGAGATTCCAGAACATTCTGTTGTGTTCTTTATACATATATTCAATTATTATACCAAATTAATCTTCTTTCTCAGATGAACCTTAAGAAAAGGCATTTATTTTGAACAGTATTTAAAGATACACATTTCTGAGTTCAATAAGGCATTTCCTATATAAAAGCCATTTCTTCTAAGCATCTCTTACAACAGAGCACAGAATAAAATCGGCTAAACTTGCAAATCGGTCGGAAAATTAAAACATATTACAGGGTGACCAAAAAAAAACAGAACCCAAATAATTTATTTTCCCATTAAACTAATCTTAAACCCCACCCCAACCCTAATCATAAACCCTAACCCTAAACCCGCCTAGTTAAAATTAACAGTTTTATTACAAAATGTGTGGGTTCTGTTTTTTCTGGGTCACCCAAATTTTCCGACCGATTTGCAAGTCTAGCCATAAAATCATTTCATAAATACTGCTTTTTAACATCTTCAATAATTTGGCGACCATAAAAATTGTATTAATTTATATAACTTAGGAAATCAAATAATCAATTGACTGAATTTAAGAACTCTGAACCTTTTATTGATTAATTGGTTTTAATGACATGCCAACCCGTCTGGGGTTATTTTATGCCTAGAGGTAAGGAAATTGCATACATTGTATATATATATATATATATATATATATATATATATAATCCAAAAGTCCAGAGAAGAAATCTTCCTTACGACACAATAGTTTTATTTTAAAGAAAACAAGTCGCAGTTTGAGATGAGCTCTCAAACTGCAACTTGTTTGTGTTTGTGTGCTCTTAATGTTAGAGTCACAGAGCAAATATATAAGTAAAGAAATAACAAAAGACTTGAGTCGGGAGAATTAGACTATTTGTCTAAGCTCCCTGAAATAGACTATAATGCTAAATCTCTAAGTCTTTTGTTATTTCTTTACTTTATATATAAGTAAAAAGTAAAGTCGTCGGGGCGGCCTAATGTTGGTATCAGCCATGCAGTGAGGAGTCTATCCCCGTTTCACTAGCGCTAGACCAAGGAGATTATTTTAGCGTCTGAGGTGGAGCGCTACACCTACCATCAGCTCCTTACTTTACCGCACAGATCCCAGTGCTACTCATACGCTAAGTTGGCGAGGGCGGGTATCGAACTAGGAACATTGTGGTTTCTAGCCGAAAGCTAAAAAGATTGATTGATTTTAAGGATATGTCAATCCATCACAGATTATTTTATGCCTAGAGGTTAGGAAATTATGTACATTGTATATATATATATGTACATTTTTTGTGGGGTTGTTTCTTAATTTATTTTGCACAGGATTATATATCTAACATCTAATCCAAATAATTTGCACACAGTTGTATGGTTTCAAGTATTCCTATCTAATCCTAATAATCATATGGTTTAAAAAAAAATATTTCTATTTAATAATAGTCATTTGTTTGCACACAATTATATGGTTTGAAGTAACTAAGAATAATCCTTAGTAAACATTATAGCTTCAAATAACTGAAATAACTGAATAAATGATTTACACTTATATATATTTATCAACCCCTCCGCATGAGCAGGATATGACACAAGGTCAATTTCTTAAGCGGAGTTCAGCAGGTTTGAATTCAGAGTTTTCCTTCTCCTAGACCGGTTGTCTAACCAAGGTTAAAGAGTCCAGTCTGCCCTACTATTTACCCATAGCTGGAGGGAGAGTAGGATTCATACCTTTCCTAAGGGTATTAGCGGTAAGTGAAATGCAACATCCAGGATTTGAACTCGGATGAGTCCATTTCCCATGACTTTAACCATTACACCACGCGCTTCCTTGCTTGGTTTACAGTTATATGTCATCAAATATTCCTTTCAAATACAAATCTTTTTTAATTCCCTGATTTGCCAGCCATGTTGAACTTGATTTCTGTTACCACTGTTGAAACATTACCCACCACCTAACTGTGCTCACATCCACTGTTTGTCTTCTGTAAATGTTCAAGAATCATCAATGAATGTCAATGAGTACACTTTTTCCCTGCATTGGGAAATTCTCTGACACAACTCAACTGTCAATTCAGGTGCCATTTTGCCAGATTACTGCTCAGCTGCTATTTGTTACAAGGTGAAAAAAAAAAAGGAATTACTGGAAAGAAGTTTCAACTCCTACTGACATACCACCAACACCCACTTTAGACATTGTGGGATAAAATAATGAAATAGGAGTCATTATTTTTTAAGTGATTTTCTTATAAGTGGCTCTTGCTCATCACTAATAAAAATTCATAGCCAGTTGTGGAAAAAAAAAAATAGTAGAAAATAGCTGAAAACTTAATTTATCCCATAGTGTCTTTGTGCTCTCTGTAGATCTTATAGAAATGAATAATTTACTCTTGGAGTATCCCTCATATAATAATTGTTCATCTCTGAAATTTAAATAGAAATTAAATTTTAAAATTATTTGGCATAGAATCTTTTCAATTCAGGTTATATATAGTAAGGGCCGGTTAGCTCAGTCAGTAGAGCATTCGTCTAGAAACCACAAGGTCCGATACCGGCCCTCGCCAACTCGGTATATGAGTAGCACAGGGATAAGTGTGGAAAAGTAAGGAGATCATCAAGCTGATGGTAGGTGTGGTGCCCCAACTCAGATGCAAAAACAATCTCCTTGGTCTAGCACTAGTGGAAAGGTGATAGACTCCCTCACTGATTGGCTGATACCGACTTTAGGCCATCCCGATGACATAGAGTAGCTCTAAGTTTTCATTGTCTATTGGTTTATCTAAGTTCAGCTATATCAGGTCTTATCAGGGTAATAAGTGTATATTAATAATGTGTAGTTCTGGAAGTGTAGCTGTGAAAGCCATGGGATGTGGACAGGATTTAATATCATTTAATTGCAGAATGATTGTGATACACTCCAAGGTTGCAACTGCTCTAGATTTTTTTAAAGAAATGGTAGTGTAGCGATTTGGATTGATGTGGGGTCCAGAAGAGTTATCTTCCCTTGCTGTAGGTTTTTGCCCATAAAGGGTCAGAGTATTTAGGCAGCAAGCCGGCAATTTTGAATCCTCTTTCTTTTGGACCAGAAAACACTTCACATGATGTAGAAGCTTGTGCCTCTTACCTTTAAGTGGGAGGGCATTGTCCCCCAGCCAGCTATCAGCAAGTGACATTACTGCAGGAACTTTGTATCACTTCTTTAGGATGAAGTCCTACTTTTTTTATACATGTTTATATATTTATTTCACTATGTATTGCGGTACCATTTGTAATTAGTATATGTATTCCTGTCTTGCATGTATTTCTCTATGTGCTCACAGAATAAAGTCTATGTTTGTTCTATCTTTTAACTTCTTTGTCAGAATATTTCTTGTACTTATATGTACCCATATTGGAAGGTTACTTTTAGCCTTCCAAATTTATTATAATGCCTATAAATCTTACAGTAGAAAGAATATACCATGAATACATAAATTACTGGCAGACATTAGCATCATGTAAAAAATAATGTAGGTGCCCTGTTATGATTCGTATGGCCATTTCAGGGCTGTAGTTGATTGCAATTTTACAGTGGAGATTCTTTGTGGCATAAAGTTTGATGATTTCTTGAAGTAGAAAGATGTAGTATCAGTTTTAATCCTTGTCTGTTGATCTGACTTCCGAGTAGAACATTGTATCAGAGTTGATTTTGTTGGTCATTCCTTTAAGCAGGTAATTTTAAGACAATTTATCAATGCTGTTAAATAGTAAATTAAGTACATGTTTTGGCGTTTTTAATTGGTTAATTCAGCTCCTGATGTTTTGGAACAGATTATAAATATAAGTTGTGGTTTTTTGCACATCTTATACCCAAAATATTCCAACATGCCCACTGGTAAAACAAGAACAGGTAAAGATAGTAACCACTAAATGAAAGGGAAAATTGCTTCAAATTATAATTCAACACTGGTGCCACTTAACCAAATGCAATCTACACTGTACACTGCATTCCATGGGTTTTCGTGATCAGTAAACAACATTTGTTTGATGTACATCTTCATTATTCTAGACTCCATATTCTAACTTGTGCATAAAAAAGAATTCAGTAGAGATGCCATTATGTGTCTAGCTTCAAAGAGCTTTGTCGCTGGTCTAACTTTCCCAAAGGTTGAGTATTCACAACCAATGAGAATATCCCATCTGAACCTACTGTATCTTTCCATGACTTTTACACTACATTAAAAAAAGAATAGGCTAACCAATTCATTATGTAACACAAGGTCAATAGAGGTAAATACATAGGAAAATTGGAATTCGTCTTGATAGTTGTCACATACACAGATCTTTTACACTACATTAAAAAAAGAATAGGCTAACCAATTCATTATGTAACACAAGGTCAATAGAGGTAAATACACAGGGAAATTGGAATCCGTCTTGATAGTTGTCACATACACAGATCTTTTACACTACATTAAAAAGAATAGGCTAACCAATTAATTATGTAACACAAGGTTAATAGAGGTAAATACATAGGGAAATTGGAATCCGACTTGTTTTCTACTGATAATGGTTTATTCTAGCAAGATAACATAAATCATTATCATATGCAGGTGACATAAAACTGGTCCCAGAAACAACTGACTGACTTCCAATTATACCAATGGCTTCTAGATTTGCCAGATTTAAATCCTATTGACCATCTATGATGAATGTTTGGGATCTCACTAAATTTCCTGCTGTAATAAACACAACTTAGTTATGGACAATCATGCAATATGCTTGATTAGGTATATCTATGCAATAACTTCAGCAACTCATAGACACCATGGCATATTATGTAACCATAATTATTCAAGCAAATGGAGGAGTTAAACAATATTTGGTAGCTATCTTTTATTACTTGGCTCTTCAGTTTATATTGTGTAGTATTATATTCACAATCTGTTTCATACCATTTGTGAGTTATTATATATATATATATATATATATATATATGCTCTGAGGTTTTCTTGGGATGACATATCTCATCATATGTCCATGATGATTCACTTTCTTATTTTTACATCATTGGTTTGTTCTTTTATGTTTCATTGTAGGAATTTGTTCTTGTGTCTGAATTTTGAAATGAGTTCGTTCATTTTGTTCAGCAATTCATGTTTGTTTCAACATATGATAAAAAAATAAAATAATATATGTAAAATTGAAGTCGTATTTAGCCTAATACATTTAAGCTCAGCTGAGAGCTGAAATAATGATTATCACTATTATTATTATTATATTTCACATTTCTTAAGCAAATCATCTATATCTATATGTCTATCTATCTATCAATCAATCTATATATATATATATATATATATAAAGTATTTCTATCTATATATATATCATTTAATATGTCCATATGTATGTATGTATCTATCTATCTATCTAACTGACATTAGACATGGAATATTTACCATGTCAGGAATTGTGAAAAACTGAGTTTGAATGTATTTCAATCAGGTTTATGTAAACATCTAGCCTCAACTATCTCCCTCTCTCTCTCTCTCTCTCTCTCTCTCTCTCTCTCTCTCTCTCTCTCTCTCTCTCTCTTATATATATATATATATATATATTATATATATATATATATATATATATAAACACAATAAATATATGAAATGTAAGCAGTCAGAAATAAACATGATGATGGTCAAGGCAAAACTGGTTGGAATTAACAAACACACACACATATATATATATATATTGTATATTAAAAATAGTTTTCAAAGAACGTGTATGTGTCTATTCTGTCATTCATAATCTATATATGAGGGTAATTCCAAAGGTAAGGCCTTCAAAATATTTAGAAATCACAGAAACATTTATTGTTTATTATCAATGATGTTTACATCATTTTGAAACTTGAACATGTATCATCACCATTTTGATTGATGTATTTTTGAATGTTTATATCATACCAGCACACCACTATGTTGTTGAGGAAGGATTGATCATCATTTTAATTGCAAACACTCTACATCACTTGTGGAAATTTTTGACATTCATGCATGACTTGCTATATATTTCCATTAATGAGCAATTAATTTCAATCGTTTTAATGCCTTTTGCACTCAAAAACTGATTAACTGCATAAGCTTCACACTTGATGGTAGTGTCAATTGGGAGCTCCAGAAACAACTGCCAAACCAAGATTGAGCATGCCAGAAAAAGTGCACGCAGGCGCATGTAAAGAAAACACAACAGTTTGTCAATTGCCCAATAGCTGCACAAACAGTTTCCCTGCATCCCAAGCACTTTGGAGACCTTACTTTTGGATCAACCTCATTTATATATATATTATATATATATATATATATATATATATATATGGAAATACGGCGACAAAATTAATCCGACAATATGAGAAGAAAATATTTTAAAAATATAACAAACACAGGGTGTTATGATCAGGGGAAACAATTTTATGTGTCAATACTTAAGAGAGAGAGAGAGAGAGAGGGAGAAAGAGAAGGCACTTTTAACATAATGGTTACCATTGTAGGAAATGGAATTGGTGATCTGAATTCAAATCTTGGGTGAGGTTGTTTGTGTTTCACTTCATACTGAAACATAATGACTATAGCAACCAAGATGAGGATACTAGTCTAAATACACCAATGTATAATAATGATTATTCCTCATTTTTGAAACAACTAAAGTGTTGTGACTATAACAACCAAGATGAGGATACTAGTGCAAATACTTCAGTGTATGTGTTTACCAAACCCCTCTGCCATTGGCAGGATGTGACACAAGGTCATTTTTAAGCTGGATACAGCTGGTTTGAGTTAAGAGTTATCCTTTTCCTATACTGGTTGCCTAAACAAGACTAAAAAACAGTCTGCTCTACTATTTTTCCATAACTAAGGGTGGGGTGGAGAAAAGATAGATTCATGCCTTTCCCAAGGGCATCAGTGCAAATGAAATGCAAAATGCCTTGACCAAGATTTGAACTTGGATCTCTGATTCCATTTCCTTTAATGGTTACGGTTACATTAATTCAGTGTATAATAATGATAATTCCTTATTTTTGAAATTCCCTCTTAGCTGAGGCTGTAGAATACGTAGACTGCACTTTTGCAGTGGGGTAAAATTCCTCCAATGAGGCCATCTGTTAGCTGTGGGTGGTAACCCATGATGCTTAAGGATGGATTCTGGGTGGCTGAGCAGTCTATGACATGCAACACTTTGACTCTTACTTAGGCTAGATGGGTGTTTGGAGAGGCCTCTCCGATCAACCAGCTGGTTACTTATATTAATGTCCCAAGCCTATTGCCTTTATGGCAACCCCCCAACCCCTTTTGTCATATATATGCTAGAAGGTGGTGGCTTTATTCTGGAACTTGGAGGAATGTGAAGAGTGAACCTGGGAGTAATGGTGATAAATGGGCATTCATCACCATTATTCTCAGGTTCACTCTGAACTGGAGTAGTAGTCCCAGCTACTCGTCCTTCGGGACGGGGGTCCAGTGAGCTTCGGCCTCTGGACTGGTGGGATGCTAAATTAATAGCGTCGATCCCAGAGGGCCGTCCCTCCAGGCAATACCTGCCTCATTGCACTTAAAGGGGCAGGGCTGGTCACAATTTTTCTACCTACCACCCCATGAGTCTCGGCTTGTGGGTGGTCCCCACATAAAACGGCCTTGTGCCATATCGTGTGAAAGTGGGACACATGTAAATACCAGTAGTCCCTATTTGGGTTTCATCTATCTTTTAAAAATTTGAGTTTGAAAAAACAAAAAGAATACTCAACATGAATGAAACAAAAATATCTTCAGCATAAAATAACCCACAAAGGGTTGACATGCCGTAAAATCAACCAATCAACCTTATTTTTGAAATAGCTGAATTGGGTAACTCAGAGATGAGGTTAACCAATGCTTTTATCCACTAGGTCATTATCCTATTGATGGTGGAATTTTGAAGCCTTGCATGTTGTTTCCTAAATAGTAGAGTACTACAATTGAAATAATGTTAGGATACTTAAACCAGACAGACTTCTTTCTACTGACCTCTGACTGTGCCTCATGCCAAGGATGTACAAAGGATATCAAAAAAATACCTTTTCATCTAAAAACCTTTTCACTACTAAATCTCTTTTCTCCTGATTTTATTGCTTCCCTAATTTCTAAACTTTTGACCTACCTTCCCAGTTCATTTACTATTCTTTTGATATCACCACACATACACATCCATGCACATAATACATGTACTTTAAACTACACTTACAGATTCACACAAATATGCCATCCTCTTCATGGATAAATAACAACCAAGAATAGTTCAACTAGTAAGGTAGGTTGATAGGCAAACCAATCTAGGAGAAGGAAAAAATCTAAATTCAAAACTAAGAAGCTTGAAGCTAGCAACTCTACTCTATAAAAACCTACTTTCTACTGAAATTGTAGGACCATCATTGACATGGGGTGATTGTAGCCATATGCTTTACAGAAGATCAACAGGAGTCTATGATGACGACCACCATTTTCTTCTGATTGAAATGGCTAATTTTAGACCTCCAACTCACCTGTACAATAAAATAAGGAATTTTATGTGGAGAAACATTTGATAAATGAACTAAAGTCAAAATTTTACCATAGTACTTGAACTGAACAGCTCAGTCGGTAGAGCCTAGGCTAGAAACCACAAGGTTTCTAGTTTGATACTGGCCCTCGCCAACTCAGCGTATGAGTAGCACAGGGATCTGTGTGGTAAAGTAAGGAGCTGATGGTAGGTGTAGCGCTCCACCTCAGACGCAAAAACAATCTCCTTGGTCTAGTGCTAGTGAAAAGGGGATAGACTCCCTTGCTGATTGGCTGATACCGACTTTAGGCCACCCCGATGACTTTACTTTACTTACTTACAGAAAACAGCCAGATTCTTATCTACCGACCTCCTACTGAGACTAATGCCAAGGATGTATATATTTACCAACCCCCTCCACACAAGCAGGATGTGACACAAGTTCAATTTTTTAAGCAGAGTTTAACAGGTTTGAATTCAGAGTTTTCCTTCTCGACGGGTTACATATCCAATGTTAAAGAGCCCAGTCTTCCTTACTATTCACCCATAGCTGGATGGGGAATGTATGGATTCATACCTTTCCCAAGGGTATTAGCACTATGTGAAATGCAAACAGCCTCGTTCAGAATTTGAACTTGGGTCAATGAGTCCATTTCCTATAACTCTAACCATTACACCTCACTCCTTCATACACATACCAAGGATATATGGACATAAAGGATATTAAAAAACCTTTTCACTAAATCTCTTTTCTTTCTTATTACCAAGTTGTCTATATTTTTGACCTACTATTTTCTTTGTTATTACTATATTTTGTTGTTGTAATTGCTCATTTTAGATCCCCAACTCACCTGTACAATAGAATAAGGAATTTAATTGAACTGTGAAGAAACTATAATAAGTTTAATTTACATTTTATAAATGAAACCAAAGTCAAAATCCTAGAATGATAAGAAACAGACAATATATTAAAGACTAGAAGCGGCCACCTGGCATCACCAGGGTAGAAGGGGGATTTTTTTTAGAAATTTGGTCCCGCAGATCCATTATTACTCAATCGTGATTTGGATCCTCGTCGGATGCCCCATTAAAATCCCCATGTAAAAAAAAGACCTTACATTGATCCAGCCACTCTGAAAATAAATGTTAATGTCTACTATTCAAAATATTAAATGCAAATAAATATTCCATTCTGTTATCATTTAAAATTTATTTTTAATCCTTTTCACATATATAAATCAAATCTCTATTATTTTTGCTCAAAAACCATGCCCTGGTGATATCTAATGTGTATATATATTTACTTTATTGTTTAATTGTTGTATTTTCAAAGTTTTGTCCAGACATACACATAACTGCCCTTTATATATGTACTAGAAGTGGCTACCTGGCATCACCTGGGTAGAGGGGGGATTTTTAAAAAGTTAGTCTCACAGATCCATTATTACTTATAACAAGTTAGATCCTCACTGGATGCCCCATAAAATCCCCGCATAAATATATAACAACATAGTAAGAAATCTTAATTCAATAATTTACAATTAAAAAAAAATACAATAAATGAAGCGATTAATTCAATCAATCAACATTATATTTCAATTACCTTCTGTTACTATACAAATTTTAATTTTTAAATATCTTCCCAAATGTAAATAAAACCTTCGTTATTTTTGCTCAAAAACCAAGCCCTGGTGATAGTGAATGTGTATATATATTTACTTTGTCATTAATTGTTTTATTTTCAAAGTTTCCTTCGGACATCAATATACACACAACTGCCCTTTATATATGTATAGATAGATAGATAGATAGAATGGAGGCACGTGGTCTAATGGTTAGAGTCGTAGGAAATGACTCGTCAACGCGAGTTCAATTCCTGGACAAAGCTGTTGGAATTTCACATGGCGCTAATACCTTTGGGAAACATATGAATCCAATTCTCCCTCCAGCTATGGGTAAATAGCAGGGCAGACTGGACTCTTTAACCATGGCTAGGTAACCAGTCGAAGAGAAGGAAAACTCTGAATTCAAACCTGTTAAACTCCGCTTAAGAAATTGACCTTGTGTCACATCCTGCTCGTGCGGAAGGGTTGGTAAATATATATATATATGTATAGATAGATAAATAAATGGCTTGAAATTAAGTAGAACAAAGAACTGTTAAAGATTTTCCAAACCATTCTAAAACACTCTCACATATGTTTAAGTTCTAAGCTTGATAGCTGATGCCATTTGATTCACCAGAAAAATCATTGAAAGATATCAGAAGAATATAAATAAACAAAAGTCAAAACAATGCCGTTTATTTCCTTTATTTCTGATTTTCTTTGGATTGATTCCTACTTCCATTTCAATGCCAAAACATTGAATAATCCACAGACAGAAAATTATCCTCATCAGGACGCCAACTTGGATGAATAGTAACCAATGATGATAAGTAGACGGCAGTTAGACATGATTGTTGGCTGCCAGCTAGATTACAAGATCCATCATTTAGTATTACTTAAAGAACAAAAACAAAGCTGTCCTTTCTTTTTTTTTTACTTTTTACCATATTGCGAAAAGATTTTTATGAAACTGTCCGTGATGATATACATAATACTTTCGTGTTTTTCCTGATTATTATAATCAAATGCAGATTTGGCAACATAGTATTGATAGTTTAAACAGATATAAAATAGTTACAAAAGCTGTTGGGTCAAATAAGTGTAATTGACGGGTGATGACCCTGAGATCATTTGAAAACTTGGCTTTCATTGGACAAGTTAGAGTTAGGTGACTACAATTCTAGAAAGTTAGAAGCTTTCCCATTTTTGGAATAAACTATTACCTTTGACCTATAATAGTTGTTACTAACTCACTCTCACTGATTCCATAACCTGGTTTGGTTGTTGGGGAACTATTCATGTAGCGTGATAATTACCACGTACCCCACGTGTATGGGTTAGGTACAAGGCCCTATTAATATGGGACCACTCACAAGCTGTGACTCATGGGTGGCGGATGCAAAAAATGCAAAAATGCATTGATCCCGTGGGCAATAAACCCAGTCCTACCCCTTTAATTCAAGGGGGCACGTGTTGCCTAGGGGGATAGCCCCCTGGGATCAATGCTGTTAATTCACATTAACAAACACAGGCCCCACAAGCCCATGATTCATGTAGTGTGTCTTGGGCAGGAATAACCTGAGAGAGCCCATCTCTCTCCATGTCTACAGTTGGTGTGAACTCAGAATTTTCCTTCATTTCAACCAGTTGCTATACCAAGGTTAATGAGCCCAGTCTGACCTACTATTTACCATGGAGGGAGAATTGTTGGATTCTCACCTTTCCCAATGGTATTATTAACACTATGTGAAATGCAGTCTTGTTCAGGATTTGAATTCAGGTAGTCAAGTCCACTTCCTACAACAATAACCATTATACCACAAGTGCCTCCAATAGTTGTTATAAGTAAGTAAAGTCGTCGAGGTGGCCTAAAGTCAGTATCAGCCAATCAGCGAGGGAGTCTATTCCCTTTTCACTAGCGCTAGACCAAGGAGATTGTTTTTATGCCTGAGGTTGAGCGCCACTCCAACATAGCGCTAGACCAAGGAGATTGTCTTTACGCCTGAGGTGGAGTGCCACTCCTACCATCAGCTCCTTACTTTACCACACAGATACCTGTGCTACTCATACGCTGAGTTGGCGAGGGCCAGTATTGACCTAGGCACCTTGTAGTTTCTAGCCGAACGCTCTACCAACTGAGCTAACCCGGCCCTATAAATGTAGGTATTTACACAACCCATTCACCACAGGTAGAATGTGACACAAAGTTGCAAGTATGGTGCATCCAAGGAGGATTAAACTATTTTGTAGTAATGAATCAATGAGACTAACTTACTAACTATTTCACCATGATGGAACACCTTATTATCCAACCTATTTGCCATTGGTAGGATGTGACACAAAATTGAAAGTATGGGGCATCCAGCAAGTATCAAAGTTGTTATTCAGTAGTAATAGACCTGTAAGTCAAGCTTGCTAATTATTACAACATAATGGGATGCCTGACTGACATATAAATGAATCAATTAGAATTATATTCTCCTCTTTTGTCATCTAGTTGTCATTTATCTTCACCACTATCTTGTTCTATCACCATGTCATCTTCACGGGGAAAACTATTACAATGCCATATACCCTCATTGGGTATATACACAAGAGTTCTTATATATATAGAGAGAGTGTTGAGTATCAGAGAGAGATATACAGATACATAACTTACTTGGTTGTTACTTTATACTTCAACCATTTGTTGTGATCCCTAGCCTTCTTTCTTCTCTTTCTATTTTGCCGAGTCGCCATGTTGGATTCTACTTTGTCTAGAGTTCTCTCCGGCCATGATTTCTACGTCTAATCTGGTTTCTCTTGTTAGTTCTTCATTTTCTTGTCTGGCCAGTCTTCTAACTAATGCGTTTAAGTCATGCAACAACTGATCAACAAGACTTGTGCCTTTTTAAAGTTTTATTTATCGTTTCCTAACTCACTGCGCGGAACTGACAGCTGAGATGAAACACGTCTGTTTCACCCAGGGTCTGACTGTCAACTGACCTAACTAAGTCAAAATCACGTGATGTGCAAGATTTCAACTGTCCAGTGATTTTCCACTTTGTGCTATGAAAAAACTGGACCTGCAGATTTCTCTGCCAATAATCTATGCTACCACACAACAATAACACATTTTAATGTGCACATAACTTTATTTATTGATGATGACAATTTTCATACATTACCCAGCTGTGAATATGGAGGGCCAGTCAGATCAGAGCACAGGTGGAAACTGAAGAATAATCAAAGTTCCAATTACCTTCGAATGGAAACAAACAATTGTAACCCAATACAAACCCGAATAGTCGCAAAGACTACTGCAGAATGACAGGGTATTTATAAAACTACACAATATCATTCAAATCAAGCAGCCAATCAGAACTCAAGGAATGGAATCACCCAAATCACCCAAATTCATGAATGGATCATTCTTGATTTCTATATATACCAACTGTCTTGGATACTGCTTCATTTGTACTCAGCTAGCTGCTGTTATTCAAACCAACAGTAGACTAACTGACTTCAATAGAAATTAATGTTAAACCTTCAACAGATTCTAATTAACTGTTCTTAGCTAAAATCTATCTTCTAACTTTCTAGAATTGTTGTCACCTAACTCTAACTCGTCCAATAAAAGCCAAGTTTTCAAATGATCTCAGGGTCATCACCTGTCAATTACACTTATTTGACCCAACAGCTTTTGTAACTGTTTTAAGTCTTTTTAAACTAACTATACTATGTTGACAATAATAGATACCACTAGTCTATCACCTAACACTATTATAGGACAGATATAGTCATTTTTGGATTATGTAGAGTATATAATTTTATTATATGCATTTACTTAAACCAATCCATATGAGCAGATGTGACCCAAAGTCAATTTCTAAATAGAGTTTTACAGGTTTGAATTCAAAGTTTTCCTTCGCCTAGACTGGTTGCAATACCAAGGTTAAAGAGCTAAGTCTACCTTACTATTTACCCATAGCTGAAGGGAGAATAGTTGGATTCAAACCATTTATTATATATTACATTATGAAATCGTACTGTCCACAATATCACTAATATTTTTGTATTCTTAAGATTAATATAACAAAAACAGACAAATAAATCTTTATAATAGTTTAACAAAAAAATATATAAAAATTATAATAGTTTAACTTAAAAAACCTACTTTGTCATAGAAGTTGTTACATTTCTATATACATTTTATAAACCAAGGTTAAGAGCTAAGTCTACCTTACTATTTACCCATAGCTGAAGGGAGAATAGTTGGATTCAAACCATTTATTATATATTACATTATGAAATCGTACTGTCCACAATATCACTAATATTTTTGTATTCTTAAGATTAATATAAACAAAAACAGACAAATAAATCTTTATAATAGTTTAACTAAAAAAATATATAAAAATTATAATAGTTTAACTTAAAAAAACTACTTTGTCATAGAAGTTGTTACATTTCTATATAAATTTCATAAACTAAATGTCAACTATTATGGGACAGAAATAATCATTTTTTATTTATGTAAAGTACATTATTTTATATTAGGAAGCAAACTTAGTTATCGTCATAGGATATGGAATCACTGATCTGAGTTAAAATACTGGACAAGACTGTTTGTATTTCACTTCACACTGATGTCCATGGGAAATGCATGAACTGTGTCACATCCTTCTTGTGACAGAAGGGTTAGGTAAATACATATATTATTTCATCATATATTATGAGAAAGTTTTAGAAAACTGTATTCAATTATTCAGTAGCATTTTTCTATTTTTAAGATTGATATAAACAAAACACATTAATTAATCTTTATAATAGCTTATATATATATTGGCATTTCAGTCTCGGAAGACAATGGCAAAGTTTTTATGTGCCCCTGAAGTTACAGCGCCTCCTGTGACTATGAAGTCCGATGTTTGAAAAACATTCTCGACCACAGATTTTGCATTTGAAGGCTGTCCCTGATATATATATAAGCTATTATAAAGATGTGTTTTGTTTATATCAATCTTAAAAATACAAAAATGCTACTGAAATTATGAACAATTTTCTAAAACTTTCTCATAATATAATATATTATTAACGTAACCAGAAAATGTATTGCCTCTGTCCTATAATAGTTAGTACGCTTGTGTATAAATTTCATACACTAACTGTACCAACCATTAAGGGACAGAGTTATTAATTTTTTGTGGCTATGTAGAATACATTTTATTGCAAAGTGTTTATGTCATTAAATCTCTTTTTGATCCAAGATTCAAGCCAATTTTTTTGCCTATCACACATAAAAGAAGTGATTATTTTCAGATGTTTTTTTTTTCTTCGTCTGTTGGTTTTCTCTTATTAAATTATGTTTGGCTTGCTTTATTCATATATTTTTTCCTTTTAATGATCTTGGCAAAGCTATATATGCTGTCAAAAAGTTTAAGTAAGGAACTTTGCCAATACGATACTTGAAAAAAAATTCATTCATCATACTAATAGTCATTATGATATCAGAGATACTTTTCTGATCTATTTGTTTGGTCAACACAAGAAGAAAGTCGGAAGTCTGCTATAACTGCCTGATTTTTTAGCTACTCAATAAAACAAAATTGTTTTCACAGCTATAATAATATTAAGATCACATTAATGTAGTCATTTGCTTCCTATTGCTTGTTAAGGACCTTTTGCACAAATCTTGCTCACCATCGGATAATAAAAGTATGAAAGACTGTGTGTGATTTGGAATAATCTCTCTTAGTGAGGGGAAACAGATTATTATCATGTAAAACCATCAATGTATATCTACTAACAAACAGTTGGATTTAGGAAGAGCATTCAAGAATAAAAAAAGCTGTAAGATGTTTTCTGTTGAGTGGAGTCTATATCTTTCTTTATGGGAAACAAAACACTTCTAGATCTTTAAGTAACCACTATTTCCTCAAATACAAAGTTTGGTATCAGAAGAATTATCTTGAAGTAAAATAAAAAAAGTACTAAAAAGATTATCCTGATGGAAATACTTTTTTTTCCTTGGTGTTTACCTGATAAGGCAGACTTAGCATATCAATTATCATCGTGGAAAATGGAATCAGTGACTCGAATTCAAATCTGGACGAGGCTGATTGTATTTCACCTCCCCTATAGTGCCTTTGGGAAAAGCATGAATCCATCTGATCTCCCCCCAGCTATGGATAAATAACAGGACAGACTGTGTTCTTTAACCTTGGTACAGAAATCAGTTTAGGAGAAAGAAAACTGGGTTAAAACGGACCTAAATTCCGCCAAAAGAAAAAAATACCAAAAATCATGGAATTAACCGAATTTAATGAAATTTTCAGTGTTGATATATTAGTAAATAAAAGATATAATGCACCAGTTATTTTATTTAAAAACTTTTACATTTTTTCAGGTCAGTTAACTTTGAATCACATATTTTTGAGAATTTGTGTTATGCCTCAAAGATATGTGGTTCAAAGTTAACTGACCTGAAAAATGTAAAAGCTTTTAAATAAAATAACTGGTGCATTATATCTTTTATTTATTTATATATCAACACTGAAAATTTCATTAAATTTGGTTAATTCTCAGATTTTTGGTATTTTTTTCTTTGACATATGATGGTGGAATTTAGGTCCATTAAATTCGATTTAATCGAAAAACTGAATTCAAACCAGCTTTATTTCTGTTTAAAATTTGATCTTGTGTCATATCCTACCCATTGCAGAGCAGTTGGATAAATACCTACTTAGGATTAAAATGCAATATCTATTGTTTATTTAAGTGACAAGTAAAAAATAACTATTGATAACTATTATATTCATGTCTGGTAATGCAAGTGAGAAGAGAAGGAGAGTGAGTGTAAGAGGGACAACTTGTTGACTAGGATGTTGTAATGTCTATTAGATAGCAGGGGTAGAAGAAATAGTAAGAAATAGCAATAGAATTGACAGATGGGGTGGGATTTTATTAACAGAAATGTACAAGAGTATTACTTTTCCTTAAATTAGTTCAAAGAAGCTATATTATTGAGTCTGTTCTAAGGTGTTAAGTTTTCAGTAAGTTTATTGATAACTTGTTTTGAGTTATCTTTTGGTGTGTATGTAAGATAAAGTAGCTTGGTCTCCAAAAGATATGTTCTGAATATTATCTGTGCCTGGCCATTAAGGTAAGCCAAGTCACATGGGGTCTGTGAGAATGAGAACTGCCCATTTCTGGAATGCTTTTGATATGGATTAAGAAAGCATTCACAGTTTCAGTCTGTGGTGCCTTCCAGTTGGCCAAAAAGGGCTTAATTCCTTGTTCCATGATTGCTCACCATGATGTCCACCAGTCAGACAGTGACCTTGAATGGCCTACTGTATGACTATACAGACAAATGGTATAGGCACAAACCAGAATCTCTACTGGAAAATCAGGCACACAAAAGTCTCTGGGATTTCAAGATACAAATGTATCACTTAGTCCCAACCAGAAGACCAGACCTAACTGTAGTCAATAAAAAGATAAGAAGGTCGGTTTGTGGACTTTACCCTTCTAGCAGATTACGGTTAAAATAAAGGAAACCAACAATACTAAACAAGGATTTGCTGTAGAGCTGAAAACCATGAGATTTGACTTAAAAAGTAACATATATATTCACCAACCTCTCTGCATGAGTAGGATGTGACACATGGTCAATTTCCCTACTATTTAAAGTCGACTTTATCGAGTCCATTTCATAAAATGATAACCATTATACCTACACACCTCCTTAGAATGTAATTTATAATTCTGACTCAATGAGATATTTGTCATTGTAGTGAAACACATAAGTATGAATATATACTGGCAAACATTGAAAATTATTTAAATCAAATTTTACCTGAAGGCAGAACAAAAAATATTTGATGATAATCAGGTCAGTTGAATATACATAACTCAAATATGTACAAAAACCGAATAAAGAAAACAATTTCTTAGATAGGAATGATTGGGATGAGTAATCCAGAATCCTTGTTTTGTTTTTTTAATGCATATTTAGTTAATGTATCAATAAATCTTTACAAATGGCTGTATTTACGAGAAGGAAATCTTACCAAATAACAAAGCCTCATTATGAAATTTAAAGGAAGTGAGTGACAAAACAAAACAAAAAAAAAAGAAGAAAAAAACAAGAAGAAGCTGTTATTGCTCTATGCTGGAAATGTCACAGAAGCCATAAACAGTACAGTTGTTAGAACCATAACAACAACAAGGAAAAAACAAAAAAAAAAAAAGAAAAAAAGAAAAAAAGAAAACTATGACATTGACCTGTGACTCTAAATCTCACAAACAAGAACAGATGCAGCATAAATAAAAATAAAATATTTAAAAAAAAAAAAAAAGAAATCTTGATAAAAGAATAGAAAAAAAAAGCCTGGGATGTCATGACACTTTTGTGAATGAATTGTATCAAATCTTTTATAGAGCTTCATGATTAGAAATTATAATGGGTGGATTGTGAACAAAACATAATCAAATAGTTACAGTTCAAATAACAATCGTTTTTTTCTATTCTTTCTCTTTTTAATGGAAATGAATTTAAGTGTTTGGTACTTTATTACTGAGGCTTCATTTGTTTATTTCTCTTTTTGTTTTTGGAAGGAATTTTAAACTGATATTTGCTCTGTCAGTGAGGCTTAGAATATGCTGACTTTATGCCCTGTAGAAGAGTAAGACCCCTTGCCCTGTGTGCCAAAAGGGGTGTCCTGATTATGATACTAAACTGCATCTGATGGAGCTTTGTGGAGTGTGCAGTGCCCCCTCATTGACATTATCCTTAGATCTACTCTGATCTAGAGTGGGAGTATCTGTTAAGGTTCTGTCTACAGGCCATATAGATCTGTTTTATATCATATAACCATATACAAAAAAACCTTAAGAAACTACACAAAAATGTAAATAATCTAAATGATGAAATCCTATTATCTTTAGTTTAGAAGAAAATTAAATTTTTATAAAAAAATTATTAGGTGTAATTAATTAATCGGTGATGCTATATATATATATATATATATATTATGATTAAAATTTAATGCTAAAAGAATTTTAAACTAGTAAAATATAGTGCCCTATGCATAAAAATACAGAGCAATATCACTATATTTTCTACAATAAAACAGGATGAAAACTAATGACTGATTTATATGTTGCTGATCCTTCTGCAATATATATATATATATATATATATATATATATATATATATATATATATATATATTGTATATAAGTTAGGGTAGCGAAGACATGCAAATCTATGGTTATCAAGTGCTGTTGACTTTATGTCTAAATTACCCTAACTTAGATATATATGCTCTATCAATGATATTAAGCATTCTTTATCTATAATTATAGCAAAATATATTACCAATATTAATATACACTCATATATATATATATATATATATATATATATATATATATATGTATATATATATGTGTGTGTGTGGTTGGTCTTAGTTGGGTTTTATGACATGTCAACCCATTGGGTCATTTTATGCTGGAGTTTTTGTTTCAATTATTCAATTTTTTTAAACACATTTTTCTTAAACATGTTTTTCTATTTAACTCATATATGGGACCCTAACAGGCACTACCTGTGTGTGTGTGCCATGGTTGTATATTTTGTATAGGTGAGCACTTCACACCCACAAAAGATAAATTCATCATAGATATAAAACTCACTTAACAATGTAATCATGGATCATAATTTTTCTCTTCTGTTCCCTATCATTAAATAATTTGATAGTCATTTGAAGAGAGTACTGCACCCAATCACACCTATTTATCAGGATATAACACTGAGTGGATAATAGAATAATGCTATAGTAATAAAAAAAATAATTGTCTAAACATGAGTATCATTCTCCTGGTAAATATACTGTTTTTTTTTATGGTGAGAAATTGTATGTATAAATTAGTTCTATATATAAATTCATTGAAGTATGCATAAATTAATTGAAGTTCTATATATAAATTATTAAAGTTATTTTCACAAATTCATTGAGGTTATATGTTTAAATTCAATAATTGGACTCCCTGATTTAATAACTAATATATGGTACCAGTATGTTATTTCTTATTTTTTAAAATTTGTTATTATACATTCAAACCTAATGAAAGATATACTTGCAAACAGATTAATAATGAACCTAATGCTATTCACGTGTCAGCAATATTTGTCTATCTATATAACATTTTATTAATAATGTAGACCAGTTCATATACCTCGGTAGCAATATCTCATCTACCAAAAGCAATAGGGCAATTCCATGTTAAATCATCCAGAAAAAAATAAAATTGTCACACACCCCCTCAATTTTTCTGAAATTTTGTACAGGTGTAGACTAGGTTAAAGTTAGACAAACCCCCAAATTTGAGCTTCCAATTCAAAAAATTGTCCAGTAATGTCGATTTTAAACTTGAAAAATTTGACAAATTTATACAAATATTGAACATTATTTGTACCAAAAATAGAGTTTGTTTTTTGCTCACAAGTGAAGTTACATCATCATCAAGTTATCAATCATATGAAGATCTGATCTCTGTAATAAGATAAAGTGGAAATTCTTCTAAGCTGTAGCCATGTCAGTACTACTATATGGCTGCATCATCTGGACTCTTGTGAAATGTATGGGAAAAAAAGCAAGATGAGAACTACACAGGGAGGCTACATGCTGTTTTGAACAAATCCTTGAAACAACACTCTACAAAAGGCCACTTACCTCACCATTTAAGTACGATAATCAAAACATGCTGAGCATTGCTGGGGAAGTAAAAACAAACTCATAAGTGATGTTCTCCTATGGGCAAACAAATGTTGGCTGACCAGAAAAAATTGACATTTATCAACTCTGTGCAAATACCGGATGATATTTGAGGATTTAACAAGAACAATGACTGATAGGAATGAATGGCAAGAAAGAGTCAATTGAAACAGCCTGTCTTGTCTAGCAGCACTGATGAGCCATAAAACACTGAAACAGAAGTGTATGTGGATGACTATATATATATATATATATATATATATATATATGTATATATATATGTGTGTGTGTGTGTGTGTAGAATTAAACAAAATGCATGCCTCCTATTTAACAATTTTATTAACAATCTTTTCAAGCTTTCTGACCAACTTTTTTACATTTGGATGAAATCCGTAGATTAGTCCATCAAAGTTCATATCCCAAGTACTTTCGGCATTTTGAAGTGCCATCATCAGGGCTGATGTGTTTATTGTTTCTGTTTTTTCAAGTTAGTGGTAGTGAGAGGAACTCGTAGAAATTATATTAAGGGTTGTGGTTGCTGGAAGGAGCATAATTGGTGGACTATTCTATGGATTCCATCCAAATGTATAAAAGTTGGCTAAAAAACTTGAAAAGATTGTTAATAAAATTGTTAAACAGGACATGTTTTTGTTTAATTCTATATGTATAAACGAAAGAATGATGTGCAAATACACACACACACACACACACACATATATATATACATATATATATGAATTGTTTGAATGATTGATGAATGAATAGATATGAACGCATGACCTTGTGCCAAGCTAAGCAAAGATTAATAAGATTAAAAAGAAAACACCAGGAAGTTATAAACAATTTGAACATTTGGATATGCTTATTGCTTTTAAGTCAATTTAAAAACATTATTTGTTTTTATGCCTGTGAACTTATCTGTAATAAATTGTGAGATGAATAATTGTAGTTGATGTAACTTAAAGTCATACTGTTGTATATTGCATTATGAGAAATTCAAATAACTTTGTCCTGGATTTGAACTCAGGTTGCTGTGTCCATTTCCTATGGCACTAACCATTAGATAAGAAAACATACACACACAAAAAGAGCCAGACAGATAAATACATATCTTGTATATATTGCACATTTTTCCAGAAAATATAAACTCCTCGATTGCAGTGACCAAAGAGCTTAGAACCCAAGCAGCCAGTATTTGTGCCAATGCCTAAAAATACATATGCTTATATTCCAACTAGAAAATACCCATTTCTACATCGCCATTGCCTATAAAAGGCTGGCTTTTAGCTCAGTGGGTAGAGCATTTGGCAAGGAATCACAAGGTTCCTGATTCGATACCAGCCCTTGCCAAGTCAGCATATGAGTAGCACAGGATCTGTGCGGTAAAGTGAGGAGCTGATGGTAGGTGTGGCGCTCCACCTCAGGTGCTAAAATAATCTATTGAAAAGGGGATAGACTCCCTCGCTGTCTGGCTGATACCGACATTAGGCCACCCTGTCGACTTTACTTACTGGTTATCAAATAATAGATCACATTTTTGGCTATTCTTTCAGCAAGGAGCCCAGTATGGAAGAGGGTGTGGTTGTGAGGGTGGGGGGATTGATTAGGGGTTCTAAGTGTGTTAGAAGACCTAGACACCAACTTGTACACACTCATTCAAACAAGAAATATTTACACGACAAGGAGAAAAATTCGTCTTTTGTCTTTACCCGATGAGCCTGGACACTCGTCTTCATGAAGTTGGTAGGATTGTAAGTAATTGTTAGTTTTCATTTTCTTTTTCTTTTTCATTTGATTTTCATTGTTGTATTATCAAAGAAAAGATCCAATTAATTAAGTGATTGTGATGGCCGAGATGTGAAAATGAAGATCGGTAGATGAAGATTCTGAATATTGCCACGCTTTCATTGTTAATCAGCAGGATGAATTTAATCACCCTGCAACAAAATAAGGAACGAGAGGTGTGATTAACAGTTGAGATAAATGTTGCCGATTACTGGTAAAGTAAAGGGTTGGGGAAAAACGATAATATCTCAATGGATTCGGTGTAATCAGTTTGAAAAGAGGTAAGAATTAGCTTTTTGGAGTGGGCCACAGTAAATAAAAAAATGAAAAATGAAAATGAAAATAAAATAAAAGATTAGAAGAATTTAAGCATAATTAAAAACAGAATGACAAATCTGCAGTGACGAGTTTCTAGCATTAGACATAACTTTTGAATAATCAAGAGTTATTTCTTTTGATCATATTATTATATTATTAATATTAAACAAAATAATAGCAATAATACAAGTTATTCAATATTAATCTAAGAATCCAAGTTAGAGATTTTATAGAAACAACTTTAATTGTTTTGAGAGCCATATGTGGCTCTCAGTGTTTCCTTTGATATGTTTAAGGACTGTCACTCTCAAACCGCATTTAAAATAAAGGATAAAATTAAAAACAGAATGACAAATCTTCAGTGACGAGTTTCTTGCATTAGACATAACTCTTGAATAATCAAGAGTTATTTCTTTTGATCATATTATTATATTATTAATATTGAACAAAATAATAGCAAGTTACTCAAAATTAATTCAAGAGTCAAAGTTCAAGATTTTATAGAAACAACTTTCCCGGTTTTGAGAGCCATATGTGGCTCTCAGTGTTTCCTAGGACACATTTGAGGACTGTATGTGACTCTCAAACCGCATTTAAAATAAAGGATAACATTTTGAGAAAACGGGTGATCAGACACCCCTTATTAACTTTGAACATTGAAAGGGTTAAAAAAAGGATGTTTTGTTCATTATTTTATTTGGGTGTGGTGTGGAGGGGTAGTCCCTGTGGCATAATTGATAATATGCTGGACTGCAACATTGTAGTAAGCGAGGTCAAACTCCAGTCACACTATTATGTTCAATTTTGGACCAATGCCCTTCAGAAAGGTATTAATTTCATCTCCCAGGCTATGGGTTAAATATTACTACTACTATTCTTCAAGGATGACTTTGCCATTAAATAAGATTAAATGAAGGTTGGTATGTCATTAACTCTTTGCCTACTTTAAGCCACTCAAAGCAGCTCTGCCACAACTGCAATGCTACCAGAAACTGCTGGCAGTAATTCTCACATATGTCACTTGTTTACACTGAAAAAACATGATGTGAATACCCCTGCCATCTTTTGTTTAGTCTGTGAACCAACCCTGAGGTACTTAATCCTTCTGCAATAGGGAACCAGTTGAATGGAATAATTTGGTACAGCCATGGGGGAAGTTTGGTAGGCAAAGAGTTGAAGAAACTAAACCAATTATTTTTGGAAATAATGGTTCTTTTTATGAGACCTTGATTATAAAATGTTCTAATATGTTATTTATAGGCTGTTAAATAATAGCTTGCAACATTTTACATTTTCAGCTGTTTGTCAGCAAGGAGTCCAGAGTGATTGGGGGGGGGGGCTCAGCGTTCTCAGGGTTAAAAATATTATAGAAGACCTAAACACCAATTTATACACACCCTCTCAAAAAAGAAATATTTACAATATTGGACATATCCCCCTACTAAACAGATAACAGACATAAAAAATGGTATTAATTTCAACTTATCATTGGCCAAATTAAGATGTATAGCATAGAAAAATTTGAATTCAAATCCCAAATAGGAATTCTTTCCTTGAACTGTGCAAAATCTGAAATGATTATTAGTAGTAATGAATAAAGCAATATCATAGTAAGTAAAGTCGACGGGGCAGCCTAAAGTCGGTATCAGCCAGTCAGCGAGGGAGTCTATTCCCCTTTTCAATAGTGCTAGACCAAGGAGATTGTTTAGCATCTGAGGTGGAGTGCCACACCTACCATCAGCTCCTTACTTTACTGCACAGATCCCTGTGCTACTCATACGCTGAGTTGGCGAGGACCGGTATCGAACTAGGAACCTTGTGGTTTCTAGCCGAACGCTCTACCGACTGAGCTAACCCGGCCCATTAGTACATGTCCCATAATAGTCTCATAATAGTTGTTACATTTCGTGTATGAAATTCATATGCTAATGTAACAACTAGCATAGGACAGAGGTTGTATGTTTTACTACTTAAAATACTGCCTCTGTCCCATATTATTTGTTACATTTCAGTGTATGAAATTTATATGCAATTGAAACAACTATTATGGGACAGAGACAGTATCAATTTTGCTAGTCACATACTATTTTTTTTTTTTTTGGCCAAAGAACAAATTGTAGTTAATGCCACCTTTCAGATAACTGCCTTACCCTCTCCCACATGAGTCAGGGTCAATCCCTGATACCTGAGTCACCATTTAAAAAGAACTGCCAAAGCAACTGCAATTTTTGTAATTGAGCCCATATAACACTTGGGATATTCCACAATAAACAAAAAAAGCCTTGTATCTTATCCAGTACCCCTGGGAGGGTAGGTAAATAGCATTCTAATTAAATAACTGTTACTAAATTTTTATTTGATGTACAAGCATTCCTTTTGACAAACACCATAGAAATGCTTTAGTAAATTAGTGTTTTTCTCCCTCTTTTATTTGATGAAGATTTCTGATAATTGATGCACTAAGAAATCTTTTTCATATATCTGAATTACACACAGAGCTTTTAGCTAAAGTGAATTTATAGTTATTTTATTAGATTGGGAGAGAATTGTTAGCACCAAAACAACTAAGTACTTCATTGTTTTCTAGATAAGACAAAAGTGTTTCAGACTGGGTTCTCTTTGTGCTGGGACATAGATTATAAATTCCTATCATTAACTATTCACAACTGGGACTAGTGAAATTGTAACATGACTAATATTTTGAGATGGACGATGTTGAAGTGAGTCAGTGTACTGTTGGTTTGAACAACAGCAACTAGCTAAGCACAACTGAACCAGTTCAAAAACAATTGGTACTTATTGAAATCAAGAATAGTCCATTCTTGCATTTGGGTGATTCCATTCCCTGAGTCCTGATTGGCTGCTTGGTTTCTATGATGTTATGAGGCTTCATAAATAACCTGGAATTTTGCAGTGGTATTGCAGCAAGATAGCTTCGTAATTCAGTTACGACTACTTGCTGCTTTATCTTACCAATTCAACCGTAATTGGAACTAGTATGATTATTTTACAGACGATTATGATTATACCAAGAATTATCTGAATCATTATCTTCATCTTAGATTCTTTGAAAACAATGTTTCAGCCAGTGCGTTTTCTAGATTTCCTCACTTTTTAGAAGTTCTAAAATGAATTTTTAGTATTCTTCGAATTTTTCTAATCATTATTTTCATCTTCATTTCTTTGAAAACTATGTTTCAGTATCCGTTAATAATCATTGATTTGTATTTGTAAGAGGACATATAATATAGTCTGGTTATTTGAAGTAGTGCTTTGTTTCTTTTCTTGTTTCATGCCATATCAACCTTCATGGGTTATTTGATGTCAAATCCATCCTTGAAGAATAACAGTAATGGTACTATTTAACCTATAGCTGGGGGGATGAGGGGGTTCATACCTTTCCCAAGTGTTTTAGTCTGAAAGTGTATGTAATAGGAGGAGTAGTGGAGGAAGAGTTTGCAAAGTAGTTTGACTAACAAGAAAAGAGCCCTGTTGATTTGAATTCAGAGTTTTTTTTTCTCCGAGACTAGTTACCATACCAAGGGTAAAGAGCCAAAGAGAATAGTTGGATGCATACCTTTTCCAAGAGTATTAGCACAATGTGAAATTCAAACAGACTCATCTAGGATTTGAACTTGAGTTGCTGTGTCCAATTCCTATAACAATAACCATTACACAACAAACGCCTCCATTATTTACACAAGTGTGTTTGTACATCATGTATACATGAGACAGAGCAGAAAAGACCGAAAGAAATTGTTCTGAATGCCTTTGCCCTATGGGGTGTGACATAAAAAAAAATTGTGATTTTAATTAAGTATTTATCAATGAAAAACCACAACTGAAAGAATAATGAAACAAAACAAAAGTAAAAAGAAAAAAAAAAAAAAAGCTGTTACAAAGATATGAACTATAGAAATGAGGGAAGTTGATTTTATCATCAAGAAAATTCAAACAACAAACACAATTATAGAATATAATGTTGCAATTAATTAAATGAAATCAGGAGATAATAACTGTAATTTTCAATTAATTGCTTATTTTTAATTTCAATTTCTAGTTTTATTTATTCATTTTTCTGTTTATTTTTCAGGTTTTCTTTGAATGAATCCAATTTTGAACAAGACCAACTTTGAGATGTGAATGGTTTTCCTGCATTAAGGCTCTTTCAACATGTTTGCCTTGATTTACACAGATGGGCACATGCCAATTCAATTTGACACTTCACGGACAGAAGATGAGATGAAAGAACTAAGATCATTTAAAGGATTTACTATTGCAGGTGTGGCTGCTGAATCTGTACATAAATACATACATTATATATATATATGTATGACAAGAATGGTTTCATTTGAATCTAGCCTAAAAAAATGAAACAATTTTGCTTGGCATGTTTTTAATTGACCAGTATTGCCCAAAAGTTTTGATGGGGAGACTCTTATTCTGCTGAGTTTAAGCAATTCTTTTTTTTTTAAATTTAAAAATAAAAGAACATTTTGTCAGTATGATTTTGATATTTCTAAAAGACAGAATGAAACAATATGAAACATTTTTTCATTGAAAATCTCATTCATTCATTCATTCATTCATTTATTTATTTATTCATTCATTCAATCATTCACTAAAAAATATTTGAAGTGTTGAAAAGTTTTGAGAAAATGTGAAAAATGAATTTGCTTTTTAAAAAAAAAGATCAGTGTTGGGTTTTCATAAGATTAGTAAGAGGAGAAAAAATAAACAAAATTGAAGATGGTATTGCAGATACAAACATCCTTATTACAATCAAATAAAACAGTTTAAAGATGTATATCATGGCTCATTAGGTAAAGACACTATATTGTTGACTAAAAACACTGATAATATGTTTGGTACAAGTTTGGACACAACAACCAAATAAAAACCTTTAATTAGTATTTCCTCATGACATCCGTTCTATTTTGTTTTATTTATATTAAAAAAAAAAAAAAAAACAACAAAATAAAGCAAAAACAAAAACAAATAGAAAAACAACAGAAGACAAAAACAAAACATTATACTCAATTTAAAAGGGTGTCTCCTCCCAAGCAAACAGAAAGAGAATATGACTTTTATCTATTTATTTATTTATTTATTTATTTTTTGAAAACTCTGCTTGGATGGATACGATTTCTACATTGAAACATGAACAATGAGTGTATGATTCCATTGTCATTCAAGCACTGAATAAACATGGAGGATATTGACTCAAGTTCTGTATTTTGGTGTTTTCATCTCTATCACTTAGACAGCAAAGTCTACAACTTTTTTGAAAAAAAAAAAAAAAGGAAAAAAAAAAAAAAAGCAATCAGGAACAGTTTGTATAAATATCAGCAGTATTTATATATGAATCATGATTGAAAGGGGTAAGTCAAAATGAATGCCGTACAGAGCTTAAAAAACCAGCAAGAACAAGAAACACCAATCGCCACTAGCAAAGGTATGTTTAATGGACATTTTATGCCCTTTGTATTTGATGTGAATGGTTTGTAAGAGGATGGGTTGATTGAACAGCTGGTCATCTATTTTTATGGTTCACATTAAAACTAAAAGAATTATGCAAAATAAAAATGACAAATATTTACCAATCAAAAAGTAAAAGAATAAAAACTTAAAATCTACAGTAGTGGACAAAAAAGAAATACAGTGAAATAACTTAACCATTTTTAAAAAATTATTTCCACAAATTTTAATGAAACTTCAATGGCTAGGACAGACATAGAATGGGATTATTTTCCTTGATTATTGTCAAAAGTCATAATTTTCTAAAACAAAAATGATCAGAAATACCAAATGGTCTTTGACTATGCCTGCTGAGGTCCCGGTTTCGATTTCTGTCGGAGGGAAGTCATTAGTATACATCGCTGATGAGACTTAATAAAGTCGAAACAGTCTGTACGATGTTCTACACACCGAGCGATCCTTTGCCAGGATTACACTTGTCAAGTTCATTTTCTATAAAAAAGTATCAATTTTATGCGATACATGCATTGTAATTGCCTTCATGCAAAAATATAATATACAAATAATATAATCTTTTTAGGATATTTCATGCCTTGATTTGATATCCTAATTTGTGATTAGTCCTTTCCTAATGACTTTTTTGCTAAAATTAAGGGAACTTTGGAAAATAATCACTTTTTATGTGTGTCTAAGCCATTGAAGTTTCGTTAAAATTTCTGGCAATAATAAAAAATGTTTCAATTTTTTCACTGCCTCTTTGTTTTTGTCTAATACTGTATACATCAAAAAAAAAAAAAAAATATATATTTAGTATTATTTATTACTATAATACCTGTTTTTCCTGAAAAATGGACAGGTTCTTAAAAAAAACAAAAACATAACTATCTTTGTTCTAGAATATTTACATATAATTTTTTTTTATACCAAATATAATAACTATTATGAAACAGATGTAGTATAATTCTGGTGATTAGAAGAAGATACTATTTTTTTTTCTCAATAAATTCTTAAGTTTTAAGTTTATATATATATATATATATATATATATATATATATATATACCAACCTCTCTGCATGAGCAGGATGCAATGCAATGTCAATTTCTTAAACAGAGTTTACCAGATTTAAATTCAGATTTTTCTTTCTAGACTGGTTACCTAGCCATGGTTAAAGAGCCCAGTCTGCCCTGTTATTTACCCATAGCTGGAGGGAGAATTGGATTCATACCTTTCCCAAGGATATTTAGCGCCATGTAAAATGCATCTTTTGTAATATTCACGTGTGCTGCTCCCCACTTTAGAATGTCTTCTTGTCAATCCTGACTTGGTGGGAAATCTAGAAAATACATTCTCTTCTACAGTCCTTTTCTTTGAACAGGATATGGCAAAATAAAAATGAAATTAGCCTGGTTCTGAAGATTCTATCACTGAAGATTTCTATCACTCTATTGTACCAAAGTGGGATGGTTGTAGTAGTCTGGTATCAAAAGTGTGACACTGGTCATGTGGAACATGGCTATTTTTGTTAAATTTACTATGTTGACTACTCCTTCATTGCCAATATTCACTGGATGAGCTTTGGTTGGAAATCTGGAAAATACATTCTCTTCTTCAGTCCTTTTCTTTGAACAGGATATGGCAAAATAAAAATGAAATAAGCCTAGTTCTGAAGATTTTATCACTGTGGTAGTATCTCCTCTATTGCACCAAAGAGGGATGGTGGTAGTTGTCTGGTATCAAAAGTGTGACACTGGTCATGTGGAACATGGCTATTTTTGTTAAATTGATCATGTGTCACATAGCGCACATGAGTGGATGTAGTTAAATAGAGGCATTAAAAGTAATGCTGACTAAAGATGACTGTTAAGTAAGTATAATAATAATAATAATAATAATAATAGTAATATTTAATTCCACAACTTTTTCAATTCTCTGGCAAGTTCCAGGTATTTGTCCATCTTTTTGTTTTCCTTCATCTTCAACCTGTGATTTGCTAGAACCGCAAAATCTACCAGTTGACAAGTTCTCTTTTTTTTTGTTAGGGTCAAAGTGATACCAATTATAGTTGGTGCACTTGGAATGGTTCCAAAAAGCTTACAAAAAAGACTGGAGGATCTGGAAATCAAAGGAAGAATTGAGACCATCCAGACAACTGCATTGCTGCAACTGGCTAGAATACTCAGAATAGTCCTAGAGACCTGAGGAGACTTGTTGTCACTCAGACTCCAGTGAAATACCATCAGCTAATGCTGGTGTAAAAAACTCTCATAATAACGATAATAATAATAATAATAATAATAATAATAATAATAATAATAATCTTATGTATAATAAGTAAAAGTAAGTAAAGTCATCAGGGTGGCCTAAAGTCGGTATCACTCAGACAGCAAGGGAGTCTATTCCCTTTTCCTTAGCGCTAGACCAAAGAGATTGTTTTGCAATCTAAGGTGGAATGCCACACCTACCATCAGTTCCTTACTTTACCGTGCAGATCCCTGTGCTACTCATACACTGAGTTGGCAAGGGCCTGTATCAAACCAGAAAACATAACAAGAATTTATGCTTCATGTGAAGGATCCATCTATCAAAGAAGACCTAATAATAACCATTCAAGAAATTTGAAACCATTTTGATTAAGAATATTGTTTTAAATTAGTGAAATCCATGTCTAATAATATTATGGCTGTCATAAAAATTTGAGTAGGCGGAACTACAATTTTAATATTTTTTCAATGAATTCCATAATTTCCTTCTTATTCCATTATATTTTCCTCTTATTAAAATATTAAGAAATTTCCTATGTTTTGGTATTTCTGAAAATTTTCTTTTTTTTCTATTATTGTCCAATACAATATACACATAAAAAAAGCATCATTGAATGGTTATTTATAGCCCCCTGGTGGCCATTGATTGAACTAAAATTGTAAATATAACACAATGTTTCTTTTTAAACTTGCTTTTTCAGTGACTGGGGAAAAATTCAGGAAACATATGATGGAAAAAAGGTCATAACTTTTTGGGGTTGGTAAATTTTAGTACAATGTTTGTTTTATAGTAATTTACTAAGATTAATCTAATCTAGCCACAGGCCTCAGATTACTTATGATAATGGTGTTGAGAGAATGATTATTGGTTGAGCATTGTTTCCTCATACAGTATAAATATAAAAACAATTCATGATGAAGTGATAACAAGGTTATTTCATTGCCTCAGCAAACTTAATAGAACTGAATACATTGGATATGAATAACTTTTAAACAGATCTATTTGACCCATAGATGATACCCTAACAGGTATTACCTCTCCAGGTCAGAGAGGACCTAGAAGTAATGACAATGAAGGAGTAGTCAACATGGTCAATTTAACAAAAATAGCCGTGTTCCATATGACCACTGTCACACTTTTTAATGAAAATAAATGACCCAGGAATTGAAAAAAAAAAAACTTTTTAAAATCTTGAGTACTGTAAAAGCGCCTTATGAGAGTGCACTGTGTGCAGGCCACGCTTGTGTTTGCTAAGGGTCGCATGCAGTCTACGGGATGCATGTTTGACATGCCTGATCTAAATATGACCTACAAGTCAGTTCTGTTGATATTTTAGTGCGCCGGCATCAGGCAAATTCCCAACCCAGCTTAGATATTTTCTGAGTAGTGTTTTTGTCACTTTTTGTCAACAAATTTATTTAGATATAATATGCCAACCAGATTTTTATCACAAAATCAATGTAGATATTTTACACCCCCACCTTTTAAAATCAAAAGAGACAGAGTATACAGCATGAAAATTGTTTTGAAATTTGAGTTTGAATTTTGTAAAAATTCATTTGAAATTTGTACAAATTCAATTGAAAAAAACAACATTTTCTTTATAAGGGTGTGTGTGTGTGAAATATCTACATTAATTTGTCAACAAAAAGTGACTATTTGGTGCAATAGACTGATAGAATCTTCCGAACGATTTTTATTTTGCCATATACTGTTCAAAGAAAAGGACTGAAGAGAATGTATTTTCCAGATTTCCCACCAAGATCTCTAGAACTGGAGCCTCACCATCAGATACAGTTTAGTATCATATGCAGGCCACCCCTTTTTTGGGTGATGGATCATACTCCTCAGCAGGGGATATTAAGCCTCCCCTGACAAAGTGGTAAAAATGTTGTTTTGGAGCTGAAGATTTCCTTTATCCAATGGTGTTATTGTATTCCTTGTATCTATTGTACTTTTTTTTGTAGAAATAAATAGGAGGTCTTTAATTTCAGAGCATTCCTTGTAATTTAAGTTCTGAGAAAAGCTTGAGAAATGTTTGGCACAATAAACATAAGATCTTATCTTGAAGGGTTTTACTTTTTTGATCATTGGTATGTTTAACTTCCTTTGAAGTTGATTATCTATAGAATAAAATAAATATACATATTGAGCTATATTGTAATAGCTCTTAAGTAAACATATCAAACATTTTAACAATTAATCTATCATACTGTGGTATATCCACAGGTCCTACTAATATTGAACTATTTAGCAATATCTCTTAAGTAAACATATCAAACGTTGTAATAATTAAATTATCATAGTGTGGTATATCAACAGGTCTTGCTAGTCAAGATTATTATACTTTCTACATATTGAACTATTTAGCAATATCTCTTAAGTAAACATATCAAACGTTGTAAAAATTGTGAGTTTATTCTGACCAAATATAACCAGTTTCTTCTTCTTCTTCTTCTTCTTCTTCTTCTTCTTCTTCTTCTTCTTCTTCTTCTTCTTCTTCCAATCTGTTTGTCTAAACTTATGCTTTGATGAAATATCTGCGAGAGAAAGAGAAAGAAAGGAAAAAAAGATGAAAAACATCTTTGCTTGATGATGTTTTGTTTTAGGAAATATCTTAAAACCTTTTTTGTTCTCATTTGATATTCTGATCTCTTATTAATTTTGTTTTTTTAAAATTGAAATAGATCACTTAGTAGGCCTGAGCCTATTCTAGTAGTGACCACCCCAAGCGGAAATTTAAGAGGTCTGAATTGCCTAAACAAGGTTAAAGAGCCCCATCTGCCCTACTATTTACCCATAGCTGGAGGGAGAATAGTTGGATTCATACCTTTCCCAAGGGTATTAGTGCTATGTGAACTGTGGCTTTGTCCAGGATTTCAACTCGGGTCGATGAGTCCATTTCCTACGATTCTAACCAGTACACCATGCGCCTCCTTTAACTGTTTCTCAGTTTGGTTTCTTTGCTTAATGATATATCAACCTTCATGGGTTATTTAAACCAAAAGAATAATAGTAGTGTTATGGCTCTTATGTCATTACGTGGTACTATTTAATCCATAGCAGGTTGGGGGGGAATGAGGGGATCCATACCTTTCCCAAGGGTATTAGTCCGAAAGTAAATATAATAGCATGGCTGGAGTTTGAACTTGCTCACTAGGATGCTGCAATCCAGCATGTTACTCACTACGTCATGGGGTCTCCCCTTAACTGTTTCTATCCTGAGTGTTCTTAAATAAATATTTCAGACAAAAACATAAAAGAACATTGAAGGATTATACTCATCATGACCCAATATAATATTATAGTCATAACTATAAGATACTGTATAGATTGTTTTTTAGTTGATATTCAGATCTCTTAAATGTTTCTTGGTTTGGTTTCTTTGCTTAATGACATATCAACCTTCATGAGTTATTTCATGCCAAAGCCATCATTGAAAAAGAACAATAGTTGTGTAGGTTTATGGCTCTTATGTTGGAATGGAGTGATGATATGTTGATAGTAAAATTAGTATAGTTGTATACTTATCTCATCTCCTGTGCAACGTGGAGAAGCTTGAATCCAGTTGCTGGGCCGATACTGATGCTGAGTTGGCTGACAATTCCTTGATGTTTGGAGTCTGGAAACCAACTTGGGGTGCTGGAGGACATCCTGCCTTGTACCACTTCTTTTTCTCATGAGATTTTTTATTTTTTCTCAAGTCAAAACTGCCAAGTCAGAGCCTCATCTCACTCTGTCAATGCATTTTTCCAAACTCCTTGAACATTCTCACTTCTCACACTTCCTCTCTCCCACTTCACCACCAGTAGAAAAATGCCATGTGGCATTATGATGATTCATCCTTAAAAACTTTCCATACTAACCTACTCTCTCTCTCTCTCTCTCTCTCTCTCTCTCTCTCTCTCTCTCTCTCTTACATTGCAGCGGTACTATTTAACCCATAGCTAGAGTTTTATTCTGAAAGTAAATATAATAGAATGACTGAAGTTTGAACTTGTTCACTAGGATGTAGCAGTCCAGTATGCTACTCACTATATCATGGAGACTCCTCTTAATTGTTTCTATTCTGAGTGTTCTTAAATAAATATTTAAGACAAGAAACTTAAAAGAACAAAAAAGACTATTTCTATTGAAGGATTATACTCACCATGGCCCCAATGTAATATTATATTATACTCATAACTATAAGATACTATATAAGAATTATATTTTGGAAGCGTGTGGTGTAATGGTTAAAATCATGGGAAATGGACATCACCCTGAGTTCAAATCCTGGATGTGGTAATTGTATTTCACTTAGCGCTAATACCCCTGGGAAAGGTAAGAATCATACTCTCCCTCCAGCTATGAATAAATAGTGGGGCAGACTGGACTCTTTAACCTTAGTTAGGCAACCGGTCTAGGAGAAAGAAAACTCTGAATTCAAACCTGCTGAACTCCGCTTAAGAAATTGACCTTGTGTCACATCCTGAGCATGTACTCATCATGTTGATGTATTAAATTTATGTATTGCACTCTGCATTCCAGGTGAATCCCGCTACATACACTATTAGTGCATGTGAATACAGTATTTGAACTCGGTTTGCTGATTCCATTCCAACAATTCCCCGGTCTAGCACTAGTCTGCTGAGACAGAGTCCCTGAGGGTTATTTCATGCCTTGAAGATGTAGCACAGTCCTATCGCAAACAGATCTATTTGACCCATAGATGGGGCCCCAATAGGTATTGCCACACTGAATCAGAGTGTACCTGGGAGTAAAGGCTATGAAGGAGTACTCCACAATCCCCAGATCTCCAGAACTGGAGCCTCACCATTAGATGCAGTATAGAGTCATTGTCAGAACAGCTTGATAACTTGATGAAATATCTCTACCATTGTATACCATAATGAGTGAAGAGTGCAGGTAAGTGAGTACAAACTACTCTTACATAGGTATGTTACTGACCAGATCAATTCTACCAACTTGGTTGGGTTAAGAGATGTTTAATATTAAAAAGAAAATCTTAAATAGTAAAAAGTAAATACCTAATTACTTATATATATATATATATATATATATATATATGTCCGTGGTGTAATGGATAGAATTGGGGGAAATGGACTCATTGACTTGAGTTCAAATCCTGGATGAGGCTGTTAACATTTCAGGTAGTGCTGATATCCTTGGTAAAGGTATGCATCCAACTACTCTCTCTCAGCTAAGGGTAAATAGTAGAGCATACTGGGCTCTTTAACCTTGGCTAGGTAACCAATCTGGGAGAAGAAAAACTGAATTCAAACCTGTTAAACTCTGCTTGAAAACTGACTTTGCGTTACATTCTGCACATGAACGATGGGTTGTTATTTCTTCTAATGTTCGGCGTATCCCTATTTTACTTTTCCTGTAGTCATCTTGTGCCTTGTTGGTGGGGTTCAGAATATCCTGATAGTATCTCTTGCAGAGGGGTAGTGAAGAAGTGGCTCAAAGTACAGTCAACAGAATTTTATGGGGCAAGGAGACATGCTCTCATTCAAAGGTGGAACATTGCTATTGAGAGAAACGGTGACTGTGGAGAAGTAGGATATATACCACAGAGGACCAGCTTCATTTTGATGTATGATACATGTTCCTGTGTTGGTAATTATACCTGTCCTAATAAAATGGCATCACTTTTTGACTCACCCTCATAGTTTTGACAGTGTGAAAAATATTGTTTTGTTGTTGAAAAACTTGCTCTCTCTTATTGTGTTATTGTGCTTCTTGTATTTGTCTTAGTTTTCATGGAAATAAATAGGAGGCTTTACTTCATAAATTTTCAATGTTATTTCTCTTCTCATGTCAGTAATAGCACTGTTACATGAATCTTAATTTTCCTGTTGTCATTTTGTGTTTTGAATATAATGATATCAGATATAAGGTTCATGAAATATAGTAATAGATAGAGGGTTCATGAAATGTCAGATAATGTCTTACAAAAGAAATATAATATCTGTTTACATTTGTGACGTGAATCAATTTTTGCATGCTTAGAGGGAACAAACATCAAAGCTAGTATAAATTTTAGGAATTAATTCCTGGAAATAGGGGGTGAAAAAAGAAATGATTTTAGTTGATGTAGAAGAAAGAAAAAAAAAAGATTGAACAGTTGACAGTTTCAAAGATTCAATGGAAAATAATTAGATCTTATTTCATTTTTTTTTGTCATTTTTTTTTTATTAAGTACATGTTTATTCTTCATGAAGTATGTTATCTGTAAAATCTCTTCCATTAAAATATTTCACTTTAAAATATATTTTGTAAGTAAATATTTTTTCATTTTGGATTTGTTTCCCAATAAATCTGGGAGAGATGGAATATTTTTGTTGTTATTCTCCTTTCTTCAAATGCTCTCACTAATGCACGCACCCACCCTTATATACGTACATATATATCTATATATATATATATAAATGGATGTAGGTATGTATATGTGTACAAAGGATAGTGAATAACAGCAAAAAATATATTTGAACTCTCTTATATATATATATATATATATATATATATATATATATATATGACTTTACAGCACTATATAATTATGATTGATTGGCCACTTTTCTCACTTTCCTGTCTGATGATTCTGCACACCAAATGAAACTTAAAGTAATGGACTTTTGTTGTTCATAATTTGATATTTTTCTAGGTTGAATACTTGCTCTGGTGTAGTCACATTGAACACATTACCTTGCAAATTTTTCTCATTTGCATTTATCTTATATCTTTATATATATATATATATATATATATATATATATACATGTGGAATTAAACAAAAGGCAGGTCTTCTGTTTAACAATTTTATTGGTGATCTTTAAATCATTAAATAGGAGACCTGCCTTTTGTTTAATTCCACATGTATAAATGAAAAAATGCTGCCCAAATACATATATATATATATATATATATATATATATATATGTGTGTGTGTGTGTGTGTGTGTGTATGATTGGGCATCATTTCTCCATTCATACATATTTGGTTGAACTGGTATTTTTTGTCTGAAAATTTTATTCATAGATGCTGAATAGAGGATACAATATCAAGTAGAATTGGCTGATGTATTTGCCATAACTCATTTGTTCCCAAGTACTTTCAGCCCCTTCATGGGACATCATTAGGGGAATTGTAAAAAGAATACAACGTTGGAATGTTCCATTTATACTAGTGTTTTATTTATACTAGTGTTATGTTTTTTTTTTGTTTATGTATATATATATATAAAGTCGTTGGGGCGGCCTAATCAGCGAGGGAGTCTATCCCCTTTTCACTAGCGCTAGACCAAGGAGATTGTTTTTGCGTCTGAGGTTTTGCACCACACCTACCATCAGCTCCTTCTTTTACCACACAGATCCCTGTGCTACCCATAACGCTGAGTTGGTGAGGACCGGTATCGAACTAGGAACCTTGTGGTTTCTAGCCGAACGCTCTACCGACTGAGCTAACCCGGCCCATAAATATATATATATATATATTTATTATTAGTATTGATATGGTCTGGTGATGGGTTAAATAGTACCACTGTTGCTCTTTTACAAGGATGACTTTAGCATTAAATTACCCATGAAGTTTGATATGCCATTAAACAAAGAAACCAAACCATTAGTTCACTTTCTTCTTCTGCTTAGTAAAGATCTGGCAATTTGTATTTTGCTTTTCTCCTCTTATTTCCAAATTATCCATAACTTCATTTTCTTCTTTTGTTTTATACATTTTCATTTCACAAGGGGCGAGTCAAAAGTTTTGCAGTATTTTGGCAATTGAGGCAGAATTTAGCAGCTCTGAATACTTTTGCTGAGGTCATAAAGGTGATAACCCACACTGAACTGTGAGATGCTGAGCTTGCCTGGTACTCTCTAAGTGCTACTTTGAGTTTAAATCCTTGACAAACTGTTTCCATTTTAGGTAGTGCTTAGCCTTAGGGCAATTCCATATCAAATCATCCAGAAAAAAGTAAAATTGTCATCCACCCTCTTTAATATTTTCTGAAATTTTGTACAGGTGTGGAATGTGTTAAAGTTAGACATTCCCCAAAATTTGAGCTTCCAATTCCAAAATCTGACGGAGTTATGCTGATGTTTAGATCTCCAAATTTGAGGGGGTTTGCAAAAAATGGTGACTTTTAGTAATCTATTTTTCTCTGTAAAATGAGTTCTAGAGCTTGCCTACTCCTCAAAATTGGTTTATAAAAGCATTTTTACCCGTGGAATCCAAGAATGCTATTGAAAAAGTCTTAAAGTTAACCAATTTCAAGTTATTGATGATTATTGATTTTTTCATAGCAAATCAATATCCCAATGTGGCACTGAATCTAAGACAATTTTTTTTTCTATTATTATTTCACATATATTGAACATTATTTGTACCAAAAAGATAGTATTCTCCATCCAGATATGGGTAAATAGTAGGGCAGCCTGGCTCTTTGAGCTTGGTATTGTAACCAGTCAAGGAGTAGGAAAACAATGAATTCAAACATGTTAAACTCTGCTTAAGAAATGGACTTGTTGTCACATCCTACATGTGTTGCTCAAAAATTGACCTTGTGTCACATCCTGCTCGTGTGGAGGAATTGATAAGTACATACTTATCAATATTTTATTTGGTGTCAAGTTGCATAAAAAGGATTCCATTCATTATATGTCTACATTGGGATACCACCTCTATACATCTATTTAGTAGTTTTTCATTCAAGCACAATTTGCATCGACTATTGCCTTTGGTACAAGTAGGCACCCCACTCCATTTGATATTAGGGACATTCTCCTCTCCTCCACACCACCACATGCACTGTAACAAGCAAGTACCTGACTCCATACTGAGCATCACCAAATGAGGAGGTGTGACCACAAAACTGCGAAGTAGACCCAAAATACATCCCATGAGGCACATTCTCCCCCTCACCACACCTTCAGACAACACTTTGGTTTTGACACTTTCTACCCAAAGTGTATACCTGATGATGTGCAGTATGGGTCAGTTATATGCTTGTTGCAATGTTTATGGTGATATAGAGGGCAGAGGAAGAGGAGGGGCAGTGCTTAATGTGAAAGTGAAAGTAGATTTGCTCTGACGTTGTCTTGATATTTAGCATCTTTTTGTTTCAATCCATGTAGTCTTTTGGCTAATTGAATATCATATTGGTTATATATATATATATATATAAAAAAGAAGGTCCGCAAAATGGATTACGTTTTTTTTTTATTTTTCATTATTATTTTACATTCTGATTAGAAGATCCGAAACACATGTCGCAAATGTAAAATAATAATAAAAAAATTAAAAAAACAAAACAAAAAAAAAACATAATCCATTTTGCGGACCATCTTTTTTATAAAAATTTAATTTTCTCCCTTGGACCCATAACAACACTTTATATATATATATATATATATATACATATACACACAAAGGAAAAAAGTATTTAATGCTTACAATTGTGTTAAATTTGCATAGGTGATTATTTTGAAATGAAAATTAAAAATTACTAGGAAATATTTACATGCACACAGAGACACATATATACATGTGTGTGTGCATGTGTTACTAAATCTTCATTAAAGACATTCTAATCATACGAGTAATGGCCTGATTGATTAGTTTTAATGGCATTTCAACCCATCTAGGGTTATTTAATGCCTAGAGGTTAGGTAATCACCTTTATTGTTCATTCATTGTAGATTCATATTTACATTTTTTGTGTAGTTGCTTCTTAAGAGTTCTTTTTTTTTTTGCACACAGTCATTTGATATCAAGTATTGCTAACTGATCTATTTGACCCATAGACTGGACCCTAACATGTACTACCACTCTGGGTCAGAGTGGACCTAGGAATGAAGGAATGTTCCACATGCTCCAGAACTGGAGCCTCACCATCAATGCAGTTTAGTGTCATATCCAGGACACCCCGTTTTTGGGGGCTGGGGGTCTTACACCTCTGCAGAGGATACAGTCAGCATAATCTAATCCCTGCTGACAGGGGGTCTAGGTTAGTTTGTTGAACACTATACCACACTAGGCACCCCTCTTAAATAATGGTAGATGCAGTTTTCTTAAAAATGTTTTTCTTCAATACTATACATTAGTATCATTAGCGTTGTTGGACTATCGTCCCCATCTTCATTGTTATTTGTACAACGTTTCGGCCGATATACCCTCCGGCCTTCTTCAGGTATTTCTTGTCGGACTCGGGAACCTTCTTTTCGAACTCAGGAATTTTCTTGTCGTATTCGGGAGCGAACAACGTTAATGATACTAATCTTCAAGCCTCATCTCAAACATTCAGAGAAATAATACTATACATATTCACCAATCCCTCTGCATGAGTAGGATGTGACACAATGTCAATTTTTAAAGCAGAGTTTAACAGCTCTGAATTTTCCTTTTCCTAGACTGGTTGCCTAACTAAAGTTAAAGCGGCCAGTCTGCTCTACAATTTACCCATAACTGGAGGGAGAATAGTTGGATCGTGTGAGTAGCACAGGGATCTGTGTGGTAAAGTGTGAGGAGCTGATGGTAGGTGTGGCGTCCCATCTTAGATGCTAAAAGATAATTTCCTTGGTCTGGCTGATACCGACTTTAGGCCACCCCGACGACTTTACTTTAGTTATACCTTTCCCAATGTTATTAGTGCTATGTGAAATGCAACCAGCCTTGTCCAGGAGTTGTGTTACTGAATTCATTTCCTACGATGATAACCATTACGCCACACACCTCTTCGATACTATACTTCAGATATCTTAATACTCATATATTTTATGGATCATGATTTTACTTATATTCTATATTTATAACAGAAGATCTAAAAAGAATTTTTTTTTTTTGAGTTACAAGTCTGACGTTAACAATTATTGAACCTTATCGATTATTGAACCGTAGATCTTATAATGTCCAGTCCAATACTCTTCCATCTTTTCAGTTGAATCACTGAGTGTTAATTAAAAAAAAAAAAAAAAAAGAAGCAACAACAACAAATAAACAAGACATTGTGGTAAATTCATTCACAATTCTTGGACATTGATTTTGCCCATAAAAAAAGCATAATAACTGTGCAGGACATAATCTAAAATATTGATGCTAAGTCTCACGGAAATAACAAGAGAAAAGAAGAAGAAGAAGAAACAAACAAAAAAGACAACGAAGAAGAAGAAGAAAAATGGGCAGATGGCACGACAACAGATTTTGGTGAATGGAGAACAAATGATGGCGTAATTAACCAAATGAAAATAAATAAATAAATGAAACAGAATAAAATAGAGCAAAGAAGAAAGATGGAACTGTCTGCAGCCTAATGTCCATAAATTAACCAAACATTGTAATATCATTGGCAAGATTTGTACACATTAAGGAAGAAACAATAATGATAACAATAACACAAACACACAGATAGGTATAGAAAGAAAAAGACTGATAGATAGATAGATAGGAGAGAGAGAGAGAGAGAGAGAGAGAGAGAGAGAGAGAGAGAAAGAAGAGAGTGTGTGTGAGAGAGAGAGAGAGAGAGAGAGTATAAAGAAGAAAATGGCAGTGCTTTTTGGAAGATGTAGAGGAAGAACTAAGATGAAATATTAATGAAAGAAACATTCTGATAGATAAATAAATGGGAGTGACCGATATATATATATATATATATATATATATATATATAGAGAGAGAGAGAGAGAGAGAGAGAGGAGAGGGGGTATAAATAAAGAATGGTAGGTTATAGGAAGGAATATACCAAAAGTAATATGTATGTTATAAATATTAATGAAAGAGATGTTCTGAGAGAGAGAGAGAGAGAGAGAGAGAGAGAGAGAGAGAGAATTGGAGATTTTAGGTAGGAGTATACCAAAAATATATATTAATACTCTTGTTCCTTAATCTTTCAACCATTATTATCTTGCAACACCCTCTGGTTAAAAATGAGACCGTCCAAATTGTTCTAGATGAAATGCAAAAATGCAAATACTGATTATCTGGTGTCTCTTATTCACCAAATTTCTTATGAATATTGTCACCCCGTGAAATAATGGACCATTCCATTAACATTATAAAAGAAGTAAGGGAAGAAAAAGGTGATGCTACACAGAAAAAATATAATAAGAAAGAAAGAGAGTAGGGGAAAGATAGAAAGAGGGGGTGAGTGTGCAGAAGTGATAATGTTAATCTGTTTCAATCAAACATAATGAAAAGGAAAGTGTGAGAGTTAAATCAAGATTATTATACTTTTACATATTAAAGTATTTAGCAATAGCTCTTAAGTAAATGTAATAATTATATTATCATATTGTGGTATATCCACAGTTCCTGCTAGTTATATATATTATAAATATCACTGAAAGAAATGTTCTTAGAGAGAGAGAGCGAGAGAGAGAGAGAGAGAGAGAGAGAGAGAGAGAGAGAGCATAAAGAAGAAATTGTAGATTTTAGGAAGGAGTATTCCAAAGTATTATATGTTATTATTATAAATATTAATAAAAGAAATGTTCTGGTATATATATATATATATATATATATATATATATATATATATATAGATAGATAGATAGATAGATAGATAGAAGAGAGAATATAAAGAAGAAAATGGGAGGTTTTAGGAAGGAGTATACAATAAATGTTATATATTATTATTATAGATATTAATGAATGAAATGTTCTGGTAGATAGTTATGAACAGACTAAGATAGATAGATAGATAGATATGAACAGACTGAGATAGATAGATATGAACAGACAGATAGATAGAAACAGACTTAGATAGATATGAACAGACTGAGATAGATAGATAGAAACAGACTGAGATAGATAGATAGATAGATATGACCAGATTAACATAGATAGATATGACCAGATTAACATAGATAGATATATATGAACAGATTGAGACAGATAGATAGATAGATATGAACAGACTGAGAGATAGATAGATAGATAGATATGAACAGACTGAGATAGATACATAGATAATGAACAGACTGATAGATAGATAGAAATGAACAGACTGATAAATAGATAGATATGAACAGACTGAGATAGATAGATATCATAGACTTATAGATAAACGGAAAGAGATTGTTGATTAGGCAGAAAATGTGGATGTGCAGCAGAGAAGAGAAAGAGAATAGAACAATAAAAGAGAAAGAAAGAAAGAGAAGATGAGAGTGTCTGAGACAGGTAGATAAGCCATTTTCTGGCTGAGTGATGGATGTCATTGAAGCAGAGCCACAATATCTCACAGATCCAATGAAAGGAGTAGAAGAACTCCAATATCTCTCTATTGGTTTCATCAATACTTCTGACCCAACTTGGACGTATTGATAGAAAAACGTAGGTGAGAAATTTCGACCAGTAAAGTTCGTCTGTAATGAACTGACCAACAGTAAACATTTATTACTTTTCCAGATTGTAGATAATGGTTTCCCTTCAATAATCAGCTTATCGAGCCATGAATCATAAGATATTTATGAACTGTGGACAGAGAAGGGCCACTTTTAAATAATTCAGATGTGCCACTGTTAGGAATGAAGTGGTGAGGAAAAATAATGACGTGTTTTTTATGTATATTTTGTTTTTGGTTTGTGGTTTTAGGTTTAAATCTTATATATACAGTGCTTTGTTTTTTTTTTCTTCACCCAAGAGTTACCATGTTTAAGCATTCTTGCACACAATAAAAGCATTTCTTGAGATTTTCATAGTTTTAAATCGGCTTGTTTGACTATTTTACACAAGAGATGACTGACCATATAAAATTTATCATTATATTACATGAGCTTGTTTGGCTACAGTACACAAAAGAAGACTGACAATATAAAATTTAACATGATATTACATCAGCTTGTTTGACTATCGTGTGCAAGAGAAGACTGACCATATAAAATTAAACATTATATTACATCAGCTTGTTTGACTATTGTACTCAAGAAATGACTGACCATATAAAATTTAACATTATATTACATCAGCTTGTTTGACTATTGTATTCAAGAAATGACTGACCATATAAAATTTAACATTATATTACAGCAGCTTGTTTGACTATTGTACTCAAGAAATGACTGACCATATAAAATTTAACATTATATTACATCAGCTTGTTTGACTATTGTACACTATAGATGACTGACCATATAAAATTTATTATATTATATCAGCTTGTTTGACTATTGTATGCAAGAGAAGACTGACCATATAAAAAATAAACATTATATTACATCAGCTTGTTTAACCATTGTATGCAAGAGATGACTGACCATATGAAATTAAACATTATATTACATCAGCTTGTTTGGCTATAGTACACAAGAGATGACTGACCATATAAAATTTAATATCATATTACATCAGCTTGTTTGACTATGATACACAAGAGATGACTCACCATATAAAATGGAACATTATATTACATCAGCTCGTTTGAGTATTATGCACTACTAGCAGGACCTGTGGATATACCACAGTATGATAATTTGAATATTATGATGTTTAATATGTTTAATAAAGAGGTATTGCATATAGTTCAATATGTAAAAAGAATATTAATCTTGATTTAACTCTCTCTCAGTCTTTCTTAAAAGAGTTGTTGTAAGATATTTACAGTGATTTACTGATAAAAATCTGGGGGGAGATGTTTAAAATATCTACATTAATTTACCGACAAAAAAGTGACAAAAAAATGACTCGGAAAATATCTAAGTTGGGTTGGAAATTCACCTGACACTGGCTCACTAAACCTGGCGTAAATTAAGTCAGGAGGCCAGGACATCATGAGATCAAAATTATCTCCAAATTAAAACCTTTTCAGGCATGACTCTTACATTCCCTGAAAGTTTGGTTTCTATTTATAATCTGCCTTGCTGGTGAGATATAGTTAAGGGAATCCATGCTATCAGATTAACTTTGAATACAGCAGTCATTCTTCAAATGTTGATGATTTCCCATCAATTCTCCTCATTCCCTACAACAGTTCATATAATTCATGGGTTCCTCCTCCTACTTACTCATACCGCTACTTGGTTTGTCTTACCACCTAATCTATGCACCCACGAAAAGTCTATAAGTTTAAGTGATAGATTCCAGCACATCTTATACCACAAAATACTCCAATACCTTGGAGTTATGTTGTACCTCCATGATAGAGCATTGTGTTCTGGCGTCAATGTGCTTGATGGCATGATGAGATCTTTCTATTATCCTGTTTTCTGATGGTACTATAAATATCTAATTAAAGAAAATGGTTTATACAGAAGAAAAAGCCAAAAGCAGACAATATCCTGCAGAAACTATTATCGATACAGACTACACAGATGATCTAGTGCTTCTTGCAAATCCAACTTCTTAAGCCGATTTTTCTGCTGCCTAACTTGGAGCAGGCAGTAACAGAAATTAGTCTCCACATGAATTCAGATAAAACAGAGTTTATGTATTTCAAACAAGTTAGTGCCATCTCCACATTGAATGTCAAGCCTCTGAAATTAGTAGACCATTTCACATGCCTTGGTAGGAATATCTCATCTACAGAAAACAATGTCAACATATGCATAGGAAAGGAATAAACAGCTATTGACAGGTTATTGACCATATGGAAATCTGACCTTCCTGATAGAATAAAATAGGAATCCTTAAAAGTTGTAGCCATGTCATTACTATTGTATGGCTGCACTACCTGAACTTGAGAAAAAACTAAATGAAAACTACACAAGGATGCTGCCTGCTGATTTTAACGAATCCTGGAAACAGCATCCCTCAAAACTGTAGCAGTATGGTAACTTACCTCCTCATAAACTCATAAGTGATATTCTCCTGTGAACTCCTACATTTGGACACACCAATTTGGGCTCTGTATGGACGCTCGATACTGTCTAGAACACCTACTAGGAGCGATGGCTGATAGGGACTGATGGTGAGATATAGTTAAGGGAATCCATGCTATCAGATTAACTTTGAATACAGCAATCATTCTTCAAATGTTGATAATTTCCCATCAATCCTCTCCATTCCCTACAACATTTCATATAATTCATGAATTCATCCTCCTACTTACTCCTACTGCTACTTTGTCTTACCACCTAATCCACACGCCCATGAAGAGTCTATAATTTTAAGTGGTGGATTCCAGCACATCTTATATCACAAAATACTCCAATACCTTAGAGTTATTTTGTACCTCCATGGACGAGCATTGTGTTCTGGCAGCAATGTGCTTGATGGCATGATGAGATCTTTCTATTATCCTGTTCCCTGATGATATTTGGGAACCTCATTCAAACACCCCAGTTCACTGCAAATTTTGAGAAAATTTCCCCACAGAACACTGTGCCATTGTCGGTGAGTAGCTCGACAGGCAGTCCTCTTTCATGGAACACCAAATTCAACTGCTGGATGGTGGTAACTGTGTATTGGTGCAGCAACAGTCCACAGATGGTAAATTGACTGGGCCCATTCTATCAACATTAGACAGGAGTAATGTATTTGTAACATCACACAGGAAAATCTCTTGATGGTTCCCGGGCGTAGAGATAGCAAAAGCGGACCAATGTGATGGTAGGGTTATTTGATGGCTGAAAAGTCAAAGGTCATGTGGTTGATGTAAGATCCAGATATATATAAGTAACTGCCTTCCCCAAAATCTTACATCTAGGCTAATCACACTCAGCGCTGTTCAACCTGTGCAGAATTTTCATATTCAACAAGAATGACAGTAGTCTGCCTACAATCCACTCCAATGAGGAGAATGCGAGTTCGATATCTGTAGTCACTTGCTACCCTCCCCAACCCCTCATGCAGGCCAGACATGTACAGATGCAATTAGTTCTTGTATTGTAAACTGTTGCATTATTGCCTCTTTTATTGTGATATTCAACTTTAGTCTTACTTATTTCTCTATAAATCTAGACATTTTGTTTGGTTAAATGTGGGAAACTGTCCTTAGTTCTTTGGAGGTGCATCTAATATAAACACACAAGGCACCATGCATTGATAAAGTGACAGGAAAAAATGTTTACTTGATTCAAAAAGAAGATTGTATTTTTATTATCTGAAATTCTTTGATGGTTATGTATGTTAAAAAGAACCAGAAAACAACTCTACTACTCTATACATGAAGATGGCCCCATGAAGTGCTGAAAGTACTTGTGATAAAAACCTTCGATGGACATTAACCACCTCCAACTGGACATTAAAAAACTGGCCAGACAACTTGAAAAGATTGTAATGAAACTCGTCAGACATGAAATGACCATCATGTTCAACAAAACATATATTTATATATATAGGAAGCATGATGTTAATGGTCAAAGTCATGGGAAATGGGCTCGTCGCCCCGAGTTCAAATCCTGGATGTGGTAATTACATTTCACTTAGCGCTAATACCCTTGGGAAAGGTATGAATCCTACTCCCCTCCAGCTATGGGTAAATAGTAGGGCAGACTGGGCTCTTTAACATTGGTTAGGCAACTGGTCTAGGAGAAGGAAAACTCTGAATTCAAATCTGTAGAACTCCGCTTAAGAAATTGACCTTTTGTCACATCTTGCTCGTGCGGAGGGGTTGGTAAATGTATATATATATATTTTTATCTTACAATTTGAATGAACTTTAAAGTAACATAATAATAAGCTAATTAATAATCAATATTCAGTTGGCATATATATATATATTTATATTTTATGTTTTTAAAAAAATTTTTTTTTTAAGTTGGGCGTTATTACGAAGCATCTAAAAATAAATGAATGAACTCAATGTTATGGAGTATTGGATTCACTTATTTTTTTATTATTATTTTTTATCATAAATTTTCGGGTTTGTTAGATACCCTTTATCAAATGACTGTTCCTGTTCAATGGATTTTTTGTCTCTGTTGTTATTGACAGCGTAAAAAATTTATAATAACGGAGTATTCCGATGTCAGCGATCAGTCCCCTCACATGAGTTTGTAATTTTAGAATCCATTTAATTTCTGCTTGTTTTCAAGATTTTGTTGTTGGAAATGCGTGTTCTATTAGAATGCATTTGAGGTGTGTAAGGTTGTGTGGTAGGGTGTTAAAGTGAAGTGCTATTGTACTATGCGGGATTTGAGTTTTATTGTGGATTTGTGGTTATTTAATCTTAATCTAAAAAATGTTGAGGTTTCTCCCACATATCCGCTATTTGTGCATTGTGTGCAGTATATGTAATATATGATGTTAGTGCTATTGCATGCTTCGTAATAACGCCCAACTTAAAAAAAACAAAAAACAAACATAAAAATATATACCGAGAGAAGCATATGGAGACCTCCTAAAATACAACATATATATATATATATATATATATATATATATATAAAAGATAGAGTAGCATATACATGAAGTCAACAGCACTTGGTAACTGACAGTTTCTCACCTATGTAATTTTCAACCCAAGTGAATGTTGCATAGGCAAGAAACTGTCCATTACCTAGCACCATTGACTTCATATATATATATACACACTCACAGTATAATATCTCTTTAGAACTATATATATATATATATATATATATATATATATATATATGTGATTTTCAGAATACAATTTGAAAACCATGAAATTTAAAGTAACTGTGTATGATATTCTAATAAGTAATCAATTTTCAGTTGACAAATAAGCGTATTTGGCAATTTTATTAATATTTTGGCATTCATTCTCATCACCTTCATCATCCAGGAAAATCAACTCTAGTAGTCAATCATGTGTGTATGGCAATGATATCTATGAAAACATTTCAGTAAAAAGAAAAAGCATTTTTCAGGTGAGTTGCCATCTTGGGTCTATTGAGATATCTGTCTGTGTCTCCATTTCAAATGCAATATATAAAGGAAGCAAGGAAAGTTTCTAGAAGCCTAATGAGTGAAATTGCAGCTGACGGTAATTGGACTGACACACAGACAGACTGACGATGTGTCCCCTTCAAAGATTGCAATCTTTTTCAATGAAAAGTGACTGGTGCTTCTCTCTTGATCATTAAACCAAAGGACTTCAAATGATGAAGCAATATGTTTATGAAACAGACAATTTGCCACACAGCACCAACCCACAAACACACTTACAATATCAATATGTACACCTACTTCCACATCTTTGTATGCATATATAATATTGTATATATATATATATATATATATATATATATTTATATAGAGAGAGAGAGAGAGAGAGAGAGAGAGAGAGAGAGAGATACACATATAATCATATTTGTTATATATGGTTATACTTATAAGTATATTTCTATATTTGTAGATATGAAAATAAGCACTCAAATATATATACATATATAAGTGCTTATTTTCATATCTACATATATATATATCAGTTATAGAAATATACATATATATATATATATATATATATATATATATATATATATCACAGAGTATATACATATACGTATGTATATATATATATTATCTGTAACGAATGTATATATATGTATAAATATATATCTGTAACTAATGTATCAATATATATATATGTATATATATATTGATATTAGATTAAGTAATATATATATATATATATATGAATATATATTAGAGTAAGTAATATATATATATATATACATATATATATATATTAGAGTAAGTAATATATATATATATATATATATCGTATTACATTTATGAATAATGCTTCTATTTGACTGTAAAAACGAGCAAAAAAAAAATTTCTATATATATTTATATATTAGTGTAAGTATATATATATATATATATATATATATATATCTATATTAGAGTAAGTTATATATATATATATATATATATATATATATATATATATATATATATATATATATATATATATATATATATATATATATATATATATATGTATATTTATATTAGAGTAAGTATATATATATATATATATGTATGTATTTTATATTAGAGTAAGTATATATATATATATATATAAATATACATTTATATTAGAGTAAGTAATATATATATATATAGAGAGAGAGAGAGAGTGAGAGAGAGAGGCGCGTGGGCTAGTGGTTAGAGTCGTGGAAAATGGACTCGTCGATTCAAGTTCAATTCCTAGACAAAGCTGTTGGAATTTCATTTCATTTGGCTAATACCCTTGGGAAAGGTATGAATCCATATATTCTTCCTCCAGTTATGGGTTAAATAGTAGGGTAGACTGGGCCCTTCAGCCTTGGGTAGGTAACCAGTCTAGGAGAGAGATAACTCTGAATTCAAAATTCCTGAGGTCGGTCGTTGATTGGGTTTGTGGCAACCCTTGATGCACCAATTCTTTCCTGTCGACTGTGCTAAAATGTGTGGATGGTCCAACACAAGCCATCACCACTATAAACAAATCACTGTGTGGATGTTCATTGTATGAACACTCATATGTCGATAGACAAGAGAGTTCATCATATATATATATATATATATATATATATATATATATATATATACCAACCCCTCCGCATGAGCAGGATGCGACACAAGGTCAATTTATTAAGCGGAGTTCAACAGGTTTGAATTCAGAATTTTCCTTCTCCTAGACTGGTTACCTAGCCATGGTTAAAGAGCCCAGTCTGCCCTGCTATTTACCCATAGCTGGATGGAGAGTAGGAATCATACCTTTCCCAAGGGTATTAGCACTAAGTGAAATGCAATTACCATGTCCAGGATTTGAACTCGAGGCGACGAGTCCATTTCCCATGACTTTAACCATTACACCACACACTTCCTACTTCATTCAACTATATATATATATATATATATAGTTGAATGAAGTGACAAATAAACGTTTTAGCTTTTATTCATTTATTTGGGAACGATATTACTACCAATGGTTTCCTGCTAAAAGCATTCATCAGGTAAACGAAATAGTTTTTTTTAAAAATCCACTGTACGTTGGATTACTTTTACTTTTTCTAGTATACTAGTGCCAACCATACACATTAATAATATATATATATATATATATATATATATATATTACAGTAACATATAGTATATATGTACACTACCTGTAATGCACACACACATACACGCATATATATATATATATATATATATATATATATATATAATCTCTGTAACTCTGTGAGTCTGGTAATATTATTCAATCCACCTCTTTACTCCTGTTGAGCTATGAGTAAAATAATAAAGCAGACTGGGTTCTTTAGCCTTGGCAGAGCATCTGGTCTAGAAGGAAAAACACTGAATTAAAAATCTGAGGAGAATCTGTGACACATTAGTACACTATTCTTCTGTTATCAGCTAAAATTGTGACTGGATTTACTCAAACCTCCTTCACCAGTAAAAAACCTGTGTAGGTAGTCTAATAATTCTTTAACTGGACTGTTGGGACATCATACATTAAGATCAAAAACTGTTTCTATCATATATATATATATATATATATGGGAGTAAGATGAGGAAATTAATCTGACAGTATGTGGAGAAAATGTAGAACAAACACGGGATGTAAATTTCCATTCATTATAACATCCCTTGTTTGTTCTACATTTTCTCGACACACACCACACATATATATATATATATATATATAACTTAGCAAAGACATAAAGTCAATGGTACTTGGTAACTGTCAGTTACTTACCTATATTATTTCAAACCTAATTACCCTAACTTTATATATGCTCTATTAATGATATTAAGCATTCCTTACTACTAAATATAGCAAACTTTATTATCAATCATATTAACACACACACACACACACACACACACACATTATATATATATATATATATATATATATATATAGAGAGAGAGAGAGAGAGAGAGAATAAATAAACAAATATTCAGACAATATATTTATTTATGAATGAATAGTTTTACCTACATTTGATTGTTTCATTCTTTTCCCTATATATCAAACCATCATCAGGGCAACATTACAGGAGGATATTATTTATTTTCAAGTGAAAATAAAACAAAACCATGTAACAAATCTATTTTGTTATCATTAACAGCCTTCCTTCTTAAAATGTGGTGATGTCATGAAAGTATTAAAAAAATGTTTTGATTGCAAAAATTTATTGCAATCAACATAACAATGCATTTAAATATTTTTTATTGTTCTGAATGCAAAATACATGTAGCTGCTTTTCTAATTGAATTGAATTAAATTCTTAATTTTTTTTCTTCTTCTGAAATCTTGCTCAGAATCTGTAAAAGAATAGACAAAGTAGTAAGTTATTTTAGAAGCGGCTTTCTGAAAATCCTTAATGGCCCCAGTAAGTAAAGTCGTCGGGGCGGCCTAAAGTCGGTATCAGCCAATCAGCGAGGGAGTCTATCCCCTTTTCAATAGCGCTAGACCAAGGAGATTGTTTTGGCGTCTGAGGTGGAGCGCCAAACCTACCATCAGCTCCTTACTTTACCGCACAGATCCCTGTACTACTCATATGCTGAGTTGGCGAGGACCAGTATCGAACTAGGAACCTTGTGGTTTCTAGCCGAACGCTCTACTGACTGAGCTAACCCGGCCCCTATGGCCCCAGTAATCTTAGTCAATAAAAATGATTTTGTGTTTGTTCAAATACTTATATATATATATTTACCAACCCCTCCGCACGAGCATGCGACACAAGGTCAATTTCTTAAGCGGAGTTTACAGGTTTGAATTCAGAGTTTTCCTTCTCCTAGACTGGTTACCTAGCCATGGTTAAAGAGTCCAGTCTGCCCTGCTATTTACCCATAACTGGAGGGAGAATTGGATTCATACCTTTCCCAAGGGTATTAGCGCCATGTGAAATTCCAACAGCTTCGTCCAGGAATTGAACACGCCTTGACGAGTCCATTTCCTTCGACTCTAACCATTAGACCACGCGCCTCCATTCAAATACTTATAAGCTGTATTTTTTAAAATATATTGATGCTCATAAAGGCTAAAAGAAAATACTAGTAATACATATTTAAACAAGCAGAAAATCTGTTTTTTTTTTTAATTCAGGCAAAGAATGAAGACAGAAAGGCGGGGGGGAGGGCAAATATTATAAGAGGAGATTTCATTCTTGGAATTTCTTTGGACAAACAAGACATAAGCCATCCTTATCTCAGATCAACTTAATGCACAAAAAAATCAGAGAAGTAAACACAAATAGGAATTCTCTATGCAAAATATTCTCTTTTTCTAGTAATGTTTACTGGTCATTTTGTATAATGTATTTCATGTATTTCATGGTCACATCCACTTCAGCATGATGTGTACTTAGTTGGCCTGTTGACATTCTTCAACCATGTCATTTAGTAGTATGTCAGCATTAATCCACTTTGGTAAAACAACATTGCTAAATATGAGTTGAATTTTTAAAAAAATATTGATGCTGAAGTTGTATTTACCAAGACAGAAATGAACAATGAATGAAATGTTAATTTTCTTTAAAAATAGTCCCATTGATATTCAACACATTCCAATGAGTTTTTCATTGGTGGAAGCACCTCTGAAAACCATTTTGATATGTTGTGAAGCTATGCTGCTATGTGTATTTTAATGTCCCTCTTCAAATCTTATCCACAAGATGAATTTTCTGTTAAGCAAACAAGAAAAAAGTAGTATGCATGTTGGTCTATTGAGTATGATGTGTGCTGCACTGTTCTGTATTTTGTCAAAAACTTCTGTTCAAAAGTATTAAGACAGACTGACTTTTTTTTTCATTTAGACTCTGTCTGGACATCTAGACAATAATAATAATTATAATTATTATAATAATAATAATTAGCTGGACTACTCAGGAGAGTTCTGGAGACGAGAGAGAGAGAGAGAGAGAGTAGGCCATTGGATATAATATATATATATATATATATATATATATATATATATATATATAAATCCAAAAGTCCAGATTCTTCCTTCAAAAGTTTTTATTTAAAAAACTGTTGCAGTTGAGAGCTCAATGTGTGCTCTTAATGTTAGAGTCACAGAGCAAATATATAAGCAAAAGACTTAGAGATTTAGCATTTAGTCTATTTCAGGAGCTTAGACAAAGTGTCTAACTCTCCTGATTCATCAGATGCGAATGGAGAGTTAGACACTTTGTCTAAGCTCCCTGAAATAGACTATATTGCTAAATCTCTAAGTCTTTTGTTATTTCTTTACTTATATATATATATATATAATATATATATATAAAATTTTATTAAAACATTTTGCTTATTGGATTTTCTTCCCAAGCAATGCTGTGTAGCATAGCTGTTTTCTCATATGCACTTTAATTGGGTTTCTGTTCTTCCTACTTGTACCATGATTCTCTTTTGTGTTGGGCATCTCTCTGGTTCTGGAGATGTTGCTCTGGTGTTGCTCTCTGTGTTCCTGTGCTCTTTAATAAGGAAACACAATGACAATTTCTTGTGTGTGCATTTTATATTCTTTTGAATACATTCACAACCCAAACATGTGCAGGGAGATGGAAGGAAACATCTGCTCCTAAGGGCCACCTGGACTCAACTCTCTAAATTATAATTCTGCTTTCCCAGCATCGCCTGGTCACTTAATTCTCTAAGCCAATGAGAGCCCCATTCCAGGCGACTCTTGGTTAAAGGCTATTGCCAATCAAACTCTATGAACTTAAATCCCACTGTTATTTTCCAGTATTACCATTTATTTATTATTTATCATTATTAATTCCTAGAATAAATCTTGTTGATGTCTCTATGAAAATAATAATTCTGCTTTGCCAGCATCACCTGGTCACTTGACTCTCTAAGCTAATGAGAGCCTTGCTCCAGATGACTCTGGCTTTAAACTATGAACTTACTGTGGTTTTCCACTGTTTACCTGTTGTAACTTATCCTATGAGTTAGCTCAGTAGAGCGTTTGGCTAGAAACCATAAGGTTCCTAGTTTGATACCGGCCCTCGCCAACTCAACGTATGAGTAGCACAAGGACCTGTGCGGTAAAGTAAGGAGCTGATGGTAGATGTAGCGTTCCACCTCAGACGCAAAAACAATCTCCTTGGTCTAGTGCTAGACTCCCTCACTGATTGGCTGATACTGACTTTAGGCCACTCCGACGACTTTACTCTACTTGTTAAAAATGAAAGGCTCTGCTTATCCATTATAATACATTTTAGATTTTAAAATTTAAAAAATCTTTAGCGACAATAGTTTTTGATCACACCTTGTATATTACCTTTCTTTTGATTATTCATAGCAACAAATATTAAGTAGTTTTAATAATGACCTGGTCACTTGACTCTCTAAGCCAATGAGAGCCCTGCTCCAGCTGACTCTGACTTCAAATCTGTTACCAATCAAACTATGAACTTATAGTGATTTACTACTGTTTACCATTATTTTAACTTACCCTACTCTACTTGTTGAAAATGAAAGTCTCTGCTTATCCATTATATTACATATATTTTAGATTTTAAAATTTAAAAAATGTAAAGCTTTAGCCACAATAGTTTTTGATCACACTTTGTATATTACCTTTCTTTGGATTATTCATACCAACAAATATTAAGTAGTTTTAATATTGACCTGGTCACTTGACTCTCTAAGCCAATGAGAGCCCTGCTCCAGTTGACTCTTGTTTCTGTTACCAATCAAACTATGAACTTACAGTGATTTACTACTGTTTACCATTATTTTAACTTACCCTACTCTACTTGTTGAAAATGAAAGTCTCTGCTTATCCATTATATTACATATATTTTAGATTTTAAAATTTAAAAAATGTAAAGCTTTAGCGACAATAGTTTTTTGATCACACTTGTATATTACCTTTCTTTTGATTATTCATACCAACAAATATTAAGTAGTTTTAATATTGACCTGGTCACTTGACTCTCTAAGCCAATGAGAGCCCTGCTCCAGCTGACTCTTGTTTCTGTTACCAATCAAACTATGAACTTACAGTGATTTACTACTGTTTACCATTATTTTAACTTACCCTACTCTACTTGTTAAAAATGAAAGTCTCTGCTTATCCATTATATTACATATATTTTAGATTTTAAAATTTAAAAAATGTAAAGCTTTAGCCACAATAGTTTTTGATCACACCTTGTATATTACCTTTCTTTTGATTATTCATACCAACAAATATTAAGTAGTTTTGATAATGATGAGCAATGAATAGGGTAAGAACATCAGCAAGAAGTTTAATGTCCTCATATAAGTGAGAAGTTCAGCCACAGTTTTTGTGAAATCAGTAAGGTTATTGGGTTCATTGGCTGTGTGATGATTATTAAGAACGATGTAGACTGGAATGAAGAAGTTAGATGTGACCTCATCCATGATAAGTTTCAACTTCTTGGTGAGGGTAGAAAAGAAGGATGAGTTGATCTTTGGCAATCAAATTGACAGAAGAATGGAAAAATGCCATAAAATAACTGGCAACAATTGGATTCTTCAGCTTTTATGGAACAATCAGAGAGTGGTGGATAGAAGCAGGGTAGGATAGAGAGAGAGAGAGAGGAAAGAGAGAGAGAGAGAGAGAGAGGGAAATCAGTGAGAAGAAGAGAAAGGAAGAAGGTAATAGTTATAAGAAAAAGAAGAGAGATAGAAAGAGAGAGAGAGAGAGAGAGAGAGAGAGAGAGAGAGAGAGAGAGGGAGAGAGAAAGAAAGAGAGAGAAGAAATCAGAGAGAGAATAAGAAAAGAAAGAAGGGAATACATTATGAGAAAGAAGAGTGAGAGAAAAAGAAGAGAGATAGAAAGAGAGAGAGAGATTGTGGGAGAGAAAGAGAGAGAGAGAGAAGAAATCAAAGTGAGAAGAAGAGAAAGAAAGAAGGAATACAGTTATGAGAAAAAAAGAAGAGTGAGAGAAAAGGAGAGAGAGAGAGAGAGAGAGAGAGAGAGAGAGAGAGAGAAAATCAGAGAAAGAGAGAAGGGAATACAATTATGAGAAAAAAGAGATAGAAAAAGAGGAGAGAGAGAGGGATAGAGAGAGAGAGAGAGAGGGGTAAGAGAAAGAAGAATTGAAAGAATTTGAAATTAAGAATAGAGAGAGAGGGAGATGTCAATGAGTATGAGAAGAAGAGGTAGATGTCAATGAGTATGAGAAGAAGAGAGAAAAGAAGAGAGAGAGAGAGAGAGGAGAGAGGAGAGAGAGAGAGAGATGGGTTAAACTGAGTTTGAGAAGAAAAAGAGAAGAAGAGAATGAAAGAAAAAAGACAGAAAAGTGGCAAGCAAAAAAAAAGAGAAAATAAAAGAAAGGACGGAGAAAATGTTAGAATTGAAAAAAAATTGAAATTTAAAAGAGAGAGAGAGAGAGAGAGAGAGAGGTAGAGAAAGTGAGAGAGAGGAGAAGAGAAAGAGAGAGAGAAGAGAGAGAGAGAGAGAGAGAGAGAGGTAAGAGAAAGAGATGACAAAGAAATATTAGAAGAAGAATTATTGAAAGAATCTGAAATTAAACAAGAGAGAGAGAGAAGGAGAGAGCAAAACTGAGTATGAGAACAAGAGAGAAAGAAAAAGAAGGGAATACAGTTATGAGGGAAGAGACAGAGAAAATGTATCAAGAAAGAGAGAAAATAAAAGATACAGAAAATCTTAGAAAGAAAAACAATTGAAAGAATTTTGGGATAGATAGATAGATAGATAGATAGATAGAGAGAGAGAGAGAGAGAGAGAGAGAGAGAGAGAGAGAGAGAGAGAAGAGAGAGAGTAAAAATGGTTTGAGAAGAAAAAAAAGAAGTGAGATGGAGTGAATTTGTCTTAATGGGGAGAGGAAACTCAACAGAAGTTGAAACCATAAAAGAAGAGAAAAAGAGTGTAAAAGAATGTGACAAATTAATGAAAGAAAGAAGAAAAAAAAGAGATAAAGATAAACAAAAGAAGAGAGAAAGGGAGAGAAACGATTGATAGGATTTGGAAAGTGTTGTAAGCAGAAAAACAGTAACCAACAACGATGTAATGTCTGTTATTAATGATAAATTGTCATCATTTTTAAAAGTAAAAGATATAAAATATTCTGGGTGTAGGATATCTTAAATTTTTAAGAGCATTATAAAACATTTTTGATTCTAATTTTGGCAGCTGTTTCTATTCTTTCTTGATATTACAGAAAAGTTAGTACATAAGCAATCAAGAGACATTTGGTTTCTATTCTACACTATACAATGTTTTAATCAATTATTATATTATCAATATTATTATATCATAATTATATAGGTGCTAGGGCTTGACATGACCAGCTGATTGATTGGAGGGAGCCTCCTCAATTGCCCGTCTAGCCTAAGTAAGGATCTAAGTGGAGTGTTACATGTCATGGACTGTTCATCCACCAGGATTCCATCCTTAAGCATCATGGGTGGCCCCATTGGGGGTTCTTACCCCTCTGCGGGGGTGCATTTGGTGTATTCTAACGTCCCAGCCAACAGGGCGGTTCACATCTTGGATGATGTTGTTTGCATTTAACAAAGTGCTAATGTTCTTGGCAAAGGCATGAGCCCATCTGCTCTCCCTCCAGCTATGGGTAAATAGCAGAGCAGGCTGGGTTCTTTAGTCTTTACTGGACAACCAGTTTAGGATAAGGAAAACTTTGAATTCAAACCAGTGTTACTCTGCTTAAAAATTGACCTTGTGTCACATTCTGTTCATAGTGGAGGGGTTGGGTAAATACATACCATAAAATACTACATTGAATTTAATGTTTTTTTTGTTTGTTTTTTTTTTTGTTGCACCCCACTGACAATTGAATTTTCAAATCTGGAATTCAAGGTTACTAAGCAATTTTAGTAACAGAGTTTAATCAATATCAGCCATAAAGCAGTAAGACGTGTGAATGTGTGTGTGTGGTGGGTTGTATGTTGAAGTTCTGTCCGATTGAAGGTGGGGAAAAATGCTGATGCCAAAATTAATTTTAAATTAATAGCTATTAACACAATGCAGATAACTGTCATAGAATTTATTCATAATTGCCACTTTGATGTTCTTTGTCTAATTGTTCATTGAAATTTTAATTGTGTGCTTTGCAAACAGATATTGGGTTACTCTTTTTTTATCGTGCAAGATGAATGAAAACCACTGAGTTGCATTCAACTGAAGAGGGAAATGTTGAAAAATTTTATTGGATATTAAAAAAATTAAGTATTGACCTTTATTGTTTAGTAATTGACATTTGAGTCTGTTTTTTTTAATTTTTTATTATATTTGATTGTTATTATTACTAGCAAGAATATACACCCTCCGGGCGTAAGTATTTAATTTTTAATGTAATGAAATATATTAGATTAGAAAGACTAATGAAATTAAATAAGAACAGATATAAAAAGATTACACTTATTTTAATAATGCTTTAATATGAAATCATTCATAGGTCTGATTTGAATACGTTGGGGAATAAAACAATAATATTAGATATCAATAACACCAAGTAATTATTTGTTAAAACCAGTATGCAAATTAACCACACCATTTATTATATAAACCTTTATTTCTTAGTGATATATGCTGTTTTGAGACAAATCTAATTAGAGTTTCATTAAGACCCCAATAAATAAAATTTATTCTATTTATTAATGATTTTGACTATAAATTAAATACTCATTGATAAACTTATGCAATTCCTGACAGTATTGTAATGTAAGCAGTGATGTAGTTTCGGTTACAGACAAATATTCACCAAATCTCCATTATAAGAAGATTTACTTAATCATAATACTGGAAGCAGCACCCTAACAAACAGCAAGGCCATTTACATCCCATCAGACAAACCCTCCAAGTACGAGCAGAATGCCCAACCCTTTTGCATGTGCAAGATGTGGCACAAGGTCAATTTTTTAAAGTGGAGTTTAACAAGTTTGAAATGAGAATTTTCCTTTTCCAAGACCAGTTGCCATACCAAAGTAAGAGAGCCCAGTCTTGTCCTACTATTTACCCATAGCTGGAGGGAGAATAGTTGGATACATAACTTTCTCAAGGGTATTAGCACAATGTGAAATGTATGACACAACTGGGATTTCTGCTTGTGTTTACAATTTATTAGAGAAAAGAAAAGTAGTTTTATCTCTGTAAGTCAAAAGAAGTAATTCTATTAAAATGAAAAACGTAAAATGAAAAATTAAAATCAAAATATCAGATAAAGGTTACTTGTTCTGAATGAGTTTACTGAATTAATCAAAGGTCAGTGTAGCAGCTAAATTGACAAGTTTATCAAAACTGACAAAAGTCCCAGGTGTGATTTGACGAGGAAACTCATTGCATTTGTTTAACCTTTTCCTGGTTGACATCAAAATGTTAACAGCCAAATGAAAAGATGAAAGCTAGGTTCTCATTGGCTGGCCAATGAAATGCCGTATAACATTATCCATAATTGGATGACCAATCAGAGCTGTTTAGGTATACAATTTTCTTCCATAAAATACAAACTCTGAAGCTGAGACCAAGTTGGGAGAAATTTGCCTCTTGAAGAAATAGATAACCTTTCTGATTATGAAAAACTTATGAAAGAAGTTCATATGAACTTATGAAATGCAAGTCTAACACACACCTTTGCCACTTAAAAACAATGTTAATAAGAAAAAATGCTGACCAAGTTGTGTCAATCCCTATTCTGTGGATATAAAAATGCAACATGGGCACAGAAAAGAATGACGAAGTAACAAATCAGAAAATCCATGTGGACAACCCAGTAATAGAATCACAAATGTAAACAGCCTTGCCCAGTATTTGAACTCGCATCACTGTGTACATTTCTCATGATGATAACCATTACACCACAAGCACCATCCAAGTAAGATCAGCAAGACATGCTGAACACTGCTGGAGAGGTAAGGACAAACTAATAGATAACATTATCCTATGGACTCCTACACGTGGACACTATAGTGTTGGCCAACCAGCAAAAACTTACATTCATCAGCTCTGTTAAGTTACAGGATGCCATCTAGAGAAATTGCCAAGAGTGATAGGGATGGATGGTGAGAGAGAGTCAAGGGAATCTGTGCTATTGACATGCCTTGATAATAATGGTGATAAAACATTATATGGATATCACATTCCACAGTTGATTCATCTAAATTATTCATATTAATTTATTTGGATGTTGAGTGCAATCTATTAACTACAATCACTACCAAAGAAGGTTCCAGAACCCTATAACACTCTGTCATATTTTTAAGTAACCAGTAATGTACCTGTGTATAATATATATACTTAACAACCCCTCGGCATGAGCTGGATGCAATACAAGGTCAATTTCTTAAGCAGAGTTCGGCAGGTTTGAATTCAGAGTTTTCCTTCTCCTAGACCAATTGCCTAACCAAGGTTAAAGAGCCCAGTCTGCCCTACTATTTATCCATAGCTGGAGGGAGAGTAGGATTCATACCTTTCCCAATGATATTAGGGCTAAGTGAAATGCAGTTACCATGTCCAGGATTTGGGCGATGAGTCAATTTCCCATGATTTTAACCATGACACCATACACTTCCTACCTGTGTACAATATAAAATCTAAACATTAGTGAGCTGTCAGTCACATCCCAGTGTGTTGCAGAACTGAGTGAGGTGTAAGGAGCAGCAAAATAATAATGATAATAATAATAATCAACAACTAAAATTTTTTAAATGAAAGAAAATACTAGCCAAAATCATTTTTTTTAGATGAGGCTTGATTTGTATTATTTTGATTTTTTTTTTTACTGTTGTCCTCATCTTTATTGTGAAATATACATATATAACATTCCAGCTTTCTTCAGGAATACCTGAAGAAGTCTGGAGGGTAAAATGGCTGAAATGTTGTGTATGTATATTTCATGATAAAGATTAGAACAACAATCTGAAAAATCAAAATAATAATAATGTTTGGCATTTAAAAAATAAATAAAATATGCTAAGGGAGATCCTCTTCTAAAACATGCATGTTTTTCTAAAACTTTGAAATACCTCTTGTAAAATAATGTTGTTCATGCACATTTATATGTATTTCTGTGTTAATGCACCGTGTGCAACATAAAATTAAACACTGGTAAGTGTCTATCTCAGTCCTGGGTGTGTATAGGGTCTGTGTTAATATATGGATGTATGTAGGGTGTCAGTATATGGATGTGTATAGAATGAGTATCAGTATTTGTGCAATAAATTTTTAGTCAGTTTATATGATTTAAAATACTTAACAAAATATTGTGTTGCTCTGTTTACATTTGTTGTATGGCTAGTTGCCAAAATGGGACCATAAACATTAACCTCCCAATGACATTTATTAACTTTTAAGTCATGACAAAAAACATTGCCTTTTTTTTATGCTATATTTATATTGTTGCAGTAAAAAGGGGATAGATAAGTTTTGGTCAGTTTATGTAACTGAAAATCATATGCTAGTAGGGCAAATTTTCAGCTAGTTAGAGATTATTTTAATATTGGTTGCACTAATTAATTTTATAGGAATTTATAAGAAAAATATCTTTAATTCTCTATATATTTTGATATACAGTTTGAATTATTAGTATATTTCAGTTATTTTAATATTGTTTTCTTCTCATAAAAAATCACGTGGAAAAATCCTTCAGACAATATAAAACATAGGAGGCATCTAAGAATAGTTTTTTCATCATTTTTAAAATCATGAGACAGTCTGATATAAAAAAAAAATTAAAAAAAGAGAAACAAAAAATCTTGGTTATAGTTATAAATAGCCAAAGTAGATGAACACAGACTCTAGTATCACTATGACAACTTACCTATTTAAAGCTTGTTTTCTGATGAACAGCAATATTTACAGAACATCTTGATGAGTCATATCACAGTTGTCTTGTGGTATAGCAAATTAACCACTATACAACCATAGATACTTTATGTTGAATCATTCAAGTCTCCAAGAATCAATTCAGAGAAAAAAGTTCAATTTTTATACTCTCTGACCATTTTTTTTGATTGGTATTAATAGAGCGAGTTCAAATTTTTGCAATATTTTGATAATGTGAGGCACAATTCTGCAGCTCTGGATACTTTTTCAAAGGTTGTGAAGGTGATGGACCATGCTGGATCCTGAACTCACCTGATACTCTCTGAGTGTTAGTCACCAGATTTGCCTCTTTAGACAAGGGTCAGTTTCTGCTGTGGGGTGGTGCTAGAATTATTAGATTAATTTTACCTTACTAACCGGTCCAGAAGCTGAAGTGCTTGGTAAGTATTTTTATAAGTCATTAAATACTAGAAGCGGATAATCGGTGTTGCCTGGTTAGAGGTGGGGGGTCAAAGTTAGTCTTGCAGATCCATTATCACTGAATCGCTAATTGGATACTTGTAGGATGCCCCATTGAAATTCCTACGTAAAAAACACCTTGTGTTGATTCATGGGGCGTCAGAAAGAAAAAGTGGATAGACCCTCTTAAAGAAAAACCAGTGTCTCATATTTAAAATATTAAATGAAAAAAATCCATGCTGTTACTATTCAAATTTTATCTTTCGATTATCCTCACGAATCCATGGTTTTAAGTCAACCTGACCTTGCCTGATCATCAATGTTTTTGCAACCTCTGTGAAATTCCTAGAACCGTCTGTTTACTGTAGTGGGATCAACTGCATCTTTACCATTTGCTCAATAAATGTTTTTGGTTGCTTTTGTGGTGTTATCGCACGGTTTGAACTCATAGGATAATAAGTTCCAGAATTGGACAACATTGCACATTCATCTGTGTGGCTTTCAAATCACACACATAGGGAAGCAATGTACAATGTGTCAGCACATCAACTACTAACCTCAATGGGTACTTCCCACAGCTTGAACTGCTTTGGTCATGCTATAAATTGGCACATAATAAATTATTGCAAAACTATTATTTTGTATTTAAACATTTTACACAGCCACTGAATCATGTTCAGCTATTTATTTGATTTTATATGAATAAAATACCATTATTTACTAATTTTTTACAGCCTAATTTTTAGTCAAAAGATATCCATAAGTAATAATTTAGTAAGGTATTTTAGTATAAACAAAGAACAACTTTTGGCTAAATTGGTTAATTCCATTCATTAATGATTTTGTGACTAAAAGGATCATCCTGGAGCTGAGATCAACTTATGAATTAATATACATGGTAAGCTAAATGCTTACATATTGAAAGCAATAGTTGTGGTCCTATTGTAAAATACTGTGGCATTTGTGGAAAACTCAAATGATCCTTTGTAATTCTGGTTGAAATTATTGACCATCAATGATGTAGTATGTATTTACCGAACCCCCCCACCATGATCAGTTTGTAGCACAAGGTCTATTTCTAAATGGTTTTAAGCTGGATGCCATACAAGGTTAAAGAACCCAGCTTGCCTTATTTTCCCATAGCTGCAAGAAATTTATATTTTCAATTTGATTAAAGCTATCTGCACATGTGCTACAGTAGCTCTTCTGTTGGCTTGTGTGGGGGGGGAGAGGGAGAGAGAGAGAGAGAGAGAGAAAGGGAAAGAAGAGAGAGGTTTGGTCATTGAGTGCTACTCATGTATTAGGTCTTGGTCTGAATAACCTGGTGAGCCCATCCTTCTTCATGTCTGTTTCTTTCTCCAAGCCAGTTGCCATACCAAGGTTAAGAATCCCAGTCTGCCCTCCAGTTTTGCATAGCTTGAATGGGAATAGTTGGATTCATACCTTCCCAAGGGTATTAGCATAATGTGAAATAAAAACTGGCCTGTCCAGGATAACTATAGTAATTATGTCCCTTTCCTATAACAATAACTGTTACACAATGAGCACCTCTTTAATCCTGGCTTAATTGGTAAAAAAATAAAACAACATTACTCAGATTAAATAAAGTTCTCTTCTCAGAATACTCTAGGAGGATACTTACTGGCATATAAAGAAACAAGAATAATATATAGGCCAGTAGATCAAATAAGGATATGAAAGATGCTTGAGGAAAGCTGTGTAATGAAGACACAAAATTGCAAAAATGTAGCAAAAACCTTACTTAGATTTTTGCTATGTTCTTATGATATTCATTTTTTTCATTACAATCTGTTTGGCAAATAATCCCTTGAGTTTACTGTTGGCCCTCTCATAATCGGGGGAGACAAATTCATACACAGAGGGGGCAATAAATTTGATGAGATTGTCGGTCTGGGGCATACTGATTCATACTCTGCAGGAAAGTTTTGAACATAGCATATCTGCCTCCAGTTTTTTACAATAAGTCTATTTTATATATGGACCCCCAGTGACCATACTGAGTCCAGTTGAGAACTACTGGCTTAGAAGAATGAAAGACATGGCCGGTTTAGCTCAGTCGGTAGAGTGTTCGGCTAGAAACCACAAGGTTCCTAGTTTGATACCGGCCCCTGCCAACTCAGCGTATGAGTAGCACAGGGATCTGTGCGGTAAAGTAAGGAGCTGATAGTAGGTGGTGTGGTGCTACACCTCAAATGCTAAAATAATCTCCTTAGTCTAGCGCTATTAAAAAGGGGATAGACACCCTTGCTGTCTGGTTGATACCGACATTAGGCCGCCCCGACGACTTTACTTACTTTACTTACATATATAAAAGGCAGTTGTGTGAATCTGTATGTCCAGAGGAAACTGCGAAAATAAAACAATTAATGACAAAGTAAATATATATATAGACATTAAATATCACCAGGTTTTTTTTTAGCAAAAAAATGAAGATTTGATTTATATTTGGGAAGATATTTAAAATTCAAATTTGAAAAGTAACAAAGGGAAAGTCATTTGCATGTTATTTTGTTTATCTTTTTTTTTTTCACTTTGAAAATAATATTGATTGATTGAATTAATTGCATCATTTATATCTTTTTTTTAAATTGTAAATCATTGATAAATTCTTACTATATTGTTATATATTCCATGTGATTTTATGGGCAATCAGCGAGAATCTCACTCATGTAAGTAATAATGGTTCTGCAGGACTAACTTTATAAATCCCCCCTCTACCCAGGCAACGCTGGTAGCACACTTCTAGTTTTTAAATAAAGAAAAGAACACATTATACAGTTTTCTTGCCAGCTACCCATATACCTGGTAGTGAAAGGTGAAATATTCGGGTTAGGTGGGTGCAAAATTAACTTCAGATTTAGAGGCAAGTGAATAAATTTAATGAAAATCTAGTAACTAAAATACTGACACAAACTGCCAATTTTCAATGGCATTATTTTGACAAGCTCATTTATTGCTCATTTTGCAGTAATTAGATAATTACTTACGTTTCAAAGGGTTGAATTTGTAATTTCACCTCAATTTGTGAGCTGTGTAATTTGCAATGAAAGCTAAATGGCCAACAATTTCATAAATGCTTTGAGAGATTCATTTTTCTTTCTTATTTCTTCTTCTATCAACTCCCCCCCTCTCTCTCTCATTACTTTTTTTTTTCTTTTCATATTTTCCTCTTTTTTAGATCCCCTATTTGATAGTCTCTTTTTTTACTCTTGTATCCTGGGATGGTATTTACCCAACCCATGCCCAACCCAAGTTAACAAGTACAGGGCATCTAGCAAGGATGAACTTGCTATTCAGTAGTAATGAATCTGGACACTAGATTGCTTATCATTACATCACAATAAACCCTTCTCTTATGTCCGGGTATGACCACAAACTGCATCTAATATAGAGTTCCAGATTTGGGAGAGGAATTACATTCACCATACTCCCAGGTCCACTCTGATCCAACTATCTATCATGAGTCAAATAGATCTGTTTGAAATTCAATAGGAATAGTTGATACCATATAACTGTAAAATTTGTACTAGCAAGAATATTGACATCCAAGCATAAATTTCATTTTTAATGTAATGAAATATATTAAATTAGAAAACTAACAAAATTAAATAATTGTATTATCTGTTATTATATTGCCTCATCTTCATTTACTGTACAATGTTTCAGCTGATATCCCCTCCGGCCTTCGCAGGTATTTATATTGACCGGAAACCTTCTCGGACACGGAACCTTCTTTTGGACTCGTAACCCTTCGAACTCGGAACTTCTTGTCGTAGTCAAACCTTCTGTCATAATCGAGCCATTCACAACTTTGAACCTAACCCTTATTCTGTCCACAGAGCCTTTCTCATTCAGAAAAAATAAATAAGATGCATTAAAGATTACACTCATTTTAATTAATTTTAATTAGTTCTATATAAAATCATCATAGGACTGATTTAATATGTTGGAGAATAAAACAATACAAATGATTGTTTATTAAACCTAGTTTTGTTAAAACCAGTACGCAAATTAACCACCACCATATGTAAACCTTTATTTCTAGTGATATAAACACATTACAGGATTTCAAGTGCATAATACCATGGCCTTTCGGGCCTGTTTGTTAATGTAAATTAACAGCGCTGACCCAGGGGGCTATCCCCCCAGCAATACCTGCCTCGTATTTAAAGGGCAGGGCGGGTTTTTCCCACGCCTATCCCCCCTCGAGCGGAATCTGACGGATTGAGCATTTTTGTACTACACCTATGAGTTCGGCTTGGTCAGGCCACACCAAAAATGCCTTGTTCATACCCTCAGTGTGTATCAAAGGATGAGAGGCAAAAACATAACATAGGCTTTTTATTAATTTTAATTCAGATTTCATAAGAACATGTTGATTAAATAAGAACTTATCCAATGTATTCATTAATATTTGACTATAATTAAAACCCATTATGAACTATGAAATTTCTCAATATGACATAAACAGTATGTAGTTTCATTTATAACATACAGCCCACAATCTCTATTATAATAAGGATTAAGAATATCTCATGAAGCTATAACTGTACGTATATTATAAAAACTTGTGAAACTATTATAACTGTGTTGCAGACAAATGACTATTTTAAATAGAAAAATCTAACCATAAAATATTTTACTAGAATAGAAATATTCGATATGATATTACTATGTATAAAAAAACTCTTAAGAAAACTACACAAAAATTAAAATATGCTACAATGAACCCAATTTCCTAGCCCTCGGATATAAAAAAACCCAAGACTAGTTGAATGCCATTAAATTATCAATCAATTCCCTCTAATTTCTGTTTTAGGTCTTCATTTTTCCTGTCCTCTATGCTACCCTTTCTCTTTATCACTCTTACTATCCCCCATCATTTATAATTTCCTAACCCTCATCTTCTTCTTCTTTCACCGTATTTTCTCTTCTCCTCTCCTCTGCTTCTTATTCTTCGCTTTCTTCTTCTTCAACCACCTCAATTTTCTTCCTTATTCCTCTCCTAATTTCGTTTCTTTTCATATTTTCTTCAACTCCCCTTTTCTCCCCTCTTTTATTACTTATCCAAATACAAAATTCATCATTAATACATGCATCATGAGCACTACTACCAGATATGATTATCCATGCTCCTGCCACCTTGCCAGCAAACGCTTCTCAATCCAAACACTGCAAACACTTCCATATATCAGATTAATTAAACATTTTCACATTTTTATCCAGGAAGAATACGACAAATATTCAATTCAAACAAAGGTTCATTATAAATCGCACAATAATGATACGCTGAAATTCTTCCTAAAGTGATAAACACATGGTTATAGTTTGATGATTTGCATATGAACCTCACCAAATAAAGACCACTCTCAATGTACGACGACTCTGGAAATAGATATTATCACAAAGATTGATTCTACTGCTATTGAATGCCTTTGGTTGTTACATAAAGCATACCTATCATTTCAGCAAGTAGTGTAGCGGTAATTTAAAAAAAATGTGTAAATCACTGTTCAGATATCTTGAAACAACAGCCGAACACCAGCGTCATCTGAAGCAGGCCGCACATTGCTTATGAATTAGTACAGGCCAATTTGACAAAGTAGAATTTTGTAATGAGAGATTGCAGCCACTATTGTTAGGGCCTAAGGTTTCCATCTCGCATGCTCCCCTCCCCAGCACATTGCTTAAGAATGTATCGGGACACTGTTGCCACAATCATCATTGTTTACTCTTACTAACGCATGTAGTAATGTTCATGAAGAAATGTATTTGTACACGAGTTCAAATCCTGAATCGAAGCTGTTTGCATTTCACATACCACATAAACCCTTGGAAAAGTAAATCCAAAATATTCTCCCTCCAGCTATGGCTAAAATAGTAGACAGACAGCCTTTAACCTTGTTTAAGCAACCATCTAGAAAAAAACTCTGATTCAAACACTCTAAATCGCTTATGAAATACCTAGGTCACATCCTACTCAGCATAGCTTGAAATATTAATAGCACTAATACCCTTGGCAAATAGTATTCAACTATTCTCCCTCCAGCTATGGGTAAATAGGTAGAGCAGACTTGTTAGCAATCAGCTAAAAAGAAAACTAAAATCTTTAAGCTTTGCTTTTGAAGGGTTGCCAGTATTACCATCCTGCTCATGTGACGAGTTATAAATACATAACACTCAAAAGGACCTGATAATGCGTAATGAAGTGATCTACACTCCCTAAAATGAGCCTGACCATAAATCATTAGTTTACACCCTGCGCCACAGATCATGGGTGTTCAAAAACATTCCTGGCGCCACATAAAAAAAAATACCAAATACAGATCCACAATGTTTAGTCTGCATAGAAGCAATTCTACTTCAGAACAATGTTATTAATAGAATAATTACAGTATTATAATATATTACTATGTATATGAATACTCATAGAATTTAATTGTTAAAACATGTGTATTGCATTTTTTTTTCAGATTAATAATTATACAATTTTTTATTTCAAATAACCGCAATGGCATAAGGATATTTTATAATGTTTTAAAACATATAATAAGACAAGTGAAGTATACCATAATTTTAAACATTAATCAACGAAATTACTAATATAATTGCAGATCTTAGACAATCCACTCATTGTTGTTGCTTTTTATTCGCCAATCCATTTACAACATTTTTACATAATTTTGAAAACATACCTAAAGCACACCTAAATTTATAAAACCATCACATAGTCTATTCCGTTCTGCCAATCAACAGCCATAAATTTAGCAGTGCTACTTAATCACTGATACTTAACAGACGTCATTTGCATATCATTGAACAAAGAACTACAACCAAAAGATTCTTTACAACAGTCTGCCTGACAAGCACTCTTGCTGAAACCTAAAAAATGGCCCAAAAAAGTAACATCATATTAGCAAGAGGTTTTGTTTTTTTACTATTGAACTATCATTTTTTCATTTATTATAGTTAATTATTCCCATTCAAATATAGGAATGCATCATTGTGTTTACATTTTTGTAATGTTCCTTAAGAGTTTTTAAGAAAAAATGAATATGAATAGTTTTTAAACATCTATTAACACAGTAGATGCGGACTATAGTACTACACTTCACTCTTGTGATGTGGTAATGGCCCAGAAAAGAAAAAGTAGCAACAAATACTTTCGTAATAGAATGTGGAAGAACTGTAGAATACAGATGGAGCATCAAAATCCTTGTCTAAGTTATATAGGATCATATCTTATAAAATTATTAATGAAGCCATAGAAATACGTATGCTACTAATAAATATATATATATTAATAATATATATATATGTTTCCATTTAAACATGCAACATCATTTTATAATGTGACGCAGAAAAGCATTAAGCTCAAAGTTGTGTTTTTATCTAACATATTTATAAAGATATGATCTACATAACATGACAAGATTTAGTTCACTCTAGAATAAATCAAAACATTAGTATTTACAGAGATAAAATCCTCCCTTTATAGGGTCTCTATGTCCCTTAGAAAAATCACAACTCTCTTATACTTTCCAATTTCAAATATTAAGCATAACGGAACCGTCTAAAGTCACCAAACATAGGTCATTCGTTATTCTCATTTGCATGTCAACCCTGCACCCTAAGATTGCCCCAACCATTCCTTTAGGCAAGTCCCCAACCCTTGACATATGGTTCTAGAACAATGGCTGAGTACAGTCCTGCAATGACTTAATCTCTATCTAATACGATCCATTTGATCAAATAAGCACCCCTCATCAACATCTCCCTTTACCACTCAACAACGGATTATATACCTAAAGCCATCTCAGATTAAATAGAAAAACATGAGTTTATAGACAAAAAATATTATCCATTAAGAATAATTTATTTAACAAAACTTTTTGCATTTAAAGACAGCCCACCGAGTGCATTATTGCCATTAAAACCCAACCCAAACCAAACATATACTATAAAACTATCGAATAATTAACAGTTTAATCTCAAAAAAATCACCAAAATGGGCGTAACATTTCTATATTGCCAACACCTCACCTACCTGAGCAATCTCTAGGATACCTCAAGGATCTTAAAATAATCTGCAGGATAGAATTGTATATAACCACCCCACTCCAAAAAATGCCCAGAAACTTAGCTAGAGATCAGAAAGCTCAATTGAAATAATTTTATTTAACTAAGATTCATAAACCATATAACTGTTTCCAAAAAATCATCATTATCAAATCCAAAAATAATTACTAAAACCCATATAATTGTTATAATTAATATAGAAGAATACTTAAACCATAATATGTAAATCATTGGCCAATTTGTATCACAGACATAAGATCTATCTCTCTTTTCACTACGCTAGACAAAGAGAATTATTTTAGCAACTGGTAACGACTCCTCACTTTACCGCACAATCCCTGTGCTACTCATACGGCTAGTTGTAGACTTACTCTACCAAAACCTTATTCTATCGAACGCTCTATCGACTACTAACACGGCCCTAAAATTGGCAAATACTGTATTAATAAACACTTAATATAGCCTAATGAAAACCTTAATCAACCAGGAAGCATTATGTTCCACCTTGTAATTGGTCAAAATAATAACAACAAACCCAATATTTAAGAATGTTCAATATCCAGACAATGTTCAAATACCCCTTTTATATGACTTTCTTCCTTTCTTTCTTCCTCCCTTTTTATATCCTCATGATTTGATGTTAAAGATATCTAAAAATAATAAAATAGTCACTCAAAACAACTTATTGAAACACTCTTGTTATTGGTCACTATATTCTATTATGTTAAAAGTTAATAAATTATCATATTATAAACCAAAACAAATTTAACTATCAAAAAAAAAAAGAAACTCTGCAAGTTCCACTCATTTCTAGAAATCTTTTGGAAAAAAAAATGAAAAAAATTAAAAAAGAAAGGAATTCTTTCGATTAGGAATAAATATATACATTGTTTCAGTCACTGAAAATAAAAAAAAAGGAACTATTGTAAAAGATCTTATTTACCAAGAATTCAGAAACCTTTTAAAGAATATCATTTTATACATTATATACTAAAACAACTTCTTACAAAAATAGTATTGGATGAAAGCCAATTAACCTTGTTCATTGTAAATTTAAATTGGAATGCTATTGTGTAATTTGTCGTTTAGGAAATATCATGGGTGGAAAAAAGTTGTGCTCTATTCCACATTATTGCCACCGACATCATGCATAATGAATATTAAAAATAACTGAAAACTAGAACCCATAGTTAATAACACATAAACACTCCTAGCACCACGTAGCAAACTGGAAAAACACCACATATGATGCACACCGGATCTGTTCAAAGAATTCACTTCCATCCAAAGAATGCCCAACAAACTGAACAATCCGTACAAAAAAAAATGTAACCATAGAAGACAAACGAATAACTACCCTAATCCAAAAGACACCACAAAAAGCGAATCACCTAGCAATATAACCAATAACTTGTATTATTACTGCAAGTAACTGAATAAAGAAAGCAAAACAGGAAATTCGCGCTAAAATTTAAATTTTCATTCCAAGGATTCTGAAGGTTGTAATTCATTTTAATATTTACTATATTCATAAAATACAGCTTTGCATACATCATGATTCTGACCTAAGATGTTACCTTGTTTTGCACAAACTAAACAATCAAGCAGGCCGCCTTTACAACAATGACAAAAGCATAATATGAAAACAAGGTTTCTATAAAAGTTAAACCTCATTTTTCTAAAAACAAGAATCCAAAACTGAATTCTTACACAAAACAAAGGTAAAGACCGAATATGCAACAAAGAAAAGTCGCTAATATTTCTTAGTAAGGCGATCAAGTTAATTGATGTCACATCGGGAATGAGAATAGAGATTGATGAATAAAATCCATTGCGAAAGGAAAATGAGTTTAATAGTATTACAAAGAATATGACAAGCTAATCTTAACACTAATACTATATGAAATCACCATATATGAGATAGAAAAAAAAAAAATGATGAGAAAAAGCGAGTAAACACCTGATTGAAAAAAAAACCTGACCATCCTCCAGTCCAAAAATTACATTGCTGTACTATTCAAACAATAAGAAATAAATAAAAAAAGCAAAATGAAAAAAGGATCACCTGCCATAAAACCAAAAGAAAAGAAAATTAATAAATATTTGCTAAAAAGCAACCTTTCATAAGTTCAATGTCAATCATACTAATTATAAAAAATTATAATTAATCAATAAGCGCACTTGATACTTATTAACCGGAAAAAACTATGAAAAAAAACAATAATGACAAAGAAAAATATAACACACTTCACTATCACCAAGACTTTGTTCAAAAATTAGAAATTATTCATATCTGGAAGATATTTAAAAATCAGATGAAAGTAAAAGAAGAAAATCATGCGCGTCATGATTAAAAAATCAAATCAATTTGTAACACCAAAAACCAATCAATACTGGTTAGACTAACTTTTTATAAATAAAAAAAATATGGAGGAATATTATAATTATCATCAATTCTACACACAATACCCATTCCTCTCTTCCACTGCCCATCATCATCACCCCTGCAGGCATCCAAATCACTCAAGCGATTATAGGTTTGCTGGTCAACTTACACTGTTGTGTCCGTGTGTCGTGCCTCCCTAAGAAAAATACTATGAATTTCTCCTGCTCTCCAGCAAGTCCAGCAGTCTGATTATCGGTTGATAGGCAAGTAGCCGCTACAAACTGACTTTGTTACTTCCAAATTGTCAAGACAAATACAGCATCCCCTTATCTTACATTCACTAATCTGTCCAATAACTTAATCCCATAAGCAGCATACCTTTCCAAGCCAATAACTACATCACTTCTTTATGAAGATAATACTACCAGATATGCTGAATTTCTATTATTCGAGTCCACCAGTTAATATCGATCTTGTAAAAGCATGCTACTTATAGCAGCATCCTACAAAAAAGCACGATGCCACTTTAACATCCTATCATACAAAATATCCAATAAGATGAAACAAACAGTACACTGCTAGAAAAGCAAGACAATCATAAGTATATATTATCATATTACTATTCAATCATAGACCACCTAAGAACCACAGGTTCCTTTCAATACTGGCCCTTCTCAACTTCACTATCTATGAAAGCACAGCGATCTTGAAAGTAAGAGCTGTTGTAGGGTTCCCCACCAGCCGACAGGCTGATAAAGAGAACTGAAGGTATGATTGTCCAAATTTGTATTCTTTAAACTGGTACAAAAGTATAATTCTTATACCAGCACGATTTACTCTTATACGATGTAGATTTTAAAACACCCCCGAAAAGCTGGGAAACACCATCAGCCAAAACTGTTGAAGTATAAACAATGAAATAAGACAATACTCTAAAAAAAAATATAAGTAATACTTTTGGTAAGTTTTAAATTTCACTTCCAAGGTCCTAACTCTTTATAATGACAACTTACAATGTCAATACTTGACATTAAAGTTGTAATCTATCTATCTATCTATCTATCTATCTATCTAGTCTATTCTATCAATCTATTGAGAATTCCACAAGAATAAGAATTAAAAAACATGAAAATAACCTAAAAAAAATTCAAAATCATTCTTAAAATAATTTCACCAACATTAAAAAGTCAAAAAAAAACAAAATTGATTTATTGGCATAACTTGACTTACCATCTTGTATCTTGGAAATTTCTGATGTTCTATCAGTCTATGATAAAATTCTTGCTTGAATCAACTTTTCCTTTTGCTGGTTATGTTTCTAGAAAATATGGAAAAAAAAATCTGTAAAATTTATTTACTAAAAAAGTACGACCTAGTTCAATTACTGTATGACATAATCCAGCCATAAATGAGCAGGAAACATCACACCCCCCAAGGCCAGACTCCGCAACTTGAAAGTCTATCATTGTTCCCTCCTCAGCCCACCCAATCTGACATGACTTACATTCTCCTCAAAAAGAACATCCTGTTTAAAATTTTCTACACTCCAATATTCTAAATGGTAAATCTCTCAACCCAAATATAAATTTTCAATGGCACATATTTTCTTATGACAAAAGTACATATTTTATTCAAGACATAACAAAAGTAATTCAAATTTACATGAACTCAATCTTCCTAAAATTGAGCTTCTATAAACCATCTACAAGAATGCGTCTCAAATCATATGAGAATAATTTATTTATATCATCTGAAGGAAAGTACAGGCCATACGGTGATGCTTTGTAATTAAGTCTAGAAATGACTGTTCACCCAATTCAAACCTGACATAAGCTACAGTCAAACATAGCACAATACCCGGAAAGTATCGAATCCAAACTACTCTCCTCCAGCATGGTAAATATAGTCAACTCCTTCTAACCTTGAGTAGCAAACATCGAGAAGGAAAACTTTGAAATCAAACCTGGTTATTAAACCAACTTGGCTGTCTCTACAGAATAGGGCTCATCCAATAGATCATTTCCACTAATAATAATTTACACCGAAAATGAAAAATCAACCAATCCAAATGTATTTCTAGTAGAAAAGGTGGTTAATTTATTACTCAACCCCCTTCAAGACATTCAGGATGGACATAGCAATTTTAACCAGAGGTAAAACTGAGCTTTCCTTTCCAGACCACAGCCTTAAACATACAAAAACCCATTACTCGATTACCCATACTAGGTGAAATATGAATTCATGCCTTTCCCAACGCAGGCATAAGTTCAAAGAGCTAATAGATTTTAACCATGCTTCAATTCCATTCCATATGATAACTATACACTAAACACATAATTGTTTAGTAGTTATAACCTAATATTTAAGATTTATTATGAAAACATTTAATGATTTACTATGAAAATGCATTGCAAATGATATACTAGAAAAGCATTTAACATCATACTATGAAAATGCATTGCAAAATATTTACTTGAAAATGCCATTGTAAATACATGAAAATGCACATTTGTTATATATTTTCTGTTATTATTTTTTTATGATACTATATTTTTAAATGCATCATCGTACGTTTATATTACTCTTACTGGTAATAATTTTCATTATATATTATTCCTATAACAATGTATGTAGATATAATCCATATGAAAAAGACATTGTAT